>CM052540.1:163880487-164097071 GCA_028533065.1 Trachops cirrhosus
ATAGAGGACAGGCTGACAGTGATCAGAGGGGAGAGGGGAGGGAATTTCAGGGGAATTTCAGGGGAGAATGGGAAGGGTTTACAGGAACAAATATAAAGGACACATGGACAAAAACTAAGGGGGTTGGAAAAGGAGGGAGGAGGGGAGGGATGGATGGGTGGGCTGGAATGGGAGTAAAGGACAGAAATCTGTACTTGAACAATGATTAAAATAAAATTTAAAAAAAGAAAAAAATGTATAATTCTACTTATATGAGATACCTATATTCATTGTCTAGTGGGTAGAATTCCAATTTTATGAGATGAAATATTTCTGGAGATGGATGGTTGCACAAGAATGACAAATGCCCTTAATGCCACTGAGCTATACAAAAAAAAAGTTAAAATGGTAACTTTTAGATTATGTATATTTTACCCCAATTAAAAAATTAGTTCATCATTTGTCTCATAGCCACATGTAGCTTGTGGCTATTGTACAGGATTGTATGAAAATAGAACATCATTGCAGAAAGTTCTACTGGACATCAATGCCTTAAAGGAATGCAGCCAGGTCACACCTGGTAAAGGGAGAAACTGACCTCTGGAACGTAGAAGCCACAGAGAGTTCTGTCCTCTGCATGACTGTGCACACAGGAAATGCAGCACAGACAGCTACCAGCTATATTCATGCAAGAGAAATGTGACTTATAAAACTGAGCTTTACCGGTTTTGACTTATTTTATCTGATTTTTTGTGATGCATTTTTTTATTTTCAGAATGATTAACTATTAGCCTGTATGAGATTATTGCAATTATTCATGTGGATCTTCTCCTATTTCCAATTACATCTATTTAAAAGACTCTGGAAGTAAACCTTTAATATTGCTATAAAAGTAAACCGGAGTGATCTATGTCATTTTAATAATAGAAGCTATTTTTAATGCAATTCACCAAGAGAGGAACACAATCAATTAATCATAGGATACATTGGTAGGAGGTATAAATCATAGGTGGGTATGGAGATTAGTTCTGCTGGCCCCTAGGCCATCTGTTCCTATCTTATTCTGGCCCCATAATGTCCAGATTGCTTATGTTTGTCTAAGCATCTTCAGGTATGTGATTCTTTCATGAAGTGCCTTCACATATAGAGCATTATAGACCTGTGCCCAACGGAGCTAGTTGCTAAAATGTTAAATAAACCTGATGGTGTGGGGCTTCATATTACACATCCTACAGTTATTGTGACTGGGAAGTAGTTCCCATTTTATTCTCTCAAGTTTGTCATTTTCTTTTCTGGAAGGGACAATAACATTAGCCTCATGATAATTACAAGAATAAATCACATAAATTAAGTGAAAAGTGATCAGTCTTTTTGCTATCATGTATAAATATGATTATGATGATTTTTAGTTTGTCAACTGTTAATTCATATGACCGGAACTTTGTGATTTGTTTGACTTCATCACATTGTAAAATCTGCTTGGGATTATGGGAAACATGAAGGAATTTACATAAATGAATTCAAGTGAAACATGCAAGACTGGAAGTTTCACCTCTGCTTTACACATAAATCCGATTTGTCAGATATGAGATGCTCCTTCCATTTCACAGATCTGAGAACTGAGGTTTAGAAATGAAAAGCACCTTCCCCAGGGTACTGGATATCGGCCAATAGTGCACCCTAGGAGACTCATACTGCCTAAATTGGCTTGTCACCCACCACTTCTGTTCCTGCAAACTTAAGCTAGTCAAATTATATCCTGGATTTCACAGTCCCTACATTACAGGCCAGGGCCCCTGAGAAAAAACGAGTAGAAGAAATGAATAGATGGACCTTCGTGCCTGCCTGGTAGCAAATGCTGAGTAAGTGTCAGAGATCGCTGTTACATATCATTTGGCTGAAATTTCAAATCTATTCCCAATTTTGAACCTTCAGCATGATAATTCTGAAAGTGTTATCATGTATTAATGATTCATTTATTCATTCATCCATTTTAACCTAGAACTTTAAGGACACAGATCCATTTTGTTATATTTCCACCCACAGTACCTAAATTAATGTCTGGCATGTCACGGGGAGTCAGTAAATGCTCCTCACAGAAGTGAGCAAAGGCACTGCTGGCAGTTCCCGTGGACCGGACTCGGCTGCTGCTGAGGTGCTTGTCCTTCACACACCTGGCAATTAAGTTTCTGATGTCTTCCTGGTAGCCTCTCAAAAAATCTCTTATAATGCAAAGTAAAGACTGCATTCTCACCCTGTATAACTTCTGTGTTCAGTTCTGTTCTTTTGTTTACAACAGTAATTTTCTCATCCTTGATAACAGATGTATTTTTAAATTTAATACGCAAGTAGAATAACATTTAAAAACTGCATAACTTGTATATGTACCTGGACATGGTCTGTTCTATCATAAACGGATCTTCTGAAATGGGCATGTTTTGTTGTACCAATAGATTCACTGTTTTACCTTTTTACACCCCGATTGTCTAATGCCTCTAAAGAGGTCAAACTTGGATAAAGGCTGAGGAAGGGACTAACCATGTAACAATTATGAATGACCCGTGGACCTGGAAACCAACGTGGGGATTGACTGTGGGAGCCAGGAATGGGATGGGCGGAGGAGGGCAAAGTGGGAAAAATCGGGACAACTGTAATATAATAATAAGTAAAATGATTAACAAAAAATAAAGTATTACTTGGAGATACAAAAAAAAAAATATTTGATCCGCAAGATTGTAACAGGATGGCCTGACTCAACTTTTCTGGATTCACTAACTCTGTTTCAAGTGTAATTCAGCTTCTGTTTCCACAATCATAAAACAATCATAAATAGTAATGTCACTTGTCGATTTATTTACTTTAAAATAAAATAAAGAACCATTTTACTTCACTGTACTCACCCTTTTTAAATTTGACAAACATCCGTATTCTTAATACAATTAGCTTGGGTCACAGACAAATGTTGAGTAACTTACCACAATAAAAAATGTTTAAACTATCACTCTTGCAAATGGACTTCACATATAAACAGTTTATTTTATCTTTTATTCAATTATAATTTTAAGAAAATAAATTATTGCAAATGTTCAACCCTTGATGTGGTTTCTTTGAGACACAGAAATACCATAAATGTCATCTAATAATTTGAAGTTAAACACATTTTTATTCTCCAAATTTATTTTATTGTCATCAATCTAAGAAAATATTGCTAATTTTTAAACATCTTTCTACTAAGTTCTTTCAATTTTTGCTTCATATATTTACCTCATTCATTTGTTTTTTTTCTTTCTGTTAAATTTTACTAATCAGATGAAAACTTGAGGAAAATCCTCTCAAAACTTCTTTTTCGTTGTCTTCATTTGCCATTGCATTTATTGCAATTAATGCATTTAGTAAAAGTAATTCAACCAGCATTTATTGAACTTCTTTTTGATTCCAGACACTAATTTATGGAGGAAATCGGAATACATAAATACGTAAAACAAAGCTTCTGCTTTCAAGGCAGCCATGGTCTTGTGTCAGAGCCACACATGCAAACCTAAAATTCAAATGAACTGCAGTGATTCTCTGGAGGAAAATGAGCAGAAGGTTTTGAGAGCCAAGAAAGCAGTGAGGGTTTCTAAAGGCCTGTGTGGTCTTCAAGGCTGAGCAGGAATGGGGGGGTGAGAAAATGCCAAAAGATGCCAACTATGCTCAAAGCACAGTCTTGGGAAATACATGCTATTTGTGCAGTTTTAAGAAACACACTCTGGCTAGAGAGCTGGTACTGAAATGCATCTCTTGAGAGACAAGGGGGATTCATTTTTTTAACTCAAATTCTAAATATAGAATGCAGACCACACTCTAAATGTGGGGTAGGTTGTCTGGCACTCCCAGGGTAATTACTTGGAAATACGCATTAAGAATTTGGAAATGTACAAGGAAATGTACCAGAAGGTATCCAGTCATATAATATGAAAAGTAGAGACATTTATTGAAGAAGATACAAGATACAAGAAGCATTGTATATAGGACAATGTCACCTCAGACCCCTTCAAAGTAGGCACCACGTTGTCGTGATGAAGCTGCAAATCACCAGTTGCCCGTAGCCACGACCATCTGAATCATCTGAATAGTTTCCACAAAGGGATGTTCAAGCTTCATGCAAATTTGATGCAGTTTCATTACTCTACTTGCTCAGTCATTTTGAACGTGACGGCCACACAGTACACATGCTCACTCGACACCATCTACAGCCCCCACTGACTAGTACACTGAAGTCTGAAGTCACCTTTCTTTATGCATATGCACTCCAGTCAACTTTCCTTGGCTGGCAGGTTACATCGAGGTCACACTAACGTTTCTCATTAACAATGAGAATGTTAATGTCATATTAACAATGGCTGGCATTTTTTCAAACAGACCTCCTGTGTCTGGACCTTAGATGAACAGTATGACCAAACATGGTGACTCTCTGTTACCAGCACATAGAGAAGTGCTAGCTCAGGGATTTGGGAAGCAGGAAGTCTCCTGGGGAGACAGGAAAAAGAAATAAGGAGAAGTTAGAGAACATTGGAAGAAGACGAGAAAAAGGCAAGGCAGGTGTATAAACGCAAGGTAAGGAGATCACAGAGAAAAGGAAGGAAAGAGGTTTGGTACCTGCTGAGTGCTCAGCATTTTAGGAGAAATCGAGAAGATGGTGACTGCACATAAGGCTTTGATTTGTGTATTGGAAATCAGGACACAATCATTTTCCTTAGGAGAGTAGTTCCATGGAAGGTCTCCCTCAGGGAGGCCCAGGGTGGTGTGAATATTGGTGGATGAGGGAGCAGAAGGGACATGCAATCTTTCCTCTCTTCTCTATGCACCAGTTCCATGTCAGATATTGTCCGCATGTCACTTGGAAGTTCACTTTGTTGTTTTTCCTATTTAAATGCCTTTTTCACTTTTACTTAAACCAGTCATAAAATCTACTCTAAGAATATAAAGTTTGAAATTTCTTTTGCCAGAACAATACCATCTCAACATGAATTACAAATTGCATCAGTTTTTCTATTCTATACAGATTTTATACAAATGTATTTTCATTAAGTAACTTATATGATGCCCTCCAAGTGCCTTTCACAGGCTCTGTGACCTTTATTTAATAGTTAATCTCTCTAAGTCTTGGTTTCCTCATCTGTCAATTGGAAATAATGATGGTTACTTTGTAAGGCTGCAGTAAGAATAACATGGAATAATTTTTTATTCCATGTAATTACAGGAAGAGTGTTTGATATGTGGCCCATGGGTAGTAAATTCAACAAATGACAGCACTAATTGTCCAAATTCTACAGTGCAGCCTTCTAACTCAACTGTCCATGCTACAGTGGGAGAAGATGGAGGTCTCCCCTGACACCACCCTTAATTGGGGGAACCCTGTGAACAGGAATCTGGAAGCAGCTTTTTTTGGGAAGATGCAGAGATTGGAACAACTTAGTCCTGCAGAGGACCAAGGGGCAGAAGCTGGAGCAGTGGAAGCTGGTGTCAGGCAAAGATGGTTCTTGGGTTTTGAATTCAAGATGAAACAATATGACCTCAATTTATTAGGAAATAGAAGACAGCCAACATTACTTCTGAGTTGTATATAACATAATCATATATGTATTTTAAGACAATTAATTGTCCACATGTGTGCAGGATGGAGAGTGATTGGAAAAGATCTGAGTTAGGAAGATTGGCAGGAAGCAATGTTCTTGATCCAGGAGACAGGTCCCAGGGCTTCACTGAAATAGGGCAGAGATAATGCAGGGCAGATTACTGTGGAGGGTTCCGGGGGAGAAAGAGTAAGAGAGTCAAGGATACCACAAAGTTTTGAGCATTTGTGTGTGGAGAGATGATCTAGTCTAACAGAAATAGGGAAACTGGGGGAGGGGAAGGACATCTGTGTAAGGGCATTATGAATTCAGTTAGGCTTTGAAAGGATTCAAAGGTGGAAGTGCTGAGCTGGCATTTGGAAATAGAGGGTAGTCCAAGAAGACATGCATGGAGATTTAGGTTAGGTGCAAAAAGACACTGAATATGATTATGTTGAGCGAGAAAAGCAATTGGTTAGAATTATAACAACCAAAAAAAAATCAATATTGATGTATCAGAGAAGCATCAAATGTGGACAAGAACGGAACATTTATAAAACAAATCCCAGAAGAGAGGCAAGTCTGGGCTCACAGCATTTCACTGAAAAGGGAGGTTCTGACTGGAAGGGACCATGGTCCCAGAATGGATGGTTGTAGACCAGCTGCAGGGCTGGAAGGAACACCCAGATACCCCTAAAACCATGGGCTTGAAGTCACTGCCTGCAGGTCCACATAAAGTAGCAGGAAATCCTAGGTCACAGGCGAAGGTGGGAGCAGGGTCTGTGAGTGGGTGTGGGGCTAGTAGGTATACAGAGAGAAATATGGACATAAAGATGAAAGATTCAGTTCATGTGGGATTGGTAGATGAGGGTGTATCTAACCCTACAAGCAAGGCCAGGTGAATATAGCAGGCAAAAGGGTGCTAGGAGATAATAGAAGGGAATTAGCAAGGCCAGTCCATTTTCTGTGCAAATGCTCTCCAATACTGCCCTGCAGGGGGACACCTGGCAATGCTCACCAACCCAGGAGCCAGTGACAGAGGCCAGGGTGGGTGAGAGAAAGCACACCTCCAGGACACAGCAAATGGGACCAGGAAGAACAACTGGGCAGAAATGTTTGTTCTCTCCTGCCCCCAGTCTGGGGGAACCTCATCTACCAGACAAGCCCTGGGAGGATGAGGGTCACTCGCAATCGCAAAGTGTTCCTTCAAACCCTGTGTCTTTGTTTGGCGATACTTTACTGTTTAACTTTGTTTTCTCATTTTATGGTCACTTTTTACCCCAGCAATTTGTGTACTTGCTGCTTGAACATGAGACAGGGAAAGGGGGTGAGTGTGTGTGTGAACGTGTGTGTGAGTATGTGTGTTTTTGTGTGTGTGTATGGTGTATGCATTGGTGGGATTGGAAATCTCAACAAAATAAAATAAAAAACATTCAAATATACTATCCTGACTTAATTGTAACATAGAAAGTTTCTGATTTTAATTGGGATTATCCAATCATGGTCAAACTGTCAATTTACTTCTGTTTCCAAGAAAATGTTTTTGTATTAAATGAACTTTGAAAACCAATAAAAATTTAATGCAAAGTATATTTTCATCAACATATTATTGGGTTAATGTGCTCACAAAATATTGAAATAATGACCTTCCCCAGAGGCGGGAGCATTTTCCTGAGCCCTCCCACTATGTGACTGCATTCACTGGACCTCGGGATTGTACCATGCAACCTGCTGTCCTGTTGAGAGTCTGCAGGTGGTTCCATGAGAGCAAACACAAAAGAAAAGAAAATCCCAGCCACTAAGTTTGAATGAATTTCACTGCTATTGAACTTAATGATGATGGCCCAGAAATAACATTAAAACAATAACAACAAAAGTCCTTAGTAAGACATGTGGTGGAAAAAAGTGCTGAGTTTTCAATAAGTCGTTGAGAACCCAACCAGCTCCCTATTGGACTCTTATACACAGAAACTCAACATGATTGGTCCCAATTGGGAAAATGCTGCTCTGGGTATATCTATTGAGGCAGCTTTTGCTTACAATATCATCAAAACTAATTAAAAAACTGACAAAATTATTGATGTTGGATTTTACTCTTCCTTAAAGTCATTCTAAATACTAAGCTCAAAATATTTGCAACTTTCTGAGAAGTGGAATTACAGTAAAAATCATATTGTATCATTATTAAAAGTAGTTGCATAATAATGTTGTCTCAATTGTATGTGTGTGTGTGTTTTTCACTGAGAAAAACAACAAAAACCAGATTTGGTATCATTGGAATCCACCACTGGATGAACCCAGGAATAAAAAAATGTCTGGTAAGAGTAAGGATATCCAGCTCAAAAAAAAAAATTTCCCTTGGCAGTAGCAGTGTCTAATTTCTGCAGAGTTTTGAATGTGCTCCTGGTAATATTCATAATCACATTATTCAAAACTCTAAAGCCAATGGTACTTAAATTGCAGTCATTGTCATCCTTAAGAGACAGTATTTTCTCATGTGAAAAAGCCTGTATTGTGGCATAATCTAGGAACCAGCCTATCTTTAAACACTTGAAAAATTCACTAATTATTTACTGAGAAGACAAAACGCATTGGGCACTGCTGAGCAAAGAGCAGAGGAGACAGGCAAAACCCTGCCGTTCTTGGGGCTGAGGTGGAGACAGCTGTGGAGAGACAGACCAAATGTTAAGAAATAAAACAATGGGCCAGGTGCTCTCAGACACATGAAGGTGTCAGGCTGGCAAGGGGACCAAGTTTTCAGAAAGTCTTTCTGAGGAACTGCCCTTGTAGATTCTGAGTGACCACAGGAACCAAGACAAGCAGGTCCTGGTGTTGTCAGTGGAAATTAGGCTATTTCCTCATCTCGAGGAAAGCATTCCAAGGACCAGCACATGGGAGATTGTGGTATGGCAAAATGGTTTATTAAGGTGGACGTAGTAGCTTCCCCCTGGGTTTCCAATGTCCCATCCCAATCCATCTCACCATGGAAAAAGTTCAACTGTGTCCTTAGCAAGGCCAAAACAAAAACAAGTGACCAGAGTTTCTGCTTCATAGTAAAGGTCAGTCCTTCAGAGCTGATGACATCTCCTGCAGATTCTGGTAGCTGCTAGATGCATGCAGTTGCATGCTGCCGGGCAAGAAAGAATGTGCAAACAAACAAGGCAGGTGTGGGGCGGGGAGAGCACTTCTTTGGTCCCCTGGGGTGGTATTAGCTTGGGGTTTGGATGGACCAGGTGCTCTCTCAAAAGAACCAATCAACTTCCCGAGCTTTCATAGGCTTTTGCTAGGTTTATATCCCCTAGTTAGATGGACATGCTTCTGTGGTCCAGTGCCTCCCACTGCACCCCCAACAATCTAGTCAGTATTGGAGGGAGCAAGGGAAGAATGTTAATTCCTTTGGTGGACCAATGCTGTAAACCACTGGGGTGTGAAGCTGGAGCTTCCTGGTGAAGCAAGCAGGCTTATGTTCCCCAGTTTATTCAACTTGCTGTCTGATTTCCTATGCTCCCCTTTCCTTATTAATTAGCTAACTATCTATAGTAACACTGGGACGGAAAAAAATTGGCAGAAGAAACAGCATGCATGCCCTTCCATTTCTATGACCCATCATACAACACTTTCAACAGATTACCTTCTATGGAGTGTTGGTACATAGACTTGATTCTATTATACATGTTCTACTACATGGCAGTTACACTGGGTATGCACCTTATTGGGAAACATCTAAACTGAGAATAAAGTCACTGCCTGGTGATTCCCCTCTGCTCTCTGCTAACCAGCTAAGAGCTGTGGTTAGTGTTTCTCTCTCTGGGGCTGCATCACTTTATGGAGAAAGTGACATGGCTGCAGTAGGTAATCTCTGGGTTTTCTCTAGACCCCTATGATTCCACCTTTAACAAGTAGTAACCTGACCTGAAACCATAAAAATCCCAAAGGAAAACATAGGGGGGAAAATCTCAAACATTTCTTGTAGCAATATTTTTTTCTGATATATCTCCTTGAGCAAGGAAAACAAAAGAAAAAAATAAATAAGACTATGTGAAACTACAAAGTTTTTGCACAGCAAAGCAAACCATCACAAAAATGAAAAGACAACCACTGAATAGGAAAATATATTCACCAATAATATACCTGATAAAGTATTAATAACCAAAATTTATAAGAAACTTATGCAACTTAACACCAAAATAATAAACAATCCAAATAAAAAATGGACAAAGAGTATATACAGATAGTCAACAGACATATGAAAAGACCCTCAGCATCACTATTCATCAGAAAAATGAAAATGAAAATAAAACCACAATGATATTACCTCCTATCTGTCAGAATGGCTATCATCAACAAATCAACACACAACCAGTGTTGGTGAGATGTAAAGAAAAGGGATCCTTCATGCACTATTGATGGGAATGCAGATTGGTGCAGCCACTGTGAAAAACAGTATGGAGTTACCTCAAAAAATTAAAAATAAAACTGCTGTATGACTCAGTGACTTCACTTCCGAGAATATATCTGGAGAAATCCAAAACATTAATTCAAAAGAATACATGCACCCCTATGCTGCAGCATTATTTACAACAGCCAAGATTTGGAAGCAGCCCAAGTGCTCATCAGTAGGTAAATGAATAAAAAGGTTAGGTTCATTTACACAATGGAATACTACTTCACCATAAAAAAAAAACAAAACACTTACTCTTTGAGATGAATGGACCTGTAGAGTATTATGCTAAGTGAAATAAGCCAATCAGAGGTAGACAAATACCATATGATTTCATTTATACACAGTATAACAAACAAAATAAACTAATAACTAATAAATTAATAACTAACAAACAAAATAAACTAATAAGCAAACTAGAGACTCATAGATACAGAGGACAGACTGAAAGCTGTCAGAGGGGAGAGTTGTTGGGAGACTGGGTGCAAAAGGTGAAGAGATTAAACAACAACAACAAAAAGCTCATAGACACAGACAGCAGTCTGGTGATTACCAGAGGGGAGGAGCACGGTGGGGGAAGACAGAAGAGGATAGAGGGGGAGTAAGTGGTGATGGAAAGAGACTTGACTTTGGGCGGTGAACACACAATAAATTATGTAGATAGTATATTAAAAGAAACTACAAAAAAAGTAGTAGCTGAACAAAATGAGATTTCTACTCCAAGCATCTTTTTGTCTTGATTGTTTTAGACACAGTTTATGAACGAAAAAATTGTTTTGTGTTTGTTTGCTTTGTTTGCCTAAAGGGACCATTGTACCTTCCAAAAAAAAGTGTCTACTCAATAAATGTTAAAGTCGAATGCCTTTTATTTTAAAACTTTGTAATGAGTCTGAATAAAGTTTTACTATCCAATAGTTCCAGCCAGCCCTTTTTTACAAGCGCATTCTCATTACCTAAATTTTATTGCCAAGAAATGAATAAAAAACAGTCAATTTAGATATTTAGGAAAAAAATCTACTTTTAATAATGTCAAGTCCATTTTATAATTGAGATGTCCAAATTTGTAATCAGATTGTATAATCAGAGGGCCAGATACAATTTCTACAGGCCCACTTATTGCTGGTGCCTATTTTAAACACCGAATATTCTTGGGGATTATTTTACCCCCTTGAAAGACTTTTGAGACATTAGCTCACCACAATATTCAACCACCTGCCAAGCATTTTATTAGTCTCACTAACCACCCAAAATAATCCTCAAGGTTCCTTTTGAATAAAATTCCAGGCATTGAATGATAGAAAATAGCATTAAGTTGCCTGAAGAAAATATTCAAGACCAGGCTATGGAAAAACAGACTGGCTGAAGTCCGGAGAAAACAGGAAAGAGAAAGGAAGCAAACTGCCGGCTAGACACTACAGTGGGATTAGCATCATTTTATTTAATGCTCAGCATACCTGGAAGGCAGTGACTAAGGCCATTCTGCTTGTGAAAGCACTAAAGCTCCAAAGAAAGGAAGCAAGCCCTCAAGAGCCAGTGCTTAGGCAGACCTGGGTTGCAGTCTCATCTGTCCTGCTCTGTTTACAGTCAGGTGAATATTTGTTACATGATATCTGAGTCACCTTCCCTTGAAGTCAAGCCTACAGAAGCAAGCGTACTCATGGCCCTACAAGCTGCTGCAGAGAAGTGCTAATTATGGGTATAGAAAGCTATGGGCACCTCAACTTGCCATAACTTCCCATTTATTCAAATGCAGTGGTAATGGATGTACTCCGCTTCTCCTATCGTTCCAAAATAAAGAACCTGAAAAGAAACCCTCCTCTGCCAACACGATGTATTGAAGACTGATTCAAGTAAAAGAAATTAATTCAATCCTCTTGGATTTGGGTGTTCTTTGTGAAGATGGTGAAGAAATTATACTCTTGTTGATTTTGGAGTCCTTGTTTTTTCTTTTCATCTAATTACTCAGAGCCTCGGCAGCCCACAATGCCACCCATAACTGGTCTTAGATTTTATCCTACAAGAATGCAGTCATTGTTTTTTAATTTGGACTTCTAAAACCTTGAATAAATGGTCAACATTATTACAGTGTAAATGGTACTGGAAGAGATCTTGCTCATGAAATTATTTCTTTTATGTTCTTCTCCTTCAATGTCTTTAATCTTTACTCCTGTGTTTGACCAGATGTTTCCCAATTCCACTCAAAATTCACCAGATAACTTTACTTCTTTTGGAAAAGTTTGCATTTAAGTTAGATTTTATTCTAAACTTCTTTCTAATAAAGGCCGATACACCACCTAGCCAGCTAACCTAAGATGACCAGGAAATATTAAAAACTAAAATGGATAGCCATTTATTTGGACTTTTAAGGTGTAATTCTACTTAATAGAAGTTTGTATCATTTCCACATTTTATCAAAGTTATTTTGTTTTTCAACACATTACGTATAAATGAAGATAGATAAGAACTAAATCTTAAACAATAACAGCATTAAAAATCCACTGCTTGTTTGTACCTGCTATGGCTCTGTGCAAGGTTCTTTTATGTATGATATTAAATCATACAGCCCAAGCAAAGTTCCTAGAACATAGTAAGCAATCAATGAGAAATAGTTAATAATGCAATTGAAATATGAGTGGATTCATGAATGTGAAACCTTGGGAATAGGTGTTATATCTACTTCTTCCTTATTTTACAGGTTATTCTGAGAGACAGAGAAGTAAGCAAACTGCCTGAAATCATGTATATAGTAAGGGTCCTAATAGGGATTTCAGCCAAGATTGTCCAATTTTAATTTTAATCCTCTATCTACATCAAAGAGAATATTCATATTGCAATATCCATGTCTTTGTTGTTATTAGCAGAGTTTTGAACAATTTTAGTTATAATTATGTTAAATCACAGTCATGTTGGACTTTATAGTCATTGATCAGTGTTTTAAAACCTGGTAAAAATCTCAGAAAGCATCAGGTTCTGATTTTCTTGAGTTAAGTCACTTCTGAACTAAGGTAGGTCTAAGGCATCTATTTCAGCCTCAAGTTACTAGCAGAGTTCCCCTTTTATTTACTCCTTCTTAAAATCTGATTATGCTGCAATTTCCTTTGGAATTCTGAGCCCTCCTTGATGCATTATTTACTCAACAAACTACTATCCATGGTTCCAGGCACCCAGGAACTAGAAATTAGGCATTGTTCTAGATGTTGACATCTGGGATTCCAGGACTGTTTTGCTCTATCTGAGGTTTCATCTTCCTCAAAATTTAAATTGCTAACAGCAATGATAAACTTGGGAATTTCCTGGGACTGCAAAAATCCTCCTTTGGGCCATTTTTTTGGCTTGGAGAAAATCAGCAGTCCAACTGCTCATTTTTGCTGCCATTACTGGGTCCTTCTTTACAAAAGGAATCGGCTTGATCTCTAGCTCTAATGTGATCCTCATTTTTCCTAGTTGTCAGAGGATAGCGATTTTAGAGTTGTGTGTTTGTATCTGTGTGAGTTTTGTTTGTTGAAAACTTTGTTGAGATACTATAGTACAAAGATGATGAATAACAGAATAGATTATAAAAGAAGGAGAAAGAAAAGAAGAAAAAGAAAAAGGGGAGGAGGAGGAGGAGGAGGAAGCAGCCACAGTGGCCTGTTTGCCTTGGCTAAGTGGTGGGCAGGATCCAGAACCAGGTCCTGGGATCCTGCCCATTAACCCCGCCACTGGAGGCATTCTTGTGCTCCCCAGAGCCTCATCAAGTGCCTGTGTTTCAGTTCCATTTTAAGCATTCTTCTCAGGTTCTGAAATTCAGAAAGGGCAGTTTTTTGGACCCTATCTGCATCTTGATCCCATCAGAGAAATATTATCCAGTGTCAAAACAGAACGAGGAATGCATTCTCTCCCTGCCTTCAGTCTTCGAGAATCCAAAGTTGTATCAATCACAAAAACACAAAACAAAACAAAAGAAAACAATAAGATGATTAGTGCTCAGATTAAGTGTCAGACAACAGCCATATATCACTTTAAAGACCTAAGGATTTTAGAAAATTTATGTTGCTATAATAATAGCGGTAGTGACCCAACACTGCTAATAGTTGTAATTAAATTATAACTCCTTCTCTGTTTTTTATATGTGGTAATTTTTAAGTTAAAAGGTCTTTTACCTTATTGGCTTTAACATATTTGTGTGTGTATAAAAGTTAGTTAAAACTTAGAATAGACACCTGTTACCAATATCCCAGGTACACGGTATTGCCTTTGTAATAGCTCCACATGCATTTAACACTTTAGTTAAAGGATATATTACATAAAGGCAAGAAATATACAGGGAATTACAAGCTCCTTCTTGCCATTAATCTCAGTATTTGTTTTAATATTTATGTTGTGTTTGCATTAGTTAAACTTAGCATACAGTCCCTTATTTTAGGGCTTTTTAAATTTGTTCAAGGTTTTAAGGTAAACTCCTTATGTGGTTTGTCTGAACACTCAACAGCTAACATTCACTGGTTGTGTGGAAGATCTGTCATTGTCTCCGTCATTACATACAACCCTCCTCTGAGAACTGTGCAAATCTTAAATCATTAGATAAGAAGCATATTTTCTGTCCTTTTTTAAAATTCATTATTTGTTGCTGCATTGTAGAAGACATGTATTGATTACTGAAAGTCTGATCTAGATCACTCTGTACTAATAATACCGTAAGAAAACATGGCATGCATCTCATTGATAAATTATTTTAACTATTAAATATCATATCTAGGTCTTTTTTATTAGAGTTGAAAATGATCTGAATGGGAAACCATACTATTAATATACAAAAAAGCTGACCAATATTGCAATAATATAAAGTATTCACATGCTCTAATTCCTGCCTCTACTCCCATGGCCATCTTCAGGTTCATGACTTTCAAAATTGACTCTCAGTTTCGACTCTTAAAATCTTCAGGAAAATATTCAAGTTTAATATGTGTTTAAAAGTTGTTTATGGTAGTAATAATATGGAAAGTGGGGCATGTCTAAAATATATTGTGACTTGTTTGTTGTTATTATTGTTCTAGTTTTTCCTTAGTGCGTAGAATCACTTCCACTGGTGGTAGAGGAAGCAGGTTTCATGCCTTCAGCTGTATGTCTAAAATCACTTGAAGCCACTGGACTAACTCTAGGAGGTATATGCCTCCTACTGTGAGGGGTGGGGCAAAGCCAGTGACAATGTCAGCAAGGCTCTGTTCTCCCAGGGTCAAAGAGGCCTGGTCTCTACCTCACGGGATTGGTGGAGGCTGGGACCTCACTCATTTTGGTCTTTTCCTTCATATCCCTAAGGGCACATCCTTACGGTCCCAAATGGCCTACCTGACATAGGCTTCCCTCTTACAGATGTCTTTCCAGGTTTTACTTTATGGAAGTCAAAGTAAAATTTCAGACTCTTATAAACATTTCTGGCATCGTTCATGATACATTAATGATATGAGATATAAGCCTACTGTATTGACATTTTAGATAAGATCTTCCTGCTTATATATGCATTAACATACATGCAAACACATATATACATCTATATATAAGCCAAATCATATTAATAGATTCAGCTATTTCTATGATTTTATGATTACTTAGCTTTGCTGCCAAAATGTCTACTTGTTGTGACAGTAGAAAATAGAAGTGATTAAAAAGTTTCTGCTGTTTTTGAATTGGCAGAAAGGGCCAGCTGTCTCGCTGGCAGAGTGTGGCCTCCTGATCAGCTCTGAGGCTGCAGCTCCATCACTCTGCAGCTGGGCTGGAAACAATAGACAAACAGCAAAGTGTCTTTCAGTGTCTCTCTTGTCGTAGGGAGACAGGCAGATTGGGCAATTAATAATTGTAAAGGTGAAGGTCTTTTTTCTCATCTTCATTGTTTTCTCTCACTCTGTGGGTGTTTTTGAGACAACAAGAAAGAAGCAACGGGCAGAGTGATGAACTTGATGAGGATCAGACTTAGATGAAATAAATTTGATGTCTGAACTGATTAGTGAGAAGAAAAGTAGACTTAGTTTCATAGTTCTTCAAGTCACCATGTGAAAACACACTACACAAAATTCTAGCCCCAGAAGCCTACAGGCAGGCGATGTGGGCAGCCCCCTGTGTTCCTATCCACAGGACCAGCAGCCCCCATTGGGCCTGAGACGCCAGCTCTTGGGAGGCCGAGGGTCCACATCAGTGGATGAAAAATCAGCTCAGGTGAAGTTGAAGAGAAGGAAAGAAAAAGGAGAAACATCAAATAATATTTTCTGTATTATTTGTTTGAACTTCACCTTCTCATACCCAACTCTTGTTTATCAAAGGGAAGATCCAACTGTAAGCAGGGTTGCCTGTCATAAAATATGATTCTTCACCCTGGTAAAGAGAGTTTTCATTATTTTTTTTCCCAGCCGAGTTCTTGAGGGAAAATACAAGGCATCTGGTGGCTGACCCAGTACAACGAACTTCCTCTCCTGTCAGTTTCAGTCCGTCTTTCTTAGAACTGAAATTTTCCTCCAGCCTTTGTTTCTCGCTGATCTTTTTTTTTTAATCAAAGGGGAAGTTAAACCTGTCAGCAGGCATACACGGATGCTCTAAGACAGAATAAGCTGGACCTGGAGATGCCATGTCTATTCTCCTTTTGAAAATGATCCTTGACCAGAGACAGTGAGATATAGTAAGCATTTCTCCCCCCTGCCCTTTGGAAGGAAGAGGGCAATGGGGTTGGGAGAGGGAAAGAAAGGACAGAAAGGTTTGTGCTGCTTCATTTCTTTGAGACAATGGCCTGCGCCAACATTGTCTATTTAATGTGGAAGATGGGCCGTCAAGTAAAGCAAGACAAATGTGATGTCCTGACTGATTATTCCCTACACACTAAGTCAATGAGCTTATTATCACTGCAATTACATTACTAATGTCAACAGATGCTACGTGTAGACAATGAGGTAACCATTAAGTGGGCTCCCTTATCCAGAAAACCCTGGGCAAACTCTCTCACTTCAGAAAGCTCAGATGTTTGCCTGGATACATCGGGGGCCCAAGAATAAAGCAGGTTATGTCCTGGCAGCACGTAGCTGACGACAGCATTCTCTGCTCAGAGGATGAGGATAGCACCCCTCCATGACCAGCTTTTCCACATCAAGACCAGAGTCCCTCGATGTCTATAAATGAATCTGTCTTGAAAATTAACACTAAATGTAGCTTAAAGCATGCACTGGTTATTTGTTCCTTCTGAAAGTGGTACATTATACTGATTTACAATTTGTGTTTCTGGCTATAGATGGTGTTTCTCATTTTTCTTAAGAAGTTACCATACAAGAAGTTTCCCAACTATGGATAATGGGTTTTCTTATTAGTATGTGTTTTTAAAGAAAATAGAAATACTTTACCCAAATTGCTTTACCAAGATAAGCTTCTGAGGAATGATGGTCTGAGCCCTCACAAGGGCAGCAGTTCTGTCCCCTAGTGGTCACATGAACTCACACTTGCTCGTCTCACTCCTTCGCCTCACGGGACTGGCTAGATATTTGGTGTATAAAGATGAGCACATGATTTCTCCCTTCCTGGTGGTCCACTCTCCCAAATGCAGGAGGCTCTGTAAAAGGAGAGGGAGAGTGAAAATCAGCATGAATGGATTCTAGGTTTTGAGACACAGACACTGGCTTTCTAGAGCTTTTGATTGCTGATTAGACAACCCGGGTGTTGAAGACAATGTGAACATAGGAATTGCTTTGATGAGCATCCACTAGATTCTTTGCAACTGATTCAAAACATAGGAGTTGTGATTCTAAAGTAGCCTGACAACTGCTGATAATGAATTCAGGAATCTGAGCCAACTGAGGGAATAGATGCAGGCTACCTTGTTGATATGCTGGATGTTTCTCCATAAGCATCAGTCATGACACAGACAGACCTGGGATTAATCAAAACAGTGGCATTGGTCCAGTTTTGAAGACTGACTTTCCTTCCAGAAAACAACAGCTCAACCTTAGAGATGAGAATTTAAGTATATGTTTTTATGCCTACCCAAATATGTCTGGGTCAGTGAAAACCATCTCTAATGAATATTTAAAAGTATTATTTTGAGAGATTTTGGTGATGAGTTCAGAGGGGTGGAAAATGGAAGAGGAAAAGGAATCATGATAATAAGTGAGGGGTAAGAAAGAGGAACTTTTTTTATATAGACACATACAGATTCCCATGGATAGTTGAAAATCACCATTAAAGTTAGTTAATGTATTAGACTCCAAGTGTATGTCGGTTCCAAAGTAAAGCCATCTGGTTGGAATTTGCATTTCTAGACTTCCTGTTATGATCCACTTATAAAAATAAACATACAAACAAGCCAGAGAGCATGTCCCATTTTTCTAATTAAATTTACATCAAAGAATCTAATGAAGGTAAATATACACCACAGGTTATCAGTTGAAGCATCCTAAATATTCTCATCATGCAGACCCACATCATTTCTAAAATTTAATGCCGATTGTACAGAATTTTAAATTAGTTATTTTAACGTTGGTATAGATTTCAAGGGATACCAACTTATCGATATTGTCTAAGCCTTATTTTAGAAAGTATGGATTAAAAAATCCCTTAAACTATTGAATTATATAGACAGGAAATAAAAGTTTGAGGTGCAAGTATTCTAAGAGAAAAAGAGTGGTTTTGAAAAGAAGGATAATAGGTAGAGTGATAAACCTGAAGATGAAGATGCAGATTAAAATAGATACATGCAATTATGTAAATAAGTATAAATGTATTTAAATACCAGTGCAAACAAGTACAGACATTAGAGTTAGTCTCAGCTTTCACTGATTCCACAATTAAATACTCATACTAGAAATACCAACTGAAGCAAATTCTCCATTACTTCCTCGGCAGTGATCAATCCCATTGGCCACCTGTGAAAGGAGTGACCCAGTTAGCATCTGGTGTGGCCCTCGTGGTGAGGAGAAAATGTTCTACCCGTGTCCCTGTTTGGAAGGAACTTTGGGGGAATAAGAGGGTGAGCACTTTGCTTTTACTAGCTATGTAAATATAACTTTTTCTTGCTTCATCAAATGAACGTGTTTAGTAAATTGTCTTCCAAATACCCCCAGTGAAGTGGGATCTTGAGAAATATGTATTTCAGGTTGATTTTGCCTTGCAATAAATGGAGATAGTCACTTAAGGGATTTTTCAAAAAAATAAAAAATTCTTGCTAGGCCACATTTATTTATTTTTCCCCAGCTTTTCATTATAGTCACAAATGATACTGCTTTATCAGGGCATAACTAACCTCATTATAAAGCAATAAACTTCTTGAATTAAAAAGTGAATATATTGGATGTCTAAATTGTAATTAACTACTAAGTTATCTGTCAGTATGGAGATAAGTACCAAGGAAGTATTTGATTTGGGGTTTTCAACCATAAATTATTCCTACTTTAAAGAATGCCATTTCTATTCCACATCTGTATTTTAATAATATGGCTAGGTTGAGTCAACATTTAAGTTTCTTGTTTTTTTTCTTTCTTTAATAGGTGATAAAACCACAGGTGACTGCCAGAGATGTCATAAATCAAAGGCTTTTTCTGTCACTGCACTGGCTGATCACCAATGGGCCAGCCTCCGAGGATCCTACTGTGTGCTCACTCTTCCCTCACCTTCATAGCGCTGGTCTAGCTGTACTCATCGCAGTCCAACAGGCTGCAAATGTGCAGATAAGGTATGGGATGGGGAGCAGAGAGATGCCATAGGAGCCTCCACCCACAGCATGATGTACAAGTGTGTGTGTACGTGTTCTTGGTACACAGGCCTGCCACCACTGGATGGTTTCCATGCTTCTTCCTGTATTTCTTGAGAGGAAGGGAGATCTGGCCTTTTATTCTTTTGCTCATGTGTTTTGCAATGTTACAAGCAAGAGACTACAGACAGATTGACATAGACACTAAAAACAGAATTCCCTGTAAGTTCCACATCACCCCCTTCCTTGGTATTAATTCCTACTACGACTTCACATTCTCCAATGTAAGCCAGGTGGCTTTAACTCCATTCAGCCATTACCAGTAGTCTTTTTGTTTCTCTTCTCACTGATGCTTAAGACAATGACATGTGAGTACACAGTATCCCCAGCCACAGTGTGAGTGACATCCTGTTCACAGCAGGTGAGGGCATCTTTCCCAGGCTGATATTTGTCCAGTGCTGGTCCAAGTGCTCTAAGACAACAGTGGGCTTCATAAGGTTTTTGGCTTCAATCTCCTTTCAAATCGGTAGCTAGACAGAAAACCTGTTTAAAAGAAATAGTCCATTGCTTAATCTGTGGAATAAAAGCCCTGTCTATCCCTTATCACCAGAGGCACAGTGTGATTTTATTACTTTATATTGAGAACAACTAAATTCACTCCCATTTCAACAGAAAAAAATGATTTTAAAAAAGAATATACTAAAGAGCAAGTGGTGGTACTCCTCTCACAAGCCTTTATCAAGCCAATGTTCCTACACTGGGAAACAGGGCACTCTTTAAAAAAAGATCTTAGTTATTGATTTTTAAACAGAGAGGAAGGGAGGGAGGAAGAGATGAAGAGAAGCACCAGCATGTGATTGCCTCTTGTGTGGAAACAGGGCACTTTTTAATAGGGGGAGAGACGCCGCAGGGTCTTCTAAAGGTATCATTTTTAGCTGCTGTCTTAAATAGAAACCTATGGATTCATAACCTATGGTGCTTCGTGTTTCCATGGGAGAGCATGAAATCACATCATTTTCCGGCAGTTTTGAAAATGAGTTGGGGAGATTATAAATATTCAGAAATCCTCAGGTCGGGGAGACCCCACTACCTGCCCTCGGCTACACCTCCTCTGTTGTTTGGTTCTGGGAGCTCCGCCAGGTGAACCTGGGCTTCCGCTGTCTGACAACTGAAAACAAGAACTGCACATTTCCAACAGATTTCATAAACAAACCGCTCTGACATCATATCAAGCAGGACGACACGAAATTTGGTTTTCTCTACCAAATTTGGCTCCCAGCTGTGAAGTGTCAAGTCAGACAGGAACGAGTAATTGTATTCAACCCTAAAATCAAGCTCCCAGCTGACATTTTGTATTAGCAGTATCAGAAAGCAAGCCTGTTTGTCTTTTAAAAACGGTTGCTCCCTGGTAGCTGTGAATTCCAGCCTTGCACAAAGGTGCTCCCCTCACACACAGGGCAGGTGGACTGGTGTGGGGAAGGCAGCCCACCTGAACTCAGACCTGATCATCACCACAGGGGGAGCCACAGCCTCGGACCCTCTACCTTGAATAATAGTGTGAAAAAAAGCAAAGAGGGCTTTAAACACGTTACCCTAAATGAATTACCTTTTATATCTCCATTGAAATAAATTCTAAGTGAACCTAGGAAGGATAATCAATAGTGAATGTAGAGTCCAGATTCAAAATGCCACCTCTGAAACTGATGATCCCCAAATAATTCCCCAGTTTTCACTCTCCCTGACTGTTTTCAAGGTTTAGTGTGAGGATATCCATCACAGTCCTGTTAGCAAAGGGAAAGCAGTAACTAACTTTGTCTACAGACATTTTGGAGGCCTTGGAGACCTGGGCCTTGGATACAAGATCTTTGACCCTCAGACTGACTATCTGGAGGGAAATAGGGACTTCCAAACAGACAGAGCGACACATGCACATGCAGGTCCAAGAGTGTGTGTGACAGCACAGGAATGTACAAAGCAGGGACCAGAGGCTTGCCTGCCTGGGGTCGCACTCAAGGACCACTGTGCCTCAAGGCCAGCCGGAGGGCGAAGGCTGTTTATCAAAGCTACACGCACATATTTAGAGGAAAGAATGGGCAAGGATGACTCTGTAAAACTGTTGTTGCTTAAGTAATGGCACTGGTGCTCTAAAACCTGCCAGCTTACCCAGCACCTAATTATATCCATTCCCTTACTTGGTAGTTCCTTGGAGAGTGGGGTGGACTATGATTCCATTTCCATAAAACTAAACCATGTAAAATTGTACCGTGCTATTTTTAATGCAAATATGTTTAAACTTAACTCGTGTTACTCAAGGGCCCAATTTTCTCCCCATCATTTTGAACCATCTCCATAACCATTTGATTTCAAAATAAAAATTAAGTCACATCACGTTCTCATTTAATAACCCTTTTTTCAAGAAATATAGTTGATCACTTATAAAATTTAGAAATTCCAACTTAAAAACAAAAACACTGGGAGAATATGATTATGCAAATTTCACTGTTAACAAAATTTACACATAAATGAGAACATTTTTTTCCCATCAGAGTTCTTATTATAAGGAAACCCTGAGACTTAAATTATCTGCAGAAGAGTACAGTATAAAAATGTATTAAAAGCTGTAAAAACTAAATTGAAATGTCAAACATAGTTATGTGTATTAAAACCCAACCAAACCCAACCAAACAGGTGATGGGCCTTCGGAAGGAAGCCGTCTTTTGAAACGGAAGACTCATTTTGCTCTTTTGGGCCACTCTAGTTTCATCAGCTTCACTGTGGGTTTCTCACTGGGCAGGTCCAGTTCCCCAAGTTGCTCATAATTCTTGAAGTTCACTATGTGGTTTCTTCTTATATAGACATTTTGGAGGTCTAAATTCCAGGGCCTGTTTTTTTTAACACCTTCAGCAGAGTTTCCAGACTATTTTCACCTAAAAATGCAGACCTGATACTTAAGACCACAGAAAGTATGTAAAATGCTATGAAAAATGTGAATCCACAGCAGCATGGCAGCTCCTTATTTGAAAGGACTCACTTGTTTGAGCAGAGTTCCTCTGCGCTCCCTCTGCTCCCACCTCTTCCTGCCCTTTTTCTTGTCCACTTTTGGATCTAACCACGCCCTGGGGGCCCTAGATCTGCCCCCAGACAATACAGCCTCAGGGCAGAAAGCATGTAGCTGTGACGGAAGGTCCCACCCGCTGGAGCTTTTCAAGTTGATGGGAAGTAGTGACACTTGAGCAGGACATGGCTGGCTTGCTGGATCCTGACAACCAGCTGTGTGCACTCCGGCAGCCTGAAGCCTTTGTGTGACCCCCACTGTCCTCCCAGGCCCGCCCCGGGCGTCCACAGCTGGGCAGCTGCATTGGGAAAGCTAACTGAGCAGAAAGGGCTCCCTAGCCTGGCCTCTGATTTCTCACATTTAATTACCTGATTCCCCTTTCCTGCAGTCATGGAGAAAATGGAATTACATCACGCACCATGTAGCTCTGGAAAAGCATTGAATGTTTCTAATAGAGCCACTGGTGACAGGAGCAATAGGCGTGCCCCTCGTTTCACATCGGATATTAGCCCTTCCAAACAAGCATAGGCCTGCCCGCTCTGAGGATCTTCAATAGGCAACAAAGGAGAACAGGTTTCTTTCATGTCACTCTGAGCACCTCACAGAAGAAAAACTTCATTTAGCTACCCTGGTCTAGCCAAGCCTCCTCCAGGTCTTCGGGGCCTGGGAAGAACTTTCAGAGGCATTGCCTTTTAGCTATCAATAGAGATTGTATTTAAATCTGAGATCTCTTATTCCCCTGAACAACAATATGTTACCTTAATCCCTTTAGATACATTTTCATCTTAGAGCTTATTCAGCTGCACCCTTGCTCTTAAGCCAATTTATGATATCTTATAGAACACAAGGATGAAAATGTTCTCCTAAGTGCTAATGGAACCCAAGGGCCACAGTAATTTCTCCACATTTAAACAAAAGAGATGAGCCCCAACCACATCTGTAGATAAATTCCATCTGGTGCCATATGACATAGTTGGGTTGATGGATGGTGACTTACTTCTCAGTTTGAATTACCAGGGAGGACCAAAAGAATCCTGAATTTATTTATTAAAAATTGTGTATTTATTCTTGCATGTTTAAACTTCAGTCACCTTCAAAGTACTCTCCATTTATACAATATATCTACTGAGACTTTTTTTCCACTGCTCAAAACAGGTTTTGAACTCATTGATATTGATACCTTAAAGAGTGCTTCTGCTATTTTTTGTTTCACCACAAATGTTTCCTTTTGAGGACTTTTTCATCCAGAGAAATAAAAGTCACTTGGGTGATGCAAGATCTGGTGATTGAGGAGGGTGGGGCATGGAGGTCACGCTGTTTTTGGTTAAAAACTGCTGAACACTCAGCATAATGTGGGCAGGTGTGCTTGTAAATCACCTGTCACGAAATGGGCAAACACATTGAAAAAGTCTTCAAAAAAAATTCACTGAAGCCAAACTGCAGCCTCTCACAACAATACCAGCTGGTACATTGATACAGATGGGTTCCTAGAACACATCTAGACGGGCAAGCCTATGCTACAAGGGCCCGCCCTCTAGAAGATAATTCAGGGTTTTGGAGGTCATCTCTCATATGTGGCAAGCCCCAGGGGTCCTCATCATGGTCCTGGCTGGTGTTAAGATGATTTCAATAGTAAACATAATCACCTAACAGGACTCTGTTTCAAAATCCCTCTTGCTTCAAAGGTACAGACTGTGTTCAATTTCTAAAATTTAGCAACTTAAAGGAATTGTCATCTCCTATCACTTACTCATCTGTTAAAATATTTTTTAAGAAACAGGTAATTATTACTACAATAGAGTGAGACAAGCAATACACACACACATACAACAAGCACAAAAAAAATCAGGATTTGTATGTTTATCTTGGCATCACATATTGGGTATCAACAAAAAGTAGTCCCTGGCATGAATCTGATCCACATCAGCATAGATGAGTTGAGCACCCGCCCAAAGGCCCTCATGGGACAGTGGAGACTGTTGCAGTATACTTCCTGATTTCAAGATTATTGAGATCTAGTAGAAAAGGTAAAATATGAACAAAGAAAATTTTCTACAGAAAATAGATTAAGGCTCGTGAGAGAGTCACATGTATATTCCTGGGATCCTAAGGGTTGAGGAATCACATTGGCCTGGAGTCAGGAAAAGCTTCATGAAGGACATACAATAATATCTCTGTCTTGAAGAAGCAAGGGCATCTTGTCCTTGCTTCTCGAAGGAACACCTTGTGGTAGAACAGGGGATGCATGTGTGGGGGATGGTGAGTGTTCTAGTGTACCTTGATGGGGAGATGAGTGGACAGAGTACCAAAAAGACTGAGTAATGACTAAGGGTCAGCCAGTTAGGCCTGCAGTTGTTAAGAAGTGTGCTCTTGCTAACATAGGGATTGTAAAGGAATTGAGAAGTTTATAAGAAAAAAAGAATTCTTCCTATTACTCAGTCATAAGGTGGTCATTTGGAAATAGTGTTTTGAATGGACTGGAGTGGGTTGAATTAGATCATTGCAATAGTCCAAATAGAGACAGCCTGATAAATGATGGTGGCAGAAGGGATTGGTAGGAAGAAAGTATAAATCAGACAAAAAGACAGTTAGTGGCTCTAGGGCAGTCAAATATAGTGCTAGGCCCCTGAGCTTTGCAGGGCAAGGAACAGAATCCGGTGAAACTGGTATAGGAAGCTTAACTTGTTGAGTTGTGTTTGAGATATTTCAAATCCAAGGTATCGTTTTCTTTCTGGCTGTAGATTTCCAAGCATGTGGTTAAAAATTTAAGATTGGGATTTGAAAGAGGGTTCCAGTCATTATTGTAGAGGTTTTGAGGTTTATAAAAAAGCACATTGAGTTAGGAGGGCTGAGAGAAGCTATTCGATTTGGCAATTAGAAGATTCCCATTAATCTTGTGGGAAAAACTTCAGCACCACTCTTGTCATTATTCAGAATTAAAGGGTGAATTTAAGAGTTTTAATGATGGTGACATAGATTGACAATTCTAAGACACTAGAGTGTGGCAGGTAAAGATTGTTTAAACACTTTAGGAATATCGAAGTGAAGAGAAGTATTTGTTTACTCATTCGTTTGCTTAAGGACTATATTATATAACATTTTTCATATCTTTCAAATACTCTACCTAACAATGGGAATACAGCTGGGAACAAGACAGACCTGTCTTTCCTGGAACTTACATCATCTGAGAAGGAGATGAAGGAAGCAGCAGGTGATGAAACAGAGCAACTGGTGAGCCACATTAGATGGTGTGGTCAAGGGTACATCAGGGAAGGGGGTGATATCTGAGCTGAGAACTATAATAATAAGTTGTCATCTTGCAAGAAGTGACAGGAGGGGGTGCATTTACAACTAAAGAAAACAAAACACAGGGCCAAAGGCTAAATACTGATGTGGTCAGGGCTCCTAGAGTGGTGAGTGAGGGTTTCTGCTGGGACCCGGTCATGAAGTGCCCGAGACTCCAGACTTCAGCCTAACAGCAGCAGGAAACATAAGAATGTTTTAGGAAGTGAAAAAATGTGGTATCATCTGTGTGTATAAAATACCCATCAGCTCCTTGGAGAAGAATCGATTTTTGATGGTGTTTATGGGGAGGTGGATGAGCATGGAAGCTGAGAATCCAGTCAGGAGTCCATGAAGTTTCCTGGTGGGAGATAGTACAGCCCAGAAGTGTGTATAATGACTTTTTTTTTTTTTTAGAAATAATGTTCCTGACATTGTCATATAGACAGAGATGTGTCCCCCATTAGCCTGGGCAACATGATCCTGATAAGGTTCGTGTGGGTGGAGCTTGACTGGAATGTGTTTAAGACCTAGAGAGGGGAGCAGCTGTGTACGAGATGTGCTTGGAAGGGCTGCTGAGAAATTAGCAGTGGCTGGTCAAAGACACCACACACACACACATTGTTCAGTGACAATACTGGAGCAGCAGCACAGGCAAATTGGAATTGTCCAGTAAAAACAGAGGGTCTTATGGCACCAGTGAAGGGATGGTATCCAGATGCAACTAGAGTGGCCAGTGTTTGATATGAGAGTTTAATTTTGTCCATAGTGATTTTTAAAGTGATTTTTAAACATTTAATATTTTAAAATAATTAGAGTAGTTTTAGATTTATAGAAAAGTTGCAAGATTACTACAGAAGTTCTGTATGCCCCACACCCAGTAATTTCTATTGCTAACATTACTATGGTGCATTTGTCCCAATGAATTAACCAGCATGGCTACACTATTATTCCCCCAAGGCCCATACTTTGTCTGGACTTCTTTAGTTTTTCCTGATGTCCATTTTTCTAACCCAGGACACTCTCCAGGACACCACTGTTATGTCTCCTTACTGGTCAAGTATTCTAAAAAAGTGTCTTTCAATTGGTTTTTGTCTGCTGTGTTGTTCATGATTATCCATGACTGAAGTTATGGATTCTTAACAGGGAGTCCATGGAGTTAAAGTGACAGTTTCATCACATCAAATCAAGGAGATGTCCTGTCAACATGACTTGTCACTGTTGGTATTGACCTTGATTGTCTGGCTGAGATCATTTTAGTCAGATTTCTCCACTGTAAAGTACTCCTCCCTCTTTCCCTACTGTACGTTTTGGAAGAAAGTCATTGTGGAGAGTCTACAGTTAAGAAGGTGGGAGTTTTAGCACAACCCCATTGTGGGCAGAGCATCTATACAAAATATCGGACATTCTTCTGTACAGGTTTCTCTGTTCTTTATGGGAGGGTATTTAAGAGGAGAAAAAGTGCTTGCTTTTCAGTTAAAGGCAAGCTCATCAGCAGGGCCCAGGAAGGCTGTGGAAGTGGGGACCAATCTTAAGGCTGGAGAAGTTGTGAAACTGCCAATACTCCATCAGCTGGAAATGGAGCTGAGTCTTCTGTTTTACCAAGTAATACCATGGTTTTATTATGTCCCCTGGAACCACAATGCTTTTAGATAAGAAGAATGGGTTGTGATGTTGGTATGTATTATAACAAAAGAAATGATTTCCCATTGTTCTTCCCGAAATATAAAATAGGCAACATCATATCTCCCATGTTTTTCACAAGCTATAATAGTTCTAGGACATAGTTGGGAGAAAAGGGTTATATCTTGCAATAGTTTTTATTAAATTTCTGCCCTGTGTTTGAAATATCAGAGAGAATATAGTCAAATATCTTAGGTCCTGTGCTTTATAGATATCATATTAATATTACACCCAGAATATATAGTCACCAAATTGCACTTCAGCTATATTTACACTATTGGTGATAACTGGTCTTTTGGAAAACAGAAAGATCATTCAATTATGTTTTAAGATTTGTTTGATCTAAAAATTTTTGCTTGGGACTTGATGATTTTGATTTTCTTTTCAATACTCACTTGAGTAAAAGAATCAGAGACATTTATAAAATCACATGAATATTTTTAGTATGCTCTTCCCAGTGGGGTCCCCTGTGGAATGCCTGCTTTCATGGTGAAATGGCTCTTTTGACCAGTAAGTGGACACCTGTTTATTTATCGAGCCATTGAAGTATCTGCCCAACTGGCCCTGTAATCAGATGGAGACTGAGGTCTCCTTTTCACATGTAGAGGTAGTTTCTCTTCTTAATGACTGTTCCCTTCAGCATCTTTCTCTGCATTTATAGACAACTGTCAACCTCCACAAGTCTCATTGTCACCATCAGATTCATTGTCAGGATGTCTGGAGCTCAGAGTCTTTGTAGGCCCTACTCTCCTGAGCCTGGAGTCCCAATGCACATGCTTCTGATAACAGCTGAAAAGGGAAGGGGTGGGGACAACAGAGCCGAGGGGCTCTCTGCACTCCCCGTTGGGACTTTGGGGAGAGCTGTGAGTTTGAGGCTCTGAATGTTTCTGTTTAAGGATGATCCTTTGAAATGCAAAGTGTGGGAGCAGCAATACAGAAGCTGGCCACAACCCAATTTTTATATAATCTGCAAAGTATGGGACACTACTTGTGTTAAGTGTATAGAAAATGACCCTTACTCTCTGAGGGACTGACTACCCTTTGGCATGCACAGGGATGATAAAGGAAGTGAGATCTATGTGGTGTCCGCTTCTTCTGTTCATGGCCTTGAACAGAGAAAGCCCTATACATACTTGTGCTCAGCTGCCTCTCAGAGTGTCCTGCCTTTCTCTCTCCATGGTGATCAGACACAGTGAGCCAGGGATCTTTTGCAAGGGGCTTGGAGACACTCAAGGAGTGTAGGTCTGTGCTGGAGAGGAGCCTGGAGGTGCAACTTTCTTGGGGGCTTTATTCCTCCTCTTTCAACCCACTCCTGGCTTAAAAGTCTTCACTTGTTATCACTCTCTGGAGATAACCTTTTGCAGAAAAGTCCTTACCTATAAGGCATGGTAGACTTCACCCTGGATTTCTTTTCATCCCATTCCATGTGAATTTTTTCCTCTGCAACACTCAGTGTGGAAAGATAGGGAACCTGGAGTTACACCCTGGACAGTTTTTATATTTAGAACCTTCAAGTCCTCACTCAGCACAGGAATTATCCATATTACTTCACAGTGTTTACCAATACAATCTTGCTTTTCATAACACATGTGGAGAGAGGTATATTTGGGGGAGAGCAAAAAAATGATAAAATCTATAATATAAAAGCAAACTATCAAAGAAATAGAAATGATAGCCATGGAACATGAAAAGACCATGACTGGAGAGCCAGTCTGTGGACACACGTCCCTCTTGTCAGCCTAAGGTTTCAGAGAGGATTTAGAATAAAAGTCACTTCACATTTCCTGCCCAATGGGTTTATTGTTTTCCCAGTGTTTTATCTCCAGAATCTTACAGTCCAAGGGACACTCCTCTCTCTAGAATCCTTACTTAATTACTTGAAGGTAAGTGGAAGTAGAGGCCAGCCCAGCATGCCTTCACCAATTGCCTCTGCAGGTCAGCTAATTAGGTGATTAAGTCATTAAAGAGATATGTGCATCTGAAAAGCTGCAGCCCAACCACTCCAGGAGAGGGATAAAAAACCCAACTCTGACTTTCTTCTCACCAGTTGCTGCCCTTTATACTGAAAGGTGATTAATCCATTTAACGCAGCCTAGCCTTTTTTTTCTTTTTTTTTTTTTTTTTTGGTAGAAAAGGAGAAACTAAAGCCAGGAAGTTTTTCAGGAACAGCCTCTGAACAAAGTAGAATAACAAATGCCTCTTTCTTGGGGGTACATTGCGAAGAGCTTGATTTCAATAGCCAAAGGCCAAAAGGATTTTAGTAAGTGGCCCAGGGTGGGAACACAATGGTGACTTCGGATTTAGGGATTTGACTATCAGATCATTAGCCTGATTAGTAATCCAATGCCTTTTGATGTGGACCTTTTTAGTCACACCTTTTGTCTTCCCTGAATGAAGAAATGGCATTTTGGGTTGTGTTTTTTTCCCCCAGGTGAAGCCTCTGGGGTTCCACAGAGCTTTTATACAAAGAGATGCTTCCTGGTTTTATCTCTCTGACACAGCAAATCCGATTTTTGGATGCTTTATCTTTGGAAGGGAGCATCGGTGGGAAGAAGAAAGAGGAGAGAAGGAAATGGTGCTTTGTTTTTTTGTTTTTAAGAAATGTTATATTGCCAGAATAAAAACACTAAACATGTCAATAAATCACACTGAGTTTGAAAGGTCATTGGTCTAACAAGATGACAATGACTTGCATTTAAATATTTATGAATGCACTAATATCTTTGAAAGTAAGGTGACATGTCACACAGCATGCAAGTAACTGCTGAAAATAAAATGCCTCACACTGCTCAAGCAGTGACTTTAGGGCTTAGTCCCTACCGTCCAGGCCTTCTTCACCCCTTCCCATATAGCAGATCCCCACAGGTTGGCTGTCCATTTGCTACATAAGCAAGTACCAAGAAGGAACACTACGGAGGATTCTGTTAAGTGCAATCTGAATTCACACTATTGTGCTGTTGGTCAGATGCATTCTACCCTGAGCCTGTGCAGTTGATGGTAGATGAGTCTGCTCCTAATGCCAGTTAGGAACAAGGACAGAGCAAGGGTGTGACGCCCCTGTGAATATATATGTCCAGAGCTGTCCTGCAAAACATTCCTGCAGACATAAATTCAGAAACAAAAGCGTTTATGTCATGTTCTGAAGTTGTATCTATACTCACAATTGCTCAGTTAAGTATTGTTCCACATATTTATAGACAACTTCCAGTCTCTCTCCTGGGCTGATAAGCATCATTCAGTTCACATATTCAATATTGACGTGTGATGCTTGAGCCACTTTTTAATAAGTGTGATACATGGCACTGGGCAGCTTGCATAAAGTAAATGTTTTATTCCATATCCTTCATAAGTACCCTATGTACTAAGTATGCAATCCTTGGGCAAATTGTCCAAGTTCGTGTGGTCCTGTGAGACTCACAATTTTACATGTACTACCTATAGCTCCCACTCTGAGACCCCATAAACATCTATGCTACTTTCAGGGTCTGGTCTAATATTTCTTGAGGAGCCAACCCTGCTAGATGCTGCCAACTACCATCAGTAACTACATTGCCCCATTGCTACTTCATTTAATTTGATAGTTCAGTTCTGCCCTTTGAAGCAGGCAAACTGAGAATTTCATAGCAGCAGGAATAGTCTCCATGCAGCAGAAAAGGAAATGACTTAGGAACGTATGCTCCACTGCTTCTGGAAGAAATTGCTCTCAGAAATAAGAATGGACTCTGCTTCTGATAAGAGGTTCCACTGTCCACATTCACTTTGTCCCTCTTCCAGAAGTTTTCCCGTTGTGCTCCTTTGTTAAAAAGGTGGTCAGCACAGTCACTGCCTTTTTTAACCTTCTGTTATTTTTCTATTTTTTCGCCTTTCTTCCTTTTTTTCTTCCTCCTCTCTCCTTCCCTCCCTCTCTCGCTTCCTTCCTTTCCTTTATTAATTTATTTTATTTACTAAATTTATTATTTTTCTCATTTGACTTTTTTCTTGTTTGTGTGTATTCAGCCATACAAGACTGTCTTCATTTTACTTAATTTGCCTAATCAAAGCTCAGCCATGTCAAGGTGCACACTCGGCCGGCCACGTGAAGAGTCACACTATTTTTGGTGGGTTGAACCATCACTCGCATAATCTGGATATCATCATTACTCATTTCACTTCCTCTACATGTTTTCTCCCTTTCCCTCACACTTGAATTTCCTTCCATCATCTCCATTATCTGTGCTAGGTCAGGGACACTAGTACTAAGCTGTCATTTGATAGTCTGAGATTTTAAAGTCTAAATATAATTAGGGAGGGTTGGGTGGGTGGGCTGGAATGGGAATAAAGGATAGATACTGTACTGAATAATCTAAAATAAAAAATTAAAAGAAAGAAAAAAAGAAAAACAGAAAAAAATAAATATAATTACTTTTTCTAATAAATAATTAATTCCATAAGTGATTTACCTCAATAAATATTATAGAGAACCTCTCATGATCCAGTTAGGAAATAAGGTTTAGAGAATAAAAAACACCATTTCTACCCCAGGCTCTCAAGGTCTAGTGAAGGAGACAGGAAGGAGTCTCTGGTGGGGGTTGGGGACAAAAGGAGGCTAATCCAGGGTTCCCTCTAACACAGGCTGACAAGAGTTAGGAGATACTCTCTGTGGGAAGGGATTTCCTGGGTCAGATCTACTCAGTGAGCAAAATTTAGTACCTATCATTGTTGGGAAGTTTGGTCTGAAAGCTAGAATTTGTTTGACTGTGATTATATAATAGTTTTTTCAGAACATGGAAGTTACATGATACACTTTCACTTGATCATCTCTCTCTTCCAAAGTGAGCTCTGTAAAATGAAGGACAAATATCAGTTAAATAATGTTACATGTTAAAAATATTTGACAGAGCAACATTCAAAGAAACGCAGACACAGCTATACAATTGGACACCTCTCTCCTGAATTAGATTAACATGTGTTCCCCTTTAGAGGATTTAATATGGCATTCTTTCAAGATTTGCCTTGCTCCTTCCATTTGCACAATAAATTCACAAGAAAAAGAGAGCAAAAATATTAAATGGTATGTAGTACCATTAAACTGTTTGCTTTTCCACCATTTTCTTATCCCTATTGCCCACTAGTGAACTAGCTTTTGTATTTCTTCATTTTATCTACCACTATATTGAAATCCTCATAAACTAATTTATTCATTATATTTCATTTGACATTCAAATATACTTTTGTTTCAACTACCTCTAGTTGAGAGTTTTCAAATATGATCTGAAATATGTTTTTAATATAGCCTAAAGTTACATTGCACACACATGCACAAATACACACCCTTTACAGAAATGTTGAATGTTAAATGTATTCCCTACCAATGTGAAGCATCCAGGGTGGTGTGTGAAATACCTCCTGATAGGGCTTTCACATGTAAATATGTTTGAGAAGGAGTGGTGTTCCAGGCCCTTTCCATTCTTCCTCTCAGTAAAATGACTGCCTTCCCTGTAAAATATGGGGCATTTGGGCAGCAGGATCTTGACCTTCCAGGACCCAGGAAGACACCCAAGTTGGTATATCCATGGAGGGTACCTACAACTTCTTTGTTGGGCTAATGGAGCAAAACATCTGTGTATGTTAACACAGGTTATTCTTCAGCATCAAAACCCCACTTGGCATATAAGAATAATTGCTGTCAGAGCCTAGTGCTAATTCAGACTCCCTTTTGGCCAGTGGCTGGTGTTCATCACATGTCATGATCAAGCAGGTTTTCCTAACTATACTTGCCATCCTGATTACCTGACTGTTGGAGTTGGAGACTTGTGGAAGAATGCCAAATGTTTGCCTGCGTTTTGCATTTGTCTGTTTTCCTCTTAATGGAATTACTAATTTAGGGAGGAAGTTTCTTTTGAAAGTCAGCAGAGAGCTTAGACAGAGGAATGTTTGGTTTCTGATTGGTAGTCTTAATAGCACATGAATTAAATGGAGAGATTTGTAGATGGGGACATTCTGTGGTTTAACAAAAAAAAAAGGCAATTTTTTCTGTCTTTACTTCCTTGACCTACTGGGAAACAGGCAGATTTTTGTGCCCAAAGTGAATGTGGTACTTGGTACTGTGCTTAATTATACCGTGACTTTTCTGAAGTCACTTGATGACAATGGAATCAAAATTAAGTTAACCTTTACTTTAGCATCCTACCTACTACACATATGTCCCCAGAAAAGACAGTGAGATGCAGTTCATTGCACACTTGGCCAGCCAGTGACCAGTGACCAAAGCCACTACTATTTCTTTGCCCACTACCCAAGGCCTAGCAAGTATTTAATTAATTTTTTTCAAATTTTGTCCATTTTCTTGGGACGTGGATTCTAAAACACATCTTAAATTTTAAAATGTCATATTGTGAGGCAGACATCAAATTATTGCAAAGTTAGCATCACTCAGTGTCGTCACTGAGTTGTTAAATTGTGGTTTGTTCATTTCTTTTGATAGATATCCACAGCCATAGTCCCACCATCAGGGAGTGCGACAATGGCAATCTGTCTTTGGATACATTCCGCCAGATGCGCAAACGACCGTTTGCAGCCATTCTTCTCAACCTAAGGTGAATCATGTGTAGATTGCGTTGGTGACTATATTGCCTTGTTCCTTTCATCTGCATCTGGGCAACATTTGTGAGCCAATCTTGGTTTACATGGAATATGCCTATTGTAGACTTTATTTGGGAGCCAGTATCATTAACAGTTTCTGGGTATATAGACACAGGGACAGTTTCGTGGTTCCTGAGAGCACGTTTGTGTTCACCAAGTAAAATTTACATTCAGAAAACATGAAACAAGTGAGAGTGTGTAGTGCTGTCGCTGGTGGAGGGTGAATTCCACAACCTGTGGCTCTTCCACTATCAGACAAGCCCACCAGGCCCTTTGGCGGATGAGCTCAGGCATCGCACACCTTCTCCAGGGAGGTGAAGAGGTGATGAGGTGCTTAAATGCCATGCATTTTGTAGATGTTGCTTGTTTTATTTTGTTTTGCTAAGAAATGAAGATAGAGGATTATGTTTTGTAAATTTGTTTTGCGTGTTTTATTTTCCCTTGGAGTTTTACTATGTTTGCAATTGTGACAGAGTATCTATCTATTGATAGTTTGATAATTGTATCTATCATAATTGCTCTACACTATAAGAGTTTGATGGTGCCATGAACTCTATTTTGGAAATTTGAGATTTATTCCAAGATGAAGAAAAGACATTTGCAGTTCTGCTGTGGATCTATTGTATGGTGACTTTGGAATGAGGAACTAATGTTGAAGCTGGTGCTACGATCCCAAAATAACAATATCAAGCAGCAGCCCAAGAGTGCCTTTCAGCTGAGCTAACTTTCCTAGTCCATCTTATTAGGATGGGTCCTGGGCACCTGGACCAGACTGACTTATTCCAGCTGAACCTGAGTCGGGAGGCCTTCACAAGGGTTTGGAAAGACCTCTTTCTCATTCTATTAAATATGGAAAACCATAGAGCTATAATATTGTATTATTTTCATTCTGGAATCACTCTGAAATTTCTAATATATCATTTCACTTTTCAACAGTCACGCTACGTAAAATTGTTATTCGTAGAGCAGGTGTTAGCGAACTTTGGCCCTTGGGCCAGGTCTGGTCTGCCACCTGTTTTGTAAACAAAGGTTTTCTGGGACACAGTCAGGCCCATCAATTATGTATTTCCTGAGGCTGCTTTTGTGTTAGGAGGATGTCAGAGTTGAGTAGTTATGACAGATACCAAAGGCCCAACAAAACCTAAAATAATGATACTATTGCCCTTCACAGAAGAAGCTTGCTGACTCTAGTTTTAGGTATGATCAAATCAAACCTACATATACAGAATTTGCACAATTTAGGCCCAGAGTTGTTAACTAATTTTTTTCTCACCTTCTGGTAACACAGGTAAAATTTTCTTGTTGGGAGGACACTTTACATGAATAAAATAAGCAGCAAAGATTTATTCTGACTTCTCTACTCAGTCTTATATTGTGAGATTCATCCACGATGAGGCACATAGCAGCACTTAGCTAATATTTGCTGGCATGTGGCATGCATGAATAGGTACTCCCCAGCCTGTTTGTTTACCCTACTGTTTATGAACATGGACCACTCACAGTTTGCAATGTTACAAGTGGTGATACCATAAACATCTTTGCACAGGTCCTAAAGTGCACATCTGTACACATTGTATTAGTTAGCCATAGCTGTATAACAAAATTCTCCTAAACTTCCCAACTCAAAACAACAAATATTGACTCTTCCACCATTTCTGTGGGTCAGCAATTGGGAGCATATTTCACTGGATGACTCTGGCTGAAGGTCTGTCATAAGGTTGCCATAGAGCTTCTGAGTGGTTGGCTGAGGGTGGAGACACATCTGAATTGGGGGGATCCCTTTTCAATCTCAGACACAGGACTGTTCTTAGGCCTCAGGTCCCCTCAGGATCTTCCTCAGAACTTTAGCTTCTGACCATACAGACCTCAGTTTGGGCTGTCTGACTGTCCTTGCATCTTCTTCCAGAGCCAGGACTTTGAGAGAGGAAGAAATAGAGACACAAAAGCAGAAAGGTGGAAGCCACAGACATTAAACTTCAGAAGTGACACAACATTAATTAAAAGTGAATCACTAAGTCTAGTCCATACTCAAGGGTCTAGTAATGAACCTCTACTTCTTAAAAAGGTGTGTCAAAGAATTATGAAAGTATTTTAAACCCAAGTGTATCATTTGGAGTGAAATTCCTGGCTTTCAGCATCTTCATAGGTTCATTTTTATTTGGTACGGGGCTACAAAAGAGTTTTCCATGGTGACTGCTATAATCCACACCTTCACCAGCTCTAGGAGAGATTGGAGTAGCTCCAATTCACCCATATTCCCATATTTGCTAATGCCAGTTGTTTAAATGCAGCCATTCTGCAAACCAATGAGTTAAAAAAAAACTGACAATGGGAAGAAAATGAGAAATTATGTGTATTGAGCTTCTATTAACTCTCAAGCCAGCAGCTAGATACTGTATTCATGTAATTACACTAGGAGGTATCATTGAACTTAGTTTATGGTGGAACTCAGGATGGTTAAGTTTCCTGTCTGAGGCCACTCAGCCAGCAGCAGAGCCTGAAGCTGAAACCAGATCTTCCTAATGTTTATGCTAAGACCCTTGTCCTGCATTACTTTGAAAATCTCTTTGAAACCTATGTCGACCCTGCGGAAGCTGCTCATTGGTCTCAGGTCCATGACATGGCAGTTGTATCACTCCATTTTGAGCCAGAGTTTTGGTGGGTAGTATCTTCCCCAATGACCACATCTGGTACCCTTTTCTCACCTTTCCCAGTTTTAAGTGGAAATTATTTTGGTAAAAAGCCTTGCTAAAGCAAGTAGCCAGGTGTTGACTGGACTGTACCATATGGAATTAAGGAAGCGCATTACCTGTGCTTGCATGGTGGACTGGAAGGAGAAAGGAAGGAGGAAGAAGGAGAAAAAAGGGAGGAGGAAAGGTCCAGCAGTGCCTGCCCCGTCCATGTTAATGTTGATGGGGCAGCAGCCTTGCTGTGAGAGCCTGCTCACTCCTGGAGCTTTAGGCAGCCACACACAGGGCAGAGAGAAGACTCAAAAGAAGTAACCCAACCTTGTCCTATGCATCAGGGAGAAACCACGCTGGAGACCAAGGGGGTGGGGTTGGAGGAAAGGGAGCAGGCAGAGATGTACTGAGGGAATGAACACTGCATTTTATAACACTCTTGTAGCCCAAGCTGTTTAAGCTGGACACAACAATGAAAAACAAATGCTTTGCTTATTAAATAAAAATACCACATTTATTCCTGGCTGCACAAAACATTCCTAGACCCCATATTTATTGCTAATTGTACATCCATGTGATGCTGTAAGGGGGAATCCCTATGGCCCCAAGAAAGTGTGGCAGTGAGTGAATACCAGTGACTGTCATGAATGCCAATGAGTATCAACTTGAAACATGACACAAACATGGTACAGACAAAAATATATTTGTACTTACTGATTGCTCCTAATCATCCGTCAGCCCCCTACTGTAGCTTGTGTATTACCTCTGGCCCCACCCACTAGGAAACAGAGCAGGAACATCTTTGTCCAGATGATCAGTTACAATATCTACATGATTGCCCCTTTATATCCACTTCTCATCTGCAAATAATTTCCTCAAGACTATGCAGGATTTCAAAGGGAAATTACTTCCCTTAAGTTAAAGTGAGGCACATTAAACTTTTAGCAAATTTGGCACAATAATCTTTATGGTATAAGGACTATTTCATCTATCTCCCAATACTGAAGTATTATGACTTGCATTTATTTTGCTTTGCTATTTGTTGCAGTTATTTTGTATCACATAAAATATCTCATAGGCATTGAATCTGACAAAATGTTACTTATAGTCCAATGGGTACGTGAGTTTAAGGTGTGTATATGATGGCATGTTACGCACATCTGTTTATAGACATTTCGTATGCTTAATTAGATTTTCACATCAGATGAGTTTCTGGCATCTCTCCTGAAAGAGGTCTTTTATAGTGTTTTATGTCTCCTCTGACTTTTTCACTGTGGAGGGACAGAAGATGTGTTCTTTAGTGATTAACTTGGATAGGAGTGTGTAGGTTAATTTTATTCAGCTTAAAACACTATGTGACAGTTCTCATTAAACCTGTATTAATGTCGATTTGGTACAGCTTCTTTTCCTCGTACAATGGAGAGTGCCCTACTGCTGCCTGTGTGCAGTCACCCCGCCCCCACGTTGGGCGTGGCTTCTGACATACACACCCCTCTCTCCTCCTGTGGGCTCTTGCTTTTCACACGTGTTCAGTTGTCCATTTCATTCAGCTCCAACATGTCTGACACCTAGTTCTTCCCCAGAATTTATTAGCCTCTTTTCTTCATCTTTTTCAGAGGATCTCAGCAGCTTTAATGGTGGATCATTTTTCATGAAAGCAGAGAGCTTTTTTTGAATGAGCTCCCATTTTATTAGTCTGTCTGGAAGGGTTTTTAAGGGTGCTCGTTTACACTGCCGGAAAATCTACCATAAATTTTCATGAGAGAGAACTTTCAGTCTCAAAACAGAAGTAGCCTGTTGTTAGTAGGGAGCTAACCGCCCTCACGGCCATGGCTCTGCTGGGGTCTCACTAAAGTCCCTCTGTGAGCTTCCAGAATTGTTGTGCTTTTTCTTGTTTGTTTGTTTGTTTGATTTTGGAAGGAACCCTCTTCTGTGTAACCTTTCTGACAATAGGATTGCTGACGAAGAGCTCAACTACCCAGACCTGACCTGCAAAATGCAAATGTACAGGAGTAAAATTAATTTGAGAGAATTCACATGAACACAGCTGGGAGAGGAAGGATGATCAGCTCTGAGGAAGAGAAACCAAATCAGTAGTTAGGCACATTTGTGCCCCAGCTTCCACTGCCAGTCCCTTGGATCAAGCTGGGGTGAGCTTGGACCCATAGGGCACCTCAGAGATGCTGCTCCTGCAGTCAGCTGCTCAGAGCTTGACCACTGGAAGACGGGGCTGGACTGAAGTCTCTGTGATAATTTGGCCCACAGGTCACCGTAACTGCATGTAAACCAGGGTTTACTCACACAATACCTTCTCCAGAGAAGTTTAGTTAATTTCCAAAGTAGGCCGAGATTAGTAAGAGTAACACTACCCTAAAACATGTCATTTGAGAAGATGCCAGTAAAGAAATGGGAAGAAAAGGTTTATGAAAAGCATGCAGACCAGCTCTGGGCATGGACAGATGAAAAACAAGATCCAGCTGAAGGTATGGTGTTCGTGGACCTTGTTCAGGCCACTGCTCACTAGAAAATCACCTCTAGCCTTCACCATCCCAGGCCCAGGCTGGTAGCCTGAAGACATTGTGTGGACTGGGGATTACTAATCCCAATCTACAATTGGCTAGTGTGGTCATATCTTAACTTTTCATCTCATGGGGCACTCCCAGCTGGACCTGAGTACTCTACCAGGTCAAGAGGAGGAAGAGTCAGGAAGGAGGAAGGTGTAGGGTTAACATCCACAGTGAAGGGTCCTGGAAGCTACTGTCTAGGAGACCAGGTGCAATTCTGTGCCCCTGAGGCACATTTCTGGGAGACTCCATAGCAGTTTCCCTGAAGTAAGCAATTTCCCTGTGTCTGGTGTGAGCCATCTGTGCAATGAGCTCCCCTGCAAACTGCTTGGGGACTCATGTTCCTCTCAGCTGCATAAACTCCTCTCGGAGACTGAGGCTGGGTGCTCAGACCACTGGTCAGACAGTTTCTCTCTTCTGCTCCTGAGATATGTGTTTGGGTCCAGCAGTTCTTATTCTAGCAGCAACAGTATCCTCCACTACTTAGAGAGGGGAGCGAAGCAAAGTTAGGCTACCTTCTGACCAATATGCTTCAATTCCCGCAAGCACACACATTATTTTTTCCTGAATGTATAAAATGTCATGCTATTATAGCTATTTTGACATATCAAAAATATTTATAATATAGATATTTTCACAAGTCAAATATATTTATATATTAAAATCTTACTTTGGTCGCTCAAAACTCTGTTTTGGTCTTCTAATGTTTAACACATTTTAATGCCTGATTCATAACATATTCTGAAAGGTTAATGCTGGACTCACTACGAAGGAAAAATTTTGTTTAAATAAAGAGGAGATATCTCCCAGAGATGAGGAAGGTCACAGCTGCACTTATTGGAATAAACACTATCTACTAAAAGACATTGCACTGAAGGGTGAGGAATGGTTAGGAAGAGATTGTGGCCACCTCCTCACCTTGCCAGGTGTGTCTTTAGTCATGTCTGTGATTTCAAAAGTCCCTTAGGTAGTAGGTGCTGATTGAGTAGAGAACCTTGAGGAGATTTTGCACAACCACCAGAAACAACCCCACAGTGCCCATTTCAGCTGAAAAAATGTGTAATTTTCCATTTACCTCAAGTAATGTATTAGGTACTAATCCATCCACAAAGAATTTTAATTCACTCTTAGAAGGATGTTAAAAAATGGAGATGTTTAGTATTGGTTTTATTTATATATTTATTTATTTCCTAGGAATTGTGTTGACTTTTTTCTAAGGCCTTTTCACCTAGAATCCATATGTGAAATTAGTAATTGACTGCAAGGAGGAATTTTTCCCTGTAACATTGTCACCAAGGCTGAACGAGGTGATAAAGCAGCTTGCACAATTACTTTTTCTAGGCACAGTGACTACACGGTCAAGAGCTGTTTTGTTTTTCAAAGACTTAGAGTCCTTTACTTCCAAGTAAAATTTATATGGTTTGCTAATTGCCTATACATAAGGAAGGGTGAGCGTGCAATTTCCTTTCACTGTAATTTGAAATCCCATAATTATGGTTTCTCGTCATCCACTGGGGAACTGCAGGCTTGGCAAGCTCCACGCATGGGGGTAGGCCCTCGTGGTGGCATGTAATACTGGCACAAAGCTCTATTTTGTACTCAAAACAATTTTAGCTGGCTTTGGTATTCTGATTTAATGAAAGACTAATAATTCCAGAAATTCAAATTTAAGCACTGTTCTTTTATTTTTAACCACCGGGAGTAACAATAATCACTAGTTCTCCTTTAAAAAAGTAGAATTCAACAAATTAACTTCACAGACTTTTTCTTGGACTTATTTTAATTTGGTTTTAATGTTATAAGTCTAAATCTTGAAACATTTATATCTCTGGTTTCAGTTAGACCAATAAAGTATTACTATATTAATAATTGCTACCCACTTTATTAAGAACTATAGACATCAAATCCTTTATATTCAAGAAGAGAAAGCCCTTGGGCTCTAAATACTTTGGCGAATAAGTCCTTAAGATATAATTGAGCATAACATAAGGTCTGATTTAAAACATGAATTAAAACTAAGGGCACCACTTCTATTTGCAAATTGTTAAGTGGCTAACTGCAAAGACAATTCTTGTGATGGCATTTTAAGGGGGACTCACTGAAATTCAAAGCTTGTGGTGAGGTGAACCTCAACTTTTTTTTGTGCAGATGGCCAGCACCTTCAATATCACTAAACTATTTAAAGTAAATCTTCAATATCCAAAGTAACAAAATATAGAAGCCTGAAGGAAATGACACACTCAATTAAAACAATTCATGAGCTGCCTTGAGAGAAAGAATAATTCTGGGGAAAATGCCCTTATATTAGATGCTTTTGGAGTCCTAGATGAGCATTTGCCTTCTCATCCAATCATATCCAAACCGAGATCAATTCTGCAATTGAAATTGGCAACAGTGAGGGGAAAGCACAGACTTATGATGGGTAGAAGCCTGTGTTACCTCCAGAACTGCACCGGGAGCTAGGAAGACTCAATGAAGGTGTGTTGAATTGACCTGGGATTGCTCAAGGTTAAATGTTAGGTGATACAAAGGTGATTAAAATGTAGTTTCTGCCCTCCACAAAGTTGCCAAGAAGAAAAGTTAAATGTGTGCATAAACAGCTATGAAGCAATAGAGACTATGGTAATTGACAAAACCAATTTGTAAATACAGTATTGTGGAAGTCAAATTCTTGCTTAGGGAAGAGGTGTTTAATAAATACAAACAATAATAGTACACTTAGTAGTTATATAATACTTTAATCTTATGCTTTCACAGTCAATTATTATGTTTAAATAGGCAGTTAGAACCAGCTGTTTTTACATCTCATTTTGGGGTTGGTTTTTCTTTTGCCATTTTCCCCTCTAAAAATATTTTATAAAAGCATAGAGTTGGGCTAAAATTTGAGGTATTTTAGTTTATTCTCAAAAAGTTGGAGAAGTTGCAACTCTTGCTTGGAGACACTAAGTAAGGTGTGGAGTTTTTCAATCTTATAAGCACATGCATACACATACAATCTTGGCCCATATTCAGGGATAAAAGCTAACTTAGGACTGGACCCAGAAGCTAAAATGGCACCCATCTGAACTCCTCTTTTCTCCTCTTTTCACTTATTTCTCACCTACATGTATGAATCTCATCATTTTGCAGCACTAATTGGCTTGTTCAGTGAGGCCAGAAAGGAATATCCACCCTGCTCACCAACCCTCATGGAGAGAGAAGCTCTTTGTCTGAGCCTCTCTCTGTCAATCCCAGTGATAGCCTCAGATGGGCCTTGCTGGGTCGATTGCAACATCCTTGGCTCAAGTATTATTGCCAGAGAAATGGGGCATTGTTATGTCTAAAGCTGGGTCATGCACATCCTTTGTAAGAGGTAAGGGGACAGAGCCTCAGGACTGATGGACTCATTCAGCCACAAGGGGAACAGGAAGGGAAGCTTTTTCAAGAAAGTTATGTGGGATCATCAACCAAACACTTGCTGTCTACACAACATGATGCTTCAGTGGAGGAGGCAGGCACAGATGACAGCTCTTCATGTCTGAAGCCATTGCTCTTTCTGCCAGAATACCTCAAGTCCCAGAGAGAACAAACTACAAATACAAAATGAATCAGAATTCTAGAGCACAAAAGAACTTGAGATCATAATACCTCCACAGAACTAGGAAGTTTCTTGCATTCTGTGCCATATCCTCATGCCAAATGTCCTGTTCCTAATGAAATGACATCTGATCATGTGAACACTGAGCAGTGGCTAAAATTTTATCTCATCCCCAAACCTGAATCTACCCTGCTCCTGAGACCTGGTTTCAGTGACCCCCCAAGTCTGACTCCTGTCCTGAACATCACCATCTCTTACTCCAGGCAGAAGAAGAAAAGTGGCAGTTGGGCTTTCCCCACAAAATCACAGGGTTTAAGAACCCAGACACTTATAAAGTTTGAGTAGAAAATGCATTTCATCATTTTTCCTGGCACAAGGACAACCGGCACTGGTCCCAGGCTGTTCAGATCCATACATGCAGATTGGGTCTCTGAGTTAAGGTAGGGATCTAACAAAATGCATTAAAAAACTGCAAGAAAATACTGTGTATATTTCCTACAAGCACCTAGGTATATTTGTCTCTTGTGTTCTTATTTCATTTACTCAAATATTCTCCTCTCTTCGTTTGGTGTTCTAAAGGTGGAAGCTTTTAGAAAAGTATCTCAGAAAACAATGAGCATCCCTTATATCCAGCCTCCCCACAGACACATGCACACACACACACAAACACACACAAACATACACATATACACATAAAACACACACATGTTTACATATACACAAACACATGCTCACCATATAAACATGCAAGCATGCACATGCAGTCACATACACATATTCAAACATGCACACAGATAGAAACACACACACATACACTTGACACTGGAGAAGGGACAAGGGCTGAGCCTCTGAAAGAGCAGTGTGTGGCAGTGCTTCACCAGTTTGCTGTATATGATGTGAACACCAAGACTCAGGCAACTAAGCAACATTCCATCATAATTATTGTTTAAAACATACACTATCATGTTCTATTTCTAGAAACTTTAAAGCAGATGAGAGTTATTGCTACCCCTTCAAAGGACATCACCTATGCCTCAGTGCTTGCTCTGAGCACACAGTCAGTGGTGCAGGTGTATGTTTCCAGGATGGCTGAGGCTGCCTGTGACAGGAAGGGACTAAGGGAGAGCTGAGAAGGAGGGATGGAGGATGGGGAATGAGGGTGTTTACTGAGTGAGACAAGCAAAGAATTAGTGAAAGGCAGTGCTGTGTTCTCATCATGTTTCCATTCCATGTGGTGGGGATGAAAAGGACAATCTGCATTTTATGACACATACATTGGAAGACAGTCATTGATGGGATAGGGGAAAGGGTCATATGCCTAATGTCATCATCTATTAAGGAAAAGCCCCCAAATTTTTAGGGCTATGGCACTGCGTGGTCAGAAGCAGTCTGGGGAGATTTATGTGGTGGAGAGTAGTCCCTGCTTTGTTTCTCGGTCCAGTTCAGCCAAGAATAGATCACAGTTCAGAAAGATCAACTGTTAACAGGGCTATTCTCAGGGTTGCTCTGCTCTTTCTTTGAGACAACAAATGGTATGGATACCACTGGCTCCCTGTTTGTCAAGCTGGGGTACTTCCAGGTCACAAAGGAAATGTGTTTTCTCACTTCACCTGCATAAAACCCCATGCCATGTATTGGTGAAACCCCAGAACTGCAGGTGGAGAAACGCAACGAGGGGTACCAAGTCAAGCCCTTCATCTTCAGGTTACTACAGCTTCATAACCTTGAGAAAACACCTTCAACATATGACCAAACCGTGTGTCCTCATAGGGTACATATTTGACTAAACAGACTTTATATCTGAGGTACCTGGCTCAGGGCCCTGTGCCCTGTAGAATGACAAATGAATAAATCAATGCATAAACTACCAAATGGGGAAATATTCTAGAGGTGTGGTCAGCATGAGCCCTTCAAAACTTATCAGTTTCTGTGCTCTCCTCTTTAGCTTTCACTGTGGGGAAGTAACGCAACTTGGAATCCCACATCTATCATGGCCTGTGGTGCAGGCTGCAGACCCCGCACACCCCAGCCTGCTGTGACCCGTTGAGGGTATAGTCTCTGAAAGGGATGGCACATGGAACAGCAGTCCTCCCAGGATCCATCTGAAGGACAGCCATTTCCCTCCTGCTCCATGGCATTCCTGGCACTCCCCAGGCTGACTTTCTGTGAGCTCAAACTCAGGATTCGCTCTAACCTGCCAAACAGCATGCAGTCGTTCATAGTTTGGGAAGGATGAGCTCCTGGGGAGGCACTTAGCAGGGTGCCTAATGCATCGTGAGAGTTCAATAAATGTCAGATGTTTTGTCACATCATAAATCAGATTACAATGTCTGGTGCCTGCTGAATACTCTGTCTTCAGATGCTGTGTGAAAGAAAATTCAATGAGAGAACAATAATTTGGAGTTAGACCTCTAGTTTATTAAGATGATATCGGTATTAAACTCATACTACTAGTACAAATAATATTTTTATATAACATCCAAGTAAACAATTCTAAGTACATCATGTTAGAAATTAACACCTCCTACACACAGAGACACACAAATATATGGCCATACATACACATACATGGGCAGGCATACACAGGTGCACACACCAGTATGAATGGATGAATCATGCTCAAATTAACATGCCTTGAAAATAAGGCTCAGTGTAGCATGCTGTGGCCATAAAGCGCAGAACAAATGATTGACGCCAAGTACCTCTTCTAGGAAATAGACTATTCTTATTATATCAGCCTGGAATTGTTCATCCTGGAGAAAACACAGCTGTTGGAAGAATAACAAAAGGTGAGGTGAGGGTCTGCTCTGGATTCTTTAAAAGAGTATAGGCAAGCAGAACAGCTAGAAATAGCTAGAACAGCTAGAAACCCTGTCCCCTACCCCCTGAGCCAGCAGTGTAGTAGGAGAGGGAGCAACAGGCTTCCAGTCGTCAAACACACCCTCTTCCATGGCCAGCCGTCCACAGCTGGGGGCCTGGGATACTTGAATGGGAGTGATGACACAGGCCGGCAGGGAGCACACACTGACCTCGTGTGTGAGACAGCACTTCCCGTTCCTTTCCTGAGGTTAAATCCCGGGCAGCTGGTCTGAGTGCTGCAGTCAGGTGCCAGAACCCAGCGGCAGCTATGGCTGAGGAGGGCACACAGGAGCAGAAGGAAAGACAGAAAGGATTAGCCATACCTCCTGGCCGGCCCTTCATGTGCAAGATGTCTGGGGTATTGAGTGAAGGAGACAGTGGGTGTCCTGGCTCCGTACTTTCCTGTGGCCTGTCCCTTGGGGGCATGTGGCCACCTGTGCAGGAATGGGGACATCATCAGAGGGCAAACTCACTGGCACTCTTTTGGAATCCCACTGTCCTCCTGAAGCTCTGTCTGCTGCGTACCTCCCTTCAGCACTATCTTGTCCTCCTCTCCTGACTCTCTCTCCAGCTCCTCCTGCTTTGTCTTTCCCACTCTCCATTTTCTTCCGTAGTCAACAGCTCAGGAAAAGTGGGTGAGCATGTTCTCCTTCATGGGTACAACCACACCTAAAAGGTTTCTGCCACCCTGCTTTAAACATACAGGGCTGCCAAGAACCAGCCAGGGCTTACTCCCTTGCACACAAAGTTAGGACCCTGAAATGACAAACTCATAGGACCACATGTCTCCAATACATGATAAAGTTTAACTGCAATCTGACAATTAAATGGCGGTAGCTATGCTTATAGAAACAGCATCCAAATACACCATTACTTAAAAAAAGGAACATCAGCCATGGTCAGAGAAATGCATGCATGTGATTTCTGTCTTCTAGAATCCTTCTCAAACTAGGGCAAGCCAGCCTTCCCATGCAGGAGAGAATGAGCACAAGGCCTTGGCAGCCCACAGCTATGGGGAGCCATGGTGATAGAGAGGGGTGCAGAGTGGAGAGTAAAGGGCTCATTGATGAGGCTGCAGGCACGGCAAAGCAAACTTATAACCGTGTTTGCTGCTGTTTGGAAATATCCAGAATACCCCATTCTGTATACTTCCATTTTATCGACATTTTACCACCTGCCTTTCAAAACGTGAAGTTCTGGCAAGATTATAAAGTTGACTTTTATTTTCATTAAAAAAAAAAAGCCTCTGCTCTCTCATGTCCCTCTTGAAATGCCTCTCAAAAGTGAAAAGACACTGGTTCCTGGCTGTGAAACCGTTAGTTAGAATGTAAAGTGTCCCCAGGACTTTTCTGACTCTGCAGCTTATATCATGCCCAGATTCTGGGCAGGACAGCCCAGTAAAGCCCCTCTAGCCTAGGGTTGTTGCAGGTGGTGGCAACTCTGAAGATTGTTTACAAATCATTAATGAAGTGACTGTGGCTCTTTTCACTTGCTCCCACTTTGAACTGCCGGGAATGACACATTCCTAAATGGGGACACAAGAGCTGAGGAAGCCCACAACAGCCTCATTATGGGGGCCACACAAACACCAGCATGCGGGGTTAGATTAACCCCGTCACTCCAGGAGGGAGTGGGAAACTCACCAGTCCAAGTTGCCAAGCAGGCCAGGCTGGCCCCCAAAATGTCCCGCAGCCCCAGACCCACGCTTTCTTCCTGCACCATGAAAGGCCCTTTCAAAGCCGAGGTCCTGAGCAGCACAAGAAGTGGAAGTCACTGCATTCTCTGAATGAAATAAATGTCTCTTTTTAATTCCTATAAGGTTTGTGTAAGTTCTCCCCAGCACCGTACCATTAGGATTCCGAGGAAAGACGCATACATTAGACTACACTGTGTCCCTTTTGTGCTCCAAACATCAGCTCTCTCCTGCCCCTGAGAGAGAGTTTAAAAGCTTAAACAAAGTGGGGGCTCCTGCTGAGGAGACAAGCTGCAGGGCCCACTGAAGCCACCTTTGTGTCCCGCGGCCCCGTTTGAATACACAGCATGTTGTCACTGGTGAGGGCAGATGGCTCCAGCGGGCAGTTCCCGCAGAAGGACAGAGCAAAACACAGAAGTTTATTCATCTGGTGCTTGCATTCCACTAAAACATTTCTTTGGACTACCAAATTTCCCAAATACACACAAATGCATCCCGGGGGAAATGCCACCCTATTTGTAGGGCTCAGATGTGTCCCTGCATGGGAGAAGACATTCCGTTACTTTGTCCCAAGACTTTCTCTCTCTTCCCACACACACTCTCTCTCTGTTTCTCCTGTGAAATACTCGCAGAACTCACAGTTTCATGAACTGCTGAGGAAATCACCAAGGAACATGGGGAAGCCTTGGACTGGGGTTCTGGTCCAGGAGGTTTGCGTGTTGTATTTTCAGCTGTGAAGAGACTTAAATACCGCATCAGGGGTTGAACGAGTGGTCAGGGAGATTTAGGAGTGTACATAAATTGTCAGACTTGAAAGTTTCATTTCAAGTCGTATTATGTTCTCTCTTTTAGGTCAGCAAATACGCTTCTTCCTAAAGCTAGAAAGATTTGCATCTTTTCCCTCCAGTCATCAAGAGACTTCAAGGATAATTGGAGCTCCTTTGATTTGGAGAGAAGGGAGAGCTAAGGAGCCCAACTACTGAATGTTCATATAATTCTTGACTTGTAGGAAGTTGTCTGCTTGCTGGGGGAATGGAGAAAATGTCTTTGCCAGTGGATCCTACCACTGGTTCGCCTACTTCTTTGATGAAACCACACCGCAGTGTCTCTAAAGCCAGAAACTGATAAATTCATGACTGGCCCTATATTTTATTTCCTGGTGTGTATTTAAGTAGGCTAACATCTGAGGGCTTCTGGGAAGCAAAGGATTAAGTAAAACATTATTAAATGAGTGTACGTGCAAAAATATTTTCCTGGCAAATTTTTGTAGCCAAATTTTTACATTCCCTTTTAATATAGAAATAGGATTTATTTGAGCTTAAATTTTTAAAGACTTAACTTTTGAGATTTGAACAAGATGGAGGAGTTTATTTTAGAAAAAGGATTGATCCTTTACTAGCATTCTCAGAACTCTCCTAGCCAAAATAAAAATTAAGAAAAAATGAAAAAAACACAATATGTTTTAGGTTATGCAAAAAAAGCATTAATATTATACATGGGAAGGCAACATTCTTTTCCCACTAGTTCAAATTTATTTTGCAAATTAGATGTGTAAAAGTAACCTTAACAAAGACTTTATACATAAAATCTAGGTTATCAGAAAAAATATACCACAAAAATAACATTCTGAACTTTATTGGAATGGTTACATACATAGTTAATACATGTGGATCAAGCTACATTCAATTAACATGGCAAATACATGGAATTTCTTTTTAAATATATTCCTGCTTGTATGCTTATCTACTTATCTTTATTTAGTTTATCATATATGTATGATATTGCTTGAAGCTTGTGCTGTTGTTTTTTATTTCATTAAATGTAAGACTGGGATGTAACTTTATGAGACAGAGAAAAGATGCTTCTTGGCATGCTTTTTTAGGAAGGGGTGTAAATCTCTCATCATGTATTACTGGAATCAAACACTTGACAGAATTCAACGTGGGCCATGTTCTCCCAGCATGTAAGTTAATACTTGGGTGTAAGGTCATGTCTGTGTGTACTCTGTAAAACAGATCATGGAACAACAAATGCAGTCCACACCTCTCCCTGCTGTCAGTGCTCACAATTAATACAGATGGCTCAGCCATGTCAGTCAGTCATCCTGTCTCGTCAGTCATCCTGTCTCATCAGTCAAGGCAGCCGAGGGGAGCCTGTGCTTGGTGTCTGGGCTGTACTGCACCCCTTTGCTGTTGAAAGCAAACTTGGGGGACCTAAAAGGAACAGTTGTCTTGTGTTTTTACTCATCTTGGCTTGGATAATAGAATTCAGAGGCATGGATAAATTTGCAAAGTTTTCCAAAAGGTTTTACTAATAATAGAGGAGGAGGGGGTAGTTTCAACCTCAGTAAACTACTCATTGATTTAAATTTTTTATTATTTTATATAAGATACACTGTGTATTGAAGATTTTAATTTAATGGTCAGTGTGGGCAATTTTTCTACCTCCCTCCATTTCACACATAATTTTTATACATCCAATGTATACTAACTTTGTTGCCCTAAACATGAAATTCATGCATTCACTTCTGCTATATTTTTAATATGTTCTAGAAGTAATGCACAGTTTCAGACTTGAGGGGAAGAGAATTAGAATTCGCCTAGTATCAGAGAATGGCCAAGTTCTAGAAATGCATTTGGAATGAGAGATATCGTTGTGGTCATCTTTAAAAACTACCATCTCAAAAATGGTGATTAATGCAGCTCACCAAACAGAGCTGAAAACTAACTGCCTAGAGTACAGAGTGAAAGCTGTCAAGATGTTACTTGTTTCTTGCTTCAAAGCCTGTTGTGTGCAGGCAATGGAGGTTCCAGACACGGCTAAAGGCTAGAGTACAGAAGGTCCTGAAAAGTGCACCAGTCGTTATAAGGAGCATCTGCACTCCCAGATCCTTGCCCATCCATGTGCGTTCAGAGACTGCTCTTTTCCACTTAGGCAGCATGGAGGAGGAGGCTCTCTGGGATCATTGAATGCGATGACATTGGTCATAGTTCTCTAGGAGACAAGAGCTCAATAACAGTACTAACTGTACCCAAACTGGTGACTAAGTGAAAGTTTGCATCCCAGAACATGAGAATCCATGCTTCTTTTTCATTAGTTCCCTCAATTCAGATTTCCTTCCCCAGAAGTTACTGATGATTCCCCTCTGTGGTAACAGATTGAAACTGGAGAAAAGACATAAAGATCTGACATCTGGATATTCCTAATTAAACAGACCCATCTATGCTCCATCACCTCTAGCCAGAGACTCTACCCTTCATCCAGAGCCTGGAAAGACTTTTCCATGACCTGCTCCTAAACATGAATAGAGAGTCAAGAAGCAATAGGCATTCAAAGAAAGCCAGATACCAGAGTACACAGGTGAAAGGAACATAGTAAACAGTGACAGAGCAGCGAGAAGACAACTCAAATACTTTTTATCCATAAGCCAGGAACCGGATGTTGTAAAAATAAACACTTAAGAAAGAATAAAGTGGCATGTGAAATTAATATATGTTCTGTATAAATATATTTATATGTAAATTATATATAGTCTATAATACGTTTACATGTACTATATAAATTATATATAGGCATATGTACATTTGAAATTAAACAACTGAATGAGAAAAATAATTGAGGAAATCTTTCATATGGTAAACTAAAAGACAAAGGGAAAATGGGAGGATAAAAAGATAAAATTAGAGGATTAATCCATGAGTTTCACTATCTGACAAATAAAAGACAAAACTAAATAGAAGATAGAAAATAAGAAAATTAAAGAAACTACAGGGTTAGATCAGAATCCACATGAAGATTCCATTGAGCACTCAACACAATAAATGATTAAAAAATAACAGCTTTTTAGGCGCATGCAATTTTATAAAATTTCAGAGCTATGGGAATCAAGAGAAGATTCTAAAATAATATGCAGTGGAAGAAGTAGTCAAAAATGATCCTAGTGAATAAAAAATGTGCACAAGCCAGACTCTGAGTGAAACTCTTCAGTAAAGAATAACTAATGACACCTTCAGACACCAAGATCTCAACAAAGGCACCTGCACACACTACAGCCAAGGCAGCACGGAGACATGCTTTACAAAATAAAAATGAGCATTAAGGAAATGATACTCCGGTTTTGGGAAGGGGTCCAATGTAGAAGGGAAGCAGAGACAACTCTGGATGTTCCAGGGTGACATATGGAATGGGACTAGAAAGCAAATGTATAGATTAGAGCAAAGAAATAGAGGGTTCCAAAAAGAAGTCAGTAAGGAGAAAAGGAGTTGGATAATATTTTTTAAAAATCCACTTTGAGACAAGCTTGACAAATCTTGACAAGCTGGTACATAACAAATAAAGTATTTAAAAACCTGTTAATTGAACTAAATGTGAAAAAAGAAGACTAATAGAGTCATTATTTCTCAGGAATAGTATATTTCTGAATTGAAAACTATATCCTATATAATCAATATATTATATAAAACCCTATGAAATAATCAAAATATTATTTCTATGCTAATCCAGGTGTAAGAATGTTGTCACTTCTGAAAAAGTAACAACATTCATGTAAGCATTTTAAACATTTTTACAGGAGAGTAGATAATTTGATTTAAAGGAAAAGAGATGATTGCTGGATATATATATATATATATATATATATATATATATATACACACACACACACACACACACACACGTGAAACATTTTTCCTCACTTAAGATTAGTCTTTAATATTCTTGTTGAATCCAGAGTAAAAGGGAACAAGTCCAGAGGGAAAACACACTATTGGTTTCCTAAATTCAGTTGTGGTACTGACCTGTGGAGTTAAGAATTATCCCCTTTATTATTATTATTAATGGAGGTGGATGGAAAGTAGACATATTTTATTTAGGAGATATAGAGAACAAAAAGAGAGAGAGAGGTTCTGATTGTCACTCCACTGAAGATTTTTCCCTTGGATTTTAATTAAATTTAACAATTTAACTTTACTGAATTTAAAGAAAGACAAAAACCCGATTATTCATCGAAATTATTGAGAGACTATAATTATTAGAAGCAAATCAAACAGAATATAACTAACTCATTTACTGAACACTCTTCATAAATTCTCCCTTCCTGCCTATAGCATTACATTTCTGAGTCACCATTGGTACAACTTATTAAAAAGACTCCAAATCTTGATAGCATTCACAATTTTTTTTTCAAAAAATTATGAAGTTTCTTACTTTGTAGGGATAAAATTTCAAAAGGCCTCACTTTAGTGTCCAAGTGATATTCATTCTGTTTTCCTATCAGAGAAAACAGGGCTAGAAAAGGAACTTAGAAGCAATGTGCACAGTAGGCTTTGATACTTCCATTTGCCCTATATGATCAGTGCAGAATCCTCCAGTAAACTCTGGTCTGTGTGTACACGCCATCCCTCTCCTACTGATAGCCCGGCTCTATTCTTCTGGGAGTATCCCATCTCCTCCAACTGTGAGTGTTGTGGGAGAAGAGGAGCTGAAGGTGGGGATCCCACCTTTGATTCTGGGATTCACTCCCAGTCAGTGCTTCCCAATCTATCATCAGTGTGTTCAGACCAGACTCCAGGAGACACAACCACACTGTGCTTAAAGTTTAAGAGTCTGTGGGGCCAACAGGAGAATAGCCCTGGCTGCAACTGACAGCCTGTGGGCACCTGGAACTGAAGGCGGGGTCACTATCAAGGAAGCAGAGCTGAAAATAAGGAAGAGGGTCACTGGAACCTGTGAGAAACCAAGGCAAGGTCTCATCCACAGTTCAAGAGTTAATAAGTTCTTTCCCTTTTTCTCTCTTCAGCCAGACAGAGTTAGTTGGAGTTTTACTCTCAACTAAAAGACTGATAGAACTTCTCAGATACTTACCCCATCCATTCCCTTGGGCTTTTGTGTCCTGTAGGCCTTACTCCAGAAATGCCATCTGTGTTCAGCAAATGCACGAAGAATATGCCTGTATGGTAAAATAACAAGAGTGAAAGTTGAATGTAGGTTTTTGGTTCATTTACATCTTCAGAGGCCTAAACCTTTCTGAGAATCTTCAAGAAAACTCAGAAGAAATGAGTAGGTCTCTTCCCTGTGGGTCTAAATTGTCCTATCTTTAACCAAAAAGCAAACTTTCCTATTGCTCCTGTCTCATTCTGATAGAACTGAAACAGTCTTTGAAAGCCTCCTTGTTTACAGCACAAAGGATGTCCCAGTCTCATCTTTTAAATTAGTTCTCCCACACCTGGAATCAGCCATTTATCCAAGAATCCTTCTTGATTCACTGAGGGCAGCATTATGAGATCACAGGCATTTCTACATCTTTGTATGGCTGCCAGGCTGGTATTAATTATCAGTCTTCTTAGTAAAGAGAGCCAAGAGATATATATTTTCTAAAATAAAAAATAAGTGAGTTTATGAGAACATTTCTAATTCAAAAGTTATTATTCAACTTAACTTTTGATTTTATAATTCCATTCCTATTCTCTTTACTACAAAATTGTTTCTGTATTATTAATAGTATTTTCTAGTTTGTTCCATAGCATGCACACCCACACACATGGGTTCAAATTTTTCAAGAAATGCCAATATCACCACTAAAAATAATGCTATTGAGTGGACTGCTTTATTTCCCCTCTGTTTGTTCATATGAACTAGTCTAATAAAGAAGTGCAGTTAAAATATAGTTTCTAAAATAAGTCAATTTATTTGTCAACTCTAAGGCAGTTGATATGATTCTTTTCTCTGCCTGGTTATGTAACAAACTTGTCATATAGTGAGGGTCATTAATTTCTTTTGTATCTAATTATAAAATACTTGGAATATTACATTTTATGAGGTGGTTATTGTCTAATTCTTGGTAGGGTGCATTCGATTTCCTTTAACTTAATATTATGTGTTAATGCTTCCTTTCAAGGTTGTAAATTTGAAAACTTCGTAAATTAATACATAAACCTTCTAGGTCTATATATCTATTGAAGCATGTTATTCATAGTGACAATTTAAAGGATATTTTCAGAATAAGTACTTAATCTTAGTATTTTCAATAAAATAAAACGACAGTTATTGAAAAAGTGTAGAAAAATGCTAGATAACATATTGAGTCCCCAGAGAATGCAATTAAGCCTTGCTATTACATTTTTTATAAGTGAATTAAACTCCTTGGATTTAAGGAAAGAGGCCAAATGAAACTCAAATTCTTGGATGACTCAGTGGGATTTCCATTCTTTGTCTTAAGTGTATCTAATTGCCCATCTATTTATCATTTTTCAGTGTAGTGTTTTTGTGTATGTATGTTCTGAACTTTTTTGATTAACTTGGCCAAATTGTAATCAGTCTTAAAACTTATGTCCATCATTAGACTGAGCTGTCTGATCCAGGGTTGCCAAATATTTATGAGGTGTCCAATCATCTCCTGATCATTAGGATATGCTAAGCATTCATATATGTAATTATAGGAACAAATTCTTTAGACACAAAAATTTTTGTTCTGATTGTTTCCCAAGTGAATGGAAAATAACTCTCAAATATTTTGAGCTTTGGGAATCAGTGGTTCTTTTTAAATCAGCAGAATTTGGGATCTATCCACTTTATTAATGTGTAATATCTGATTCTTATTTGAATTCTACCAGTAATGTTAAGTATATTTTATTGATTATGCCATTACAGTTGTCCCATTTTTTTCCCCTTTATGAAGTCTACCAGCACTTTTAATAAGCTTACTGTGTTAATACTATAGCTTTTTCAACATTTGAGTTTTGCAATTATATCATGCATTTGGTCTGGAGACTCCTTCATTGAAAATAAGGTGCAATATTTCAATAGAATGGCCTCTTTCTGATGTAAAATTAAGATGTGAGCATTTTCTCCATTCCTTCTTCATTGCTCCAAACTGTGTCGGCTGTTACTGTGTATCCCATAACTGTATTTCCAACAAAGATTACACAGATATTTTTGTCTAGCTACATGTCCTGCAGGGCTGTTCTGTGGTCTTCCGATCAGTAAAAATGTAATAACATTTTCACATAGTCAATATTTAATTCTGTAAATGCAACTGGTAGTTGTAATCTAGGTTATTAACCACACAGTGATTTATGACAGAGGGCAGTCAGTGGCAGGGCTAGAGCAGTAGGAAGGTCCTCTGGTGACAATAAAAAGGTTATAAATTTCATAGCTCTGCCTGAGAAATGTATTTATATCCTATATTAAGAATAGCTTTTTATAAATTTTAATGATCCATGTTATTAATGGGGCTGTCATCATCACTGCCTGTATAAGACTACAGTTCTTGTTTATTTCTGTTACTTTTCCATCAGCTGAAGGTCTTGTGGAAAAAAAAAGCTCTTATTAGCAATTTGCCAAAAAAATCTTCAAGAGTTATAAGCCTATCATTGTTTCCCTGGACTGCAAAGCCTGTGAGCAGTAGTTTGCATAAAGTTTTATGACCGAGGCACAGGTCGGGCTAATTGGATAGAGCACAATCAGAGCTCTATCATGTTTACAATGGCCGAGTCAATATGCAGAAATAAAACCAGGGCCATATCAAAATGGGAAACGAAGGGATGGAAATTGTCCTTCACTTCAGCTCCCTGTTCACTTGCTGAGAGTCCTTTTGGCTTTCAGCTCCGCATGTGAGTGCACACGTGCGTGTGCCCAACTGCAACTCAACACACTTGCAAGCATTCCCACATTCATCCCCTTTCCAACTTTATGCCTTAATGCATGTGAAGAATGAGAGAAAGGGGAGCTTTTAGAAATAGGATGTAATCTCCAGGGGGGCAAGTTATTCTCAGCTGGTGGGGCTTGGCAGTGTTTTCTATATTCAAACAGTTTTTTCAAAACCAGATGTTTACAAAGCAATCTTAAACACTCAAAACAGGTTTTGGAAATAGGTCCTACAGACAACGTAATGCAGTTAGAGAGTGGGCTGTTTCCAGTTACACGTTTTTAGTGTCAATCCATACCATAGTTTTACCTCTGGAAGTTGTACAGGCAAAGGAAAGGATGATTGAGAGAGACTGTTTAGAACACAGCAAACAAAAATTGTCTCATGTGCAAAGTTTTTGGCCATTGTTCTTTATATAAGATACTAATTTATTGCAGTATGACTTTATCTCAGTCAAATTATTAGGGGCTAAATATTTTAATGATTATTTTTCAGTTGTTAAATAGTTTCTTCATATAGACAACACAGAAATATTTTGAAATTTTTATTTTGTGCTTATTCTAAATTTTAGGCTGAGAAAATTGCTACGTTTTCTTAATAAGAAAGTATAGTTTAGGAATATTAGATAGGACAGTTTTTTAAAAACAATTTTTACAGCAATTTTAGATTGACTTTTTTCTGCCTAATATATTTGTCACCTAAAAGAAAATCATCATAAATCATGAAAGTTATTCAATCTACACAAGGGGGGAGGCCCAAAAAACCAGAATTATCTTCTGGAGAGTGGGACCACTAGTATAGGCTTACCCCCAGGTGAATGTTCTAGAAACTCATCTTTTTTCTCTTTTCCTCATTGTTAATGTTGAATTATGGATACGACACATGAAAATTGGGGTTCATTAAATCACAAATGTTTCTTTTTTATCCCATTTTTTCTTCTGTTTCTTCTTTTCATTCATATTCGCTCTCTCCTTGTCCCTTTTTCTTCTTCCTCTTATCTCCCCGCTTCTTCCCTCTCTTTTCTGTCTCATCACAGATATGACAAATCCTGCCCAGTGCAACTTGGCTCACTGGGTCAAGTGTACCTGAGGAAGGCATTCAGGACAGTCCAATGCACTGAAGTTCACTCTGCTTCCCTCTTCCTCTCTTCTGCACTACTTGCATTAGCTGTCTTGACTTCTCACCTCCATGAAGAAATCATTCTGTTCATTGATCAAGCTTTTTGTTTAGAGTCGACTGTGCTCCAGGCACTGTTCCAGCCAAGGAGGACACAGAACCCACTAAAGCCTAGTCCTTTCAATGAGGAAACATGGGAGGCACAACCATAAGTCATGCACTTAGAGTTACCATCCTACCATCTGTCATCTGACTTCTGTACTCTGTTTTGGGTTCCCCAAAGAATCTCCACATTTCAAACCCTGGATGAGTAATTAAAATTTTACTGATTACTTTGTGAAGGTTGAGAGAAAAAAGTGCCCACTTACACTTCCAGGACAGTGATGGAACATCACATTTCCTTACTATCCCTGAGTTCTCTAGGCATGTCAGCTTTGCCTGCCTTCTGTGGGACCCACTTTTGTTGATATTTTCTCTGAGTGGGATTCAAGCAGAATAGCTCCTAATTTTGTCCCCAGCAGGACCTTTTACCTTCATACCATGTCAAGCCTCCACAACACCCTCAGTTTACAAAACATATCACTTCAAATGAATCCCATGAGTATATATGCCTTGGATGTTGAACTTCTGCCCCAAATTAAATTTCTTATTTATTAGACAAAAAATACAAATCACTGTTTAGAAAGAAAAATGCAAATCACATATCACAACCAAAGAGAATGGAATTTCTTTAGTATTACTCTTTCTTTCCTGTGTCAGGGCAGCCCTCACAGGTCCCTTCCTCCCAGACGGCCACCAGACCAACATTCTGTTACCTTCTCCAGGGCTCCATACCACCCATCATATGCCCAGAGTGACGTGGCTACATACCACTGGAAAGATACCTTCAGTGTGTTGCTTTATTTCTTCTGCTGAACTAACACGTCTATGGGATTGTGTGCAACAGTCTCTAACTGGAGCTTGGTCCCAAAAAAATGGGTGAGAAAATAGAGAGTGGGGACTAGCTTAGAGGTGCTAAAGGCATGGGTCACATGAGAGTCTGTGTCATGAAGAATGTAGGGACATTCCCAGTCACTTCATTTTGTTGAGGAACTAGGGAAAGCTTCTCTTCCTTGACTCTCAGATAGGAAAACCATCAACTGGATATGGGATTTGGGTATCAGAGTCTTCTCTCCCCACAAAATGATGAGTAGGTTAAGTTCTCTCTAGCATTATAAGATTTAATTAGTAGTACAATATACATAAAATTTAAATGAATAATACAATCACCTCCGACCACTACCATATACTACCTATATTTAATTATTAAAACAAATGTGAAAATATTAACCATGTCTATATATACAAAAATGTTTGAGTAAAATATTAACTTTTATAATCGTTACATTTCTATTAGCTATTGCATTTGTTACACCAGAGAACATTATTGCATTTGAATAAATTAACAAAATTTTCTTTTTGTCTAATCTCAATCAATCCCCAGAATTTGTAAACCATTACTTAATTTTCTCATAGTTATTTTTTCAACAAAAATGCAATCAAGATTTATGCATCACCCTGCCCTTTAATCTCACTTGATCTAGAACAGTTAACTATTTTCTCTCCTTAACACTGGCTTTTCTAATGAGAGAAACCAGCTGTGGAGCACCCGGTGTCCTGTTCTGCTTGTTTCCACATGGTGTCTTTTACCTTGCGCCTCTATCCCCTGTGTTTCCCAAAATAATCTGGAAGCTATGGCCAATAGCTCAGTTAGGTTCTGGTTAGATACTTTGTTAAGAACTCTTTGCCAGCTGTGTGCTTCACATTGAACCACATGGGACGCATAATTCCAGGTGGTTTCATTGTCAGTGACACCAGTCTGGAAGGTCATAACAGACTGGCCATGCCATGGTAAATGCATTTTTTTTCATTGGCAACTCACAAGTAATGGTTTTGGTATCCAGTGACAAGCTTTGCCAGCATCAGTTGCTTTTCTGGGTGTTACCAAATAGTGATTTTCTAATACTATCCTTATTTTTCTTTATTTGACAACATTCTCTCATAAAGAATTTTCCTTCAGCATCTGGGGATGATCTTTTGCTCCTTTTGGGAGAAAGAAGAAAAGAAACCTGTCAAAATCTATGCTCGATCCCCTAACTGTAATCGTCATCATTTATGACAAGGTTTGGGTGTAAACCCCCATTTGGGTAAATCCCCTCTTTTCCTTATCTCTTTTCACTTTCCTCATATAACATGGTCTCAAATACGTTTTTAAAACAACCACTTGTATTTATTATACATTTCTTTGCCAAATCAGTTTAATTTTGCTGTTGATCACCAGATCAATCTAGCTTTAGTGTTGCTTTGATATGCTGAGTTTAGTCATTGTGGCACAACAAGACATCCAGGTTTATTTTGTGTATTGTATATTTCACACCTGCAATCATCCATTTCTGCAAGAAACATGGGATCCATTTAATGGGGATTGTATTTAGAATCTAAGATGTGGGTACAAAGTGTGCTCAATTGCTTCCTCTATAATCCCCAGCAGATATCTGGTAAACAGTTTTCAAACCCTACATGTGTAGTAAAACATCTTACTAATTCAAAATCAATTCTTACCCAAGGTAGTTAATTCCACTATCCAATTAAGGAAAACACTATTGTTTTAGCCAGGTCAGTAGATGGGAATATTATTCAAGCCCCATTTCTCTAGGTGCTTGCCGGACCAAATTACCAGACAATAACCTATATATTCCCATACCACACGGAGAGTGCTGCCTTGTACTTACTGGGTATGCTGTGAATATTTGCTGATTTAATTTGATCTCCTGGTAAATATATATCAAGACTAGAATAATTTATATGCACTAATGTGAGCACAGACTTCAGTTTGAAAAACTGAAAATAAACATCAGTAGACAGACTTTAACCAGAGATTTTAAAGTGCACAGTAAGTGGTAATCTGTCGTCATCATCTTTGCTATGACATTTGTTTGGAGGTCAGGAAGGGCTCACATAAAGGAATAATATTAGCTTCTCATTTAGTTTAAGATTCTGGTCAAAATAGTTAAGACCTGGAATCTAGGCATTGTGCCAATACTGCTGGGTGAGTTTCAACTTTCTTATAAAGTCCGCACATAGAGAAAGGTGACTAATAACTCAATGCCGCTCTTAAAATCTGCACTCAGCAGCTCAATCCAGAGTTTTAATTAATACCTTGCATGTACTCACATACAGTGAAGAATCCACCTATCATTCCAGTAATTTGCTCTATAAGGCTAGGCATAGATTGTGAGTTATATGTCTTAGTTCCCATAGACTGAATGGCAGGGAGAGTTAGTTCTCTAAATCTTGAATCTACATATATAAGGGACTGTTAGCTAACATAGCATTATAATCAGAAAGACTACACTCCAGGGGTCACTGCTGGTAAGGAAGATGTTTCACTTACCAACACCAGATGTTTCTACTTTAAGTTCTAAATATCTGAGAAGACATTTTCTTCAGAAATTTGGGTCACACTAATCAGTATAATTAATGTTGATAATGGTCTCTCACTAGAATTGCTTCTTGTGAAAAATCACCACTAAGCATGTCCTGTGGTTTTAACATCCCACAAGCTACTCTCACATTTTAATTCCTCCTTTGGTAGGCTTCTCGATGGCTTGTCAACAATGGTTGTCTTACTTAACAACTTTCTGCAGCATGGTCTCCCTCTCTCTGGTCATCTTCTACTTCCTCTCTAGCTATTAGTGCAAGATAGCCAGGTTAGTAAACTGAAAAACTTCATTGAACTACTTTGTACAAACAGTGCTATCCAACTGCACAGCACCTAGAAGAATAAATATGTCAAGTATACATTAATAAAATTAATGTTATTCAAGCATGTGAACTAAAAATCTTTGAGGGGGCATGCCCCGCCCTTTCACGAACAGGGAGTGAAAATTCTGTGGCTCACACACACATGTATATGTAGCGTCCAAAGCTTGATCCCTAAAAAGACTATATCCAACTATTAGACCAAATGCTTTTTATAGTTTTGTGCCGATTCTAAAAATAATAGAAAATTGCTTCCAGAATGTAGTTACATCAACCATGAGGTCTAACGTGAGTAAACTTTTTGTGCAAGAAATGGTCAGAGAACTTAAAAAAGTGAAAAGCTGGGACTTCATTATGCTTATGGAATATGTTGTATGAACCATTTGGGATTTGAGTTCTTCATAACCTGCCCCATCCTCGTGTGGTTCATAGAAACTAAAAACAATGGCAGATGGAAATCAGAATGGATTTCACTGCATTCTGCCAGTAGAAAGTGGTGTGTGCATTTGGGTGCATGTGTTTATATATGTATGAGTTAAAATCATATGGTGATAGTTTACCAATCCCCTTTTTACCACAAGTATAATTCCTTAAACATTTAGTATTTATACATGACTAAGTTACGTTTTCATCATCTCACCTATCTACTTGAGTTTTAAAATAACAATAGTAACAACAAAACTTGCACCATACAAGACTTAACCAATTTTTTCTGAAGTGATCAAGCTTGCTTAAAATCCTTGCTGTTCATTCATCACTGAAATGAGGACTACCTCCTGATCCCATTGGATGTATGTTAAACCAAATTGAAAGTGTGGCTAAAAGCTTTCCTCCCTGGTTTAATTTTCACAGATTATGTATCCAAGGTAAGGGGCACAAGACAAATGAGTGAGAATGTGGTAACTCCTTGAATTCTCAAAGGATTCTGTGATGAGAAAACTCAAAGAAAAAGACTGTTGATAACTTCAGGCAGCAAGCCTAGTCAATGAGGGTAGTTGGTTCAGCTTATTATTATGTTAGCAACTAGAGAGAGTATTTTTAGTAAAGCAATGGAAGTAGAAGCCAGGTAATATGGTCAACTGATTTGAGTAATATGACAGTGGAAAGCAACAGCATGGCATTTGCTGCTTAATCTGAAAGTCTGTGCATATATTCCAGAAAAAGGTAAGAGTCAACCAGTCTTCAAAGGAAAATCTTGATGGGCACTACACGCACTGCTCTCACTCCTACCATGTCTCCTTCAAAAGCATAAATTGGACCACATACTCATTGTGTGCCCATTGCCTAGGAGTAAAGTTCAAGTAAATTTGTGCATATCTCCACTGAGCCCTCTCCACACCCAGCCAGCTATCCTGGTCCTCTGTATCCAATGCAGTGACCACACCAGTGTGGTCAGCTCCTCCTCCCATGGGCTTCATGTCTATCCCTCCTACCTGTGCTTTTCTCATCCCCAGTAGGAGCTGCATTGACCTCAGTGCTTCCCTGGGATACCCAATATTCCTTCTAGGCTCATCACCTACATGGCCGCAGCCATTCATGGTTCTGTTGCTCATTTAGCCTCTGCAACCTCTTGGAACCACCGCGCTCTCATTGTTGAGCTGTTTCTGGACTAAATGACTTGGTTGTTAGAGACATTATCTAGGTAGATTCATCTGAGTTTCCTTTAGACTCAGCCATGGCAACGTGTCCTTGTCTAGAAGCCCGCAGTATAGGGATTCCCTACCATTGTTTCTTGCCACTTACTGTGCAGAAAAGGTCATACAGCAAACCAGTGTCTTCACAGCCTTCCTCTCTCCCCTACTTGTCTTAGATGGAAAGACCCCACCAATTGGAGCTCTTTCCAGTGGGAACCTTCTTTGCACTGGCCACAGGTTCCACATGGTCCTGCCCTTGGCAATGAGGTTACACACCTTCCATGTGCCCTTCATTTCTGAGCTGATTTAGGGCATAGCTGCTTTTTACTCATCTCTTCATCCCTGGAAAATAGTAAGGGCTCAGAGACCACTTGTTGAATGACCAAACAGATGTAGCAATGTCCACACCTCATGGCAACATGAAGAGCTGACTACACAAGATTTGGTAGGTGCTGATAATGGTAAAAATGAAAAACAGTGGTAGTAACAAAAGATCTCACTATATCCGTCTCCTTCCTGAATGCTTATTTAATCCTCAGCAATGAGGAAATTGAAGTGCAGATGAACACAGCTAGTGAGGAGACGAGGAGAGTTTGGACTCAGACCCTCTGGTCTCGCATTAGATCAAAACAGAATTTCACTTAGCAATTTAAGAGACCAGTCAGGAAAAGGAGTGCATAATCTGTTGACAAGAAGTTGTGACATGTTAATTATTCTGAGTACCTTTTACAGGATGGCACATTATAGTGTTTGATTTACCTCCATTGAAATTCAAGTATTTAACCTACCCAAAATAGCAGAAAATCAGTAGGTGGCAAATAAGTTATAGCATACTGGAATAATGGCTCATAAGTAGGTTTTGTCTAACTTCATTACTTATTTTATACTAAAACAGATTTAAAGAAATAAAATATATGAGAATATTTTCCATAATATCTATGTGTTATTCACTATCGGAATGCCCTTATGTGGGCTAAATTTAGCTCAGTGACAGGTGTCCAGCCCTCGGCCCATATGCATCCCAGCATAGAAATGAATGCGGTTCAACACAAAATCATAAGTGTACTGAAAACATTATGAGATATTTTTTTGATTACGTGTCACAATGTATGTGATGTGTGACCCAAGACAACTCCGCCTCCTGTGTGGTACACACATGCCAGAAGTGTGGACACCCCTAAGGAGATACAAGAAATAAAATTAGAAATATGAAAAGGGTGCAGAGTCTAGTCAGCAACTAAACCTGGAGGAGGCAGGTAACATTAGACTGAGATCTGCTCCTCTTCTCCCTCTGGGGTTTTCAAGGGTCACCAACAGAGCTTAATCTGGGAGTCTTTATCCTCTGCCTTTTGAGACCTCTTCCTGCTCAATAAACCCCTTTACAGAATCAAACAGACTTTTGTCTTTGAAGTAGCCAGTCATATTTTTATATTTTTAAAAGAAAATAGTCCCTACACCATACACTCTGATTTTAATAAAAATTAGTGGAATGATAAGACCAGAATGAGCTCAACATAGGGTTCGTGGCCGGACCATGAGGTTGGAATGAAACAGGGAGGGATTCGTGAAAATGGGGTATAAAAGGTCTGATGTCAGTTTAACTCAGTCACCCTATGAAGATCAGACCTGAAATGAGGCAAAGTGTGTGTTTTCCAGAAGTGATGTATCTAAAATGAAGGCATTCTTTTGACATTTAATTTGTCCATCAGTTTTCAGAGCAGCTGCAAGTAAGCTGCAGATGTCTGGTGGAATTGGCCTGATGATTTTGACCAATATTCAGTTTTGATGTTATTATTAGTTCCTCTTTCAAACTCAGATTGCTAGATGGATAAGTTTAAAATTGGCCCAAATGAGAAGCATAAATGGTGGGTACAAAATAAACAGGGGGAGGTTAAGAATAGTATGGGAAATGGAGAAGCTGAAGGACTTATACGTATGACCCATGAACATGAGCTAAGGTGAGGGAGTGATGGTGGGAGGGTGGGTACAGGGTGGAGGGGAATAAAGGGGAGAAAAAATGGGACAACTGTAATAGCATAATCAATAAAACATACTAAAAAAGACAAACAGTGGAGTCTCAGGTTTACAAGACCTGAGCCCAGGGTGACTGGGTCCAGTGCGAGCGCTCACTTACCAACAGCTCCTTGGCATTTCCGTGGGTGACAGTGCTCCCAGGTTCTTCCCACGGCATCCTGAGGCAGACTCTCATGGAGTCACGATATGAAGAGCCATCAGGAGGGAGGTCACCTTTAAAACCATTTGTCTCCATTTTAGTCCTATGTCCGCAGCCCTCCCTGACTCCCAGGACTTGACTCACTCAGTGATGACCGACATCTGAGGAACATACCTTCTGCTTTTGCACAGTTGCTGCAAGACAGCTGTTTGAAAACGGAGGTTGGCCTGAGAAGAGAAACTTCTCGCCCCCATCCCATAGCTCATCTCCTCCTCTCACCACAACCTGCACTCCTGGGAGGGGCCGGCTGCAGTAGGGGGGAGGCTCGGGAAGGGGAGGTGAAGGCTGCTCACCCCAGACGTGGTGTCAGCAGACGCTCCGCCCAGGCCTGTTGGAAGGCTCCTGCACAAACGTCCAAGTCACTTCCTTTTTGTCGTTGTCCTCGTCAGCCAGTTATTTTTAAGTTTCTTTTATGTGAATGTCAATTTGTTATCACAAATTGTAAGCATTGCCACTTCGGATCATTGTCTCTAACTATTAATTTGGAAATAATTAACAGACTCAATAATATTCTGAAAGCAAACTGCTAAATACTTACTGTCTTCAATTATTAAGGGGAAAACATTGAGCGATATCAGAAATTATGATTTCCTGTGCTTGTCACAGAATAGCCTCCTGAAAGCTCACTTTCAGCGCCCTGCTGACCAAGGGCTTGCACACATTCCTATTAAGAAATTCATATTATTGAGAGCAGAAGAATTAGATAGCATTTTCTTAAACTGCTCAACCTCTGAGAATGATTTTGAAGTTAATACCAGGACGCTATTTACTGTCAGACATTGTATATAGAAATTTCATAACTAGAGTTGCCAGAATAAATCGGGAAAATACATTCTTTGAGAAAATTACATTTTGTAGAAAATTTCCAAAGCTATCTACTCTAAGAATAACCTCCTGAACGTTTATTTTGTGTGTTATGTCACAAAATATTCCATTATTCTTAACATCATCGATTCCCTTGATTTTCTAGAAAGTTATTTTTATAATTTATTCTATTATTTCTTTCTTCCAAATCTCTAGCAACACTTTTACTATGTTCATTAATTTTGTTGTTACACACAGCTTGCTGAATTATAATTTTAAGAGGGAACTATACTGGTGTCCTGAGCCACAAGTCTGTTGCCCAAAGGGCACAGAAGTATGACAAGGCATAGGTCTTTTGGCTACTGTGTGTGTGAGTGTGTGTGTGAGTGTGTGTGTGAGTGTGTGTGTATGTATATCTTCTCCCTTACAGACAGAGGTGAGTGGAAGACAATGGAAGGTGGCTTTTCATGGAGAGAAAACTCTGTGTGATCTCCTGTGGGAATTGTGGGACAATACTGTTCTAGGCTGAGTTCTGTCTCCCCAAAATTCATATGCTGAATTTTGGAGATGATTAAGTTAAAATGATCTCATTAGGTTGGCCCTCATCCACTCTGACTGGTGTCCTCCTAAGAAGTGAGCATTTGGACACATGCAGAGGGAAGACCACACAAAGAGTCATAAGCAGACTATGGCCGTGTACAAGCCAAGGACAGGCGTGGAACAGACCTTTCTCCCACGACCTTCAGAAAGAACCAACCCTGCCCACATCTGGATCTTAGACTTGTAGCCTCCAGAACTGTGATAGAATAAATTCCCATTGTTTAAGCCACGGGGTCTATGCTATGGTCTGCTACTTTGTTGCAGAAGCTTTAGCAAACTCTGGGTGCTTGCTATGAGACAGGCTGACAGGGAGGTAAAAGTGCTGAGAGCCTTGTCTTTTGATTCAACACAGAAAAGCCTTCACATTATCCTATTAGGGTAATGGGTATAAATTCACAGGGGCGTTAATGCTTACATTTGCATTTAAAACTCTCCTGCAGCGATAGAGTTAGCTTCAGAATTGTACAACTCAAGGCAGGTTGTCCACCAAGATTGAAGCCCTAATCCAGGCAAACTGGAAAGAGGAGCAGGTGAGATTCACAGAAGGGGAAGTTCAACAGGAAGGGCTTGGGGATCTCAAGTGAGAAACTGAGGAGATGGTGGAAACATGAGATCAGAAATATGAACAAGAAAACAACCAAGGAGGAAGAGGAGGAAACTGGAAGGACAGGCAAGAGCCCAGTTTGTTGACCTTGGGTTCCATAAGAAAATGCAGATTTGGGAGTTGCTACCATAAAGCCAACACATGGGAGCGAGCTGATCAGGGATGAGACTGGGAGGTTGACCAAGGAGCCTGCACACAACCTGGGGATGTGAACCGAAAGCAGAAAGAGAGAAATTAGCTCAGGGGCTGAATCAACAGAAACAGAATAAAGACAAGGATCCAAACTTAATGCTCCCAAAAACACTTTAATAACTTCTGACTATAAACAATGACATAAATGGAGCCACATTAAAATGGAGCCAGAGCTGTCATCTCAGACAACTTGCCTTGTACTTTGTATGCCTCAAACCTTTGGAAAGTCAAAGCAGGGAAAAATAGCTGTAGGACTCGGCCTGAGCAACTTTATGCCCCAAAGAACTGTTTGCCAAGGTAACAAGAAAGCAGATATTATGACTACTGGGCTGTTGGCGATTGGATTAAAAATTAAAACCGTGTAGAATTATTATCATATATTATGTTATCTGCATAAATAGAAATGACTTTCTTCCATTGATGTAATTGTTTCTCTTCCCTTTCACATAAATACCCTCTGTCTTTGTTTCCTAATCAGACCATTACGTGGGCTTCTCCCTGAATTAATGATGCCCAAAATGTCACTCTTATTGATCTCACATAATGTCTCACTTGGAAAGGCCTTTTTATTTTTAAGTTTTATTTAGAAGTTTCCTGGTGGCACCGACCTCATGTGTCAATGTATTTGCACAAAACTCAAGCAGCCAACATGGAAATCTGCATTCAGCTGCAGAAAAGGACTCAATTCGCACGTCACTCAGTTTCTTTTACATCAGTCCAGACGGATTCAGAGATCTTTTAGATAATCGAGCTCCCAAATCTACATTTTGTCACCTCCACAGTATGTGAAAACCGTCCTATGGGCACAGCTCTGTGTATTTCAGCAAACATATAAGCTGTTCTGCAGGCGCAGGGGAGATTTATTTACAGGTTCTCAAAGTGGTTTGGAAATTTATACGAGATGTAAATATTGGTGTGTGGGTAATGGTTAAATGGATGAATGCCTTTTATTATTGTAATAAACATTTTTAAAGTAATTTTTCCTATGAAGTAAACATACCAATACCTATTGCAAAGTAGCGATATTTGAATATAGATCTATATAAATAAATTGTCAAAATCATATTTTATATGCCATCCTAACCATGCAGGCGCTATAGAAACTATGATATCATTGTTTCAGTGATTTCCTTAGTTTTATTTTTGTTTCCTGTACAGCTGGCATCTACCCCTTGGAGGGCAAAGGGGTACTGATTGAAATATAACTAGTTGACCTCACCATACCCTACTGAATCAGAATCCTTGGGGGCCAGAAGTTGGACATCCCTATTTTTAATTAGTTCTCTTAGATAGTTTTTTATTTACTCTGATACTTGAGAATAATGGCATTTATTTATTTATTTACTTATTTATTTTCAATATCTATTCATTCATTTTTACCCACACTCAATGACATTTTTTTCCATTGCTTTTAAAGAGAGAGGGAGGGGAAGAGAAAAACATCGATTCAAGAGAAAAGCATCAATTTGTTGCCTCTGTATGTGCTGGGACCAAGGATCTTACACTCCCCGACTGGGACTTGAACCTGCAACCTTTTCATTATGTGACAATACTCCAACCAACTGAGTCACAATGACCAGGGTGACAATAGAGGCTTTTAGAGAATAAAGGTTTGCTTACAGAAATAGTCAATGACCTCTTAACTTCTGTATGACCTGCCATTCATTATAGATACACATAAATTCTTTTATCCCAAATTTAAGTTGTCCTGGAGATGCTGCCTTAACTCCACACTCCAGCTATAGCCTGGAGCCCATGCCTCCCTAGGGGTCACCTCAGCCCAGGGGGACCCTTTCACTGTTAAGACACCGCTGGCTCTTTATGTCACTGTGGAGCTGTCCATCAGACACTGCAAACTTCTTCCTGCCAGAGTATGCCTATTAGGTGTTTTGTTATTTCCAGGCACAAATGTCAGTTGATCTTTAATTTTATGTCAAGTTTCTTATCTCATATCTAGCAAAACTGTAGAATAAAAAACAAAAACAACAGCAGAATGAATCATACCTTTATCATTCCCAGATTAGTTTTGAGGATGGTTAGGTAACCATAGTCCTAAAAGGATGCTCAGTGATACAAGGTTCTTCTTAATCCTATAATTGGTGTCTGCACATTTTTTCAGGTGCAAACTTCCTTTTTTCTGATCAATGCCAAATATATTTGGAAAGAGTTCTCTCCACAGCTTCCGAAGGAACCTGGGCATCCTATTCTCTTCTGTGTCAGGTGCTGACCAAGCACAGGTAACTTGCTGCAGGGACTCAAATGGAGGGCTGCTGGGACAGAGCACTACCTCACTGCTTGTGCCTCAGCCTTCATGGGGCTGCAGGTGGACCCGACAAGCATGGCTGTGTTATGTCATCAGCAGTATGCTGAACCCTTAACAGCATTTACCCTGTCTTGATGTATACTTGAAAATAATTTTGGACATAAGATAATGTAAACAAGTGATTTCCATTCATAAACAAAGAAGTCACAGTGTTCAAAACCTGCAGAGAATGCTTCCAACAAATAACAGGGAGGAACTCACATGACCCTATTTTGAGGATTAGCATGTTACATGGGGCTGTGGGTGTTGGATGAAAAACCACACTCCAGTTAACATGGGTAGAGGCAATATGTCAGTGCCTGGGTCTGGAAAGGAGGTCAGGCTTGTGTTGGAGTTGGGACACTGGCAGCAAAGTATGGGCATCTCAGGTAGCCCCTCTCACCTCTGCTGCCCTCAGTATACAGCTGCGATCTTTCACAGGCCGAGCAGTTTCTTCTACATTTGAAAACATGTCTGACCACACTCAACATCTGATTCCCCTAGAGAAGATAGACCTTTACTCAACAGTTATTTGGAAATCCTCAGAGAGGACTCCAGTTTCCCAGGGTTGCTTGAGGATTATAACTGGTGCAGCCCAGGTCAGGTTCCACCCTGAGGCCACTTTCTTATGGGCAAGTAGTGGAGCTCAGCAAAGTCTGGGAACTCCCAGCCTTGGAGGAGACAGGGTTCCAGGAAGGTAATGCCATGGGTATCCTCTAAGTTGTCATTTATAATACCTAAGTGATTGCTGTTGAGTCACAAAGTCCTCAACTAATGTTAGGTGATTAGAACGTTCAAAAACCTCTGTCATTTTCCTTCATTGGTGAGATCACCTAAGATTTGTTTAAACCTCAAATTATTTAATTCCTCGTCAGATTAAGCTGTTAGATTTTTAAAGGGATTGGAATTTAATGACTACAGAATATTTATAGGTCCTTACCATTTTTTCCCTATAATGCTCTTACTGTAACTATGCAAATGACATTTGACAGGTGATAAATCAGCCTGTCTTTAATATTTTTGGCCATAAGTTCAGAGGAACTTGTATCTTCATGGAGCCTGAGTCACATATCCCAGGGAGCTATTGATTGTTCTGGCAATATAGTTAGTATTTCATATTTAATAAGACATTTGATCAAATAAATACCCTGTGGAGTGCACATCAAACCCATTTTACAGATGAAGATACTGAGTTTCAAGGACACTTGTGTAGGTTGCCTGACAGAACACTGTACATGGGCCTAGTGCTAGGCTACCATTTATTTCAGTCTCTGTTTTTTATTCCATTGTCCAGTCAGCTTATTTGTTCTCCAGGAGCGGCTGCTACTCCCTGCCCTGGTGGGTGTCCATCCACTGACCAGCATGAACTCTCAGGCAGCAGTGAAGCTGAGGAAGTCTCATCCCGAAGGCAGGCACCCCTGAAACCTGGTCCCAAGGGTCCAGGTGGAGCTCAGTGGCGATCTGTCATCAGAACTGAGCACAGAAGGCCGGCAGCTGAGTCAGAGGTCCCACTTGGCTTCATCCTGGTTGGTCAGGTCACAGAGCCTGGGAAGAAATCACTTAACCTGCCTGACAGAGAAGATGAGGATGACAAGCCGGAAAAGGCAAGGAAAGACATGAAGGACAGTAAAAGAGTATGGTATGCCTGAGACTGATGAAGTATTTAAAGTCTCACACACCAAGGACTGAGTTATATTTCAAATCTATCTTTAGCATTTAAACATATAATTGCATTTTGTATTATAGTTGTCTAGATAACTTAGAAATCAACTCATTGAAACCATAGGTCCTGCATGACCTGGATTTCAGCATCTGCAACCAGTCATTAAGGAGTTTCATAAAATCTCAACCCAGATTGACTTCTGAGTGTTCTAGAGTGTTGCCTGATCATTTGCAGAGAATTATCGCCTGAATCTCCATATCTGAGTGTGGATGTGCATTTTGTTCTGTGCCATTTTATCAAAGTTCTCTGAAAATTTATCAAAAATGAGACAATTCTTTTGCTATTCAAAATAAAAATGTCCCTTTACAACAACTTTTAAAATAATTGCCTGGTTTATTTTAATAAGGTATGCACCTATTTGATATAGATTTTGTAAGATAATTTAAAATATGACTAAGTTCACACATTTTCATTGTCATACTAAATTGAAATATACTTTAATCTTAAAGATAAATGAGATAACTAGAGATATCTAGCTTAAACACTGGTACAAGGTAAAGATGCTTATCCAAGATACTTGAAAAGACATGCTAGAGATGGGCAACTGAGCAGAGCTATTAAACAACTTAAAAATCAGCCACTCTTATCACTTGGTTCAGCAAGCATTGATTCGTTCTGGGGATAGAAATGCAAAATGTGTTATAGTGTCTGCTCGAGACGGATGTGTCTCCCCAGACTCACCTGTTGAAGCCCTCCATCAAGACTGTGTCTGGAGACAGGGCCTTTAGGAGATAACCAAGTTAAATAAGGTCGTAAGGGTTGGGCCCTGATCTGAAAGGACTGTAGTTTTATGAGGGAGGACTAGAGAGATCTCTCTTTCCTCAACATGCCATGCAAGCAAGAAATTGGTCCTCTGCAAGCCAGGAGGAGGGTTCTGACCAGAAGAACCCCACCATTCTGGTGCCCTGATCTCAGGCTTCCAGCCTCCAGAACCAAGAAATAAATGTTTGTTGTTTAAGCCACCCAGTCCACAGTATTTGTTAGGGTAGCCTGAGTCGACGAAAAGAGTGCCCTTGCTAAGTGTTAAAGCCTGTGCTCTAGATTTTTCCAGAAAAGCAAAGCTGCCCACTTATATTCCCTGTCTGTGCACTTCTGTCACCCTGTCACCCTGTCACCCTGTGGGAGAGCCCTGGCAGTGCCTGGGAAACATAGTAGGCACCCTTGACAGTGCTCGTAGCAATTCAAGTTTGTCCCCCTGGGAAAACACCACGACCACAGCTTTCTGTTTAAATTATTAACTGGTGTGTCCAATTTATCAAACCCAGAAGGTTGCTTTGCTTCTGAAAAATAATATTAATGTTTTGTTTTGTTTTTAATTAAGGCTGGCACAGAGATCGCCACAAATAGTTAATTTCACACTGCTTTGCTGCACCCAGCAAATTATCATGTGTGTAAATTGCCTCAATGCTGATATTCTCTTTCCCATGAACCACTCAGTGACTCCCGCATGTGCTGAGGATTATAATGAGAAATAAATTTTTCTTTATCTTGATGGAAAATCATATTAGGTGTAATTGGATAAAACCAGTAAAAAACAATCAATCATTCCTCGTTTGGGCTCAGGTTTACATTTAGGTCATTAGACTTTTAAGATGGCATTGTTTCTGCGGCTTATGTTTGAGCAGTGGGGGCCATAGCTGGTCAACGTGCTGCAGACTTCTGTTTCACAATCACAGGGTGGAAGGGGCAAGGGATCTCTTTTAGGCCTCTTTTATCAGTATAAGAGAACTAACCCCTTTGTGAAGGCTCCACCCTCATGATCTAGAGGCCTCCCAAAGACTCCACCACCTAATATCAACACATTGGACATCAGGACTCTAATACGTCATGGACATTTAGAGCCTAGCTTATATCATTTTAGGGATTACATTTAAAAGTGTTGTTGCTTTTGTCTCATGTGTCTCTCTCTTACTCTGATAGAAGCCAGCTATGTATGATGAGCCATCTCATAAAGAGACAAAGTGACAACCCAGTGATGCCATTAAGGATCTGAAGACTGGCAACAGCCTCTGCATGAATGGATTAGGCCACAATTACAGCCTAATTAGAGGCTGGGAAGCCAGCTAAGCCTTACCTAGCATCTTGACCCTCTGTAATTTGAGATGATAATAAGTGGATTCAGTCAGTAAGTGCATATTTTGTTATACAGCTTAGGTAACCAATACAGGTTTTGAGCAATTTGATTAGGAAGATGCTGGAGGTGATTTTATGTATGTTTTTCATACTTTGGATTCATTAAACTCCTGTGGGTTCATAGCTTTTATTTAGTTGCACATCTGTGTTTTATAGTTTTTATCATGTTTTCACAGTGCATGGTCAGTAGTCTTCATATAATTTTTCCTGCTCTGCCCCCTTTAAAAATTCCAACTAAATACATATAGATTTGTTTGAATTTGACTAATAGTTGGACGATGTTCTATTCATTTTTAATGTTGTTCTCTCCCCCCCACTAGTGTCTTATTTTAACTATTTTCTAGAACTGTATCTTCAAGTTCATGAGTATTTTCTTTTGCAATGTCCAGTGTGCCATTAATTACATCCAGAATACTTTTCATTTTAGACATTGTAGTTTTTGTTTTGTTCCTGAATGTTCAATTTCAGTTCTTTTTTTTTTGTTTTCTGTGCCTCCACTTAACATTTGGGGCATATAAAATACCATCATAATGATCATTTTCATGTTTTTTGGGCTAATTTCAATGTGTGAGTCAGTTCTGGGGTAGTACACACTAATTGTTCTAATTATGGGTCAAATTTTCCCACTTTTTGAATGCTTGATAAGTGTTTTAATATGCCATCATTAGGAACTTGACCTTGATGGGTTATTTATTACTTCTGTATTGAGCTTTGTTCTGGGATGCAGTTAAAATGCCTGGAAACATTTTATCTCTTTGGATCTTGCTATTGCAATTTACTTGGTGGGTCTGAGCCATTTTTCCCCCTAGGGCTTATCATTCTCCACTTTCTGAGTGCTTCTCCCAGTGCCCCAGGAATTATGATGTTTTCCACTCTGACTGGATCAAGCACAGTTCCTAGATTCTTGTGAAGGCTGGGTTCTATTTTCTTCTTTCCTTTTGGATAATTCTTTCCTTTCTTTGTTTTTCTCACACAGATGTACCGCTAAGTTCTCTGCTGAGCGCTCAGGAGAGACTGACACATGTCGGGAGTGCTTTCTCTAGGTGGTATTCTCCCCTCCCTGCTCCATTACTCTGTCCTGTAAATGACCCACTTTGCTCTTCCTGGACTCCTAGCTCTGTCTGCTAGAGTCTTCTCATCATATAATAGTCTCTGCTTAATTCTGCACTTCAGTTAACCAAGGCAAATAGTTTCTGGTCTGTTAAGGGAAAATTATCTTAGGGAATGAAAAAGAGACAGCTCTTCTTACATGAGACTTTAGGTTTACAGAGTGACCACTGACCTTTTTTAAGTTCTTGTGTTGCAGTACGTATTTCTTCTTATTTGGCTTGTTATTATTTTCAGCAACAGAAGTAGAAAATCTTTAATTTCCTTCCCACCCTATGGAGAGGCTGAGACTGTGCAAGTAGACTGATATGGCCAGATCACCAAGAGTTCCATGTATATTCCTGCTTTCCATTTGTCTCTTGTATTGCAGCAAAAAGAAGTTACTAAGATGTTTACTGAAATTTCATCCCTGGGCTCTGGGATGGAGGAAGATTGATTAATATTGATAACGTGAATTATAAATTGTTATTCACTAAAAACACAGAACGGTAATATAAGTATTTATTTTATGGCAAAATATGCATATGTTACCATTTTGTTGTGCTAAGAATTGTGCTACACTTTGCTGAATTTAGTTATCTGAAACTTTCTTACTACTAGATGAAGTCATTCTCATAGCAGATTCTGTTTTTCTTATCTTTACTCCAAATATTTTTGTTTTTACTATTTTACTTAGTTTAAAACTATTTTGGAGTACATATCACCAAAAAAAATTAAAGGTATACTTAAAACCTTGATAAGACATTGATCTTTATTATATTAACCTTTCCAAACCTTAAACTTCAGCTGTGCCCATCGATCAATGTCTAACTTAATAGATCCAATCACTGGTTCTAAGTTTATTTTAATTAAAACATTAAGCTGGGTCTTTGCATTAACACTTGTTCTTTGTTTGAATATTCTTTAAATGATAAAACTCTCAAGGTATTTCTTGAGGACATGGACTACTAAATTGTTTTAATGGATATTATATAACACAGAATAGTAAATCATAAGGAAAATGTAAGGGACACTTTGAACATTACTTTACACAAATATTTAGGAAGCTCTTTTGAACTATAATACTATTTCTTGGATCTGACAATCATGACTTAGACATTATTCTATAAAATTACAGTCAAACTGAACTAAATGAAACTTCAGGTGTGTCTTAATTGCCTCTCTCTTAAAGGGGACCAGCTCAGATCTTCTGAATTGTTTGCACTAAACCAAGCCAGTGGAGGGGAGAGATCAAAAAGTTGTAATCATCAGGATCATATGGATGGGATCTTAAAAGCCACATTTATTTCTTTCTTTCTAAAACAAGAAGGCAGTACCCAGGCCTGTGTCTGTTCTCTGGGATGGCAAGACAAGAGGCAGCTCTAAAGAGTGTGGAGCAGTCATTGCCAAGCAGTCAAAACATTACCCCTCTGGGTTCCCACTGACCTCTCTTACTCAGAGCAACATGTTTGTGTTATGCTTACAGTGTTTTTGAAGATCAACTTTTAAGTTCACAATAAACTGTGTGGTTCAAATCACCTCCCCAAACCATCTCACCCATCATAACCAGCAGAATCACTACCCAGTGTGTTTCTAAATGCTCTAGTAATTGTGATGACACATTTCAGAAATTGCAGTTCTGTGTGGTGTATCTGAGCACCAGAATGGCTTCCTGATTTGGGACAGGATCGCACTGGAGAACCCTACTGTCACCTCTGTTTGGAGGACGGACAGCTGATTCTGGCTTCTAAGAGGAGACCCAACTAGCTGGGATAGGAATTAGAAAGAATACATGCACCAACTTGTCAGGGGTTGTTCAGGGTGTCATGTGGTTACATAGTCAGGTTTGTGGACTGGAAAATGGTAAAAGTCCAGCCCTGGCTGGTGTAGCTCAGTGGATTGAGTGCGGGTTGCAAACCAAAGGGTCGCAGGTTCAGTTCCCAGTCAGGGCACATGCCTGGGCTGCGGGCCGGGTCCCCAGCGGGGACCATGTGAGAGGCAACCACACATTTTAAAAAAAAAGAAAGAAAATGGTAAAAGTCCAGTATTCCCCCATGACCACACTTTTGGGAGAAAAAGTTGATTTCAGGACAACCCTTTTGATGCGACTGTCACTGATATAGTGACTGTCTTAATGTTATCCACTCTGTTTCTTTGTAATTGAAGTGCTTTAAGCAAATGTTGTAATTAGACACAAATTGTCTGTTTTAGTTCCCCAAATGAAAACTGTAAACATGCAGTTTGTTTCTGAAAAATGGTGTCATCAATGTTTTGAGGTTCTCTTTTTGGAACAACTAATTAAATTTATTTCTGATTTTCCATTTCAGAAATAAAACTATGACATAATGTCATTAATGGAACTGTTATTTGTTAAATAGTGAGTAGTCTACCATACTTCAAATAACTTGAATGAAGGGACAGGGGCTGAGGTCATCTCTGTGTGTGTGATGTTCCTAGCATGAGACCTGCACATAGGAAGAGTTTAATAAACACTTGACCGCATGTGTTAAATATGAAGCTTTTTATTATTGGTTTGTTGGATTGACAGTTTCTCCTCATGGCATATTCTAACTCATGTACTAATGAGACAAATTATTGACAGGATTTCCTAGTTTGCCTCAGCAATGTAATCCTACAGAAGTTATGAAATGGAATGTTAACATCAATATTTTATTATGTCTCAAATCTCCTTCCTGTCTCATGCTTTTCCGGCTTTTATTTTCTCCTCCTCCTGTTTTCCCTTATTTTCTCTCTCTCTCTCTCTCCTTCCCTTCCCCATTTTTAAATATGGATAGGGAATATATTTTGGTTCTTGTCCCATCAGTGGAAGTCTCTGAGTAAGATGAAGGAGGAAGCCTGTGATCCAACTCTTTACATAAAGTTATTTGTTGAGTCTTCTTGGAAGGGCTGAACAATGTCTTTGTTTCCAAAATATTTCACTTGTACCATAAATTTCAATCTTTCTAGGCACTTCTAATTTGTCTTTCTCTTGCCATGGATGTTTTCTTGGTTATGAAATGAATGTTCTGTGCTCTAGGTTATTATGTTCTTAAACAATGCAGCTGACTTGATAACTTCTCAAAATTTTTGGTTCATGTGAACTTCTTTGATGTTTATGCTTTCTAACTTCACAGATCTTCATGTAGTGATTCCAAGGTCCCAAATTAAAACAACAAAAAATTCAATATTTAGATATGTTTCCATATATGACACACGGCTTTCAAATATTACAATGTTTAGAGAGGAAAACAGCTATTTTTTTTTACTAAAGTTCAACCAAGGAACATGGAATAATCTATACAGGAATGTGAAATTAACAGATCACAGATGTAAACATTTTTTCTCAATTATACCAGTCTGTCATCATAATATAAATTAATAACCAAGTTGGATATGTTTTCTGATACTGTCAAAAGTCAAAGTTGCTGTGTATGTGAGTACCTAAATAGGTTCATTGTCTCAAACTTTGACACTCCTGACATTTTGGGCTGGACAATTCTTTGTGGCTAAAGCTGTCCTGTGCATGGCAGAAGGTTTAACAGTATCTCGGGACTCTACCAACTAGATAGAAGCTGCTAGTTGAATCCCTCATTCCAGTCATGACAATAAAAAAATGTCACCAGTCATCACCAAACATTACCAAGTTGGGGTGCACAAAATCACCTTAAATTGAGAACTGCTAATACACAATGCCTGTCCAGAAGGCATCCAGCCATGTAATATGAAAAACAGAGACATTTATTGAAGAAGATATAAGATACAGGAAACATGTACGCAGGACAATGATGCCTCACTCCCCCTCAAAATAGGCATCTTGAGACCTCACACAGTTCTCCCAATTGCCATCAGCTGCCCCATCTTATTTTCCTGAATCTCATTAACAGTTTGAAATCTCTTCCCTTTCAAAGGTGATTTTAGTTTTGGGAAAAACCAGAAGTCACAGGGTGCCAGTTCTGGGCTGTAAGGGTGATTTGATGGTTCAACAGACAAAAAACTGCATGACATGTGATGCATGAGTGGGCATGTTGTCTTGATGAGGCTGCCAATCACCAGTTGCCCATGGTTGAGGTCTTCCTTCTGAATCATCCAAATAGCTCCCATGGAGGAATGTTCAAACTTGACACAAAATTTGATGCAGAATCATTGCTCTACTCACTCAATCATTTGGAATGTGACGGTCACACAGTACACATGCTCACTCAATGGCATCTACTGCCCCCACTGACTAGTGCTGTGAAGTTGTCATTTTCCACACAGGCTCATTCCAGTCCACTCTTCCCGGCTGCCGGGTGACATGTCTGTTGTGCAAACCATTCTCATTATATCAACAATGGCTGGACTTTTATCAGATAGACCTCTCAAGCACTTCAAATAAACACATAATTCCAATATCAATTTAGGAGGACTATTGTTATACCTTCATGTCAAATGTTAAATTAACAAAAAAATTCACTTAATTTTCCCTTTTCAAAGTTTATAATTATTTATTTTTTAAAATTTTGTATAGGCATAATAAGAGTACATCCTGACCCATCAATCAGTCTCGCACAGTGAATTCTTTCTTAAGCCAGTAGAGCTACATGGATAAATGAATCTGTACATCACCATTGGACATTTAGACCAAAGTAGGCAGGTAACATTCAGTCAGCACCAAGGCCATATGTAGGGAGATTCATACAACTAGGGGCAACCACAGGGTGATCACTACATAAAAGTAAATCTAAAGTTACTGTTCATTTAGCAGGAGAAAAAAGTGGCAGTGCTACAATGGGCCAGCCATCCTGGGTATTAAGCTATAATAAAAATATCAATGCGTGGTTGCCCCCACATGCCCCCAACTGGGGACTGGCCTGCAACCCAGGCATGTGCCCTGACTGAGAATTGAACTGGTGACCCTTTGGTTTGTAGGCCCACACTCAATACACTGAGCTAAATGTAGAAACTAAAGAACTTATGATGCATGGACATGAAATAAAGGGGGGGAATGTGGGTGGGAGAGGGTGTTCAGGGTGGAGGGGAATGAAGGGGGGAAATGGGACAACTGTAATAGCATAATCAATAAAATATATTTAAAAAATATCTGCAATTAGTCATGGGAAAATCCCCCCTTTTTCTTTAACACAACCACTCATGTCATTTTAACAGTACTTTTAAACCTTTTGAAAGTTTAATTGGAAGACATCTAGAAAAATGTGTCCTTCAAATAAAGGTATAGTGGATGCTAGCATGTGGGGAGAGGAGCTACACTTACTCAGCACCTGGATGGTGAAACCCCCAATTCTGAGTTCATCCTGAAGCTCACCGGCTAGTTGTGTCAACCTCACCAAGCCTGGGCTTCCCCAAGAAGATAGTAATGGCTGCCACTAACTGCTACTGGGAGAGGAAAAAGTGTCAGTTGTAGACCCACAGTAAACATATATTCCTTGCCCTAAAATTTGTCTCAATGTATTTTATAAGTATCTGTTGCATTTTACATTCATGGTGAGGAAACTTGGTCAGTTTAATACAATAAATAGGAGAGTCTGGGGACCATAGTTATTACTTTTACTGTTTCAAGGGCTGCCTTACTGGAAGAGATTGCATAAACTCCCCAGGTGAGAATTAGGATAAATCAGTGGAATCTTCATACACTGAACCTTAAAGTGTGACAGTGTGATCAGGTCCAATCCTAATGGCTTCCTCATCCACCTCAGGATTTCTGTGAACTCAGAAGCAGCTTTCCTACCATAGGCACCATAGATCACTGTGGCTCAACGAACCACAAAATCTGTTCCAGTGATTGGCTATGGCGGTTGATGGACTGTGAATGCAGAGAGGCAGAAAATAAGCTCGGCACCAGGCTCTTAATCAAGCAAAGCCTCAACAGTTTAATAAGTCTATAACTTTCTCCCCTTCAGTAACAGTAGAGCAGAACAGCAATATTGTTTCAGCCGAAGGTTGATATGTTGTCTTAGTAGATAACCTCGTCCATATTTCACAATGAAATCGTGGTTAGAATTTATCAGACTGGATTACTTCATTTTTCTTTCCTCCATGCTTCTTAACTGCAGGGCAACAGTTTATCTATCCAATGCCCATTCGTACATATACACACTTGAGAACAAAAAGGTATGCACTCCACCTTCTCAAAAACGGGGGTAAATTTCTTTCATAAAGTTTAGAATCCTTCTTGAAAATTATCAAGAAGTTCAGCATCTCCTTCTTGAGAACTCCATGCCTTTATAATTTTTCTCAGAACTCTGGTGTTGGACTGCACCTTTATGATTTCAACAACAGGCAGAGAAAGAATGCAGAGTGCCAAGAGTTGACCAGAGAACTGTTTGGAGTCATCTGTGTATCTGTCATCACCTGACAGATCTTTGTCCACCATGGTGTTAATTTGCTTACTTAAGGTTCTGTCATTTGCACTGACCTCTGAAGACCTCTATGCTGTGGAAAAAAGGGTGATTTTCTTCAGCTTGTGATGCCCAGGCTTCCCAAGGCATGACTGCCACATCAGGGTGGTTGTGTCAAAGATTATTCCAGCCTTAAAACACACACTGCAGGAACCAGATCTGCTCTGTGAGCATGCAGTGGGAGCATCAGCCTGGGACCCCACTACACACTTCCTTACCTGAGGAGTCCACTGTTGGTACCCAGCCTCCTGTTCTACAATAGACAAGGGTCTGAAGCAACTCAATCCACTCATGGCGACTGGCTATTTATAGTGCATTTCCATAAGGGTCTTGGCAGAGCTAAGGTAGATCTTTTCTAAGCTGACTTTGTGTGACTCAAGGTTTTTTTTTGTTTGTTTTTTTGTTTTTAATTAAGATTCAATTCAGCAAGCCATATAAAACTTCTAAACACACCATGCACTTTCACACTCACACACTCACATACACTCATATATCATACTTTAATTAATCAAATCAATAAATCATGCAAATATATAAATAAAAAGTCATTCAGACTTTTCCAAATCTATAGGGTGCATTCTTGCTTGTATCCATCTTACTCTTCCCATTGTTATTGTTATTATTTCCAGTTAGTATATTTAATATATGATGTTTAATTCCCCCCTCTCCAAACTTATTTATTTTCTCCTTACTGGAAAATATCTTTCCTTCTTTCTATTGAACTATGGGCTCAGGTTGAGCCATGAACATTTTGTGAAAGAAGAGCTGTTGGTGATAGGAGCCCCTTTAATATTCTTTACTCTGGTGTGTAAAATCTAAAATGACCATGGGGTCATAATTTTAAGCCCTAAAATAAGCTTCCCTGTGTCATATACTATACTGGAGAGTTTAAATACAGGCCACGTATTAGGCCACATTGTCAAAGGTTTAGTAAAATTGGCATGTATTTCATTTCTGCTGGGATTTTTAATCAGTCATAAAATTCCAGAAATGTGATTTTTCAAAACATAAAACTAAATTTAAAATTAAGAATATCTTTGAAGCCAGAAATAAGTTTTCTAAGATATTTTCCCAAGGAAATAAAGACAAAAATACAGAAAAATAAATATAATATTAATTCAATGTCATACATAATAATGAACATTGGAGATAACCTAAATTTCAATAATGATAAGCTTTTAATGAAATTAATAGTCATAAGATGAAATGTTAAAGAATCATTAAGACTATTGTGTTTTCAAAAATATTTAATTGATATGGAAATTATCCATTATGTAATACTGACTGAAAATTATGTCCACGCAGTATTTTATTTTGTAGATTACATACATAAAAATGACTGAAAGGAAACCCACCAACTCGTTTTGTGTTTATCCATAGGTCACAATAAACAGTTACATCCCTTTTCATACTATTCAGTATAGTGCAGCTATACTTACAATGCTGATAAGAACTGGGACAATATTGTGTAATGTAGTTAATCCAAGCCAAGAGCAATTTTGCTTTTCTCTGACCTCTTGGGGATATTAGCAACATCTGGAGACATTTTTTATTGTTAGGACGGGATAGGGTGTTTGTTATTGACCATCTCATGAGAAGAGTCCAGGGGTGATGCTAAACATCTTACAATGCACAGAATTGTTCTCCAAAACAAAGAATAAACTGTCCAAAGTGACAATAGTGCTGAGGCTAAGGAACCCTGAAATAGTAAATAGTACAGTCAGAAGCCAGGACCAGTGGTTTGAAATCCTGACCTCTCACTTAACTGTGTGGCCTCAGGAGGGATCACTTGGCCCATTGGTGATTCAGTTTCCATGCATGTCATATGGGAGCTATATCACCCATCTAATAGGAAAGTTGTGGTGCTGAATGAATTAATACATTAAATGTAAAGTGCTCAGGCTAGTGCTTGGCATGTGGTTGGCACCGAACAAGTGTTAGTAAGTATCTGTGTTATTCATGTACCGACAACCTTCCATTTCAACATTATGAAAACAAAACAAAACAAAACACAGAGCCCTGATAATAAAGCAAACTCCCAGAATAGCGAAGTAGTGATATTTTTTCTTATTCTCTTCAGATTCTTTTTAAAACTTAAAGTAGTACTAAACTTAGATGTTGATTAGATTGTATTTTTTGCTTTTCTTTCCAGTCTAGTTTATATTCCTATCTTCAAATCAAGAATGTTGTGGACATTTTTTCTTATCAATTATTTAAGCATTAGCACAAATAAATATATATGTACCATTTATCTATCTCTCTATTATCTACTTATCTATCTAGTTGTCATCATCATTTCCCATTCATCTCTATTCCTCTCTCTGTCCACCTACCATCTAGTTATTTAATGTATTTTTAATTTAAAATACTTTTGCCACTTTTCTAAGTTTATTAATTGTTTCTGTTCTTATTAAGAATAAGGCATGTTTTAATTTGTTTCCAAATCCACTTCATCTATGTGAATGTTGTTATTGCTACTTTTTAGCATTGTTTTTAATAAAACATAAATGATATTTTTAAAATCAATAGTTAAATTCATTATTAACATAATATATCAGTTTCTTTGTTTACTCCTCTTTACTTTTATAGCACTTTCTTTTTTTGAAATCTTTTCTTAATGAATTACATGCTTCAGTAATTATTTTAATTCTTTATGGAAGGGTGCACGAGTGGTAAACTCTTGCTTCTTTGCATGTTTGGAAATTTCCTTATTTTCCCCTCACACCTTAACTTAAGATCAACTGGGTTTGAAAACTGCGTCCACTATTATTTTTCCCCAGCACTTTGAAAACATATATTTTTATGTTTTCTAGATTATGTTGTTGCAGAAAAGATTCTTAATGTCAATGTGGTTATTCACATTGATAATTATGTATATTCTCTTAAATTTCTGATACCTGTTCTATTTGTAATTTTATGTGACTTTACTTAAATATATCTAGTGTGGACTTACTTTATTTATTCTCATCAGCACTGAACATGTGCTGAATGTCTGTGAGCCATGGAAAAATGCATGACTCATCACTTAAAATATTGTCACTTCATCATTTCTTTCTCTTTCTTTTGTTTAATTTTTAAACATTCTTCTACTTTCTTTTCCTCTGCAATGTGCTTCTCTTACTGTTTTCATATTCATTAATCCTCTTTAAACTCTTTCCATTGAGTTTGTTAATTTGTTTTCTATATTTTATGTTTAGGAGTTTTAATTGATTTGTTTTCATTTCAAATGCATTCTTCAATCCTTTTATTTTTATTAATTTTTATGGATGTCACTTATCCATTCATTTGTGTGTTTCTTGAATAATTTATACATAGTCTATTAATATAATTTCTAGACTATTCTGTTTTTTCCATTTTCTGATGACATAGTGCTCTCATTTTACAAGTTTTCTTTACTTTGTGTGTATATTCTTAGCCCTTCATTTTTTTTATGTGTACTGAAATGTGTTGTGACAATTCATGAGGAGCAAGGACTCTTTTTTTACTCATTTCAGAAGCTGTCTTGAAAGGTTCTGAAAGATCTTTTTCCTTCAAGGATGCCAAAGATCCAAAAGCTTCCTGCATGAGCCAGCTCACGTCCTCGCCTGGTTCTTGAGTTCTAGTGTCCCCATGTTTTCTTGCCATGGTAGACAAACTGTACATGTTTAGCCATAGTCCTGGACATTTTCAGGTTTTGAGAGACCCTGTTTATGGTAAATCTCTCTCTTCAATACAATTAAACTGTTTCTCACTTTTTTTTTATTTCTCTTTTTAGAGTTCAGAAAGCCTGTGACTTTGTTTCTTTTGCATTGCTATATACTTAAGTTTTCTACCCTTGCTCTCTCTAATTCTTCTTTCTTTCTTCCCTTCCTTCTTTTTACAATGCCTTTTAATTTTAAAAAATTGTCAAAGTTATGTGTTCATACTGAGACTTGGGGTTTCTGCTTTGTGAAAACACACCATATCTGTTCACAATCTTTATATATATATAATATATTCTTTTATTTTCATTTTTCTAGCTAACTTTGTTAAATTTTGGATGTTGCATCTTAATAATTCCTATTCTCTGCCACGATCTTTAGCTACTGGGAATCAACAGCAGTGTTTACTCACTGTACAAACTGGTTTCACTGCACTGCTTAGCTCTGGGCTCCCGTCACCCACTGTTTATAGTGCAGCGTGCTATGGGCATGGGGGTTATGGATATTTAAACATGTGATGTAAATGGTTGGCAAAACATCCTGTTAAACGAATGTATTAATACCTGTTTTCTTGGTCTTGACCAGAACTTACTCTTCTGAATTCAGGGCAGGGACTTGTGTCTGTTTTTTCATGACAAATCACCAGCATGCAGAGCTGTGTCTGGCACCCAGCAGGGACTGAGTAATGTGTGCTGAGTGAATGGATGAGTCTTGATGCTTCTGCACCATCCTATCATCACAAAGAGATTGTGGCATGTGGTTGTCAGACTAAGGATGCAGAATTGAAAATGCCTCACGAATAGAATTATTGCCATATAGATGTTTTATATCACTTCTCTCCCTCATTCCCAGCATGAGGCTGTTCTGTTTCTATTTAAATTTAACTCAAATGTTCCTTGGAAATTCACGGATGATTTCAGAGCTCAACTTAGAAAGAAGAATATTCAATTGGAATCTTTAAGGTAATTTCCATTAACTGTGTTGTTTGATAGCATGAAAACAGATGGAAAGAAGCATCTTTATCTTCTCCTTATGGTACACTGAAAATAAAAAGTTAGAAAGTTGTCATGAGATGAGGCCTATAATTAAAAACAATTTGGGTTGATTTAACAGTTGGTTAAGCAATTCTTTCAGTTCCTTTTTGCATCATCAGAGACTAAGATGGAAGTTTCCTCTTTGATTGTTAATTATTCTTTTATATTACAATCATGACACATAAGTTTTTTGTGTGCTTTAGTCTTCTCTATAATTCACTGTTATGGTTAAAACATTTATTTCCTCCTTGCCAAAGTTTTTCTTTCAAATCTTCTAGCAGGAAAATTACCTCCACTTCTCACTGAAGATCTAGAGCAAAACAAAGGCTGCAAAACTTAGCAAGGACACCTCTGCTCCAGATGTAGCATCCGAGCATGGCCTCCACTGCCTTCATTATCAAGTCCTCAACATCACTCATCAACTTCCCCCCATCGCTGGGAACTGGGCAGGTCCCCTGCCACTCACCAAGTCATCCTGACTCAGTGTAAATGCAAGGTATTTTCTTTATGAAATACCTAGAGAATAAGGACAAAATCTATAGAGAAGAAAATCAAAATCAACTGTGATCATGCAATCAAAACCAATGCTTACAGTTATTTTTGGTGGCATAAGTAGTTTCTGAATATATGTTTTTGATAGTCTTTTTAATCAGTTACCACTGTACCGTGAGGCTTTTTATGTATGGAAAAATACACTTTGAGAGTGTGAATTACTGGCAGGATAAAACTCCCTCCAAAGATGTATTGAAGTAGCTTACCATCCCTTTAATATTGGATGTAGATATTGTTTAAAATATTTTATAATAAGTAATAATATTTGATTATCTTTGCAAATATGTCTGTTTATATAACATATTTAATAACCATATATTTCCAGAAGATCACACCTTTTAGGAACAGTTACTAATTATTAGATTTTTTTTCATTTTGGTAGAAACAATTATTTTCTTTAATCAAGATAATTGAAAAGAGTATTACATTAAGATGAAGAATTTGACTAAATAATAGATTTTTAAATGCCTTAGGATTCAGCTGAGTTTTATTTGTACTAGAAGTCAGAGCAAACCAAAAAACCTGCAGTTTGAGTCTACATCTTTAGAAACACAGTCCTCTCTCTTCTTTTTCTTCATTTAAAACTTTGTATGATTTGGGGGTCACTTCTTGGGCTGGCCCAATGCCTCTGTGAGCTGTAATGCAGGCCAAGAGCACGTGAGTGGATGGCGCGGGGCACAGGGGTGAGAGTGCTGTCCTCGACAATGCCTTACACAGCTGTCTGAAGATGATCAATGTCATCATGCTGCAGCCACACTCACTTCTAAAGTCAGTGAGTGCCCATCTGGGTCGAATTTTGTCACCCCAAAATACACGCTGATTGGCTAATTCCTGGAAACTGTGAATGTGACTGCATTTGCAAATAGTATATTTGCAAATAATCAAGTTAAGATGATGTCATGACGGTGGACCTTAATTCCATATGACTGGTGTCCTTATAAGAAAAGAAGATACAGAAACATAGGTATACAATGCTATATGATAACAAACATGTGAAGGCAGAGATTGGAATGGTGTGTCTACAAGCCAAGAAACACCAAGGATTGATGGCAGCCACCAGAAGCTGAGAGAAAGGCATGGAACAGTCTTCCCTAGAGCCCTTAGAGGAAGCATGGCTCTACTGACACCTCGACATAAGACTTCTTTCTTCCAAACTGTGAGAGAATAAATTTCCATGGTTTAAAACCATCCAGTTTGTGGTCCTTTGCTAACGGTAGTCCTAAGCATTAATTCAGGACCTATGCAAGCCTATTCATCGAGGCCAGAAATAGTAGCCTGGGCACCATCAAAAGAAACAAAACCTGAAAATGTACATATTCAGACCTTTGTCCTGCAAGTCCCATGTTGGTTTATTTAGTGTGAGGGACCTTATTAAAAAGCTGATATGGCTGATATTCCCAAGTGTGTGTCCACCTTGCCTTGGTCCAGTGAAGGGAATCATCTAGGTGCGTCCCTTCTATTAACATTGCAGCCAGCATGTTTGGAATGCCTGCACAATTCCAGCCATTGTCTCAGATTAATGTCTTAGCCATCCCAGCCCCTCATGACATGTTGACTCATTTCTGCTTATTTCCATCAAGCACACACCTTTGCCAATAGGTTCTGGTTTTTCTTTGTTTGTGTGTTCCCACTTCAAGTGGTGAAATGCCTGCCCCTTTCCACATTAAAAATATCATAGCAACATATTCAATATTCTATGATATTCAGGTTAACAACAGTCTGAAGGATAATGTTTGCAAGGTATTATTGTTTTCCTTGTCTCCATCTTCCATTTCACTCTGTTCTCGAGCTACATTTATTTTTTTGTTCCCATCATCTCCCTGCTGCCTGTGGTCATATTCACTGTCTTGCTCCTCTTTTGCCTCCTACTTTATACATATTTTCCTCCTCTTTTGTATTTCAAAATATTTGCAGACTATTTTTGCAAACAGTCTGTGAAATATGTGCAATATAGTAGCACAACTCTTGCAAACTTTTAATACTTGCTTTTGAAAGAACATAGTTACACCTACATTTTAAGAATCCATATGAAATTTTAAATGGCTTGTCTAGTGGATTATGTAATAATTGGTAATATGTTATAAATATGCATTATCTATGGCCCCTGTCATGGTGTGTGTCTAGCAGTGTGTGAATTTCCATAAAATTAGTTTCTTTTCCATTGATGCTTTACCAAAATGTACCCTTATTGTTGACATAAATAACATTCTTCTTTCCAGACTGGTTAGAATACCAAATAGAGCTTTAAAATAATTCATGTATTTGAAAGAAAATTTTAGACAACAAAGCAAAATTGTTGCACCATACAGGGTCCACATACACATCCTGAAATATAAATGGATCATTTGGATCTTCATGTTTCCTAAGGTATCAGAAGTTTCCCAGGAATAAAAATGAATTCCATTGCTTGTCTATGTTTAAAGTATATAACATTGATTTCAAAAGCACCCCCTGTAGCACTTTCTAAACAATGTCATGGAAGTCACCCTGGCTTAGGTGTTAAAAAAGGACAGAAACACATTTAAATCCTGGGATGAAGCATGACTGGAGTCCCTAGAATGGTTGAGCAGAGGAAGACAAGCTGGTTTCTTCTTTTCCAGAGTAAGGGGTGCTCCAGGTCTCGACCACAGGGCTGTGAGTGCTGGAGCAGCGCCACTGCCTCCGCTGCCCAGATTCTGTCCTGCTGCTGGTGATTCCTGGGCAGAGCCAGGCCTGCAACTCAGCAATGGGCTCAGTGGCTGCAGAGGGTTAACAGGACGGCGTTCAATTGAGAACCTCCCAGATAATAAAACAAACCATTAGGTTGAGAAAAGAATGTCAGTATGATGTAGAGAGTCCCCTTACAATCAATGATTCTGTAGATTATGAAAAGTATAGAGAGTTTCCCAGGTGCTGGCAACTTTTGTTCTAAGTGTCAATTTGTCGATGACACACAGGAAAGGGGTCACTTTCTGTGACGGAGCTTGACCACAGGGCAGAAAATCTGCTCTCTGCCTATGAGAGCCTGTCGCACCTGCAGCTGTGAACCCGAGAAAGTGGGCGCTTACCCTCAAAGTCTCGTGTGCACAGGGCATGGCAGGGGCCACCCTTCCCTCAGTTCACTCTGGCTGGCTGTGGGAGATGTTACTGATACTGCTGTACTAACGGAGAAGGAAAAATGTAACTACATGATCTAAAGAGAAAAATTTCCAATATTTCCAACATTTTTGCCTGTACTCTTTTTTTAGTATATGGACAAGGGCATATGGGAAAGAGCTAGTAGGACAAAGTAGGTAAAGATATGCTTATTATTTACTTTCCTTATAAACCAAGTTACAAGATTAATTATAGTTTTATGGGTCTGCCATCAATATTGCTTGTAAAAATCTGTGAGAATAGAAATTCCTGGTTCCTGACACAGTCCTCTATGGCTAAGTGCCCCACTCCCCAAACAGCCTCACACCCCCACTCTGGTGTCAAGAAATATCACTGCCACCTCCCTGTGCCCCGAACATTAATCAGTGATTTACATCCACTTCCTCAGTTTTTGGCACCCTATCCCCATTATTCTATGTGGAGAGACAGTTCCTGAGCCGTTTTATTTTCTTTCTTTCTTTTCTTTTTTTTTTTTTAACAATACATTTAGTCTGGGGATCGGATACATGCATAAGTGTCTTTGCTTAAGTCTTATTTCTGTCACTACAAACAAATTTACCACTTTTGTTCTTTTTTGACTATAATCCCCTCTGACTCATTATTTCAGACTGAAGAGCGGATCAAGCCTTCCTTCATTTCCTTAAGTGCTCTGAGGACTTAAGCACTTACATGAGGCTGTGCTCTTCAAATGTGCTGAGTGGCCATCTCTGAAAGGAGGGCTCCAGCAGGAACGTACAGGTTCTATCTGGAGGTCACCATCCTGCAGGCAAACGCTAACCCCCATCGCATTTGGGTGGGAGCGGCTGACGGAACCCCTCACAGCTTTATTGGGGGCATAGGTAAACTCAGTGGCTCAGACTTTCCTCTTCGATTATTCTGTTCAGGCCGATTGTTTGTAGAGACTTCTTGGGAAGCAGGGACGAGACCTGGGAAGGGCACTCCAGGTCTCCAGGTGGTCTGAAGAGGATAGAGGCTGAGAGTGGACCTTCCAGAAGGTTCTCACTGTTGACGGCCTGAGGTCCGCACACAGGGCAGAGGCAGACTGTGGGGTTAGCCGAGGTGGCACAAAGCTCAGGGACATAGGGACACAGGCAGTGATAGATACGGAGTTTATGGAGCTCATTTTCCAATTTTATCTCAATTGGTCTAATGGATGAATGTCCTCACCTTTCTGGTGGGACAGAAGAGATTTGTCATGACAGCCAAGGCCTGGGTGATTAGTGTGGGTTTTGGATTGCTTATCTAGGGTCTCTCAAACCTCCAGGCTCTCCCCTGCCACACCCTATTCCCAAGGAGTATAATTATCTTTTGTTAAAAAACAGAAAAAGAAGTGTTTCCATAACTACTTTTAGAAACCAGTCCTACAGTAAAAGTGTTTTTTGCTCCATTTAAGAATGGCTAAAACAGGCTTGTGTGTGACATACACAGAAGATATTGAGGCAATCTGGTCACAGATATTTCTTTTAACCCTAATTCAGAAGGGGCAGAGACCCTTAAGTATGTTCAAAATTACTACTTTTCAATCATGGCACCAAGTAGATTGACGAAACGATAGCATGCGAGATAAAAATGTTTACAAAGACATTCCGCTAGTCTGCAACCACGATTAGCAGGGCGGCTCGCACTTCCTTGAGCCGTTCCTCCCTCGTCTCACCAGACTTCTGTGCATTGACTCCGAGTCTGGCGCACCATGTTGAGGACTGGAATCTGGAACCACACATGGTGCTGTGCTGAGCAGAGGTGCAAGCTGTGCTGAGTTCAACTGGAGAATTAGTTATGGGCCCTGTAGATTTCCAAAATCAATGTAAGTACATCTATGAATTTTATTTTGGGGGCACATCATGTTGCGTGGTACTTGTATTATATGTTTGAAATAGGCATAACAACTTTAAATAAGAGCCCAGAAAATTCAGTTCCTCTCTCATATCTAATTAGGACCATCCACTTATCCATTTACCCATTTACCCACTTATCCATTTCCAGGAACCTTTGATCATCTTTCTCCTTGGCAAAGACAGCCTCTCTGCTGTGTTTTCTGCGACGCTGGTTTCCACAAAAGCAGCCAGTTTGTGCGTTCGTGTCTAGGGTAAGAAAGTCTTCCTGTAATCAACCGAACTGATCCTACAGATTTGGCAGAGGGTGTTCTCGGGGATGATTCACAGGATGAATACAAGCTCGCTCTTCTTCTGAGCTCTCACTCACAGCTTTGAGTTTAAGATTGCAGCTTACACTGTCAAAACGCATGCTGATTTGATCCCTTTTCTCATAGGGCGGGATTCGTAGAAAAGCTGGCTCTGTTGTGGTGATAAAGGCCTATTCAATGTGGGGTCTGACCGGCGAGACACTCGAAGCAGCAGGGGAGGAAGTAGAGCTCTTGCACCCCCTACAGTCCAGATGCTGTAGATTCACCGCAAAAACTGATTTTTTTAAATGACTGCTTCACAATTAGATCATTGAGTGATTTCTTTATAATGACGTGTTAATGAATTTCAAAGTTTTATGTGTGGGGGCCCCAAAGTCTCTGATATAAGAACGAGAAAATCATTTACCTCCCTCCTGTGTTCAGGAAGATGTGGCCTGACCCATCCAGGCTCAGAGGACCTTCTGCCCAGGAGCGATTGGACTCTACTGGGAAATGAGCACAGGCCAAGTAGGCAATTTTACATGACGTTCCTATGAAACGTCACCCCTTTCAGCACGAGGCTGTAGGTGTCACTTGTTCTACAGTTCAGGGGAAAGGACAGTTGAGGATTGGAAATGCCTCTGGCCGTGGTACAGAGCGGATGCAGCCTCTCTCCTCCAGGATCTGGCTGTGCTTCGTGTCAGGGAAGCTGGGAACTAAAAAGGAGGTTGTGTATATAGAAAGGCTGTTAGAAATATCCAATGTATATCTCAGCTCCTAAACCCAAATTCGAAGCTTACATTGTCAATCTGACTTAGTGCTGAGCCAAGTGGATGGGTGCAGCGTGAGGAAGAGGGCCATCATTTTCCTCCATGGGCCTCACGTGAGCAGAGAGCGTCCTTTTTGAGCCAAGGCCCAATGCAGACACACAGAAATGTCATACGCAACTATAAAGGAACACTGACTTGTCCTATTCATTTTGTTGTGTCTCCCTTCCAACTGAAAAGGAAGTAACGTATGAACCATCCTCCTTATCCCTACCATTCAGAATAAGCTAGCATGGGTGTCCTGACTCAGCCAGCAACCTTGGCTGAGAGGTCCAGTGAAGACACAGGCTCCTCCAGTCCCTTCTCGCCAGTAGTGTGGAGTCAGCTCCATGGCCCCTGCCAGGCTAGGTCTTTACTTTGCCTGACCACTTAAGCCCACATGTGCCAGCCTATGAGATACTTTCTAATAGGAATTTAGCCTTCAGCTGTCCTGGTCATCACTTAGGATGATGCTTACACTTGGACTTGGACGTAGCAGAGCTCCCCTTTCCACAGGATGGCAATGATGGGTATAAGGAGAAGACGACTTTGTCTTCCACCTGGTGAGATTCAGAATCATTCCAGAGCTTCATGGTCACCTCTTTCTGCAGGGCGAACTTGTGTGATGCTGTCCCACAGACAGCCACCTAACTTTCTGACATACCCTTAAAGCTACCTCACAGCAATTTCCATTGTGTAGATGGAAGTGCACAGCACTTTCACAAGGTGCTTTCAATCATGCATGTACTTTGACTGCATTTTCCACATGAAGTTCAAACAGCTCCTCCGCATAACTCCTGCATCTGGTGTTAAATATCTGTAACTCTACCAATGGCCCAATTAGCAAAAGGGTTTCATAAATAATAATTGTAAGAAATTACTATGGTACTTTATGTTTATTTAAAAATAATGAAAATAACATAAAATTGTCACAAAAAAAAACCCTGGATAAATCCATAAAGCGCTGATAAATCAATGCTGTCTTTTGAACCTCTGGCATCCTGCTTCTCAGAAGATACCACTGGTAATGTTTTGTTTACATTATTTGAATTGGACCTCTTGACAAAGACTCCAGGAGCCTCATCAAAACTCCATTTAGGACAATATCAACATTCCAGAGATGGTTCTGCATCGAAGCTGTAAAAAGCCTCAAGGAAAAAAGTGACAGTTCTTCTGAGCAATGTATTTGCAATATTTCCAACACACATCATGGTAATCTACAATTAAGAAGAAGTAAAAATATGTGGTCCATATATATTCCACTTCATTAAACACACAAATCTCTCACCCACAGATGGCTTTTCTTCACAGATTTTTTTTGACATACAAAAACTGGAAAATGCTCACATGTGAAGCATAGATAAATTTGTATAAGAATACATGAAATTAAGGGCCTATTTAAGAACATCTTGTAGAGTGGTATAAAACACAGTATAAAAACACAATATAAAATAAAAATATATTTTCACAAATAAATTATGTCCCCAAAGATTGGATGTATTCAAAATGCAAAGAGCAGCTAAATAAAGTGTTTTATGGAAGACTGCAGGAGGTTTTTAAGAATGTTTCTTAGTAGGCAAGGAATCCTATTTTGCAGAGCTATAAAAGTTGCTTTCTTTTTTACCCTCAGAAAAGTTCTAAAAAATCTTTCCAGATTCTTGAACCTGCTGAGAGTCTGCAAAAATCCAAACAAACATTAAATTGCCTTCACCATACATCCATTTTTAAGAGTTTATGATAAAACTTACTCAAGAGACAAATAATGCCTTTGCTATGATTTATGTAGGTAAATAAATAACTTAAAATACAAGCAACAAGATGTACTGGGAAGAGAATTGGGGTTGTTCTGGCTCCTGTAGCTATTGCAGAAAATAACACTTGCTATACGTTACACATTAAAAATGTTCTATATTATTTTAGGAAAGAAAAACAGCCCATCTGAGCCTTCTTTTTTAAAATATCAATAACAGCGAGAGGGTGTCTGTGTATGGCTGTGAGGGCATCAAAAGAAATGTGATGACAGAATTAAAGATGAAGCCTATGGAGAGCCAAGGGTCAAAGATGGATAGGACCAAGCTGGGATGCTGGTCGAGGGACTTCTCATTTATTCTCAGGATGTTTCTTAAATAGTATCCCAAAGTACTTTTTTTATAGATTAAATTATTAACTGCTGTCATATTTGGAGAGTTTAAAGGCAAAAGCTTGTTGGTCTCTTCATTTTATAGATAAGAATTCTGATGCAAAATAGAAAAACACTTCTTTTCATCAACTGATGTTATTGAGAGAGGAAAAGGCAAGCCACAGAGGAGGATAATATATTTAAAATACATATATTTGGAGAATGTCTCACATATAGCTCCTTAACTAAAATAAGAAAAAGACAGAATATCTAACTCAAAGTGGATGAGAAACTTAAATAATCAAGGCTCACGAGAAGCCTCCTAAATGGCTAATAAACATATGAAGAGATGTAATCTCATAGTCATCAGAGAAATGAACATTAAAAATACAATGCCACACTACTACATAACCATATAATGTGTAAAATAAAATTAATATTCCCTGTATTTCTACCTCTGGAATGGGCTTCATGTGCTAGATTTTAATATCCTTGAGCCTGGGTAAGTGCACACATCTTTCTAAAAGAAACGTGGTTTACTTGCACAAAACAGATCAGTTTTGAGAGACTGTTAATGCCCTTAAAGTGTTTTTTGTGGGTGCAAAACAAATGGTGAGAATTTGAATTGGTCCCTCTTTTAATAGTATTGAAATTAAGTCTACTTAATTTATCAAGTCATGTTCATGCCCTGATTTTACATACTTGCATCTATCAATAAGTATTGTGATACTTGAAAATAAATTAATAACTAAACAAGTATTGGTGAGTATGTGGCATGACTGGAAATCTCATATGCTGTCTGTGGGAGTATAAATTAGAAGGGCCACTTTGGAAAATTGTATGTTGGTGTCTACTAATGCTGGACATGTTCACTTCCTGTGACCCAGCAACTTCCTTTTGTATACACTCTATGAAAATGTGTATATATGACTCCCAACTCTCTAAGTTAACACTAACAAGTCTTTATTAAGATTGTGTCTAACAGAACCTCCTGGTTGATTATCTTTTTATGAAATAATTATTTCTATTTTTCTATAGAATTGACCTATATTGGGAAGCATTTAATAAATTATTTAACTGTCATGTCTGGAGATACCAGTCTGTGCCAGGTATTTTGCTAGAAACTTTCGTGTTTTCTTTCATTAAGTTTTACTAAATGGATTGATGAAAAATAGATGCTATCATGGTTGCTGTACAAGTTAGGATTAGATTTAAGAATAAGTAGTAGGAAAAAAACTAAATTAAGGTGGCTAAAACAAGATGGGCTTTTTTCCTTCTTGTTTAAGAAGCATGGAGATTGTTAGTTCAAGACCAGTGAGGTCCACCATGGTGTAAGTGACCCAGGTTTTATCTTGAGGGTATCTCATTGTCCAAGATGGCTGCTGAATGTCAGCCTTTATGCCCTTTTTGACCCTTTTTGTATCTAGTAGTAAAGAGACAATGGATAGAGAGTGGAGGAAAGAAGAGGATAAGAAATTATTTTTCTAAGGACACTGTTAAAATTACATGTATCACTTTCTTATAGTTTATTGATCAGAATTTAGTCACATGGCAACACTGTTTGTGAGAGGTTCTGGGAAGTATAGTCTTTGTTATGGGGAGCCATAAGCCCACCTAAACATCTCAAGGTACAATTACTAAAGAAAAGAGGGAAAGTGCATATTGGCAGATAGTTAGAAGTCTGTCACAATGAATGTAATCATTTTGCAACATAGGTTCATTACAGAAGTCAAGAATTAAAAACTACACACCTATATATTCTAATGTTGACTTCTGTCTATGGTTCCACTTTCAGAAATTCAATGTAAGTACCTGCTATAGTTCAAAATGTGGCTTTTGTCAATGGAAACGTTTTCCATTCGAAGGATTTTTCCACATTGCAGAAAGTTCAAAAAACATTGGTATTCAAGGATACTTCCAATGTATGGGAACTGTGTGAGTGTTAAAGCCAAACTGAACAGCAAATAATAAACCAATAAAATAACTCATGTTTCAACAAGTTTGCAAATGGGCCTAAAACAAATCTTTGTGCAGTGATGAGAAGGGAGGCAATTTCTGCTTTTTGAAAGATATTTTATCTTAATTCTTTATGTTTACTACTATTCAATCTTATCTGTAAAGTCTAAACTCACGAAGACAACATTATTTTAGTGATGGAACCAGTGATACTCAGGGCCCACAAGCAGAGTCATGACAGCGAAAACATGGCAGAGAAACAGTAAACCTCATCAAGTGATGAAGTTCTCTCCTTCATTGTTCCATGCCAGGGTCTTCTAAGAAGAGGAAAATTGTTTGAGGTTCAAGTTTAGGGTCATTATAAGACTCTCATTAACAATAAATGATTATTTCTAATATTTAGTTCTTTTTATAAACCAATTCTCTTTAACTTTCCATTCTAATTGCTCCACTTAGGTTTGTAATTGTCCTAATGAAAGTGGAAAAAATGATTCAGATAAAAATATGTAAAGCTCAAAGATTTCATGGGAACCTAACTCTATTTACAACATTAGCATACAACCTTTCAATAGACCCTGCATCAGAAACTGACACAAAGCACCCAAAAAGCAAAATAGAACATTTGAAAAAAAAAGCATGTAAGGTTGGGATTTCTGGAACTTTAATAGCTTTCCACTTAAATTTTTGGCTATCATGCACTTAGCTAAGAGAAAAAAAAATAATGAGTTTTACAACATTCAACTTGCTTTATAACATATTACATAATGGTGTAAGCTCCATAAAGAAGGTTGTGTGCAGTGCTGTAAAACTTATTAGGTCACCAATATTTCTAGTTTCATATTAAGAAATTAGAAATAATGGTTCAGATTAGAGTCAGAATTATAAAAATATCCTTTGAATTGAATCAGTCATTCCCCAGGATATACTAATGAATTTGTAGCCTTAAAAAAGAAAAAAAGTTTCATTTATAAATTCACCTGAGGTGAAAGAAGTCATGTTAACATTTTAAGTTTTATGTGGACTTTCCATAGGCTACAGTACTCTCTCCACTTTGCCCCTACTCTGTATAGCTCACCTTAATTTCTATTTTGTAGGCCCCAATGTGAGAATGATTTTTAAAAATCAGACATTTAGTCTGAATATAGCAATGATTGAATATAGCAAATTCTCCTCCAAATGTTATTTTAAGTATAAAATGTTTAAATTATATAAAGTAGTTTAAAGTTCAACATATTCTCCAACTTGCTGTTTTTCCTTCATTTTTCACTCAACTTCCCTTTTCTCTACCTTCCTTATTGGGACGTCTCTCAGCTCTGGGTTTCAGCACTGACCCCTGTTGATAACAGGGTCATGATAAAGAGTCATGCAACACTTATTTTATGGCACCCACTTGTGCTGAAATACTCCCATCTTCTTGCTTGGAACGTATAACTAGTGTGAGAATTTCTTGAGTCTGGGAACTGCAGCACATGATAGAATTTGTAGAGAATAGAAGCTCAAAAATGTTTCTATTGAAGTTGAGTAGGAGGAAAAGAAGGGAAGATGAAAGGGTCACATCATAGTTTAGGTCGAATGTTTCTCCAAGGAATTGTCTGTACTTCTTTGGAAGCCAGAGTTGCAATGGGTAAAAGACTAATTCTTGACCCAGGATATAATGCATTTGTCCTCCTCTCAAAAAGGAGAGAGTGTTTGGACTACACAAATTAAATCCCCCTGCTTTACAGGGGAAGTGGCAAAATATAGAGAATATTAGCCTCTTTATTAGTCTCCCATCTCCTGAGAAGATAGTACTCTTTGTCCCCACATAGATCCTTATCCACTGAACCATTGATTCATCAAGTCTTTCAGCTATTCATCCACCATTGACCCGCTCCTCTTCCAACCATCTATCCATTTACCCATTTATCCAACCTTACCCATGTTTCCAACCAACCATCTGTCCATTCACCTGTCTAACCAGCTAGTCATTACTGACAGCCATGTATTGATGCACGAAATACTGAAATGTTGTAAGTGTAAGTGATATTATCACTTCTCTCCAGGAAGTCACCATAGGGTATAGTATTTGCAACACAGACAACAGCAGGAAGGGAGAAATTGTAATATATGGCTGCTTAAGATTCTATGAAGTAGAAACCCCAACAAAAATTCTGGGGAAGTAAAGTCCACTTAACTTCTTAAATGAATTGATCAACTGTAGGCCAGTACTTAATAACTTTTCACTTATAGTCACACCATGGTACTCGTCAGCTTCAGACTTGTCAAACCCTGTACTCATTGCATTTTGACGATAAAAAAAATGTTTCAGCACCAGCCACTTGCCCGGAACTTGCTGTCCTTGCTGAAACTCATGTGAATCACAACACTGCCCTGCAAGAGAAAACGCTTCATCATTCAGTGCTTGTCAGTTTCAGCACTTGTCACGAGTTCCAGAACAAATTAACAACGAGTACTGAGGTACCACTGTATATTTTGCTTAATGTGTGACCAACAGAGGAATACATGTGTTCCCTTACCTCAAATCTAAGTCATGTTCATCTATAAGGCGTGCCTTTATTTTACGTAATATTGAGCCAAAAAATGGAAAATTTCATAAGAGACCTGCATAGAGTGGGGTGATAAAAGAGTTATAACGTCAGTGTGAGGATTAACAAATATAAAGCCAGCGCCCAAAGAGGAACAGAGAAGAAACTTGAATATTTCAACTTTGGCCAAGAGCAAAAGAAAAACAAAACTCCTCTAAGGTTTTGTACCTTGTGCTGTCATACACATGGGAATTCATTCTGCCAGCGAGTCCCAAATTTCTCCCGGCAGAGAATTAATCCTAAATGGTTTCAAGCTAATGGGGTCTGAAAATGCAACCCCCCTACAGAAGATTCTACTATTCAGCTAGGCTGACAGTGATTACATGATGCCTTTGATAGAAAGACACATGTCAATTTCAGAGGCGATAAAAAGGCAAATATAAGTAATCTCCTTAGTAGCCATATTTGTAGATACATTGTCATATAGAGAGTTGTGGGTGTACATTCAATGTTTGTCTCCTGTTGGCTACAACTGAATATGAGGTTTACATGACTAGCCATGTTCATTTACAGAGCTATGATGTAAATATACGGTAAGAGTTTGGTAAAATTGTTATTGAGTAGCATAACCATACATACAGTAAGAAATATGCTATTGCTCTTTTCCATTTGAGCTGTAGATCCCTTTTGATGCCACCATTCTTGCATGTGGATGAGCCTTCTTGTTTGTACAGATGAGCCTGTTCATGTGTGTGGATTTTTACAGCTGGTAGGTAAGTCTCCAGCATCGCCTTACAAGCAGTAGGATTGTGTCAGTTCATGTTGGCCAGACATGACAATTTGATGTATATTGTCTTTCTCTATAAGAACAGATACATCTCTTTATTAAGATGTGTTTTAGTTTTTTAAAATCAGATTTTGGGGATTAATAAACTATGCAAATTTCTTTGATGGGGCTACTAAAATGTCTCACTTCTGCAAGTCTGTTTTAGGGTTAAAGTCTAAGGAACAGGGACTATCATTTTTAAGAGTAAAATTAACTTTGGAACACAAGGAATTTGTAGTTAATTACATAATTCAGCACCAATGAAGCTTCCAAGTGGTTGATGAGAACAGTCACCTCTGCAGGAATTCATGTCACTTAACCTTGTACTCTGGGTCATGTAACCAGAGAATCACGGGTAATCCTACCACAATTTGGGAATTGAGGATAAAATATATCAGTATGGCATTCATTCAGAAGATATTTATGGAACTTGTCCTATGTGCCAAGTTCCATTCTGGGTGCTGGGGGAAGAGTTGGGGGCCCAGGCCTTTTCTCAGAGATGCTACATGCTAGTAATTTCAGGTTATTCTTGCAGGGATTGTTCATCTCTATGGTATTCACCTGCAGTGGCTTCTTGGTAATGAGTAATCACTAATACTGTTGTGATAAGAATCCATGGAGTTCTCAACCACTGAGCTGATAACCTGAGAATATCTCTGAAAGTGGAACTTTTCCAAGCGGAAACGAGACACTTGGAAGAGACAATTTAAGATGTCAGGGAGTGGAAACACTCTTTAGACTACTATTAAAATGTATTATGAGGCCATGATGTGTTTGTTATATAAGGCTTTTCTAAACTTGCCCATGAAAATTTATAAATTTTACCAGTGAAATCCTCTTTGTTTTAACTTTTCCTCTATTCTTGATTTCCCTCCCTATAACCTGTATGCTGAGTAGCTCATATGTGCTATTTAGGACCATGTTTTTCAGAAGCTCATATCCAACCAGACAGGCTTGCAATAAAATATTTAAAGTATGCCCTGGCTGGTATAGCTCAGTGGATTGATTGTGGTCTGTGAACTAAAGGGCTGATGGTTCGATTCTGAGTCAGGGCACATGCCCGAGTTACAGGTCAGACCCCAAGTCGGGGCTGTGTAAAGGTAATCCCACATTGATGTTTCACTCCCTCCCTTCCCTTCTCTCTAAAAATAAATAAATTAAATCTTTAAAACATATTTAAAATACCCTGTGACAAATGTTATCATTTAAGTATGCAAAAGGCGTGAGTGCTGGCAATCATGGGTTGATGGCTGTGTTTGTTCTGGGTAGGGATGGAGGTGAAGGCTGTTAGGAGAAAAAAGATTAGAATGTGAGCTATGTCTTGAAAAGAGAATGGGAGGCCATCCTGTTCAGCCGACTTTTGCTTCTTTCAATGGAGCATCATTCATATTTAATGTTTCTAGCAGGGTTTGCAAGGATCTCTGGGATGGGTGAATAGTCACAAAAAAAAAACATAAAAATAAAATTTATTCTCACGTTCCTTTGATTACACATTAATTTCAAAGAGCTGCAAAAATATGTCCATCCTGTCACATGGAATCTGAGACATATGTGTCAGTGGTGGTGTCTAAACAGAGCCCAAAGCTGAGGAAACACAACAGGTGAGGGAGAATCCAGACATTATTCAGTTTTCTCTTCTCATACAGCACTGATTAATCTATAGGTCATTATGCCCTATGAACATATTCTATCCCCTATAAAAGCACAGGCTTCCACAGTTATAACTAGTTATCCTCACTGAAGTGATTTGAATGGATGAATCTGTGAACTCTCAGTTTCCTGAACTCATCACCCTTTGGTTACCAGAATATTCTGAGTTCTTTGCCTTTAAGATTTTGCCCTAGACCCCAAAAATCCTGCAGAACTTGCCTTGTGTTTATTTTTATGGACTCACTTAAGTTGCATTCTTGAGGGCCCAAATTAAGGTGTTTTTTTTCAAATAAAACAAATTGAAGGTAAAACTAACCACACGTCTCAGTTAAATCAGGTTGCCATGTGATTCTTGAAAAATAAAAATAAGTGAGTAAGTGTTTTTCAAAGTGATATTTTAACCTCCTGCCAACACTGTTGTAGTAAAATATGATTTTTTATTATTATTCAAATGTGAGTTTGGGGACATGATTGAGGTTTTCCTATAATCAGTAAAAATGAGGAAACAACTTAAAAATGTTTGGGCAACCTCCAAATAGAGAAAAAAACGTTTTTAAAGGTGAGTGAGTTAATGTAGCACATGTTATAATAAAAACCCAACAAAAAGTAGCCCTTATAGTCCAATATTCTGGCACACAAACTCAGCCATTCTTCAGGGAGACTTTACTGCCTTATGTCTAATGGAGAGACCTAATTATAACACAAACAACACGAGAGAATGTTGAGAAGGTCTGAATAATTATCTAGTGCTATGGTCACAAGTGGGTGTAACAGAGCCTGCACCCCATCATTGGCTTTTTCCACCCCTTAAAAATTCTTTCGATTTACAACGTGTGACATAAAAAATAAAACTTGTCACTAAATGTAAAAAGTGAGGTAGCAAAGAGCAAATCTTTCAACTTCATTGAAAGCAGCCTTTTTTCTTGAAGGTGGTAGTGTCTTTTTTTTCCACAGACTTTTTTAAGCATCACATTTTTAACTATCTTCTCATTTTCAAAGCCACCAGACAAAATGTAAAGTATGTTAAAATGCATTATTTATAGCCCTTTGCTCTTTTAACTGAATCTAACATTGGGTTAGTTTCATCTGAAGTGATTAAACTGCCATCACTATAAACTAATATTTTCTAACTTTGCTATTGTACCATTGGCTCAAAGTTATGGTCAAAAATACATTTTGTCATCCACTAATGCCATAATATCACCACAAAGGAAGGTTCATGTGGAGGCTCATGAAATATTCCCCAGTGGCCCCGGTTTGACAGAATTGAGTAGCTCATGATATGGTGCTGTGAGGGCAGCAGAAAAACAGTCCTGCTGAAGAACTGAGCGTGGATGAAACTCGGAGTGAGTGTTGTGCTTATGTGATCCCAATTATTCTACCAAGTGCTACTCTGCCTAAAGCTCATTAATGTCCAATGGGCTTCGATCTTGTGTTAAATAAGAAAGTTCATCAAACCAGAAGTAAGTGATAATAACCTATTTGACCCAGGTGCTTAAAAGGCCAGATAAAAATCAGCACCATTTTCAAATTCCAAAGGTGTTTGTTTCTCCATTTCCACCTGCATTATCACTCGCAGACCAAAGGAGAAGATGGGCCAGAGGACATTTGAGGCGTAGAGTCACACGTAGCAGGGGGCACGGGGGATCTCAGTGGGAGCCTCACTCCCATGAGCAGGAGCCATAGAATCATTGTCCTCCTTCCTAATGACACCAAACCTTTTGTGAGAAAATCACCCCAGACTGAAGTGAAAAGGACAAGGCCAACACCCAGAGTTCTAATGCGGGTGATTGGCGTCAAGACTCCAGTGCGAGTGTTTGAAACAAGTGAGGGGTCAGGCTTCCCAGTCGAAGTTAGATGTAAGGACACGATGTGTTGAGGGAAAAGGCACCAAAACCAAGGATGGCAGTTATCTGGCCAGGAACAGGTAAAGGACAGTGATTTGTCGCCAGAAAATTATTAGTTGAATGTCAGGTCTCTATTCAATGACTAACATGTACACAGAAGGTTAAAAAACAATCTTAATCTTTCCATTTGTAAGCGATATAAAATGTTGAAATCTGCATCCATGGATAGATTTAAGCAACTTATATTTCATTATATTTTTTCTCACAGTTACATTTTTCCACTTCAGGGGCACTGACATAAGTAGAGTGTAATCGCCTAATTAAAAGTTTATGCACAGACTCATCTCAGTAGTGATCAGGATGTTCCAGTGGGGCCATATTCCATTAGAAATCTTTCAATTGCTAATATTAACTTTGTTATATTTATCACATGTGCCTAATAACACAAATCTCTAAATGAGCCACGACCTCATTTTATTATTGTGAAAATAGAATGTTTCCCCATAGAAAAGAAATAAATGAAAACTTGCATCACAAACAGGGCACCTGTCATATTTTGAAGAGTGGAGAAGGCAGTCACGGAGCCACAAGGCTGTGCTCGGTCTATCTCTGTGAGCTTATGTTATACCCTGTGGGTCATTTGCTCTCACACTGCTTTTGATCTGGGTCAGATGGAAATGCCTGCATTGAAAATAGCTTCCTTGAAATGCCATTATGTTTTGGAGAGAATCCCTGATTCTCATTCTAACATTCACAGAGTAAAAGTTAGGGAATATGATCAATTCCTAATTTCCCTCCCCTCAGAATGCTAAATCAATTATGTTTTATGTGATAATTCATCTTCAGGGACTATTTCTAGAGAGTTGAAAATGTTTCCCTTTAAACAGAGGTCCTTTTGAATAAGAGGCATAGAATTTTGTAAAACCTGGCAGTGAATCTTAAAAACTTCGCCATCATCATCCTGCAGCTCTGTATTTCTTTTGGGGGTATTTTCCCCCTTCATAATTCAGAGCTTAGAGGAGTTTCTGAAAACCAACTTGGGAAAAACACCATTAGTCTAACTCTAATGTAGAACTTTTAAGTTATGTTAAATTTTAGGCCTAAAGGTTTAATTTCCATGCTTTCTGGTCTTAAGCCAGACAGACTCCAAATATTCACTTAATATGCTTTCTTATGGCTTAATGTGTAGTAATTTTAGCATTTTAGAAATTTACTTTTCTAAAAAAGTGTGTTCCACTGGTATTTCTGGGGTTGGGGGAAAGGCTCAAGAACAAACTTACCAATTAAAATTATGAAGCTCATTAGTATAATTTGAAGAAAGAAGTATAAAATATTCTGTATGATTTTTCCATTTTACCTATATTTCATCCCCAAAATTAAACAACAGGATTAATAGGAAAGCTATGAATGTGAATTCACATTCAAATAAAATGACATGACAGGAAAATAAGAAAGCCTTGTGTACGTCCACGATGGAATGCAATATTGTCTTGTTTCAGAGGTTTTGGGACCGAGTAAGAGGACAGAGCCTCACCTGCCCAGGTATGTCTCCATCTGTCATTATCAGCATGACAGGTGTCGGGGGACAGGTTACCAGTCAGGGCCCTGAGCCCCTCTTTATGGCTCAGCTTTTCTCACAGTACAATGGAGGAGGCTGAGGAAGGGATGCCTATATTTGGGCCCAAGAGGTGCTTACAAAGTATCCATCACACACTCTGCCTACCCTGAGCTGATGGTAAGGCAGAGAGAGAGCTACAAAAGGAAGAAGAAATGGATGCTTAATGGAGGACGATAATTGGTCAAATTTTAGCGAGGCATGTTATTGGTATCATCATGTAAATTTATAACATTTTATGTAAGAAATTACTTTTTAGCCATCTCCAAATTGCTGCACATTAAACTAAGGGGAGAAATGTGCCTAACAAAAACAAAAACACATTGAAAATGTGGAATGGGAAATGAGTTAAATTGCAGACAAATAAGCACACAGTTGGGGTTAGAATTAGAAGCGGGAATTGTGTATGTGTTTCCTGAAGATGTAAAAGAACACTTCCTAGTCCACATTCCTCTTTCCCATTCAGCCAGGAATTGCATCCTTAAAAATGAATCTCTATGATTTTGCCTGCCCACTCTTTTCATATACTGCACACATTCTCGGGAGATGAGTGTTGACTGTAAATTCACTGAAGGTTTAATGTGAGTCTGTTTCTCAGGATTCCTTTTTCCCTTGCAGACAGCAGTGTCCACATCCTGAAAGTGCCAAGTGGTGAGCAGGGGGAGAAGTGAGGTGGCCCCTGCAGAGGAAAAAGTATTCAAGGTTATTGCTCATGGGCAGGGTCACTGGCAAGGATTTAGTTCTATTTCCCTGAAAAGCATACCTTATGGCAGTGGTCCTTAAAACATGGTCCTGGTATGGCACCAGCAGCATTAGCATCTGTGTGCATTTTTAGGCATGAAGATTCTTGGGTCACACCCAGACAGACTGAACTAGAGACTCAGGAGACTGGGCCCGGTACTCTGGTTACAAGCTCTCCACGTGGTTCTGCTATTCAGGACAGTTGGAGAGATTTATTTCACAGACATTCCCCTCCCACCAGCTCTGCTTAATGGAATCTCTGGAAAAGTGGCTTTAAACCCTATCATTTGAACGGGTGATCCCTCTAATGATGAAAATTTGAGGTCTGGGTTTCACTGTCCACAATAAAGAGCAAATCTGGACCAAGATGGGGTCTCTATCTAGTTCAACATTATTCAGAGTGCTCCATACCCTTTATTTTCCTCTTCAACATAGCTCTTATTTTATAGTTTCTTCTCCTTCAAAAGTTTCTATTAATTAAATACAGAGAAATGAAGTTCTCCCCTAGAATTACCTGTGTCTATTCAAAAGTAGTTTTGTCAAATTCTTGAATCATAAAAAGAGTCTTAAGTTAAATCATACTTTTCATAAGAAATTGACTGCTCCTTCACCAAACTGTCTAAACAGTCTGGGTGCATTCGTGGAAAAGAGTCTTTGTATAAAAGATGTTACTATAGGGACAACCTTAACCTGACCACTCATGTATGTGGGGATCATTCCCCAGTATCTATTTCCTGCCCTGAACTCTCTCCTGAATATCAGATCAGAAATCTCAACATTGTGTCCTTGTTCATCTCAGACCCATGTTGCCAGCCCCACATTAAATTCTACATTTTACAAAGCAAACTTACCTTCACGCCTCAGATCTGGCTGTCTCCTGAGTCCTCCTGATCAAAGGCATCCATTTTCTCCCTGCCGGAAAGAACACACTTCCCTGAGTCATGCTGCTGGCCTCATTCTTCCTCAACTCCTTGTCCAATGGGTCCTTTTGATTTGTTTCTTCCATAATACCAGCATTTCCAACTTGGCTTTCCTTTCATTGACTCTTCATTGCCTCATCTACCTGACAACTCAGCTCTTGTTCTTTCCTTGCACTCTCTGCTTAATGGTAGCCTCATGTGTATGTAGTGATTTTCTCAAGGGTGCGCTGTTATAGAACCAAGGTTTGAACGTGGTGCTTCCTGTGTGACAGCTGGCAGGTGTGGCCTGCTGAACCTCCAGCAGATGCCAAACACTGATTGTGTCCATTGCATGATCTTGGCTGCGGGCAGGGAAAACGACTATAAACCTACTCAGTGGTAGCATGTGCCAGGGTCCTAAGAGCTTTATCACTGGTCCTCAAAACAATATTTAAGTTAGATTTTATATTTTACATATAAGAGTAATGCTATTAATTGAACATTTGGGTTCCTCCCACATGCATATGTTCAAATCCTAACTCCCAAATGTAATGGTATTAGGAGGTGGGGATTTTGGGAGGAGAATAGGTCACAAGGATCGAGCCCTCATCAATGGGGTTAGTGCCCTTTTAAAAGAGATCCCGTAGAAAGGAACTGCCTTCACTGCTGTGGGAATGTAAATTGGTACAGCCACTATGGAAACCAGTATGACCATTCCTCAAAAAATTAAGAATAGAGTTATCATATGCTCCAGCAATCCCTCTTATGGATACCTACGAAAAAACTTGAAAGCATTTATATGCAAAAATATATGTACCCCTATGTTTACTGCAGGGCTATTCATGGTGACAAAGACATGGAAACAACAAAAATATCCTTCAATAGAAGATTGTATAAATAAGATGTGCTACATATATACTATAGAATACTATTTATCCATAAGAAAATATGAAATACTGCCATTGTGACAAGGACAGACCTTGAGAATATTGTGTTAAGCAAAGTAGTCAGTTAGAAAAAGCTAAAAACCATATGATTTCACTCATATGTAGGATATACAACTGAAACTCATAGACACAGACAACAGTGTGGTGGTTGCCAGGAAGAAAGGGGATGGAAGGTAGTAAAGGGAAAAGGGAGCAAAATGTATGATGGAAGATGACTGACTTATGGTGATGGGTGCACAATGCAATATACAGATCACGTATCATAGAAACCTACACTTGAAATCTGTGTAATCTTATTAATCAATGTCACCCCAATAAATTTAATAAAAAATGAAATAAATTACATAAAAGTAAAAGAGACTCCACAGAGATCCCTAGCCCTTCCTACATGTGAGGACACAGTGAAAAGATGCTGACTCTGAACCAGAAAGAGCCCTCACCTGATTTCAGTCCCCTTGATTTCAGACTTCCCAATGTCCAGAACCACAGGAAATAAATGATTGCTGTTATAAAATGCCCTGTCCATAGTATTTTGTTATGGTAGTTTGAAGGGACTAAAACAGGTATTATGTGAAAACTCAATTTTTCATAGGCCAGCCGTAATTTAGAAAATGATATCTTCTTTGGGTTGTGTTTTAGATTACAAGGGAGCTTCTTAAAAAGACACATTCCCCAGATCCATCCCACACTCAGGATGAATCAGATTCCTGAGGGCAGGGGTATCAGTCACTGTTCTGAAAGAATGCATGTACCAAGTGAAATGAATGTGCTCACAAATAGGACTCTCAATGTCTTGGCTCATATCTGTTCATTCATCTATGGTGGTAATATGGTAATGATTAAGAAGGACACATCTCCCCAGTATCCATAACTGTAGGTGTTTTTAATCATCTCTCAGTGTATGTTTGCTGATCTGAAGTCTTCTGATAGTGCTCTCACCCACACTGTTGCCTTTAGGTGAAAACTGTGCCTTCAAGCAAGCTCTTTTCACCTCCCTTTTCTCTCTTTTCCTTCCCTTGGCTGGATACAAATCTCTAGTTCTTTAAGAAGTTTTCTGTTTACAAACTTTTTAACTTACACAGCTAAGTTAGTTCAGTCTATCAATGCTGTCATCCACCAGTATGAGAGTTACTGCAGCCATGGGCAGAGTTGGCTTTACAAAGCTTCTCTTTGAGGAACCCGGTGAACTTTCTGACTGAGAAAGGGCAGAGTTGCAAGAGGGTTAAAAACTGATAACCAGGGGTGCTTGGTAATGACAATGAGAATAATTCACAACCCAGGTGGTCAGCACATTCTCTTCTCCTTGTGGAATTTAAATTGTCATTCAGGCTTACCATTTACCACTTATATAGTATTGTACTGAACTGGAATGAGAAACGTTGATTCTTGTCTTCATTTCACTGGCAATTAGTTGTGTACTCTTCATCGACTACCTTTCCTTCTTACGTCCCAGTCTCTTGATCTCAAAGTACTACTCTCTTCTACTTGAGTTCTGAGGGTTATCTCAGACACATCACAGCTGTGGGCATCCGTCATGAGTCCACTGAGTTTCTCAGCTTTGCATTCTTTACTGGAAACACTCAGCAACAGCCAGTGCTCTTAGTCCCAGTCTGTGCTTCTTTGGGATGTGCGTTTCTAGGGCGCTCTCTTACCTCACCGTCATTTATTTCTTCTCTGCCAATGTTAACTGGAAAACATTGTTTTGGATTCTAAAATCAATGAGATCACTACACCAAAGGAAGAATAATTACACCTAGTTGATTAACATATGTTGCCTCTGGCCACATGATTTTGAGTGGTTTTATTTGTATAATCACACACGAATGCATAGGTACATATAATAATTGCTAGAAATGGAATTTTTCAAGTTATATAAATTATATTTTCGATTCACATTTATTAGGGTTTTGGGAAAAACAAAATTCAGAAACAAATTGGATTGTATGCCAGCAACTCAACCTATAATGAATCATTTAATTCTAGATAGTAGATGGTTGGTAAAAAAAAATTACAGATAAAAAATGGAGTGAGAGTCTTAGAAATGCTAGGAAATGTCCTAGTATCCACATAGTGGAGAGAGTTTACAAAGCCAAGTCTTTTAAACTAAAATGGGGCATGACTTATAAGCATCCTACATAGATGTGGTACAGGAAATTGCTCTGTGGGGAACAAAGCACATCTGAGACATTTATATATATATCTGCCATGTAAGTTCTATTTTTAATTATACAACTTCATTTTTTAAAAAAGCTTAAGTTAAGCTATTGAAAAGAGATTTTAAAATTCTTAATTCTTTTAGAAAATAATGAACAAAAAGTAACACTTGTATTATAGAACACTTTAAAATGAAAGCTCCTAGTGGATAAATATTTCTCAGGGGATCTTGGTGACTGTCTAACCACTTCCGTTAGAGGTACTTTGAATTGAACCAAAGAGTTTGGTGACTGCATTCCACCACACTAGACTTGATAAAAAGGGGGACTTCTGAGTTTTCCTTGGGTTCTGGGTAGATCAACCCACTGGTTTCCCATGAAGCTGTAAATAGACAACACTTGACTGGAGAAAAAGATGTGCCCACTAAATTTGGTATAGTATTTTCCATTGAAATTCAATAAAAATATATTATGAAGTCAGAAAACTCACATGGGATAACTATTTGATGGGTTTTAAGAGACTAACAAATTACATTGTCTTTATAAATATTTCAAACTGGGAAAACATGGTATTTGACTCTAAATGCCCAATTGTTATTAAAGATCTCAATTATTACCTTCAAGTATATAGCGGTGTCAGAGGAAACACTGTGGAATGGCAAGGCCTAGTTCTCCGTGTGTGATGTGTAGTTGCTTATCCACTGAGCTTGCTGCTGCATGCATATAACATGGGGAAGTCTTTGACATTCATCTGAATAGAGTCAGGCTTTGGACAGATAAATCTGGGCTCTGATCTGGAGCTATGATTTGACACCCTGAGCTGTCCCGGCTGGGGACATAGCACTGCAGCCTACTCCTCTCTGGCCTACAGAAGGGCCTTTTTTCCCTCGTCATACTTTTCCTTCTTGAGTACAAGCTCCTGCAGAGCAGGTGCGGTGCTGTTGCACATTGACTAGCACTTGGCAGAGAGAGGGCACCTGGTGGAAGCCCACTGCATATGAGGCAATGATGCACCATTCTCTAGGATGGGCACCCTCCTGTCTTTATGCAATTAAAGTCCTAGAGAAATGGTCTACGGGAATAACTGTGAACGCGCACAAGACATAAGAAAAAATATGTGCCTAGCAGCATTGCTGATGAGAGCAAAGTATGGAAACATTTTAAATGTTCAAAACGATGAGATTAGATAAATAAGTTATGGCTTCTATATATGGTAAAATGTTCTGTCTGTGTTATAAATAATGAAGTAGGTCTGTGTGTAGCAGCATTGAATGGCATTAATGATTTGTTAAGTAAAAACAAAACAGACTCTAAGTGAAATAATTCCATTTTTGTTCAAAGTCTATTTACATATGTTTGTAAGCCAAGGGAAGGATACACATCAGTTTCACAGTTCCATTTTCACTTTTTGCCCATGTATGTTTTAAATTTCTTCTACAAATATGTAGGGCAATTGACTGATGTGCACAACATCAAGAGCAACATCAGGGAGAGAAACAAAAATAAGAAATGAAACTTTGCCCTGGCAGGGTGGTTCAGTCGGTTGGAGCATCATCTTACACATCAAAAGGTTGCAGGTTTGAGCCCCAGTCAGGGCATATACCTAGGTAGTGGATCAGACTCTGGTCAGTTTGTATATGGGAAACAAAAGATCAGTGCTTCTCTCTCACATAGATGTTTCTTCTCTCTCTTGCTCTCTCTCTCTGCTTTCTTCTCTAAACATATCCTTACATGAGGATTTAAAAATAAATAATTGAACCATTGTCTGAGGTGTGATCTCAGCCCATGGACATGCACCACTGTGTAAAAGATTGTTTATGAACTGAGTGGTGTCGCCCACAAATTAAATTTATCCTACACCCCCAGTACCTCTGAATGTGAATGAACTTGGAGACGATGTCTTTAGAGAGGTAATTAAAATGAAATGAGGTCATTTGGGTGGTCCCAAATCCAATATGACAGTGTCCTTATAATTACAATAGGTTAGACCACAGGCATGCACATGGAAGGCTGACCTCATGAGGACACAGAGAGAAGATGGCCACCTGCATGCAAAAGAGAAAGGCCTTAGAAGAAACCAACACTGTTGTCATGTGATGTCAAACTTCCAGCCTGGAACTGTGAGAGAATAAATTTGTGTTTTGTAAACCACCCAGTCTGTGGCACCTCATGATGCCAGCCCTGCGACACTCATACAGGACTGCACTTCTGCTCTTTAGTGACATGGTTCTGCTGGACTCTGACCCTTACATATTTTATCTCATTTCATCTTCACCTCTACCCTTTGAAGTTCATTATTCATTTTACTTTACAGATAAGGAAACTGAGTCATGCAGATGCAAACTCAACAAGATTACTTCCTTCACTCATAGGGCCAGAGCCCCAGGGACATCTTACCTGCATCTCCCAGCTCTGCAGGCAGCTTTGGCTCTGAGAACACTGCAGGGAGGCATTCTCAGCACTCTCCTGCATCAAAATTAATTTCTGATGCCCCATCTCTGTTCATGATGTATTTCTCTTTAATACATCATTTCATTATTTTCAATGTTTATATGTTAAGCTTTCTCTTCTTCAGTTTAGTGAAGAGATTTATAGCTCTTTAAGACACTCAGAAGAAAACTTAATTATGGGAGTTTTTCAGGCACCTTGGCAGTGTCATATGAACAATACACAAGCAGATTAAGAACAAGCTAGAAGCAGTCTTACTTGAAAGGGTTTTGTTTGTTTTTTGCATGCCACTCTAGGTGCCATTTGCTTGTGACCCTACCATTAAACCACTCTGAGTATCCCTTTCAATATAGAAGGTCACACTGGTTTCCAATAAAATGTAATTCGCTATTTATTAGGAAGAGTTCAGTGAGGCTATAGTGTTTAATGTCTACAGTCTCCAGCAGTTGGAAATTTCCAACAGAAGATGCCAGTTGCCTTTGTAAAACTCTGTCCTGGAAATATGACTTGCCAGAATCAGTAGTCTGTTTCCAGAACTTAAGTAAAATGATGTTCATGGGTATTCCAGCAGTTCAGAAGTTGAAATTAGTCATAATAAGCCAATTGAGACAGATCAAGTCATCTATTGCCAGTGTGACAACGGTCTGTTATGGAATAATATCTTTCTGCAGAAATTAGAAATTATAAGCATAACAGCTCTCCTTAGAGGAGAGCTGATTGCAAATTGTTCTAACAAAAATGATTTCTTTCTATTTCATGCATAAGATGCCCATGGAGAATGATGTTTCTCTGTCCGCCCATCTTTTTTTCCCAGCACAAGCTGAGCTTCCCCCAAGAAAAATAGTAAAAGCTATCAAGATCAGAATTGCATCCTAACTTTTATTGTGTGGGTTGCCAAAGGCCACTGGATTTCGATTGTGCAGAAACAAGATGGCAACAATGTTCTGGCAATTGGAGCTCCCATGACAAGCCTACTAATTTATTGGCATGGGGAGATCTGTGCAGTTGTAGCTCTTGGGCTGATAATAGCTGTGCTGATCTTCTAGCTGGGAGGCAGGTCGCCTCATATTGTGCAGCAAACTAATGCTAAGCGGCCAGAGCAAAGGTGCTGTGCTCAGCCATAATTTAAAAGACACTGACATGAAGAAAGTGTTATGATGTTTAACTTATAGGGCATCCAAATGTCATAGACCCAAGCAAGTTCCTATTAGCAATAACTCAGAGCCTCTGAAGGGATGTGACATTCAAAACTGATGAGCGCTGGTCCCCTGGGCCTGCTCCGACCTAGCCTCACCCAGGCCACTCTGTAACCTGAGCAGCCCAGGGGTCAAACCGTGATAGCCCTCTTCAATTTAAAGAGTGGCTTCTCCCCACTGCCGGGGTTCTGACTCGGCACAATAAATTTCCCAAAGAGCATAAAGAGCCATCTAGTGTATATCAAATCAATATCATTGTGGCTGGCAGCGATATCTGAGGCTACAGTTCACAAAACAAACTAGGCCAGGGGCTGGATTTCTGCCCTTGGCAATCAATCAGGCTCCCGGGTCATGGATTTTAGTGTAAATTAACACAGCAGAAACCATCATGCTCCCCAGATGATGATATAATACAGGATTGGCTTTTTTCCCCCTAAACCCCATTTCATCGCTTATACTCAGAGGTGATATTACACTGAACAGGAATAAAAAGAAGCAGTGATTAGGAAAGTAGTGGAAATCATGGAGTAAAATGTTAATATTCTCCTGATAAACACACGGAAAGCATATTCCGTTAGGCAAACAGTTGTGAAGTGTGGGAAAAGAATATAATTGCACTGGAACCTACTCAAAAGTGCAAGACATTTCTAAATGACCAGGCAAGTAGACAATACCAATTATATCAGATTGCCATATATGTGAAATGGAAACACAGGATGGTAGATAATTTGTATTCCTGCCAGTTTTCAGCATTTCCTCACCTCTGTGAAAGATCCAATGGAAGTCCCAATGAAACACCTTTATAAATAAGACACAACGAATCCTCCACCCAGAGCCACAAGACAAAAACACCCCCATTGAGTCTCAAATGGGAAAAATCATTTCCACCTGTTTAGTGAGAAAAAGGAAAGTGATCTTGCAGAAGGCACCCTAATATCTCTATAGAATAATTTGTAATGCATAATTACTTATGAAGACCCATAAAAACAATCATTTTTAGAATAAAACCTTCAGGCTATGTAGAAAACTTTGCAAACATCATGAGCTGGATTGGAGAGACGAAAGTCTGTCCTTAATTTATTTTGAAGGAATAAAACAAACTATCGTGTCCCTTGCCATTCTTCTTACAGAATTTTACAGTCTGTCAGTTCAAATTGCACCTATAGTGATACATGGTGCATGGTTTCCTGCAGCTTAGAATACCTAATCTCTGGACTCAGATCAATACCAAAATAGAGCCCAAATATTTGAATGAATATTTTAATAATTAATACATTTTGTAACATTAAAATGCACACTAAGGGGTAAACTAATGTGTCTCAATATCACCTAGGAAACAGACCCTCACAATTCCCAGTGATGAGGGATGCATTGTACACAGGTGACTGCATTAGTAGTGTGGCCACCAAGACTTCCTCCATCCATATTTTCCCACAGAGAAGTGGACAGGGGTCCCTACTTGCTTCACGCTACCTCAGACGGTCATGTTGACCCTCTAGTGAAACAGTGTGTGAAGGAGAACATTGAAAGCATGAGTTTAACATAGGACATTATAATTAGTGTCAAGTATAGACTTACGTTCCTGTCACTTCTGCTGCTTCCTTAGGAGTGTAATTAAAACCTGCTGATAGGCTGAAACCAAAAAGCATTTTTAAAAAATTTTGGCCCACTATGGCAATTTATTTGAGATTGTCTTGGACTAAGCCATTTTTTTCTAAGACAAAATGTCATTTAGCTAAAAATTTTTAAGACTTTTTTTAAAACAAAACAAATCATCATCCTCATTATCATCACCACCACCACCATCATCATCAAAACGGAACAAAACAACACATTGAATATAGCACAGTCAAGAAGAATTAAATGTTAGAATGGATCACAATGAGAGCAAGTCATTCCTGTTTACAGCTGTCCATCAATATGATGAGAGGTGATACACTTGGCACTGTCCCAACAGTGCTGAAGTTCACAATGAAAGACTCAGATATCAGCTTGTGTTTGTATTTAAACTTTGTTAGCTATAGTGATATTCTGTTGACCATAAACTTGTCAAACAAATGAGAGACACATACTATAAGAGGCCACAGTCTGGTTAGCTCTAGTTACTGAGTTTTGCAAACAACGCCTTAAATGGCTGAACTTTGGCAACAGAGACACATGTGGGTAAGGTTATGTTCCAAAATAACCGCTGGACTGAATCAACACAAATGGGGTTCTTAAAACAGAAAGGCTTAATTACAGGATTCTGAGAAACTAAGGAAAATAAAATAGAAATTATGGTGTAAAATTCATACTTAACAGGCGATCTTTCTTCAACTCAGTTGTCATGGAGCAAGGACTTGGACTTGATTCTAAGTTTGGTACAGGAATGGAGGAAAACTAAGGCTAAACAAAACCTAGTCACAATCATTGTTTCCAGTTTCAAGGTGCATGAAAACAAGGTTCTTCGGGTATTTGCCATGCACACATACAGGAAGATGAGCTGTGAAGAAGACAAGAGATGACATCTTTACTCCTCTCAACTTTTTAAGCATGAGGAAAAGCTTGGTTTTAATGATAATGGGACTGCAACCAAGACTTGTTGTTCCATTTGGGGATTGTGACCATTGCTAGTGCTTGAAAGAATAAAGAGCACTCAAAATTCTTCCTATGAACCTTGAAAACTATGGGTTCTGGCTGTCTGATCAGCATCTTAACAAATATCTGACTTGACTGATTGATTTTAACTCAGCTGACTGACCATAATGGTGATTTTTGCACTGTGTAGACTCAGCTTCAGTAGAAAATGCTAGTTAACAACATTCTTAGCATAACAGAGATCAAACAATTGACTGATTGATTAGAAGAAATACATTTTCATTTTTCTAGCAGTAATTTTAGCATAATATCAAAAAAGTTAAATGATAATTATTATTTAATTGAAAGTAACTCTGAAACTTTCTAGGAAAAGCCATATAGCTGGACCAGTAACTATCAGAAAACATATTAGTAGAAAAATTGTATCAAACACAGAGCTTTGTTTTATAACAAGAATTCTGAAAAGTTCTTATAATTAAATGTTTTCTTTTTTTATGGTCCATGTCATGCACAGGATTTCTAGTAATCCCTGTGAGTTTTCTAGAGTTTATAAAAATGACGATATAAAAATCTCTTTGTACATAATGTGCAGGAAGTGGCCATCAAGGCAGATCATGGACACATCTCGTCTAAGAGACTGACTAGCCAAGTAGTGGGTGAGGGGAGCAAAGGTGGTCCTGAAGGTCAGGAGCTCGGGAGCAAACAGGGCAGTCCTACAAATAGTCAGCCACCGAACATATTAGAAAAGTTTCAGAAAGGTCCAAGGTTAGGGGAGGACTTACAGGGACTGAGGAATCAGGGTCCAGAACAAAGCCCTGGCCCGTGTGCCTCAGTTGGTTGGGCATTATCCCGCAAAGAAAAAGGTCACCAGTGCAATTCCTGACCAAGGCCACGGATTTGGTCCCAGGTCAGGGTGTATGCGTATGAGAAGCAACTGATCATATCATATGTTTCTTTCCCTCCTTTTCTCTCTCCTCCCCTCTTTCTGAAAATAAATAAAATCTTTAAAAAAAACAAAGAAGGAATGATAAACAGTTAATATCTTAACATCATGCAAGATCTAAACTCCTGAGTCTATGCTTTCTCACATATTTTCCACACAGGGCTTCAAGAAATCTTATTGAGCAAACCTTTAAAATATAGTTAGAGCCCACCTGTTGCTCTCCACCATCATGACAATGACCCTGGTCTGTGCCTCCATTGCATTTCCCCTGGATTATTCTGTCAGTCTGTGTGCTCACTTAGCTTCTGCCCTTGCTATTTAGAGGCTATTCTCCAGGTGGTACTCAGAATGACATTGTCATGGTATGAGCTAGATTGTGGCTCACCTTTATTCTATTCTGCAATGGATTCCCCTTGAGTTCCCTCAGTGGGCCTCATGTCCTAACTCTCTACAACTCTCCTTGGCTCACAGTGACCTGGCAACACTGACCTCCTTGTGGTTCCTCAAACATTAACTTGTGCAGTTCCTCTTTCTGACCATTTTCTTCATGGGAATTCTTCTCTCCCAGGTAGCTTAACAGTAAATTTTCTTTACCCTTTTCAAATCCCATTTTCTCAATGAGGCCTAGCCCATCCTTCTTATTTAAGATTGCAAGAATAATTTTGCCCCAGCTCCCTGAACTTTCCTGTGTTCCATTTTTACACAATACTCACCACCTTAAAACACAGTATAGTACTTTCTTTTTTTATCATATTATTGTTGGTTTGAGTTCTCCAGAAACATGCAGACTCACTCAAGGCATAAATCATTTCTGTTTTCTTCACTGATATACCCCAAAGGTCTTAATATTGTCTATTATATGTAAGGTTTCAAAAACATTTGATGAATGAAAACATAAATGAATAATTAGTAAACATTTTTTAAAAACACACAAGAGAGGAAGCCTGTTATCCCAGAGTCAACTGGCTTCACTTTTCTCTTAAATTAATCAAATATCAGCTGTCTCTGAGGCTGTAAGGAAATTATAACTGACTCTGGGTAGACACATATGGAGCAAATGCAGAGATCAAATGAAGAAATGAACTTGGTGTCTCTTCATTTCTTAACAGGTGTGCTGCATGCTGCACAGAATGGCCACAGTGTGGCTGGAGAATAGATGGACTTCTTTCTCCTCCAACTTCTATTTTTATTTTAATCTTGACATAATCTGAGATTGAATGAAGTATCTAAGTACTGTTAAGGGGTATGTGTTCTTGCCAATGAATATACCCATTAAAACATTCATAATTTGAGTCAAAGACAAAGATAAAGGAATGTACTAAATAGCTTCAACTTAAGAAAATAGCCATTAAGATTTTCATTAAAAACAAGATGTTCAGGTTAATATTGGCATTCTTTTTTCTTAAACCTTGTTTCAAACCTTCCATCTGGAAAATATACAATGATAATAGAATTGCCAAGGAGACTTCTATTCCATTATATTCTTTTATTTGTTCAGAAAAAATCAGCGCATTCAATTTGATAACCATCACATACAGAGTTACTGACAATGAACCTATGCAATATCCCAGCAGTAAGGAGGAAGTTGCAGGGTTGAGCATACCACCTTTTTATGTTTATATGACAAGTCACCTTGAGTGACTTTTAATTTATGCAGTCGTCTATTTAGATATCATAAAAAATATATATCTAATTTACAGGTATGTTTTAATCTGGAAAAAATATACAGAAATCCCGATATTTACAAGGTATGAATAAAGCAGCCACAAGACACTTTACTACATAAAGTGATGCCAGTACCTTCTGAGTTTCGTTGATGTATTTCTCCTCAAAATGCCATAGTTTTTAAATTTCTGGCTAGAAAATATTTATATTTTAACCTAATATAATTAGGAAATCACTGAGCTGAAACATTACATAGGTTGGTTTTCATTACAATTTCTGCATAATGTCGCTCACATTTTCTAGGTAGTAATTAGATGCATTAAGGATGAATGATTCCTTCGGGGCTTACTCTAGAGATTTTTTTTCCAAATTTGTGTCAAAGGTCACCCAGGGTGGAGAACAATGACTGTCACTAAGGAAGACCGCAGATAAAAGCTTCTGAAATGAATCAGTGGCCATGGACCAAAATTTTAAATTACCCGAGCAGAATACTGGTAGAGCAGGATCTTAAATTATACATTACTGGTACTTACAGAAAAATAAAATAAGCATAACTTTATTATAAAAGTGTATAATTGATACCACAGATATGAGATTACCAAACAAATTTCAATAAGTAGACAGACATTAAGAAAGGACTGTTTATTTTCAATCTGTATTATTTTGGGGATACAATTTTAATTCAGTTGTTCTGATTTTTTTGAGCTTTAGTTTTCTCCTTCACATAGTGGTGTGTTATACTATATAATCTCTTTAAGTTTATTCTATCTATAAAATATTTGATACTTTAATGATTTTGTGTTAAGGGGTTATTTAAATATACCTTAGAGCATCTTTGAATCTTAAAGGTTTTTACTGTTTTTTTCTTTTTATAAATATTTCCATGCATCTATCTTCTGAATTCACCCTATGCTGTTAATGTGCTCAACTCAATTTCTTTAAAACTGAGTTTTCTTTTGTACCTGAATTCTAACTAATTTTCTAGTAGTTTCTTCAAAATTTGCTTCTTTTTCTATTTTCCATCTGGCAGAGAATACTATTTGGAGCAATAAAATATTATTTAAAAATAAAATAAGATTTCCATAATGACAAATAAAAATAAGGCATTTAAGTAATTTCAAATCTTTGATAAACAATAATCATGTTATGTATAAGTGAATTACCAATATTGCACAGTTATACTAAATATAAAAGTATTGTTTACCTGAAAATTACAATTGAATATGGATTTCAGACTTCAATTAAACTTCTTTAGAGAATTGAATGTAAACTGTCATGAGCAGGTTAATGTTAATCAGAAGATACTAAAATTATTTTCTTGGTGCATTCAGCTCCAACTGAATTTTAGATGGTTAACACTGTGGGGTGCCAGACAGCACTCTCAGCTCCTGAGGTGCTGCGCTGTTTCAAACTCATCCACAGCTATTTGGCCTGGTGGGTCTGGTGAACACAGTGTGACAGTTCATTTTACGGATCAACCTTACTGGACCACAGGATGCCCAGATATTTAATTAAATGTTATTTTGTGTATTTCAATAAGGATATTTTGGATGAGTTTACCATTTAAATCATTTGACTGAGCAGATTACCCTGCCTAAGTTGTGAGTGGATCTCCTCCAATTAATTGAAGACCAGAAGGCCAGAATAGAACAGAAATGCTGACCTCTCCCCAAATAAGAGGAAATTCTTCCTTTCTGACTGCCTTTGAGCTTGGACATCGTTTTTTTCTGCCTTTGGCCTCATATATTGGGTTTTCCTGAGTCTTGAGCCTTACAGCTTTTAGACTAGAGTTACACCATTGGCTCTCCTGGTTCCCTAGTTGGCCAACTGCAGCTTCTGGGACTTTTCAACTTTCATAACCACATGAGGTAATTCCCTTCCTTGTAACAAATTCTCTATCTATGTACCTATTTACCTCGATTTTTCTGAATAACCCTAACACAAATTCTGGTACTGGTGATAGTGGTGGCACTGTACGTAATAACCAACAACTGTGAAAGTAGTTTTGGAACAGTGTAATGGGTAGAAACCAGAAGAGATTTGAGGTATGTGCTAGAAAAATGCCTAGATTTACTTGAATAGAATGCTGATAGAAATATGGATATTAAATATCATTTTGGTGAAGTTTCAGATAAAAACAAGGAAGAAGTTATTAGAGAGGCTGGAGGAAAAGCAAACCTTTTTATAAAACAGAAAAGAGCTTGGCTGAATTGTGTTCTAGAGTTTTGTGAAAAGCAGAACATGTGAGTGATGAAATTGGATATTTAGTTGAGGAGATTTCACTTACAGTAATACACAAGAGAAAAAATTAAGGAATTGTTAAGCACAAAGAACTGAAACTTGAAGTTTTTAAATATTCTCAGCCTATTAATGTTGTGAAAAGTGAAGTAGTTTGTCCTAAAGAGAACACTACATGTGTAGCTGAACAAACATTTGATGAAAAAAGATCATGGGTGCTTTAAATGGGTTTAATCAACCATCTCAGTAGGAGCCAGGAATAGAGACGGGATTATATCAACAGAGGCAGTGCCAGTTGAAATAAAGTGAACCAAAATGGAATGAAATAAAGGAAAACTCTTGCACTTCTGGGATTCTACAGGATAGGATGATAGGCCTATTTGGCTATGCACTTGTGTTATTCTTCAAGAAAAGTGAAGAATAACTTTGAAGGGGACTTGGATATCATTAGGGCTGCTGTTTCCACCACTAGTCCAAGTAGAAGAGCTGGTTACGCATCAATTTCAAAGCTTGGAGCTGCCTGTTCAGTTTCATGGCTGAGATGTTCCTGCTCAGAGACTCATGGGTGAGGCCCCCTCTTGGAAGCTAATGCTGTTGCCCCAGAGGGTCTGGACTAGAGGGATGGAGCATCAAGCCAAAGGTAATTAATCTTAAGCCTAAAGCTCTAATGGAATCTGCCTTGCTGGGTTTGGAACTTGCTTGTTACTATCATCAATTTCTTCCTTCTACTTTCTCCCTTTTGGAATGAGAGGGTTTATCTTGTGCCTGTCATGCCATTGTATTTTGAAAGCACATAAATTGTCTGGTTTTACAGGTCCACAGCTGGAGAGGAATTTTGCCTGAGAATAAATTATACCTTGAGTCTTAGCCACATCTGATTACAATAAATACTCAAATGAGGCTTTGAACATGAGACTTCAGAGTTGATTCTGGAGCTAAGACTTTGGGGGCTGTTGAGATAAAATTAATATATTTTCCATGAGAGAAGAACATGAATTTTGGCATGGAGAGTTATGGATTGAATGTTTTTGTTACTCCAAATTCATATGTTGAAGCCCTAACACCTGGAGTAGCTATATTTGAAGGGGGGAATTTACGGAAGGAATTAAGCCTAAAGCCTAAATAAGGTAATAGGGTGGGGCCCTAATTCAATAGAATTAGTGTCCTTATAAAAAGAAACACCAAAGATTCCTCTCTCTCCCTCTCTCTCTCTCTCTCTCTCTCTCTCTCTCTCTCTCTCTCTCTCTCTCTCGTCTCCACTTTCTAAGAAGAGACCATGTAAGGATATAGCAAGCAAGGAGGTGATCATCTGAAAGACAGGAAGAGAGTCCTCACCACAAATTAAATCAGGTATAACCTTGATCTTGAAGTTCTGGCTTGTAGAAATAAAAGACAACAATATCTAGTTTAAGCCCTGCAGTCTACGATATTTTGTTATAACAGCTTGAGACTAATATGAATGACATGCCTGTGGTGATTGTCCTATAAACAATATTCAAGAGTGTTGCATAACCTTGAGCTTGCAATGCCTGGAGCTTAAACATGGACTTTGACTGTGAATACAGAATATCTGAAAAACACATCCAGGGGTTCTAGACCTGTCTATACTTCTGGTAATGTTTCTTCTTAGAGGAGAAGAAATGACCCTAACTGACATTTCTGGTGCCGGTTATTAGATCTAAAGTTGGGGGACCAACCATAGAATGCAGACTGTTGGTACAGGGAGCTTATTGCATTTTTAAATATTTGTCTAGGAATAAACAAATCCATTTTAACACATATGGCGTATTTTGCTAAGTATTATCTAACTTAGAATGGAAACAATGAAACCCAGCATGAACTATTCTGGAGGGAAAGCATTTACATTAAGGATGGAAATGTTCATGAATTATTTGTGCAAGGAGATTTCTGTGAGCTATTTGCAGGGCTGTATGGTTCTCACCTATAGGAAAATCACTGGCCTCCAAAATAATACATTTTTCTTCAGATTCTCTACTGTACAGTTTTCTGACAAGTGGGTGATAGGAAAAAGCATTCTTTTTTTGTTTATACTCAAGCAGCATAAGAATAAATAATAGAAGTAACCAATTACTGAAATATCTTGGTTATTTTCATCATTAATGGTGACAGGGTTGCTTCATAGTCATTTGAAATGACAAAAACCATCTTCAATATGTAATTTTGATATATTTTAGTGCTTTGCCGACAGCCCATCTAACAATATCTAATGAAATTTATAATTCTATTTACTTATAATTAAACAATACAGTTTTAGAAAATGGGTCTAGTTTTTAATTACTTGGGATGAAATGTGACAACTCCAATTACTGCATGTCAAAGGATCTTCTTTGTTTTGTTTCGTTTTGTTTTTCTTCTTTTCATCTTTCCTTAGAGAGTGAGCCCATTTCCAATTACAGCCCTTATTATTCATCTCCCTTTTATTTATTGCAGCTGGGATATTTTTTAATGTTTTTACTTTGTTATAATGGCCTTGAGTCACTTGAACCTCAAGAGTAAGTGTCAAATTTCTACACTTCTTGCCATTTAATATTGATAGACAGTAGTGCCCAACAACATGCACGTTAATTTATTTGTCAAATATTGCCTAAAAGTTTTGATAAGATCTCATAAAGCCATATTCTATCTGTTGAACCTTGACATATGAGGCATCTGAGGAAGGGCTCTTTGAAAATCAATGATCTTTCACATCATAAAAAGTTCTCATATGCTGTTGCTGTCTTCCTCATTACCGCTGAGTTCAGAGTAAGCACCAATATTCCAGGGCTCTGCTGTTGGTGCATGAGTTACATGCAAAATGAGGGGTAATCATTCCTCCTGACTTCCTAAAATAGTTCCTAGGCTCTCAGGGTCCAAGGCCATCAGAACTTCTAAGATTTTGGAAGATTAAAAAAAATATTATTCCTCACTGCTTTGGTCATTATGAGCTTCTACTATGTTGGGTATAATGAGAACAATAATTATCAAATAACAGTAATATGCATCACCTGTAGTCCAGATCTGGTCAGTGCTGTAGTAGATTGAGTATTTCATGTCCTGAGGTCAAATGAGGTCTCTCTAAGTGATAAGAACACCTGAGTTTATATCACATAGATAACAGAATAGGATCAACAGTGGTGATATGCTTTAGTAAATTTGCACATGCACAACTGGTTGACTTCACAAAAATCTTCCCTTTACATAATGTCATGTAAGAACTACTAACCAATGTGCAAAATGTCAGACTGGCCCCTCAATGTGCACTGCAACTATGCGGAGCAGTAGAACAAAACATGCTGTATGAGGCCTTTACACGAACATCCAGAAACATTAAGACCATAGTGATGGAAGCAGACCAGTGGTTATCAAGGGTTGGCTTGGGGAAGAGGGGGTCAACTACAATGTGGCACAAGGGGACATCATGGAGTGATGGAAATGTTTTGTATTGTGATGCGCTGTAGTAACGAGAAAGCCATAGGCTCTTGTCAAATCTCATTGCAATGTTTCCTAAAATTAATGGCTTTTATTAAATTATATATCAAAGAAGCTGATTAAGAAAAAAAAGCAAATGAAGAAATAGCTTGTCAAAAATAAACTTTTTTCTCGACTTAAAAATGAGAGTAAAAGCACAAATTATTTTTTGATACCTCTTACCACTTTATCTTGTATGTACCTCTTTATAGAAGAAAATATAAAGGAGAAAGTAAGAAAATGCAGGAGAGCAAGGAAATCCAAAATCATATTTTATGACAGGATTTAAAACTATGTTTTGTGTTTGTGGTGTGATTGTGGGTGTAGTTGTTTCTTGGGCATTCTGCTTGTTCCTGGGAGAGAAGAACGCCAGATCCGCCCTGGAAGGGAATGTGCAGCCCCGTTCACAATGCAGATGAGACACTGCTCTAAGGGGAAGGGTTTTCGTGCTTCCCTACCCTATAAAAGATATTCCAGTTAATTATTTATTGAACTTTTTGTTCATAGGTAAACTACACAGCAACACAGTGAAAGTTAAGGGTTAAAAGAATTAACAAAATCGAGCTGTAATGATAGTAAAGATTTAAAAGCAATATTTACAACATGTCATTCTCAAAAGAGATAAAGACTGACCAGTTATCTTCGTTAAAGTTTTTCAGAAAATTAAAAAAAATTGTGACATTAAAAAATTCCAATGTGAAGAATGCTTTTCAGGTCATTGCAATGTATATTTTCTTGACATTTGCATATTATTTATTAAAATTTCTTCCTTGGAAAACCTATTGTTTTCAGGTACATTTAGGCTTGTTCCCTCAGGTTATTTTTTAATATAAAAACTGCATTATTTGAAGTTTGTTTTGAGAAGTATAAACATGATTCTTAGTCTTCCTTTTAACGATGAATAACACTTCCAAATATTTATCTTCTTCTGTAGGGGACCCCTAGGCACATGTCTTCATAAAAACATGAAGAGCTTAGTTCATTTTACCTACACAAGCTAACACCAAACTGAAAGAAGTAACAAGTATGATTAACTGTTATATTGTAATTTGTAAACTTAGTATAAGAAAAATAAAATGCCTACTTTTACATGATACTTACAACATATTTTACTACTATTGCTAATACTAACCCTAATATTTTTGCTTGTCATATTTACTTTTAAATTTAATGTTCCCAATACATGTTCTCTCCAGTTATGTTCAGAGAATATGAACATATTCTCTGAAAAAAAATGGATATACTAGTTATGATATCACTTTTCTGAATTAAATGTTTAGTACCCTGGAGATGAGTAACATTAGGTCCTAAAGCACTGGTTTTCCAGTTTGATACAGGAAAAAAAATAATCACATAACTTTCTACAAATGTAATGCATCAGTAAGATAATTCACTCAACTTCAAATACACTTTCGTTCAACTGTTTGTTTTGATTATAAACAGCGTGAGCTACAACAGTGCTCTGGTACTTCTGGTAGTGTTTTCCCTGTGGAAATGCCGAATGCAGAGCTCCCCACAGTCACTAGTAAATAATTACAAGATATCCAGAAAACCGTTTTTGACTCAACAAAAACTTTTTAGCAATGATAACTGCTTCTAACCTCAAAGACTGCCAGAGTTTGAGTTCTTTAAAAAACAAAACAAAAATAAATATTTCTCAAGGACCGTTAACCTTGGCATTGGCCTAGGGATACTGCAGACCCCTGGAAATGCTTAGCCTCTAAGTCGCTAAATCTTCAGGTTTATGTTGAAATACAATCTACAACTGTTACCAGGACCCCAGTATTTGAATTCATCTGCCTGCATGCACTGGCCCAACGAACTGCATGAACAGGGATATGCAATACGTACATAAGGTTTATTAGAGAATTGGTCAATTCAGAGAACGGGCAAGCTAAAGATCTGAAAGACGCAACTCTGGGTGGCATGTAGGTCACAGTTTATGCAGAGCAAAATCACAAGATTTGGTGGGTTCAGGGGGTTTGAGTTTGTTCTGGGAAATGATGGGTCAGAGGTGAGGTAGGGGTAATAAATCACTTCTTCAGATCTTGAGGACAGCTCCAAGGTCTTTTCAAGTGTCCCTCAGTCAAGTCCCATAGGACAGTAGCCAGGGAGTTTTTCCATCTCAGGGCTCAGAAACTGCAGCATAACTTACTTAGGTCAGGATGTCATCTTTAGCCTGCCGGAGGTCCAATGGTGTGACCATTCGTCAGGTTCCGGCTACTGTCTTCTGCTGCCTCAGGGGTTGCTGATTATTGGAGGAAAAGCTAGCTTTGTGAGGGGTGTATAAATGGAAAGATATGATTTGTAGATCAAGAATTCCTAGCTAAGTTAAATTTAATCAAAATCATAAAGACCCTCGGTTTTACAGCCTTCAACAAATATTAACTTGTTTCTTTTCATGTGTTTTTGCCATAGGATTGAAAAACTATTAAAAATTAAATATTTCTCCTCTCCAATATTATGTATCTGTGAATTTATGTCAGGGAAAGCAACTAATTCAAGCCTATCCATGGCACCATTTGAACATGAAGATAGCATGAAGCAGGAGAACAGTTTGAGAGCAGAGCTGCAGGAGATGCAGAATCCGCCTTCATTCAGCACTTGGAGGAGCTGATGGACAGTCTGCCAACACTGATCCTTCCTTTGAAGGTCATAAACGAGAACATTTTATAAAAAGCAGTGATCCATTGGCTTCCTGAAGTAACGTAAGTGTCCTGACTGAAATGGCATGCCATCAAAAATCATTTCTAATTATTTTAAGTAATATTTAGATCAATTCATGGTAATCTTATTAACTTTCATGTTTATATCTGAATTAGATTACTTTCACGTTTGTTTAAGCCCTTTTGCTTTTTAAAACGTCTCTTTCAAAGACAAATTGAGCCTGATTAACATAATCAATAGTTCTAGAGGTTCAACATATGCAGATTCCAGAGTCAGTGATGACTTCTTCCGCTTGGAGGAGCCATCCCTCCACTTGGTTGGATGGAGTGAGTGGGCTCACATGGATCTTTCTTGTTCTTAAGCAGGTGACCCAAGAAAGACCAGGCCCTTGATAGAACAGTTCTTCATGAAAACATTCTCTTCCGAGTCGCTTTGTCTGAGACTGTGCTCTGGCACCAACCAGGGTCTGGCCTGCCGAAGACAAACATGTGCTAGACTGGTGTTCCCGTCTGATGGAGATCCAGAGGAACACATTGATTGTTACCATGCAACATGAAGTGGGTTTGAATGAAGATCTACAAAGGTGTTCAAGGACAGACAAAATGCCTGGAAAGGTGTTTGGCAGCAAGAGGAATGAAGGTAGGGGAAATGCTGTCAGGTCAAGTTTCCTGGTGGAGGCCCTGTTTGAGCTGATTTTTAAAGATAAGTCCTATTGGAGGGAAGTTATCCCAGGTGGATGAACTTCTTACACTAAGACCCAGATATGTATGCAAGGGAGAGAAGTCAAGAAGCAGGAGCAGGTTGATGGGACTATATTGCTACATTGCTCAGCAGGACAATATTGAACTTTCAAAGTAGGAATCTGACTTGGCCTTGGTGCAGTAGGCCCTGGAAACATATACATGATTGTGATTAATATGAGCCTTCTACTCTCAAGTTGATGATGGTCTGAAGGGACATGGCAGCTGCACGGTAATGTCATTCCCGTGGAGTGGTAAGTGCTATGGTGGAGGCCAACGTGATGACCAAAGGCCCCAGAGGAAGTTAACCAAGGGCCCTATTCTTTGAACCCTCATGTTGGACCAGATGGTCTTCTTGGCTCTTTCTTGTATGAGCTCACTTATCAGCCTTGCAACAATGAAAATGGTGTGATTGTTAACTCCATTTTATAGTTGGGAATGTAAGCCAACAAATAGTAATATAACATTCCCAAACCATGCACCCAGCGATGTCATGAGGCTTGGTTGCAGATCTAGGTGATGGTCCTGGCCAGGCCAGCTCTCTACAGCCCTCGCCTGCATGAACCGTGATCAGCAAGACAAGGGCAGCCTCAGTGAGTCAAGATGGGTACCTCTCTTTGGAAGTGCACAGCCACCCCAAATTGTCTTGTAAGTGCAGAATCCTCTGTAGGCAGCTGTAAGAACCTCAAACCTCAACAGAAGTCACATTCTCTGCAGCCAACCTTCAAGGGAGGGGCCTGCTCTGGCTCTCTCCCTTGCCCTGATACCCTGAGAATCGTGCCCTGATTCTCAGCCTTCCCTGATCTACATTCATCCAGTGGCAACGCAGCCTAGAAAGGCTGTTGGTGGGGAGTCCAATAATATGCACTGGCAGCTCCCAGGACCTGACTTCCTTCCCTGTGTGCTCAGGAGCTGGAACTCCCGAGTCTGTTGTTGGAACTGGGAGTTCCTGGGTCTACAAAGAGCCCCTGAAAATATGGCAGGCACTGCCTGTGGCACAGTCTGTCCTGTTTACTTTGAATTAGGTCTTTCCTGAGTAAAGAAGCCACTCATAGACCTGAAAGAATCCCACAGCTCCAGAGCTGGGCCAGGCATGCTGTCCAGTCAAAGGACATGTACTCATTTTGAGGCCTTGCTGTCACAGCCAGAGTTATTGACCGCAAGGTGCAGACCGGCCCCTCGCTGTGTCAGCACTCTTTTTGCTCTGTCCTGTCCTTTGCAACTTGGTCAGATGTGTGTTTCATATGCAGTTGTAATTGAAATGGTTTATGCCCATCAATTATAATAAATGTACAAACATTAAGTTTCCACTTGGATGAAGTAGCAAAATGCAATATGAGGAATATTGAGGCAAACCATGTTATAACATTTCTTTAAAACTACTTTCTACAGTGTTTTGTGCTCATGCTTACTTATGGGAAATTTAAGAGATTAGGATATTTTAGCTAGTTTCTATCAAAACATTCATTCTTAACTTTTTTAAAGTATAAATTTTCTTTTAAATATGAAACTCTCTTCTTAGCTTCTACTCTAGAATGTGAGCCACATAGATCACTTGCCAACCCTTCAAGGAAAACATTTTTTTAATCTGAAACTGCATATTTGATATTTTCAGCCTCTTAAAAATTCAACCTTCTAAGGGAAATTACTTTACATATAACAAGTTGATGTTGTATAACCACTCCATGACAAGATGCTCCTAGAATGAGACCAATTTAAGGAATGTCTTTCTTATTTTAAATGAAGAGAATAAAATACTGATGCCAAGATACCTTCAAATAGTTTGCAAAGAGGCAGGGATGGAAGAGAAAAGAGCCATCGTCAGGCATGCCTAGCCAAATCTTCATTCAGATCACTTGTCAACTCAGGAAGGGTGATACCATCCCTGGTGCCATCCCGGGCAAGGGCTGAATTTTATAATTGTACTAATCTCTTTTCAGACAGTCACTGCTACAGGTTATGACTTTTTGAGGTGAGAAAACCTTGGGTTTTGCCTCAAGCTGGTCATTAAGTGTTGCTAATGATAGCTTTCCTGAGGAAATTGGAAATAACAGGATGTGATTTAGTATAAATATGATATGTCAGAAGCTGTCCCCCCACAAATGTCATTATTGAGGGGGGATAGCTGGTATCACACAAGAAGTATGGCCCTATTTTCAAACAGAGCAGAAAAGAACTCTGATGCCTGAACAAATCTTTCCCACTGCCATTCTTGATTAATGGCAGTTCAGTAAGAAAGGCAGGCTGCATCTAACTCTGCATTCGGGCTGATGCCCCGCAATTAAGCTGTATTGCTTCTCCCTTATTTGCCTGGACCACATGTCAGGATAAAGGGGTCTTCTATTCAGAATTTAGCCCTTCCCCATGGAAGCTGTAGTTCAATTAACAAGCAGGTAAGAATAAGAAGAAAGATCAGGGAAAACTGGGGTTTGGAAATAAATCACTCCAGGATCTTGATCAACCACTCCTATGGCTGAGTAGAAAGTTGCCTATGCCTTTTTTAAAAGAGTGGTGACCTAAAAAGAAAAGAGAGAAAGAAAGAGAGCAAAGAAAGCCAAAAAATCCCAAATCCAAGTAATCACGAAAAACAATTTCCACTTTAAGACCTTGTTTTAGTTTTCATTATTTCACAGGATCTCTATGTGATGCTCAAACAATGAAATATTGTTTAGGAATAAGGTGATGTAGGAAGTTCCAGGGAGGAAATCCTGAGGATTTCAATGACATCCCCCGTGTCTGCATGTGAGAGGAGCCCCTTTATTTGTGGTCTCCGCCTCTCACCAGAATCCACTCCAACCTACTGTGACATACACATGCCCGTGTACACAGATGGTGTTCATGATGTTGGCCAGGCCACAAGGCGCCTTTGACTCTGTTTCCCATTCATCAATATAAAAACCTGAGTTACTAACATTCTCTTGTAAAGGTGAAATGCAATGATATGCATGAATGAATTTAACTTAGGGCTCGGCACATGTTAAGCTGCCCAATAAATGTTAGCTAAATAGGGTTTTAGTACAGTCCAGTTTTGTTAAAATATTTAAAGTATTGATGTAGAACTCATTCATTCTAAAACTTTAATAAGTGCCTTTGCTTTTTGCCATCTGGGTTTAAACAATTTACCATTATTCAATTAAGTGAATTTCTAAGTAAAAAGCCACAGTCTCCTCACTCATATCCTGTCTCCAAAGTGCTGACAGGGTCAGCATACCCTGGACATCCTCCTTAGTCATCCAGTCTGGATTTACCCCTCTGTCCAATGGCAGATGACTCCCCAATTTTCCATAATTTCCTCCTGTCTTATTCTTTTATTTATCTTTACAATGGGAAAACATCACACTTAGAATGCTCACACTCTCATCGCTGCTTGTATATTTACTGTCCAAAATTGTGTTTTGTGAATGCAAGTGGAGTCAGCAGTCCATTCTGTGCCATTCTCATCATGGAGCCTCTCAGAATCCCATCTTCCCAGTGGCTTTCTTTTTCACTGTGGTCATTTTTTTGTTGTACCAAGTGGAACTGTCTTCCCAAACTCATGTCCACCTTGCACATCAGAATGTGACCTTATTTGAAAACATGGTCTTTACGGATGTAATCAAATTAAGATGAAGTCATACGAGATTAAGATCCATCTTAAAGTCCAAAACTGGTGTCCCTAGAAGAAGAACAGAGGACACAGAAAGATAACACAGAGACACAAAGGGAAGATGGTCATGGAGACAAAGGCAGAGAAGGATACAATGATATTATAAACCAAGCAATGCCTGGAGCCCCCAGAAACTGGAGGTGGGAAGGCCAGATACTTCCCTAGAATCTTTGGAGGGAGTGTGGTCCTGCTGACACATTGATTTCAGGTTTCTGGCCTCCAGACTGTAAGGCAATCAATTTCTGCTTTTTAAGCCAAGTTTGTGGTACCTTGTTGTGGCAGCCCCAGAAACTGATGCAGTTCCTAGTCTCAGTTTCCTTGCCCCAGACTTTTCCTGTGCATTAAAGGACAAGCTTCACCATGTGAAAGCAGTCCTTGTCTGGCAGTCATGGTGCTGTGCCTAAACCCTCCCCTGCCGCTCTCCTACAGTGGGGTAAGAGGGCGCAGAGTTCAACCTCACTGCTCCTCAATCTCTAAATGAATAAAAAGGGACAGTTGAAAAACTAGATATATAATATTCTACTGATAGATGCACAAACTCTATAAATAAGTATATTTATATTTGCTCCTATGATAACAAGAACTCTCTGAGAAGCATTTTCATGTTATATAAAGATTCTGTGGAAAGCATTTTTGATGATTTCTGCAGGTAATTTAGTAAGCATTAATGTCTGCTATTTTGCCACCTTTGAAATATGTTTCATATACATTTAAATTTAAAGTGTTTTTAAAGTAAAAAATGTGGTTTCTTGTAGCAAAGACATGAGCAGTATCTGCTTAAAGTGCAAGCTAGATTTGTATTTTTTAGGGGATTGGGATCATTCTGTGCTTTAGGCTGTATGTGTCTTTCTGAATTTCCTAAGCTGAAACCTAACCCTGATGTGACAGTGTTACGAGGTGGGACCTTTGGCAGGTGATTAGATTATGAAGGCAGAACCATCATGAATGGGACTAGCAAGTGCCTTGATAAAAGAAACCTGAGAGAGCTCCTTCACCCCTTCTGCCATGTGAGAACACAGCTAAAACTGTCTGTGAAGCAGAAGTGGACCTTCACCAGACACTAAATCTGCAGGTGCCTTAATCTTGGGCTTGCAGCCTTCAGAAATACAAGGAATAAATTTCTATTGTTTATCAGCCACCCAGTATACGCTATTCTGTTACATCAGTCCAAATGGACCAGGACATTCTATCTATGCAGCTAAGTTGACAAAATGAAAACCTGGTCAATTAACTCTATAAATCAGCAACTCAAGAAAGCTAGTGTAGACTCAGTGCTTTCCTCAATGTCTTCATCCTGAAACCTGTAGTATGTGCATGTGGGAAAGCCCATGTGGCTCAATGCAAGGACAAAGTCAGCGGCAATGACAAAGGTAGGTGAGAACTGTGTCTTGGTTGTCATGTGTCTCTCCACCTCATGTCTCTCTGGTGCCTTCTCCTCAGAGTGGCTCATTGTCTTCCTGGGTGTCTCCACATACTCCACACCAACTTTCATTCTGTGTGTGCATAGTCAGCCATAATTTTCAAGCCCCCGCTGTGGTCAAAATTGTCATGGTCAGTGGCCTAGGCAGAGATCAGTTATAGGGATAACATGGCAGGCCTGATGGAGGTTATCTGGCTAGGCTTCTTAGAATGCCCCTTTGGGAGTCCCCACAAATAAATGGCAACCAGATCCCAATTTAGTAGAGTTGCTGTGTTTCCAAAGGGATCCTCCTTCCCTTTCTGTAACATTTTTGCTTTAAACAACAAAAGAACATAGAAATAAACTCAAAAGAAAAAGCACTATTATTTTCTAAACAGTATATTGTTTTTGCATATTCTCTTCCAGTCTTTGCCCACACATGTACAGATATATTACACAATTGCAATCAGAGTATATGTCTGTTTATGTTTTGCATTTTTATTTAAGATTTTTGCTCTAGTGCTTTGTAATTTTGTGCCCATATTTTAAATGACTAATATTCCTTCTAATGAATGTATTAGGACTTATCCTTTACTCATAAACTTTTAACTAGTTTTTTTTTACCAAATAATTAGCTTGTTTTGTACAGTCCTTTTGTGTCTAGACTATTAAAAGCTAAGTGCACAACTTTAAATTTGCTTTATAAAATAGGTTTTATACCTTTTATTGTTTATTTTAGTAGAAAAAAAGGACAGTGGACACCTCATGCATGTAGAAATGACATATTTTTGTTAATATATGATAGACAATTTCCTGGGCATACATTCCAAGATTGGGGTTTCTGGAATTTAGATGTCAACCTCTCTGTCACAATGTCAATTATTTTAGTGTTCCATGGTCAATACGCAGTGATATTTAAAGCCTATGGCGCTGCACAATGAGTGATCTTTCTTCTGTAAATATTATTTTATTAGGATAATATGAACTAACTAGCACGTAAGCAAGACATAGTTTAAAAAGTAATATTCAATTCCCATGACATTGTGATCACACTGGATCCCTTATACATTCTACATACAACAAGCATCAAAAAAAATCACTTCAGAGAGGTTTTTAAAAGCCCCAAGTGTTTATGACAGAGCTAACACCACAGTTTCCTGAGTTTTAAGACATGCACTATGAAGGGTCAGTGTGCAGTCTAAACTAACTCATGGCAATGGCATGATCTTCCCAAGAAGTCAGCTACTGATGATTTGTTTTTCTAATAGCATATAAATGCTTTATTTATTTTTCTTTAGTCGAAGGGAATCCACTCACTTATTCATGCAGCAAATATTTAGCACCTACTACGTGCTGGATATTGCTCTAGAAACCAGAAATGCAGTGCCTACCCAACCATCAAAGTCCTGCTCTCGGGGAACTTCATAGTGCAAGGAGGCAGGCGAGTTCCTGAACAAGTGCACAGACAGGAAAGAAACTAAGCAACTTAGGAAGAAAACGATGCACTAGGCAGTGGTGTGATTATGGGGGAAAATGCTGGTTTATAGAAGTGGTTGGAAAAGGCTCTTTGGTAAAGGGACATTTAAGCACAGCTCCAAAGGGAGGAAAGAAGAAAGTCATGGGTTTATCAACGAAAAGCATTCCAGCCTGAGAGAACCTAAAAGCAGAACGTTGGTACAGGAAGAACAGGAAGATATAGCAGAGCTGATCCAGAGAAGGGAACACAGAAAAGGAGGAGCTGGTGTTACAGAGTTGGCAGTAAGCTGGGTGATGTAGGAAATTCGGGGTTCTTCTGATGACTGCCATCTTTTTTCCCAAGGTGGCTGGAAACCACTGTAAAATTTTGAGCAAAAGAAGCAACGTGATCTAAATCTGTGTGTTTGTGTGTGTTTCAGTGCCCTCCGCCTCCTGCAGGAATAGGTGGGAGATGGTCAAGAGAAGAAGCTATAACATCTGTCAGGAGACTAGGAGACCAATTCTGCAGAAGTACAGGTGATCAGTGATGTCAGTGTGGACTACATTTGTTGTCAAATTTGTAAGAGCCAGCAGGACTTACTAAGGAATTCATTGTGGAGTGAGAGATAAAACTGAAATTATTAATGGCTGAAAGTTTATTTTCTTCCCTCAGTAGCCAGGGTGAGTTGTGAGTGGTATTAAAATAAGTAATAAGTGTTTTATGCCCATGGCAGATTACCTGAAGGACCAACAGAATTGTTCCATGTTTCCAATGGTTTGCATATATAATAACCTTGTAATGAACAAGCATTCATCTTTTGTTTTTTTTTTTCTACAAAGATATTCTTACCTTCTTGTCAACAGTACAGGTTCAGTGAAGAATCTGCATGCCATTCTGGATTGTCAGTGGCATAATATTGGGAGAGGGCAGGTGTCCCTTGACATTCCTAGTGCAGGAGTATGAGGAATGGAGCAAATACTTGGTGAGATCAAAGGATTTGTTCATAGGGGGGAAGCAAGCCGAATGCCACTGATACAAGGAGTGGAGTTCTTGGAATGAAGTTTTCAAAAAAAAGGCTAGCACACTGAATACAAATGAGCAGGAGATTTCAGATTAAGCAGTGGAAGAAAAGATAGAAATTAGAAAAGATACAATAATCAGGATCATGATTTATGGTTTTAAAAGTTAATGTTAGTTTTTTGTTTTCAAATTATTTTATTCCTGTCCTAGTTTCATACTCAGATTCTGTGGGTAGAAGAAAGACTTCAAGAGCTGATGAAAATAGGGGAAGAATGTAACAAAAACTCAGCTCCTGTAAATTTATAATCACCTATGAAGCCAGGAAACCATGCTGGGAAGTCCACCAGGCAGCCCACTGCCGTTCTGCCTATACTCAGACTCGCAGAAACTGTCTTTGCCTTCCTTGCTTTGAATCTCAGAATCCCCAGCATATTTTTATTTTTACAAAAGATTATAGAGGCACAACAAAGCAGAACAAATCAAAAATATGTATGGGAAATACCTTGACTCTTCTTTAGAGCTGAAACATCTCACAATGGTGAACTAAAGAAGGTGAGCAAATCGATTGTGGAATTGTGTTGGAATACACAGACTTGTTTTCTCCCAAAAAAGCAAGAGAAACAAAGAACCAAGATAATGTATGACTGAAACTACACACAAGTGTTTGATCTAGAAGTAGCAGCAGAAAAGATAAAGTGGTCAAAATAGTCTGAAAAAGTGGAACAGGTGAGGTTGGTTCATAGAATCTAAAGAAGACTTGATCTTGAAATTCTCTTTCTCATACATTCTCTGCTGCCTACCCATATCAAAGGCATAGTCAGTATGGGAAATGGAGTTCAATGCTGATTATTAATGATGTTAAAAGTGACTGAGTAGCAAGATGGTGAAATGTGCTGATGACACAAAATTACTGGATTAGTCAAGACCAGAGAGGATGGGGAAGCACCTTAGATGGGTTGAACAAAACTCAGTAATTGGGTAACATAATGGCAGATGAATTCCATAGTAGATGAGGTAAAACTTACTGGAAGGAATAAATTAAATGCGTCATCTATGCTGAAGGGCTCTGAATTAGTTGTAGCCCCCTGATAATAAGATCTTAAAATCATCATAGCTCAGGGAACACACCTGCTCTGTGCAGATCACCAGTCAGAAAGAATGAAGGAGATGTCAGGCTTGGTGAAGATGAGATAAAAAATGCATGAATGATTTAAAGTCATCATGGCAAAAACTGCTTCTAATCTTTTGTAAAAGCCAAGAAAAGAAAACATTAAAAGAAGAAAAATCCCAATGTAACAGGGGTCAATTGGCTATGCATATGTTAGAGGAAAGAGAACTAACCAGAAGACTTTCCTATTTCCATTTCCTATAAATGGATCACATAATGTGGTGTTTTCAGAAAGGTGAAAGTCAGTCAGCTTGAGCCATCTTCATTCCAGAAATGATTGTAGAAGATGAAATAGGCCATAAAATTCCACAGAAAACATATTTCAGACAAAAGACTGTGTAAGACTTCCTTCTAAGAAAACTGGCTTAGTGAATGGAGGTGGTGAGCAGCTTAAGTTGGAACCAAGTGTCCAGGAAGGAGAGATTCAAGGGTTTTCTGCCAACACAGCTGGACCAAGCCATCCTGCAAAACCCATGGAAGACTCCATTTCATGTGCACATTTAGTATTTTCCATTTCTGTCTACAAACCTAACTGCCTTCACAGTGTCTTAGCACTTTCTCTGCTTGATACCCTTCATTCATCAGCTTCTCCAAGCCCCGGGTTTAGCCCTTAGGTAGAAATATTGACAAGTTATCGTATCAAATCATATCATTGATTTTCATGTTTATTGAGAAACCCCCTAGGGTTTTATACAGGCAAAACGGGCTGTTCTGATTCTTCCTTTATGACACCATCACAAGTTTTATTTAGTGATATGGACCCCTGAAGGAGTAGTCTGCTTTTCTGAGGATTGATAAAAGACTTATAATCACCAAAGCACTTAAATCCTAGACTTACTATAAATATACTCTCTACTTGGAAACAAATTAGAGTGTGAGTTAAAAGGTGACTTATTTACTGCCCTTTTCTGAAATAAAATTCACTGAATTCCATGCTGCATCTCAATGTAAGAGGAGTAGACTCAGTCAAACTGCACTTAGAGAACAGCGGGTCCGGGGCAGCCATGCAGGGCCTTTCCTGGATGACCCAGTGTTGAGTTAGGTTTGGGGACCCCTCATCTAGATGGTCCACTTTCCAGCTTTGAATCTTAATTAAAATGGCCCTCCAAACCCCAGGTTTCCATTCCTTCATATTTTTTATGTCTCCCATACTATGTTTCAGCTACTAACACACTTTCTTGTTGACTGTGGTGGTAGATAGCACTGCAGCCCTGGTTCTTCTTCCCTCCCCTCCCCAGGCCCTTTGCCAGGTTACTGTGCAATGGACTGCTCCATTGGAAACAGACCTACTTTCTGCTTTGTCTCTTCCAGTCCCATGCCTGGCATTGTTCTGTCCTCTGTCTATTCCCAACCCTCTGCAATCCACTCTACCTCTGAGGCCTGTGTTCCTTGGCCTCCTTTGACTCTGGCTTCTGGGTGCTGATTGAGCACTGGAGAAAAAACAAGAGAAGCCAGACTGTTTCTTCCCACCCTCTTTTATCAGAAAGCTTTTTCTAACAGTGCTTATAACCTCTCTGGTCTCCATGTCTCTGAGCATTATTTGCCATAGCCAGAACTCCACCCTCCACTCCGGGTTTGCTAACACAACTCCACCCCCCAATAAGGAGGTGGTAGGCCTTCAGACCACAGAGAATCTCTGGGTTACCTCACTGTTTGGCTTCTCAGCTCCTTCATCATTTGCATAACAAATTCCCTGTTTTAATTGTTTTCTGAAGCACCTAGAGTGGCTTTGTTTTCTAGTGGGACCCTGGCTATTATCAACCAGTTACTCTTCCTCATTTAAGCCAGAGGAAACTGAGTTTCACATAATAAAATGTCTGTTTGACAAAAACATCTCTAGTTAGTGGTGGAGTCAGGATTTTAACACAGGTCTGTCCAGGATTTTAACACAGGCAGGCTGATAGCAGAGAGGTACAGGAAGTTACTAGACTATGATGGTATTTGCTGTTGGTAATACCAGGCAGTCTTTGCACGCTACCTGGCAAGACACGGTGACTCTCAGACTCCAGAAGCTATAGGCAGAGACTAGATATTTGACCCATGTTGCTTGGGGACTACCAGTAATAAGTCTTCTGAACCTGTGTTGGATGGGTCAATGGCCCATCATTGACCTTCAAGAGGTAAACCAGACCTAGTCTGGATGCTTGTAATTAATATCAGTGAAAAATGTTTCATAGGTCTTACCAGAAAGGACTAGTAAAGACAATGATGGAAAAAAATAGTCTCTGGACAGCACTTGCAATGTGCAATAACTAATCAATATCATCATGGACAGAAAGTGTTGCCAGCTGATGCTTATATTAATAATAGCAATATTTCTCAGCAAACAGAATTCTATAATCATGCTATCAATTTATTGAGAATTGCAAATTGAGTTATCTTTTAAAAAATCACTTCTACCTTGCACCTTACAACTCTTTCAGAATATTTACTATTTTGTTGGAACAAGAGCACTAATGCCGTACGTCTCAGCATTCATCTCTGAGGCTTCTGGACCATATCAAAGTAAAAGCAATCAATATCGGTTAATAAGCCAGATCAGTGTGATTAGTATTCTTTACAACATTGGCACACTTCATTTTATGAACAGATTGCCTATGAAAACTTAGGCTTATATCTTGTCTAGACAATGCCTTACATGGCCATTCAAATTAATAATGTGCCAAAATTATCTTATGCTTAATGCAGCTGGCTCTATATTGACTCTGGAAATTAAATTTACTCCACAATGGTATTGACAGCTGGGTCTCTGGCATATTTAATGGATTTGAATGAAGTTGGGGCTGCATCTTATGCCTTCAAGCAAAATGTTGATAACTCATCATTATCATAAAGAGTGAAAAAGTGCTTTATCTAGAAATGTTTCATCTCTCAGTAAACTAAATCAATGTAAAAGGAGGTTGCAATTGGTTGAACTCAACCCCATGGAAGAAAACAAAATGGGAACCTGCCCAGGCATCCTGTAAAACAAGGGCTTGCTGGTTCATTACATGTTTAGTTCAGGAATCTTAATGTAGATCAGAGGACTCGTTTAGTCCCTAGGAGTAAAATCGTGTCCCATGAATTAGATTCGAACATAATGAAAATCCTCATAAATGTGTATGTCCAAAGTCAGACTGGAGACCTGACTCACCAAGTTTTAACTGGTTTACTTCAGGCATGGGGAATGTTCGCTCTGCACTGTGCTCGGTGCCATCTTCGTCACTTAGGGAGGTTACCTCTTGAGAAAGGTAATGTAGACCACCTTAAGGAAAATCTTCACTGTAGACAAGTTTCATTTAATGAAACCCACATATCAACACATGCTTACAAACAGATTTTCTTGGCCTCACCGCTGGGGTCCCCAGTATAATAATGCATAAAAGAAAAGAAGCAAAACTTTTCTAGTTCTTGAAGACATGTTGTGTTGTGGAGTTAATTTTAAGATAGTTCTTTCTTTGTACTTTCTAAAATAATGTAATCTAGTGTAATTTTAGGACAAAAGCCACACAAGAGTTAGTTGGGATGGGAGGGCCAAAGGTGCAGGTGAAAGCTGAGGTATGGGTGAAAGCAATTCATTTATTCACCCCACTCTCCCAAACCCAACCCCAAAATATTTTATTGTGACATGATGATCTATAGCTAAAATCTTCTTGTTAGATTGAAAATTATTCTAAAAGAAGCATTGTTGAGTATTAATGGTTTGGGGTGACATTTTATTACATCATTTCTTTTTTTTAATTGAATTTATTGCAGTGATATTGGTTCACAAAACCATACTGGTTTCAAGTGTACAAATCAGTAAAACATCATCTGCACATGGCATTGTGTGCCCACCGTGCCTAGAAAAGTAATTCTCTTTCCATCCCCGTTCTCCCTCCCCTTTGTCCACCTAGCCCTCATCCAACTTTCCCTCTGGCTATCACCACACTGTTGTCTGTGTCTATATGTTATGTACATATATTTTTGGTTAATAACTTCACCTTCTTTCAACCACCTCTCTAACACCCCCTGGCTTCTGACAGCTGTCAGTCTGTTCCATGTATCCATGCCTCCATTTCTATTTTGTTTGTAAGTTTATTTTTTTCATTAGATACCACATGTAAGTGAGATCATATGATAGTTGTCTTTCTCTGACTGGCTTATTTCACTTAGTGTAATAATGTCCAGGTCCATCCATGCTGTTGCAAAAAAATAAGATTTTGGTTTTTTTTATGGCCATGCAGAGGTATGAAGTTGTAGCTGAACCTTGTAGGGCCAGGCACCAAAGACCAAAGTTTGGGAAAGTAGCTGGGAATTTAAAAAATTAGTGAGGGCAGGCCCAGGTGCAGTCCAGCTGTGAAAGCCATGGGAGGAGGGCTCCAGCGTCAGGGTCAATTTCCCTTCTGACTTCATGTGGATGATGGAGTCACTCTGTGTAAGTGGCAGGTCAGAGTAGGCTGCTGCTCAGGCCAGTTGAGGATTCCTGCCTTTTAATAAAGAAAACTGGAGACCAGGAGAGAGCCTGAAATGGAAGTTGAAAATGACAGGAAACTGCTACATTTGCTACAGTCATTGACATTAAATGATTTGGTGCCCATGCTTGACCAGGTGTGCCCTTCACCAGTCTCATCCCTTCTTCCATACAGGTCCTGGATAGACTTGATGCTGTATTCATGGGGGCGAACTGCACAACACTGAGTCAGCAAGGAGAAGATGCGTGCCTGTTAAACATGGACTCATAGCTTTCTGAAAATTGCCAAGTTTGTATTTTATGGCCTGATTTGATTCTTTAGACATGTTAGGCAAATGGTGAATAAAGATGACCTGATAGTCTTTCAAAAAACAAAAGCTATGGTACCTTTATACCATGAGCTACTACACAGCCATAAAAAAGAAGGATTTTTTATCTTTTGCAATAGCATGGATGGACCTGGAGATTATTATACTACACAAAATAAGGCAGTTAGAGAAATAAACACCATACAGTCTCACTAATATGTGGAATCTAATGAACAAAGTGAACTGACAAACAGAATAGGACCAGAAACATGGATACATGAGACAGACTGACAGATCTCAGAGGATAAGGGGAACTGGCGGAGATTAGCCAAAGAACACACATGCCCATATGCATAGTCCCTGGAAACAGACTATGTGGTGAAGGCCAGGAGCGGGGTGGGGCTGGGTGGATGGGGGCCAAGCTGTGGGGGAATGGGAGACATCTGTAGTAGTGCCAACAACAAAAAGTAAAAAAATAAATAATATAAATACAAAATAATAATTTAAAAAGTGATGTTTCTGAGTGAATGTTTCTCAGGGTGCAAAAATAAAGCACCACAAGGTAGGTAGAAATAACAGCAGAAATGAATTATTTCCCAGTTATGGGGGACGGGGGTCGGAAATCAAGGTAAATGCAGGGCTGTGCTCCCTTTGAAGGCTCTTAGGGAGGGTTCTTCATTGTCTCTTCCAATGTCTGATAATAGATACCAATTCTTGGTGCTACTTGGGTGTGGCAGCATACCTACAGTCTCTGTCTCTGTTGTCAGATGACCTTGTTCCTGTGTGTCTCTGACTAAACCTTCTTCTTCTTATAGGACCTCTGTCATTGGGCTAGGGCTCACTCTCATCCAGTATGGCATTACTGTAACTCAGTCACATCAGCAAAGACCCTGTTTCTCAATAAGTTCACATTCACAGGTCCCAGGATTAGGACTTAAACACTTCAACCCTCTACTAATGGTGAGAGACATCAAAAAAGTCTTGGCCACTTTTCTAAAATAAGTGATTAATGTTATAATTCACCCTGTTAGCACTGTTTTAGATGTAGCTCACACATTTTGATATATTTTATTTTCACATTCATTCTCTAGAGATTTCCTCTTTATATATGGACTGTGTAGTGGAAGGGTAGATTTCTGGAAAGGAGGGCATAGGAGTAACTTTGGGCATGTGGGGCAAGTCAGGAGCCGCATCCTTGGCATTTCAGGTCCATGAGATGGTCATGAGTACCCATGCAACCATTTCCAGAGACTGGCAGAACTGGTGTGAATGAGCAACACTGAGAGCAATACTTCCTAGTCCAAGAGGAGGCGGGTTGATGAGAAGGGGGGAGACTTCCCTGTTGAAAACCAGGGTAAAAACAGAAGGACCTGGGCTTCCAGGTTCCCTTCTAGCCATAAATGTCCAGGAATATCTTCCTAGGATTGCTTATTTGTGGAGTGTTTTCATAGCCTGTGGTCGCTTTATACTGGTCGGCCGCCATCTCTACAAAACAGATCCTTTGAAACAATAATTAATGTGCCCATGCTCCGTCCCCCTTTCTCTTATAGTTAACAGATATTTTTGCTTTTCTTTGCCAATGTAAATTCTCCATTTAGTAATGAAAATCTCCTTATTGTTTCTGTGGTGGCTAAATCAGGTAACTCAAGTATGTTAAGAAATAAAACAGTAACATAGCTCCACTTACAAAAGTCAAGTCAATCTCCTAAACATCAAGATAAGAAAACATCCTGAACAATAATGTTTTATTTTGACTCAATGAGAAAGCTTTCAGTGCCAAATCAAACAACAATCTGAGCATTGCCAATTCTTTATCCCTACCAAGTAAAAAAAAAAATAGAGACCTTTTATAATATAAAAACATCTATTGTTCACAGTCTTTCTTCTAATGAGGTTTCACTATCGTCCAAACTAGGCAAAGCTTTCCTTATAGATGGATTTTTATATTGTTTTGTCAAGGGACCCTTCAAAAATAAGATCCCTTACCTGTAATGTTAAGTCTTTCTATAGAGTGTATCATGGGAAACTTTGTCTTAGGAGGCTTTTTGTTCATTCTTTCTGTGAGTATTTAACAATTATATACTTCAAGCTTTGTACAAAAGTCCTGTATGCAAGAAACTACATATCCCATAGACTCTGTCCTCAGGGGTTTTACAGTCACCAAGGGTAGCAAAAGAAGATTAATCCTAGGGTAGGGTAGAAGACACAGTTGTTGTCTGAGTAATGTCTGTGCTGTGGGAGGTCAGAACAGGAGGAAAGAGCTTCTGACATCAACACCAAGGAAGCTGTTGGGAGGAAGTGTTGCTAAAACCAGACTGGAAATGTTTTCAGGCCTGTGAACAGAGCAGTGCAGGGACATTTGGGCCCGGAGGGCATCCAGTGGTTAAACTGAGGAGCTCCACCTCCTTCATTCTCTGCCCAAGTGCCAAAGGTGCCATGACCTAGCTTTGACTCTGAGAATGCCAAGAGGAAGCACATTGGATTGGTCAGTGGCCTGGGGTCAGAGAATGGAAGGGCTAGACTTCCAGACTTCAGAGCTTTCTTCAGAATATTACTGATGTGTTCTTATGACCTTTTCTTTTAGTTTTTGTTAGGGCTTCTTATGTTGTTTTTATTTTTTGCTTATTTATTTGTTTGTTGCAGCAACAAACAAATAGAAGGAAAGAAAAAGTAGATATACAAGAGAAAATAATCTTTTGTCAAACCTTCTAGGGTTCTTGCAGTAAAACTAAAAACCATCCAGTACCCTATATGGAACTTTTAGTTTGGAATGCATGATAAGTGGAATACACATTTCAGTGCATAAATACCTACAAAATGAGAGGAAGACCAGGCCAGGAGATCATGGGCTCAGAGTCAAGTCCATACTCACAGTGTGACTAGTGGGGACAATCATCTTTGAAAGTTTACTTTACTCGCATTCAGTATAAACAAAAAGGGTTGTGATTAATTGCTTCAGTTTGTTTTCTTTGGAAAAATATAGAAATTTTGTAGTGTTGTCTACTTTTTCTATCTAATAAATAATCTCTCTTTTGTATTACAGGGTTTATTCAATGGATCACACTATTCAAATCAACCTTCTCATATCACATTATGTGAGACTACCAAGATTTGTCCACATCAACCTGATTCCAACATCAGGAATCACAATACTGAGATCTTAGTTCTTCAAGAGTCTTGTGTTATTAACATCCCTAATAAAAACTTCTAGTAAAGTGGATATATAGTAATTGACCATAAATTAGCTTTACTTTTGTATAAAAATAATACTTGATCTGTAGTTAATCTTTTCAAAACAATAATTTAAAATAAAATACACATGTGAAACTCTCTTTCTCTTATGGAGAAATATTCCAATGATGCAAGTTACCCAAATTATGGAAATATTGAAACATCAGTAGCTACTGATGGAGATAATAATCAATTTTATATATATGCACACTCTATATTGTTTCTTGACAATCTAGATAACATTTTAAATAAATATTTTGTTTTTGTTTTTTGTCTTTTCATAAAAGAACTGAAAGTTCAAGTGAGATGTTACTGAACAATATAACCTTTTTAAAAACATTTTTAATATAAGAAACTATATACTTCAATAAGAAAATGTTAGAATTTATGTATGACATTAGAATTATGATATTTAAATATACTATCTTAAATTTAAAATTAAATGTGTTTTAAATTAAGCAATTTGAAAGAAGGAACTTAATAAGGTGCCCCATTCTTCACACAGTTTCATTTCTGTAGTCATTCCAGAATCGTTCCAGATTGGTGTTTATTTTAGCCTAATTTTTGCATTAGTTCTACAGAAGTTTAAACAAGAAAGTAGAAGAAAGATTTGTTAAACAGATGTCACTGTTCATTTTATGGGGAAATACCTTGACTTTTCCCATGTAAATAACAACTATCTAATACAGAAGAACACTGTCTCACAAGTTATATATAACAGAAAGGTTTTCCTTATTAGAAGTTCATGTTTCAATATTTAAATTTATCTTGTCCATTATTTTAATCTGGTCCATTATCTTCATGATGAAATGGCATATGCCATCTTTTCATGCTATGTTGATTACTTTACCCTGACTTCATGATAAAATGAATTCTGGATAGGGTCACTTGGAATAATGATGTCAAAAAAACTGAGTTCTAATTGCATGTCTGACTTCTCCAAATGCCTTATCTTCAGCAAGTCCCAGTACATCTGAGACTCAGTGATATCATCCTCCAACTGACTATGACACTACCTGAGATGTTTGTTGTAAGAATGATATTAGATCAGTTATTGAAGTTTCTTTGGTCATTGCTAAAATTCCATATACACATAGATTGTGTTATATTAATTGGCTATGAGGACACTGTTGTGTTTGTGTGCATGATTTTAGCAAGGAAGCCCAAAGGACCAACTTCTGCCCTGTCTTTGGGAGAAGAGGGGGCATGTGCAAAACCTGGATGGAGGAGATGGGAACTCCATGACAACCATCTTCAAACTGTGCCTCAGGAGTGGATCAAAGTTTTCTTCTCTTGGAAACTGGGCCTTCTCTCCTTCATCTTTGGGGGCTCTCCTGTTCAAATAGTTGGCTGACTTTCCCCACATAAAGGGAATGCCTGCTCTGAGGTATGTTAACATGTTTGTGAAGTTGTGTCATTTACATTGACCATATGTTAATGGTATGTACCCAAGACTTAGACTTATTATGAGAGTTATACATCAATAGTTCTGGAAAACATATAAGTGAACAGGGCTTTCAAAGGGCATGCTTCAATGAATGTACATTCCTAGAGCTCATCTATAAAGGGATTTTCAGGCACGCATTCAGCACTTGGTCTTAATTTTCTGTTGATTTCTAAGCTTGAGCAAACCGCAAACAGCTCTGAGGGCTTCTCCACCAAGCTGGTTTCACAGATGTAATGCAGCAGCAGATCTTGCTCTAAATCAAAACTACATGCAGCAAAGAAAAAAACAAAGAGAATGGCGCCCAGCCCCAGAGCTTTGCACATTATCCCACTAAGCCATATTGGCACTTAAGTGCTTTACTTGTGATTGGTGATCACCATATAATACAGGACCCAGAACACACATCACGGAGACAATTGGTTCTTTGTTGTCTTGCTTATATTGTTTTGTTCTTAATACATTTCCTTTTCAGCAAACACTTCTTAGGTGACCAGTAAAGAAATTATTCATTTTGGGGGGGAAACAGGGCATTGTAAACACTATAGTACAACATGTTCCTTTATTAATTTTTTAATGTGACTCATATTTCTATATGCATTTTAGATCATTAATCATGGATGGAAGTGCTACATATCCCATAGGATAAGACAGTTACCCACTCACTCTCACTAGTCATTAGTCTCAAGCTTCTTCATCCCCTATAATTCCCTGTGTAAACCTAAAACTTCTGCTTTTCTGAGATTTGAAATGTAATATTGAGCTTGTCCCCAGTTCACTTCAGGTAATGTACAGGGAATAAGGTCCTAAAATCTTTTGAAAAACAAGGAAAATACATGTGACTCTTTCAAAGAAACACTTGAGAATGAGTGCAGTATTAAAACTTTCTGGAACCATCATTTTATTTGTAACTCAATGCTGACTGTCTCAGGCAGGGCCAAGCCATCTGAGGAATGAGCAATGAAACCCTGGGTGACCTCTCATCATGCCTGAGGCAATTTGGCCTTAAAGAAAGCACCGGTATATCATGTAAATCAATAACATTTTTCATAAACATTATTCATGTAATGAATGAAAAAATAATTAAATCCATCTTTGAACACAAAGTGGGGAACTCACTAATAGTATATTTTATAAGAAGTCAACAGCTTGCCATATCCTATATTATGTTTTATAAATTCTGATTTTCGGTTATGATTTCAGAATTTCCTCAAGTGTGACACACCTTCATTTCTCAGTATCATACAGAACTCTTCAGATTTTCAAAGAGTGCTCAGGACAGCACTTCATTACTCCTTTCAAATTTAAACATATCTTGGAGACTGATCAATATTTTGTAATAATAGAAGCCAGATTGTTATTAAGCTCCTTCCTTCCTTCCTACCTTCCTTCCTTCCTTCCTTCCTTCCTTCCTTCCTTCCTCCCTCACTCCCTCTATGGCTCTCTCTCTTATTTTCCTTTTTCTTTCCATAATCAGGAATTCACAGAAAGAACCCAAGATAAGAACCAGAGCTAGTCCTTCATGCTAGGCTGTAGTTGGACAGGCCAGTGATTTAGCCAATAAATATTGACAGCAAAATGCAGGTTCAATATTAACTCTACTTAATTAGTCAGTCTTATAAGCTAAAACTGTTCCAATTGAAGAGACACTATTTTGTTTTATTATATTAGAAAACAGTTTCCAGGCCTTCTGCCAAGAAGGTGGCAAAGGGAAAGATGTATTTGGAAAAGACACAGATATTATCTGTATATAGTATGTTTCCACAAAGAATTTTATTTTATTTCTAGGAAAATATGTGACCACTGAATTTAAGAATTTTAAGACTTTTCCCTGATATAAAGCAAAAATTTAGGTGATGTTTAATTTGAAGTTATAATAAAAAGTGGGGAGGCACTAACAATGCTTAATCAGGAGAAAAAGCAAAACCTCTACTAACTCCCTCTCTGATTTATTTACTAGAATAACAAAGCTCAGGAACAAGAAGTTTTTTATTTATCTTTTGTATTTTATCCATTAATTAATTTAATTTAGAGACCTTGCTTCATTTTCACTGCCAGACCTTGACTTTTTTGCAGCAAAGATGCATTACCATCTCTGTGATTCACTCCAGCTGTCGGCTATTCTGGTAACAGCCTGTGATGTTAGTAAATAAGGACAGTTTTATTTAGTCATATGGATTTTAAGGTCTTCTTAATCTTTCTGTCTTTCTCTTTCTTGGTTCTCATCAGTCAAAGAAAGCACCAGGTAAGCTATTATGGATACTCTATAATTTTATTGGCACCTAAAAGACTAAAATGTCTAAGTGTATCCTGGGATGGGCAAATCTCTGTGTTTTATCTTCCATGTTTTGCCTTTGCTATTTTATTGGTGGGTAAAAATCAACATAAATATGAGCTCCAACAATTGAACTATGTGTAATACCTGCGAATAGCAGCAATTAGCAAATAATCTATTATGGCTCTCTTTGTACTTGTATGATCAAATAAATGTGTGTGTATTTGTTAAAATTGAAGAATCCTGTTTCCTTGATACTTTCAAAAAAAGCTGATGGATTTTCCAGCTTTCAGATTGAAGAAAGTAATATAACAAATATCCTGACTTGGTTAGTGTATTATAAAATAATAAATGAGTCATGTTTAGAATCTAGCCTGATGTAAATTAATACATTTTGCATAATTTTTACATTTTGAATCCAATAGACGCAAAATGTTTTGGATCATAGAGTTTGGTGCTAAAAGAAGACATAAAGTAGATTGGAAGATATATATTAGATTCAAAGATCTCTGTTTCATACACTTTTTATTTCATATGAATATATTAAGGGCCTACATCTATTTTGCCTCAAAGAAATTTAGATTAATTTGAAACAGAAATACATAAACTCTATAAACTTATATAACAACTTTCACACAGGAAATGAAGATTTCAACACCTACTCATGCTCACTTAAAAAAAAAAGAAATTCTTGCTAGTGAATATGGGTGTGCTCAGTGCCAACATTCTAGGGGTTTATTGACCTAGCACCCTCCGAAAAGAAACAAGATGATGCAGGCAAGGAGGCTTTTGGGGAAAGGCTTCAGAGCCCCACATCACTCTTCTGAAGCTTTCCTTTCGAATTTTCCTTTTATTCAAAATATCTTCCCCTGTGAAACAAGTGACCCTGTTTTGTTAAACTGGTATGAATTTTAGAACAAGAGATGACCTCTGATAGAGTGGTTTTTGACCCATCTATTCCCATCCCCACACCTCAGTCTGTGTCCAGTGACATGGGCAGGCCACCAGCTTGCACTCACAGCCCGGTGATCTTATGATCATGAATAATTCATACTAGGAGATACCACTTTTTTCAATGATCACAGTAGCATTATACTGCTAAATGGCTAATCATTATTTCAGAATAATTACACTGTTTGGATGCTTTGAATGTGTAAACTCCTGGATAAATTATCTTCTAAGTATTTGTACACTGTTCCTGCTTTAAATCAAACCACAAGTAGAATATTGAATTTTAAGAAATAATTATGAATCAACAAAGAAGCATGAAGCTGCATTACCTTAATAATTTTAAATCTTTTTTATAGCACTATATTGAACTTTTGCTTTGGTAAAGGGTATGGAGAAGAGTTTCAGATAAAGTGAGACATTTTCTAAGATAAGGACTTTTCATAGAAAACAAATATATCTCTCCACTGTAGGAGCTCTTTTTCTTTTGTAGGCTTTTAAAATTTGTCTACCTTTAATAATATTGATAATCATTGTATTTAATTTAACTTTATTGCTCTTTGGCTAATCACCATCCATACGCAATTATGATTAAATCCAAATGAAATATTGGTCTTATTTTACAAAAAGCATTATTACAAGTTTGGTTCTGGCACAGACCTGCAGTAACCCCTGCAAATAATTAAAACATTATTCACCTTGTTTTCTGTATTCAATTTGTCTATGAGTACTTTTCTTATCCCAGAAGGACCTGGTGATTTATTAATAACTTTGTTTGAGATCTACTGAACTTTTTATGGGGAGCTCTTTTATTCACGCACCACCACTGCTTCCTCTTTTATTTCTAAAAACAACAACAACAATGGTTCAAGATATTAAATAATTAATGACTTCCACCAAGAGAGTACACCCATTTTTCATAAATAACCATGCAATATTTTGTGTGTTGTGAAGTCCAGATAACCATACCAGTAAAACAGACATATAATTAAACAAATAAAATGAAATATCCAGGTAGATTTTATTACCATTTTAATATTGGGTCTTACTTTACATCTAAAACTTCAAATTTTATTTCTAATAGTTAATGACAAAGCATGTTTTGCTGGAATTAGCATCTTTCACATCTCCAGATATATATATCTAGTTATATACCCGGCAGCTTAAACACACAGCTCCAGGAAGACCTCAATCCAGAATGTTGGTCTCCAGCATCTCCCACCTGCATAAATGGTACTACTTTTTACCAGAATAAACAAGCAAAAATCTCATAATTTTTTGTTCATCACTCTCCCTCATATTTCACATTGGACCACCGCAAGATGTCCTCACTATTGTTAGGATGCCTTTCAGAGGAATCCCTGCTCACCTTTCTACTGCTAAGCCCTCCTATAACTCACCATCATCTCCTGACAGTGCTGGCTGGGAGCCACCCAGCCTCTCTGCTCCTACCTTTGACCATCCTTTAGAATGATCTTTTCAAAATAGAAGTCATATATCTTAATTACATATGCTTAAAACTCTCTAACAGGTTCCCATTCAATCAATTAGAATCTGACAGCGCTGTCACTTACAGACTAGTTCCTAGGCCTCCTTTGACTGTCTTCTTTCTTTACTTAGTTATATCCTTGCCTCACTGACTCAAATTTTTTTTATCTTGCTACCTGTGATCTTTACCTTTGTTATTACATCCACCTGGGCCATTGTTTCTTCAAGGTTTGAGACTTTTTACTCCTCATCATTCAAGTTTCTTTTCAACTGTATCTTCCTTAGACAAGCCTGTAATCTCTCCTCAGTATCATTCTCAGAAGAAACCACTATAATTTGATTTGATTTCCAGACTTTTGTTATACATTTATATAGAAATGTATGTTGATAAAAAACATAGATTTCTTTTTAACTTAACAATGATCATTTTACACAAATCTTGGTAAATTACTCTTTCATTTAAGAGACAAGTTTTGAAAATTTTATTATTGTGGTACACAAAGTTGTATCTCTATTTTTACTTTCTGGTTTTCCATTTTTTTTAAACTATCTGTTTCAAGCGCTTTCTGATGGATTGAGAATGAGAGTTGAGGGAAATTGATGAATCAAATATAATTCCTAGATTAATATCCCTTATAAAATAGCTTATTTGATCTTCCTTATTGCAGAGGCAATTCTCTTACATAACTCTTCTTTCACATGTATCACTTTGCACTATTGTAGGTCTCAAAACGCAGATTGCTGCATCCTGGGGTATATATATTTTTTTTATTTTAAGAATGTGCTGCCGACTCTACCTCCACTATAGCTGAGCTTATCTATACTATCATCAACAATGTTTAAGACCCTTTGCTTGACTCTACACTTCGAAATTTAAAAATTTAGCCAATTTCATGGATTATATGGTCTTTTTCTTCCCTATCATGGATCCAAACTGAAAAAAATTTACCCTAAATGTTATTCACAATATAAAATTATCTATTTAATAATTTGCACAACTGCTCAAGAAGAAATGAGCAAATAGACTCTGCTACTTTAAAAGTATTACAGAACTACTAAGCATGAAGAGGCCAGCCGTAAGCTCACAGGGCTACTCATATGGGCTATGATAACAGGCTACAGTGCTTTTCATTCTTTTTGAATTTGACCTTTAACAAGTGCACCAATTCTTTTAGCATACCTCCTATATTTTTCTGTTTATAGACCAAAGAAACCAACATCTCATTGGGTGATCCATCTAACACTTTGTTTGTATTTATCTAAAGCAGTTCTGTCTTTTGTGATTTTAATCGGGTCCTAAAATAAAGATTATCAATTATTGAGTACATCAAGACCTTTCTTTCCTCCTTTATTTTTATTTATTTGATTTCTGTAAGGTATGTCTATTGCTTTAAGGCTTTTAGAAATATACCTATGAAGATTCATCATTTAAAGTAAATGTGGCAAATACAATTCTCTCTGAATATAAAGCTCAGAAGGGCTCACTAGGGAATCTCAGCCATAAAGGCTGAGAACATATAAATCTCTCTAAGGAGAGATAAAATTTCAAAGAAAATGCTTTTTCAAAGTGAGTATCAACAGAACAATTTTCTTAAATATAACCCAATATAGAATAGTCAGAGTTGAGACATAATTCCTTAAAAATTTCCTCTGAGTGGTCAAAAAAATACTCCAAGAGCAGACACATAAGAGAACATTCCCAAAAAATTCAGTTTGGGCTCAATGTGAAGGCTGCTTTAATCTTGGAAAATGTGGAAGAATCAGAAACCACATGTATTTCCTATAATTGTAAGAACAGTATCAGAGACTGTAGATTGCAGTGTATATTTTGTGCAGATCTGTGGGTTAGGGATTGGGGAGACAAGGCTCAGCTGAGTATCTTGAGCATTTTCTCCCTGTCAGTATGGTTTACCAGATGTACATCAGGAAATGTGGACAGTATGTCAAGAAGTGGGAGATGTTTATGAGGATGTGGGAAACATGTATAGGAAGTAGAATGTATCTGTCAGGGAGTAAAATGTATGTGTCAGGTAATGAGAAACACACCTTGTCCTTCAGTTCTTTTAGAGGAACCTGTCAGGTACAAATTCAGATTTTCTGCATAATGCTGACCTATCAAAGGAATTGAAGGGCTTTCTAGAACCATTTCTTTGTCACTAATTTCATTTTTGCAATTTGGAGGAAGAAGCCAGATCATAGTAATAGTCCTGCCATTACATTTTCTTTTTTTAAAAATTGTATTTATTTATTTTTTAGAGAGAGGGGAAGGGAAGGAGGAGGAGAGGGAGAGAAATATCAATGTGTGGTTGCCTCTCTCACAACCTCTGCTGGGGACCTGGCCTGCAACCAGACATGTGTCCTGATTGGGAGTCGAACCAGTAACCCTTTGGTTTGCAGCCTGCACTCAATCCCCTGAGCTACACCTGCCAGGGCTATTTTCTTGAAAAATATATATTGTTTGTAATTAAATATATTGTACTTCAATTCTATAAAAATGTCAATCATGCTATTCATTTCATTAATTCTTAGAGTTACAATGACTAAATTTATTAAGTGTGTCATATCTCAGTCTTAGATGAAACAACTGCTTACATTAGAGCACAAAATAAGTGTTATATTGTCCCTCAAATCATTCCTGAATAAACTGTGACTGTGTCAGAATTAAAGTAGTAGTCTGGAAATCCTACAAGAAACCAGATTTTTTTTTTAACAAAAGTCCCAGCACAATTTTTTGATTGGTTTCTGGACCTTGTGAATGCCTGGAGTGGTCATGTCACATTGAGCCTGCTCTTCACTATGGATGCCAGCTTAGGCAAGGACATTGCTTCTGTTCCTTTTTCCCCATTATTATTTTGGTTTCTGTCACTTTTTGTAAACTTGAGAGGATGTTATTTAAGTGTTACTTTAGAAATTGCTGTATCCACAAGCAAAATTTTAGAATAATCATCTCTTTTGCAAATAGGGCAAGCAAATCTAAAGATCTACAGAAGACAGAGTCATTAGGAGGTAAAAAGAATCATTTATAAGGAAGAAAAAAGGTTAAAAGCAATGTTTGTGTTGCAAGTCAGAGACTAAGAAATGGAACTTCTAGGTCAAAGGAAAATGTGGCCATCTCAGCCAAGAAAGAATTGGGGATTCACAAGGGAAATAATGAGTAATTGTTCACTTTCCACACAATATGTTTCATTCTATTCCTTTGAACAAACGCATTTCAAATTCATTCATGAAAACATGCACAAAAAGAAAAAAATACTCTGAAAGTTATTTTTGCAATAGGAAAAGAATATCTCCTCAGGCTTCTTAAATTGTCAATGCTGAATTCAGTGAACTTGAGAGCGAGTAACAGTGGGTTCTTGTCACCAGGGTCCAAGTACCTGACACTCCAGTGTCAAGAGCAAAGTGTGCAGCCAACAGAGCATAGAGGAGTACAGTTCTCTTCTGATCCTCCCCCTTCCGCCTCCTTCTCTTCTCCCACCTCATCTTTTACTTTCTCCTTCTCTTCCTTACTCTTTTCCCCACTCATTTCTCTCCTCCTCTGCCGACTTCTTCACCTCCTCTCACTCTTTTCTTCTTCCTTCACTTGTTGTGTTCTTTTTCTTCCTTCTCCCTCCTCCTCCTTCTCCACTTTTCTCCCTCTCTTTACCCTCCTTTGCCTCCTCTTTTTTCTCTTCCTCCTTCTCCACTGTTTTCTCTTTCTTCTCCTCCTCCTATTCCTCCTTCTGTCATTCCACTTCTCTTTTCTCCATAATGACAAGTGTGTATTATACTTTTTAATATGGTTTTCATTTAAAAAGTTGTCCTTTATTTAACTTAACAAAGGATATTACACCCATTCGTACAGCATGATAGGATGAGCTAGTAGGAACCAGCTAGACTCCATCCCAAATTCCCCTTCAAGTTCGAGCAGGCATAGGGGTGTGGCAAGTTTGCTAGAGGGCATGAGAGACCAGCCAGGACAGCCATGCTGGGTCTTCGCTCTTTCAAGAACTAGAGAAATACTTTCTTTGTATCTCATCCACTCATTTATTTTCTTATCTATAAGTTGAAATAAATGTTTTGTTTTAGTTACTTCTTATAGCTAGCACAAAATATGTTTGTAAGGATCAAGGCTAAGATCTATGCTACAATTATTAGAATGTCAGATTTCACTATTTATGTTTTGAAAATATCTTATAAGTCACTTTAGTAAATCATGTTCTTCATTTTTAAAACTAGTAAAAGCAATACATTAAAGTGTTTTTTAATCAATATCATGCTAACAAAATGTTAAAATAGTACCATACTAACAAATAATATATTTAAAAATTTAGAAGAAAACAAGTCAATGTTACCTATTTGAATTTTAATTTTTAAAATCCAATTAAGGTTTAGATAATTTTCTGAAGTTCAGAGTGTAATGTAGTTACAAAAAACACAAATTCTGGAATCAAAATGACCAGGATTCAATCCTGTCTCTGATGCTTACAAGTACATTTTCTGGAGAAGACAACAATCTCTCTATTCCTTAGTTTCCTCACCTGCAAATTGGCTGTGAGGGTAGCAATTACTGCATATGTTTTGCATAAGAATTAAACACGTTTATGATCTCACATTTAAGTGGAACCTAATCAACAAAACAAGCAAGCAAGCAAAATATAAGCAGAGACATTGAAATTAAGAACAAACTGACAGTAACCAGACGGGACGTGGGAGGGAACAACGGGGGGAAGGGGAGGGGTTTTCAGGAACATCTATAAAGGACACATGGATAAAACCAAACTCGGGTGTGGGATCAGGGGTGAGAGGTGAGGATGGATGAGGTCGGGGCGGGGGGGAGTGGTGGGGGAAATGGAGAAAACTGCACTTGAACAACATAATAAAGGAATTAAATGAGTTTAAATATCTGAAACATTTGTGCTGCTGCCTAATATTCAATGTTCAATGCGTGTTACCTGTGGTTTTTACTAACAAAACTGTTTCTGGAATCATGGCACAGGAATAAGAGAAAAAGCCGCCATAGCATCTAGGTGTCATTTTTAGCAGTACTTAGTACATAATTAAGTGTCTATTGTATGTGGCCAACCCTAAGCAAGACACATGTTTTATTTCTAAATCTTTAAACCTCAGATAAAATCAAAGAACAGATGGTACCAGCACATAAGTCTTGCTCACACCATACTGTTCTTTCCTTACAGTTTGCATGCTTCTGAAGTGTGTTGATTTTAAAACACAGTTTTAATTTTTGCTTAGAAGCAAGTAGCTTAGATTTTGGAATGCCTTCAGGCTGGAGTCTGAAATTAAGTGAATATATGGAGAAGCATACTTTAAAGACATTCCTCGCAGTCATATTACACAAGAGTGTTCATCTTTCATGAAACAGAAAAAATGGCTACTGAGAATGAGTGGACATCAACATACATTATCTCAGTACCAGGGCATGAGTGAATTTTTACCTTGAGTTCAAGAGTTGAGACAAACTATAATATCACATAGCAAAAACAAAGAAAAGTAATTTTAAAGACAATATTATGAAACTTGTCCTTTCCATCTCCTCTGATCTTTGCTTCTCCATTACCTGTCTTAGACAATGGTTTCATGAGCTCAATTTTATTTTGGTAAAGTGCAACTTTTGTAAAAGTTGGTGGCTCAGAGGAAATATGCTTTCTGGAATTTGGGATTCCACACATAATCCAAAAATGTGGGCACTCTTCCCTGGCCCTGGAGGTAGTCTTCCTGTGCATTCTGGCCAGGCCTGCCTTCTGAGCCTCCGAGCGAGGAAATACAGCCGTGATGTGGATCCATATCCTACCTCTGCCTCACCAAGTGCTGACCTGTTGTGATCCTAAGACCTCTATTCCTTCAAAATATGACATGCCAAAATGCAGATCACTTCTTAACTTAGTAAGTGAACTGATCACCTTGACTTTGGGCTGCAGTGAGTAAAAAGGACTTTGCTGAGGGAGGGTGGAAATACCACGTGTGGACGTTTTCTTCAGCTCTGTGAGTCAGATCATGGGGACCTTTAGATCTCCCTGTGTTTAACACCCAGGACTCCTATTCCAACATGAGAGACAGGATCACAAAAATGAAAGGCAGATTATATACACCCAAAACACTTCATTTCAGAAAGGAAGACAGAAATCTTCTTATATTCTACTTTCTCATACTTTTTATTGTTTTCCTTGTAAAATGACTTTGTTTTTCTTAGTCTAAATCTTAGGAAAGTTTGATTCTATTGCTTATTAATGTTCAAAGGTTTAGAATGACATAACATTTTTAGGGTTTTATGACCGTATCTTTTTTTAACCTTCTGTTTATGGCAAACATCAGTAAAACTTCGAGTCTCTGAAAAATCCTATAACTTCACGAAACACATTTCCAGCTAATGTTGAATATAATCTCAATAATCATTGCTCTCACATGTAGAACCAAATGGACTAAAATGTGCTGAACATCAGTGATCATTGTTTCAAACTTTGTGTTAGAAAAGGTTGAGCTCATTTCTGTCTGCTATAGATGTCCAGACAATTCTGCTGGTAAGGGGTCATGACTCATGGGATTGAGTCACAGCTAAGGGGATGTGCAACCACCACAGAGCAAGCCAGAGCAGCCTTGCCAATTGCACTGAAGGAGAGAGGACACATGCTCTGAGTCTCCAGTCTTAGTAAAATTGTATGAAACAATTGTTTGGGAAACTTATGCAATAGGAAGTGTGGGAGTTGAAAAGCTTAATATTTATTTGGATTAGATACCACACATTTTTAATTTGCCCTAAGAAAAATTACATTGGAAAGAGAAGAAGATTTGGAATGGTTCCTTAAATAGATCTAAAGGATAACATTCATTTTTTTAGAGCTGAAGAGTACAGAAAGAACATTCTTCTACCTTATTTATTTTTAATTGAAGATGCTATACAAACATTTGCCAAATTATTCAAGTGAGAACCATAATTAGGCAATGCAAGTGGAGGAAAAAAGGCAGTAAGTGCCAACAATGAAGCATCTATTTATGGGTATTACCACACATAATGAAAGCAAAACAGTTGTAGCTGTGTATTAAATTTAGAGTATCATTCCTAATAATATTCTCCATGTGTGAAACATTTGGCAGGAAGTATCAACATAAGGACAAGTTCATGATGGTCAGATGCTCGAGAAACTAGTGCAAATAACTAAGGATTAAATAAATAAAAGAATTGAATACAAATGAAAAATAGCATAGACTACAAGACTTTGTAGTACAAAGTGAAGTGGTCCTGTCCTAAATTATCTTTTTTTTATTGTTTACAGAAAATGTTAACCACATAATTGTCATATAGCTCCCTTGCGGGAAAGCCAGATTCTTTTTATTTCACATGCCCAAGGAAAATAGATAATTTTTGAAGCAATGTTTTTTATTTGCTCAATTAGATACAGAGTTTTAGGCTTAATATGTTAAAAATAATTACTTACAAATTTAAACAGTTACTATGTCACTGTCTTTCAAATATAAGTGGAATACTTATGCCTTCTCCAAATTCTAACTAAAGTATGAGTTCATGAAAATACTACATAGGTATACCTGTTAGAGGTTTGTTACTGCATTAATGTCATTTTAGTCTGTTGGGTAATTCAGTCATTCATTCAGAAGAATTAGATCAAGATGAGTTTTTAAAAAAATTTACCGTTATTCTATCACAGTTGTCCCAATTTTTCCCCCTTTGCCCTCTTCCACTCAACTCAGTCCCACTCCCATAGTCAGTACCCATGCTGTTATCCATGTCCATGGGTAATCCATACATATTCTTTGACCACTCCTTCCCTCTTCTCTCCACCATTATCTCCCTCTCCCCTCCCCTCTGGTCACTGTCAGTCTGTTCCATGTTTCCATGCCTCTGGTTCTATTTTGCTGGTTATTTTATTTTGTTCATTAGATTCCTCTTTTAAGTGAGATCATACAGTATTTGTCTTTCACTGACTGGCTCATTTCACTTAGCAAAATATTCTCGAGCTCCATCCATGCTGACTCAAAAGATAAGAGTTCCTTCTTTCTATTTGTGGTGTAGTATTTCATTGTATAAATGTACCACAGTTCTTTTGATGCACTCATTTACTGGTGGGCACTAACCCTGTTTTCAGCATTTAACTATTGTAAATAGTGCTGCTATGAATATAGGGGTGCATCAAGTTCTTTTGAATTGATGATTGGGGATTCTTAGGGTATATTCCCAGCCGTGGAATCACTGGGTCAAAAAGAAATTCCATTTTTAGGTTTTTGAGGAAATTCCATACTGTTTTCCACAGTGGCAACACCAGTCTGCATTCCCACCAACAGTGCACTAGGGTGTCTAAATTTTTTTTATTTATTTATTTTACATTTTAAAATTGTTGTTCAAGTACAGTTGTCTCCATTTTCCCCCTACCAGCCATCTCTATCTCCCACCCTTGATCCTATACTCCCATTGTCTTTGCCCATGTGTCCTTTATACATGTTCTTGACAACCCTTCCTCCTCCCCCCCCATTATCCCCTCCCACCTCCCCTCTGGTTACTGTCAGTTTGTTCTTAATTTCAATGTTTCTGGTTATATTTTGCTTGATGGTTTGTTTGGTTGATTAGGTTCCACTTATAGGTGAGATCATAGGGTATTTATCTTTCACTGCCTTGTTGGGAACCACCCTGCCTGATTTCAGAGATTGTAACCCCCACCAAGGATAAGGCTGAGGGAGTGACCTTGGACTGTAAGACACCAAGGAGACAAAACCTTATGTCCCTGGCAGGATGGCTGCTTCTGCTCCTCTTTCCATAACTGGCCCCCAATGCTTGGTTGGTTAGCCAATGACAGGTAAGATTCCCCAAGGGGGGAATGACCTAAGGCAGGCACGATCATGTGGGAGGCCCCCAAGGAAGGATTTTGGGGGATACAGCAAAAGGAGGTGATGAACCCTCACCCCTCGGCTTTGACAAAGCCTGAGTCCTCATTCTGTCTGGGAGAAGTCTCCTAATCTCTTGGCTGCCTCACTTCCCTTGCTCCACCTAAACCTGAAACAATGACTGCCTTACTTCCCTTGCTCCACCTAAGCCTGAAACAATGACAGAGGGTGGTGCAGCCCTGTGCTGGAAAGGGCAGTTTCCCCGGGCAATCAGGCCTAAGAAAGAATAGGTAAAATCCTGTGAAATCTGCTTTGTCTAGAATGCTCTCAATTAAATGATAAGGGTGTAAGCAAAAAGTGAGTTTGTTCCTCAAAGCTTTACAGCTCTTTAGCTACCTGACCCTGACTCAAAATAGGCCCTCAGAGTTCTTTGTTATCTATTGTTTGATCTTTACTGCCTGACAATAATTAATGAGCTTTATCTGTAATCCTGTGCAAATGAACCCAATAAAAGCCCATTGAGGAACAGGCTCCTGGCCCCTCTCCTTTGAGAGATTTCCTCCCCAAGCAGATCATGTCTTGGTAGACTTATTCTCATCCGTGGTGGCTGGGGGGACCCTGCAGGCAGAACCCCCCCACACCGCCTGGCTTGTTTCACTTAGCATGATGCTCTCTATATCCATCCATACTGTTGCAAAGAGTTGGAGCTCCTTCTTCCTTTTTGGTACAGAGTATTCCATTGTGTAAATGTACCATAGTTTTTTTGATCCACTCATTTACTGATGGGCACTTAGTTTGCCTATCAGCACCTGGCTAAATTGTACTGCTATGAACATTGGGGTGCATAGGTTCTTTTGAATTGGTGTTTCAGAATTCTTAGGGTATAGTCCCAGCAGTGGAATCGCTGGATCAAAAGTCAGTTTTCTTTTTAGTTTTCTGAGGAAATTCTATACTGTTTTCCACAGTGGCTGTACCAGTCTGCATTCCCACCAAGAGTGCACTAGGGTTCTCTTTCCCCCACATTCTTGCCAGCACTTGTTGTTTGTTGACTTACCAATGATGACCATTTAGACCAGTGTGAAGTGTTATCTCAAGACAGAAATTATTGATAATGTACTCAACAAAGAAATTGCATTGTATAAGATTTATCTACTTTAAAGTCTATATTTTCTTGTTGAAATACGTTATTCTTTAGAAAAAAGATTTTATTTATTTATTTATAGAGAGAGAAAGGGAGGAAGAGAGGGAAAGAAACATCAATGTGTGGTTGCCTCTCGAGTGCCCCCTACTGGGGACCTGGCCCACAACCTAGGCATATGCCCTACTCTGGGAATCAAACCAATAACTCTGGTTTGCAGACTGGTGCTCAATCCACTGAGCCACCCCAGCCAGGGTGAAATAGGTTATTCCTTTATAAGAAAAAAGCATGAGAATCTGTTAGAGCTCTTGAAGAAAACATATGTAGGTTCTCAAGTTGTTGCAGGAAACTTTATCACTATCTCTGCCAACTCTCTTGTGACCATGGTCTCTGAGAGATTCATAACAGCCACCACAGAGAAAGCCCCGTGTTTCCAGCTCACCTGAGAAATGAATGTGAAAACTGACAAGAGTAGAAAAAGAACAGCATATGAAGTGAACAATCAAAAGCCTGAAAAATCAAAAAGATTTTGCTTGTGTATAAGGCAACAGATAAATTGTAAGACTGTTTATACCTATGGTAGCTTCTTGGTATTTCTCCTATTTTCCAAACTTTCTTGAAGGCTATATTCTTTATGTACAAAACTGTTGGCCCCAAATTTATACTCTCTTCTAAAATAAAATAGAAAATAACCCAGGAAAGTTTTTTTGTCTGCAATTAAGAAAAAACATTTTGAAAATATATTTTTATCACATACCTTTATTTACAAAATTAAATAAAGGTGGGACAATTGTAACTGAACAACCATAAATTTTTAAAAAATGAAATAGAAACCTCTAGGCTCCATTGTCCAGATTTTGTTTCACTTTTTCCCCAATCATCAGTGAGTGGTTGAAGGAGTTTGCTAATACTCTGTAGTAAGTGCAATTTGTGTTTTGGTTTCTGTGATGGGGGCATCTTCTAAGTGGTCTCCTTTCAGGATCCCCAACTTGTCCTCTGCCACAGAAGCAGAATCACAAATCACACAAGTCATTTCCCTGCTAGAAACTAATCAAACCTTCATATATGGTCTTCCCTGGAAGAGAAAATCCTATAGCATCTAGTCTTTGCCTAAAACCAAGATGGCTTATTGTGTCCTGTACTCTTGTTCTCCACTTACACAAGCTGTCTTTCTGTCTCTGAAATGTGAGAATCATTCTCCAGCTTGTGAGCTGGGCTCTGGCTTCTCCTTAGAATTCCTTCTCCCTTGCCTATATCTAGATCTCAACTCGTAAAGTTACTTTCCCTGATGGGCCTTCCATGACAACTCAATCTATGGAAACCATCCAGTCACTCTCTGAATGTCACCAATTTACAGCCCTTTACTTGGAGCTATTTGCTACTTTCCCTTTAGGTTGATATTTCCTTGTTGCTTTGTTTTGTTTTCTTCTCCTCTAGATTGCAGTGTCTATCATAGCCCAGGTCTTTTCTCTCTATTTGCTGCAGTAACCCTTGCACTTAGCACTGTATCTGGCACTAAGTGGCAGATTAGAAAACTCTGATGAGTGATTAAGTGTATAAATAAATAAAGTGAATAAAGGAAAGACACTGGAAAGCATGGTAGCAGAAGACCGAATGAAGAGTGGATCCAAATTGGTGCAAGGAAATTATTGGTTACTAGTGGGAGCTCAATTTGGACCTGATAACAGAATTGAGTGTTCTGGTGCAGGTTTAGAAATGGACTCAGAAGATACCATCAAATGAGGTTTTGAGAAAATGCCTCAAAGTGACACTTTAAGAAAAAAGTACACATGTGGGGCTGTGGGTTCTGATCTTGGTGACTTTGGATGGCAGAGGATTTTCATGTGTCTCAATTAGCCAAAGGCTGAACATGTAATTGGGTAGAAAGCTTGTTCCTAGGCAGGGAAGGCTTCTGTTTGAATTCAGTCTGTCTTCACAATTGCTTAATATTGTTTTATACATGATATGACATGCACTGATCCATAAGATCCATTTCTTTTAAAATACTTTTTTAAATTAAAGGAATAACTGATATACCCAGTAAGTGCTCCCAAAAGAACTTTGAAAAATAATTCTTTAGTGTTTAAAGTTTATAACCAAATGAAAGGCAACTTTTTATACTACAGCTCTGTGTCAACACATACTTCATTGCAACATTCACTTTTCAATTGTTGGTTTGCTATTTGCTTTGTTTTGTTTTTCTTGCCATTGTCCTTGACAAGAGTTGGCATGGTTTAGAGGAAGTGACTAACCCACTGTTCCTGAGAAAGCATGAAAAAAACTAAGATTCCAACACTTGTTAAGTGTGTGGTTGTTCATCCTGTAAAAGATCTTCAGCAGCTAAAGTCTATACAAAGACTGATCATTAAGTAAGGAGATTACAATAGTCTCATTATTTTACAAGTTAAAAAAGAAATTAATGTACTGAATGATGTGCCTGTTGAAATCCTTCCTAGGAAATACACTGCCATGATATTGCACCAATAATACTTTTTAGTGAGTTGACAATTTTTAGTGTGTGAAACTATTATGACAAATTAAAACACCCTGGATGGTATTCTACTGTTTAAGAGTATATTTCCTATAATAGTACTAATGGAAAAGTCATTCAGAGTTCAGTAATATTTTACAGAATAAAATTTTGTGAGCACTTATAGAAATAAAGCATGCTAGCACAGACACTAGAGTTGTGGATTACAGTTGTGAGTATATGAAACACAAGGTTTATTCTTGTCTTATTATTATTTATTAATTATTGTATTATTTTCCAAATGAACTATGGTAGACCTACTTTTGTCCTAGACTGTATTGTCTCCTCATTGTTGTTATTGATTATTTGCAGAGATCACATGAGCTAGGTCACAGAACTCTAGTGGGGATTGTTTGGAGAACTTCCTAAAGACAAAGACAGAGTGGGTTTCTTCTCCCATATCTGGTAGATGAAAACATCCATTATCTTTAACCTAGGGCTCTTTTCCCCAATTTAAATTTTAGATCTGTGTTTTTATTCTCCTTCAAAAAAAGAATGGAATAATTGTTGACATGAAAAATATGGAAATTTGAACATATCCAATTTTAATCATTAGCCTTAAAAATTAATATAGTATTTTAATGCAAAGTCCTGAATAATATGGCAACATACTGTGATTTTTGGAGGGGGTAATTGCTGTTTGTTTTTTGTGTGGTGTTATATGTGTCTTACCAACTTTCCCTTATGTTACATGCAGGCTGTATTAGTTGAATACACTTAGAGAGATAATCTATGTGTAAATCCCTGAATGAGATGTTACTTGTCTAGGTTTAATTTTCTTTCCAAAATGGCACAAGAAAATAACTTTCATTGTGAATATGGTGAGTGTAGAATATTGTAAGCATTCCTTTTAAATACTCCTGAAATAACTTCAGCAGATCAGGAGACTTCCAGAAGTCTTCATGGAAACAGAAAGAGTCCAGCAAAAAAAGTAATTAATTAATTCAATAAATAAAAATAAAGCTACATTAAAACAATTAAATCTTGGTTTCAATTCAAATAAACTCTACAGAGATGCATTCTAATAGGCTCTCTCTTTTGAGTTTGGGAAGTTGGACCACCAGGATATGAGAGGTGAGTGCTGTACATCAGAAATTACTTCACTGAGCAATGTGTGGTCATTTAGTTCTCCAAACAAAGTTGAGAAAGGGTGCGCTTTTAGATGGAATGCTGAGTATGCATGTAAGTTGAAGTGATGAACACATGGAATGCTTTTATTTTTTTTAAATGAGAGTCAAAGAAAAAAGAGCAATGAAATAAGAAGAACTAAGGATTTCCAAATATGAAGAGATCATATTGTGGGGGTTGGACAGGTGTCCATAGTGATGCATTAATATCTTTACATGGTAGGCATGTTCTTCAGTCTTTAATATAGATCTTTCGTTAGAATAAAACTTGCAAAATGGAAATCATGGAGTCTTGTTAACAGGGAGGACTGCGAGGCAAGGGCTGCTGGACAAGAACCCTGTGAGGGAATCCAGGATGGAGAGTGTTGCAGGGACACATTGCCACTACTCATTAAATCAGATTTTGTAAAATGACAGAAGAAGGGGGAAATGGGTATTATCAAATCAACTAACAATATCTGCTACTAGAGGATTTCATCCAAAAAGCTGTAGATCCCTGAGAAGACAGAGACAAAGTTAAATATAGTCAGAAAGAATTCAGTCCCATATCACTTAAGATATCAAAAATTAGTGGAGGTAGAAATTATAGAAAGATTGAACAGGTGATGTGCAAGTTATACTTTCACTCAACCAAAGTTTTGTCTATATTTTACCCTATGCTCTAGATATAAATGAAATATGAATAAGAAATATTAAAGTTCTGTGAACATTAGGTTTTTGCCTGTGGATGGCATGGGTACCATTTTATTTTAAGTCTGCATAGTTGAAAATAAGTTGTCTCAGCCTGAAAGCGATGAAAAAAAGAGACATTGAGCAGCAATGCATAATTAAGAGTTGGGGTCCCCTGGGTGTGTGATTGAGGTAGGAGGGAAGTGAGGTATAGAGTGAGAGGTGGGGAAACCAGGAGATGCTAAGTATGGGTCACTGCCTTGCGAAAAGCAATTGCCTGTTACCTGACCTGTCCCCTGGAGGGAGGGATGTAGAGAACTTAGGGATGTAGAGACTCTTCTTTACCTCTCCTTCTGTTCAACATTTCCTCTGTGGGGAGTTAACTCTCTAATTCTGGGTCACTTTATCTAGCCTCTATGCCATCACCTGGGAAGGTCAGCTAGAGGCTTTGTGCAATATCAAGGCAATCAACTCCATGCTGATGGGCAAGGTCTAGCAAGTATGGAGGGCACTGGGGACTTTGGAGTCCAAGAAAATTAGAGAAGGCAAATAAAATATGTCCAACATGTAAAACTTAAGGGTACAACATTTCAAATAAAAATTCCAAATTAAAAAAATCTCACTTGTTAAAGTTGAAAGGTCTTTGATCTAATTTGGCCAACAGCAATTTGTTTTTATTCTCACTTTTTAAAAAAATTCCTGTATTTTATTATTAGTAAATACATAAATGGCACACGTGTTGCTAACAAATAGTAAACTTTTCTTAGTAAGTAGTAATTTAGATAAATTCAGTTACACAAACTTCTGATTAAAATAACCATTGCACACTTTTATTCCTGATTATTTTGAGGGACTGCATAGATAGATTTAACTACGTCTCTAACCAACCACTTCTCATCCTGTTATCTGTACTGTAAATTTTGGTGTTATTGCAAATGACAAGTAAATTTATAAATTCCAGATCAATTTCTCCCATGGTCTTCCTGATCATCGTGATTTGTACCTTTATTGCCATTATGAATGCCCATGAAAACTAAGAATGCATCTTTCCTAAGGTCTTTTCACAAGGGTGTTTTGCTCTAATGCAAAGCAAATGTTTTACTTAAGCGTTTAGTAAGTTTTCATGGTTTAAAAAACCCTGAAATACTACTCAGGCTGTATAAAACATTCCTCACTGGAAGAACTGTTCAGCTGGTGGCTGCTTTGGAGATCAATTATTTGGAAAGACTCAGTTGAACCCAGCACCATTCAAACTCCTCCCTCGTACAGCCACCTGAAGGAAGGATGATAATGCCAGAAATCAAGTAAGATGAAGAATATTTTAAGCCTCTCTTGTGAAAAAAAATGGGTTCTTATAGCCAGCATGACCTTGGTGTAGGACATTTGGGGGGAAGGACAATCACTTCAGACAATCATTCTCCCAGATGACCATTAATCCCCAGGCAGTGACCTTGTCCGCATTGCTCTTGCTTAATTCAATTATTTGAGGTTGTGGGTTTTCCTTTGTGAATATTTTATTGTTCAGTCAGGCTCTCTAACTTCCCTTTCCCCACTCAATTCTATTTCCCTGATATAGGCCAGCCCATGTTTACATTCAACTCACACACTCAGAACCATATCTCATTCACAGAGAGAAAAACATATTTGAATTCTTAGATGCAGGTATTGTTAAGTGAACACTTTGAGGGAAATATTGATAAACAATTTTCAAGTATACATAGACTATCAATGTACATATATGCTAGTATCATAAATCACTGTAGGTTATTTTATTCAAATGTGATTTTCATATCCAAGTTAGCATTAGACTTAATAGTTTTACTATGAGGCAGAATTAGAAAATCACAATTTAGATGAGGTTGGATGTTACTAGTTGAATAAGCAATTATAGTCCCTTAACATGAAACTGGAATTTAAACATTAGAATTAGGAAAAAATTTGAAAGTGGGAATGGCATTCATGTTTTCATTTGCATGCACCTAGGTGTTTGAGACGAAACCCATGTCTCCAGGTGGTGATTAAGAGACACATACATTTAGACTTCCAGGAAGATGACCCCAGCAGTTAACATGCAAGCTTTGCATTCAGAGAGATCAAATTCAAATCTCAGATCCACACTGAAGCTAGGATGCTTCCAATAAAGGACCTCACTTCCCCACTGGGACCCTGGAGAGTACTACTAACGAAGATAATATTTTTGAGGAGTAAACATAAAGCTGTCACATGGCTTACTCTCCCTGTTAGTGTGCAGAACCCCCCAAAATATTTATTTATAATAAATTGTATATTTAGTCTTACATGTTTAAACTTCGGTCACCCTCAAAGTACTCTCTTGTTGATTTTGATATGTTTTAGTGCTTCGGTCATTTTTTATTTCACCTCTTCCATTTCAGCAGAATGTTTCCCTTTGAGGACATTTTTCATTCAAGGAAACAAACAAAAAAAAGTCACCCAGGACAAGATTGGGTGAATAGGAAGGGTCATGTCATTTTTGCTCAAAAATGCTGAACCCTCAGCATGGTGGGCAGGTGTGCTCATAAATCTCCCATCATGAAATGGGCAAACACAATGAAGGAATCTTAAAAAAAATTACTGAAGCTGAACACAGCCTCTCACAACAACACCAGCTGATACACTGATACAGATGTGTTCCCAGAATACTCACCTAGAGGGGTAAACCTGTACTACAAGATACCTGCCCTCCAGAAGATAATTCTAGTTTTTTGGAATCCCCCTTCATATTTATTATAGGGGACACATAACTCTCAAGGTAGATGTACAGGGTTGGGCAAAAGTAGGTTTATAGTTATTCATATAGAAATTAATACAATAATTAATAACACAAGAATAAACTCTGTGTTTTATGTACTCACAACTGTAAACCTCCTTCTCTCCAACCCATGGGAATGTGCACATATATAGCTTATTATAATCACATTATTCCGCTTGCAATGTTTATTTTTGTTCAAGATGTTGTTATAATAATAAAATAGTTTATTGAATTATAAATCTATAGCCTCATTAAAATAGTAACTAAATTGAAGCACTTTAAATCATACATTAAATGTGACATTTTGAAATTATTTTTATTATATTTCATAAATGTTACCTATACTTTATTTGTGTATAAACTTTATATAATCTAATTTTTATAAGTATGTCAATATTTCTAGACTTGGAGAACTCAGCTTCTCAGTAAGTACATAATTAGTAGATAAACAGCTGGCTTTTCCCAACCACTTCCAGGTGTCATAGCAATACTACAACCCCCAATTTCAAGATTTCATTACTTTTCTATGATAACTTCCTAAATAATAATATGCATATGTTAGCATAAATTCCAAAGCAATTGATGTATTTATTTATATATTAATTTATTATGTCAAACAACTAATTTTTCATATTGGGCACGGAGATAATGTTTCCTGTAGGATAACCAGCTGGAGGAGACGTTCCCTGGCCTTCTTCACAGCCTGTCCCATATTCCATAACCCAGATCCATAAACACGGCCTCTTTGTCCTCCTAGGAAAGAAGTGTGATCTCCATGTACATTAAACAAACACAAAAAGTAACAAAATTCAACACAATGACAAACGCAAGAACTCTATTCATCTGAATTTAAAATTTAGACACTTCATTTGATAAAATATTGCAAAAAACATGCATTAATGTTTTATATTATAATAAGGTTATAAAACAAAACCTTGTGAAAACTACTATTTTTAAGTATATATTGTATATATGTATCTATGCACACATATATGTAATATATACTTAAATACATATACACTTATATATGTATTTAATACATATACTTAAATGTGTGTGTGTGTATCATCATTAAATCATTAAATCCAGACATCACTAAATTAGTTAATCCAGGCATCATTTTATTTGACAGCCTAAATCTTCTCTCACTGGTAAAATTTAAACGTCTGTGTAATTTCTGCTCAGGTTCTAATGGCTTAGGAAAAACAGTGCTTCTATTTTGTAAATTTATCTTGTTTTAAATAACCAAGGTTTTGTCCATACTTTGAAATATTTTTTCCACTTGAGAATACTTTTATTAAAATGATTTACATTTGAATTTTTAGATGAAGGCATTCAGTTAACATTTCAGGAGACAGAACATTACATTGGGGAAGATGAGATCCGTGCTCTGTCTTGATATGTTGATTAACTCATTTCTTTTCTTTAATTAGATATGAGAAGCCAAATTGACCACAAACTTTAAATTAACACCTGCAAAAGCTCCACATATGACTCCATCTTTAACCTGATAAATGATATATGAAAATACTACTTTCTATGTCTCTAAATGTCATTAAGATGTGAACACTTGTTTAGACTAATGATATCTAGCATTTATTGGGTGCTAATCTCCTGCCAAGTACTTTAAGTGGCTTATCTTGGCTGTGCCTCATACCGTGCGGTGATAGGCATTTCCACATTGAAGGTAGGGACCTTGATGAAGGAGTAAGCACCTCGGAGTCTGCTCTCCTAAATGTAATGGATGGAACACAGGGTGTAAAATAACGTTTTGCAGCAAGAGTAGAGCCAACATCTCCAATTTATAAAACAAGACCACAACTTCGCTTACACAGAATAGAGTTTCTGTTGAGCTATATTACAGATTTTAGAGAAACCTGGTATCCATCACATTGGAAAGCATAACTAACTTGTATAGCATTTAATAGAAAATATAATAATGCTAATTAGAGGTGTCTGGGTTTTAAAAATTATGTTTGGATGGCCATTTTCACTTGAAGATCACAACGAAGATATGAAGCATTTTCTGCTGTTTGTGTGGGGTTTGAAATAACATGGAAACCATTAAAATTGTTTTGAATATATTTGTTTATAACCTCACACATTACAATTTCTAAACTCCTAAGGTCTCTTTTGTGGATAACATAAGTGCATAAAATACTGTGTCAGGGTTTCCACTATAAATGTTATTTCTCAGGGATTTGTAACTTTTGCCATAAAATGCAACCCTGAGCATTAACTATCTTTTCTCACTGCGGAGACTGACATTTTTATGTGTAACTTTTCCTACACGTGCTGAAAAAAAGCTGGCAGCAGAGCTGTTTTAAGGCCACATGTAATTGCTGAGAACATACTAATATTGCAATTAAGATGTATACCTGAGTTTCACTTACTAAAGTCAAATACTTTCATAAAACGGCAGTTAACTAGTCTGTAATAGGGTCTAATCATATTTTATTTGAAAACACTTATATAAGCCCTGCATTTGTCTGGGTGTTACTTTTTTTTCAAAGATGTGAGCCCTCACTACCGGCTTTATCTCCGCTTTGCCCTCCCCCTCACTTCACACATGACATAGTTCATTACACACACAAGTGCTTTGTGGTGTTACTGGTTTACGAGAGAGGCAAATGGAGGCATCTAGTACTTCCTATGAGGAATGAACATTGACTTTCTCTGAAAAAATATAAATGGATTTTCTTAATTGGACTTTGGGCATCGGAGCAATTAATAATAGATTGTGTCATAGTGAGGGCTTTGTTTGTATTTAAAGCCATAAATTACAAGTATTAAATGTATATTTATTCCAAGTTAAACTCATTTCTAATTGACATGTTACTTAGCCCAAGGCTTTTAAGATCTTTTAGTATAATTAAATTAATAGAAAGCTATAGATCACAGGATGATAAACAAACAGCCTCGACTTTAATATGACAGATATACAGAACAGGTCGTGTAAGTAGATCATTATTATTGGTTTAGGTTCAGCAAAAAAGACCACCAGAAGGAAAAGGAAAAAAAAGAGGAGAAGCTGTGGTTGACATGGGTGACACAAGGCATCCATTCTTGCCCACGTCTGACTAGCCCGCATCAGGAATCCCAATCTGAGTAGGAAATTCATTATGAAAATTTCTTGGTTGGATCAATGCCTTATTCAGAAGCTCTTAAAAACCCACATCAAACATTAAAGAATATTATGATCAACCCAAGCCTTGGGCAATCAACAAAATGTGATAGTATTTCATGTATGTAGTGCAGAATTAGCCACCTCTAGCTCTTATTATTTTTCAAAACCTTCATTTATAAATATTGTCCTTAGTGCTAAGTGCATATTATAAATACCTTGACCCAAGATGTAATGCTGGCCTCCAATTTTATAATTTCATTCATTCAAAGGACTCAGCATGCTTCACAACAGTTTGTTTGCCTGGTTTGTTTTGATAATATGCTGAGGAGGCAAGATACTATCTCTAATATAAGAGAAAAAAGTGAGATATAGGCCAGGTCTACAGGCTAAATTGTTTGACTTCAACTCAGAATTGTTCACTGTTGCCCATAACGTGGACACTAATGGTTTTCTTAACAGGAGGGTACCTTGTTTCTGAATGTCCTAATGCCCACATTTTTGCCCTCCATCTGTCCTGAGATTCGTCATTTATATGTCACCACAAGACTAATTGCTCCTCAAGGATGAGGTCCTCATTAATTTTTGTATTCCCGATGGTCACATTACTGCACACAAAGTAAAAGTGTGATAAACACAAGCATAATGAAGGAATGCATTTTTCTCTTAGTATTTCTTGTTGTTGGAAAGATTCCTTTTCACAGGGCACATACGGCCAAGAGAGGAGCAGGCACCTATTCAAAGTAAAGCACTACAGCTACATGGCCTTTGATCCTTATGTAAGATTCTACTGCTGGGATTTTTAATCTGTCAGTCCTCTCTCAGGTGTAATCAGACTTACAATAGGCCCCAAAAGCCAACCAGTACATGGCTTTCTCAACATTGAACTTGGATACTTAGTGAATGCTTGTTTATATTTTTGAGTTTATGAATACTACCAGTTTTCATTCATTCCCCAGGTGTTATGTGCATTTTGTTGTGTAGACAATATTATATTGGGTTGATTTTGTTTTTGATAGGCTGGATGTGTCAGTGGAGGTTCCAGCATAACTTATAACTGTAATTAGCTTTTTATTCATCTGGTGTCCACGCGAGGACCTTTTGGCAGTTTCTCAGTATCACCATAGCCCTATGTGACCTGTTCAGTGTGGGCATTTCTGTACCATTAAGACTTCCTAATGTTTTTTCTGGAATAAAATTTTTATTTTGGAATAATTTTAGGTTTACAGAAAAGTTGCAAAGCTGATACAGAGAGTCCCCATATACTGCACAGCCAGTTTCCCCCATTGTCACCACTTTACTTCACCATGGTTTGTCACAGCCGAGGAGCTGATACAGGTGTACTATAATTAAAATCCACATGAACTGAGCTGTACCTAGTTTTTCCACTAATGACCTTTTGTTATTCCAGGACCTCATCTAAGAGACCACATTTCATATGGAGACAATTTCTCTGAAATGTCTCTGGAGCAATCTCGGGGGCCTCTCTCCTTGCCCCTCTTCTTGTTCTGATTATTAACCACAGGAGGAGGGCAGGAGGAATCCATTTGGATATTATAGAGAACTTACTCCAGTAATCTGTATATTTCAACTGAAATCTGATGAAGTTATCATGGCCGCAAATTAATGGGGATGCTGCTTCAAACACTCTAACCTCTAACTTCGTACCGACACACAAGGGAAACCCATGTGGAAGCCACTGAAATGGTCTAGTCAACTTATTTGTAACATATCATAAGGCTACTTCCTTGGTACTAATATAATAACTTTGCTTTCTTTTATGATCTAATGCAATGGGAAAATGCTGAGGGTCTAGCTTGCCTTAACTGGAAATACTTCTCTCCAGGAGGGGCAGTTAAACAAATCAGTGCTGGTTTAAAACAGCCTGGGGTGTTGTATCATTGAACAAATAGAAGGTGCCTACAGAACACGCAACCTTATTAAAAATTTTGTCCAAGTGACACATTTCCATAGACCAGGACCATTATATTTTATAGCATGAATAATTCAGAAAACTTAGATATGTGTTTGCTAAATCTATACCATTTCTTTGAAGATCTTCTTCAGTGTGAAGTTTCGAAGTCTGGGCACCTGCAATGACAGTCATTACACCTGTGGTGACAATCCAGTCAATGCATGTCTGACTTCTCCGTGGGAAGAAGGGTGGGGTATATAATGTGTTAATGAAATGGGCCATTAAAATTTAACTAAGAATATAGGGCACTGCCTTAGTTTTCAGAGCCTTGCTCAACAATCAGGAGAGTATTCAATTCACCTCCAAGACTTTTGAAAGAAATATAGAAAATTGATGTGAAAGACTGTCAGATCCATCAGTTATGTCAATGTATATGTTTGAATCTATTATTTCCTTGGTCTATTTAATTTTGTGCCTAAGGGCTTTGAAACCATCTATTTCTGAGAATAAGGCCTTTATCTGGGACTTAAATAGGTCATTTAACTTAACTGTTATTCTGCACAATGATTCTAAACCCAATAATCTCTGTAAAACCCTTAAAATACATTTATAAATCCTATAACTTAATTATGAATTAGAAAGCACAAAGGAAAGGTTTAATCTGCACAATTACACTACTTACTGGATGTTATAATTTCTTTAGTTACACCTCAATTAAAGTTTCAAAATTGCTGAATTTTATATTCTACTTTTAAACTTGGTAAATTTAAATGTACTTTACTGTTGGTGTGAATATAAGTTGGGGTAAGTACTAGGAAAAATCTTATGGAGATTTCTCTTAAAAATGTCTGTGTATATACCCCAAAAATAAAAACAGGATATCAAAGAGATAGCTGCACTTTCATGATTTTGCAGAATTTTTCACAATAACCAAGATGCAGACACAAACTAAGTGCCCATCAGCAGCTGAAAGAATAAAGAAAACATGGTGCATATACACAATGGCATATTATTCAACCATGAGAAAGAAGGGAATCCTGTCATTTGCAACTACAGGAGAGAACCTGGAGGACATTATGCTAAGTAAAATAAGCCAGAGGAAAACAAATAGTGTATGATGTCACTTAGATCTGGAATTTAAAAAAAATAAACTCAAAGAAACAGAGTAGAAAGTGGTTTCCAGGGCCTGAAGAGTTGGCAAAAATGGGGAGAGGCTGATAAAAGGGTAGAAACTTTTAGCCATAATATGAATGAGGTCCAAGAATCTAATGTAAAACATGGTGACTGTAAGTGATGAGACTATGTTGTGTAAGTGATGAGACTATGATGAGACTATGTTTCAGTTTCCAGTGATGAAACTGAAATATTCTAAGAAAATAAAACTTTAAATGTTCTCACCCCCCAAAATGCAAATATGTGAGGTGATGGGTATGTTCATTTACCAGATGGTAGGAATCTTTTCACAATGTATTATGTATATCAAATTACCACAATGTACCTTTCAAATATCTTAATTTTTTATGTCAGTTATGTTGCAATAAAGGTGGAATAAAAGATAAACAAATAAATAAATGTGCCTAAACTAATATAATTATAGATCATTGTCCCAGTATTTACCATTTTGGTTGTTTTCATTTAAGAAAAGCAAGTGGCATTTCTGTCCCCCTGGACCTGCTACATAGTATAGAGATACTGTGATGATCAATTTAAAGAGAGATTCAAGGGTGATTAAACTACACTGTAAGACTGTAGTGCAATGCAGAGTCCAGATGCTCTTTAGTTAGTAAAGTCCATTTATGCACTGACATAGGCTAGACTTGTGTTCCTAACAAAACAATGGCTGGGATTTTGAGACTAGAGTAAGTGGTTTATGTGGGCTGCTTCTCAAATTTCCCTGTTGGTCGAGGATGCCATCTGGAAGGCTGCCTAAACGATGATCCCTAGCCACAGGTATTAGGCCTTTTCAACAAGAATCATAAATAACTTAGTCGATAAAAGAAAAAAAAAACAGGAAAAATGTGAATGAATTCTTTGTTCAATGGCTAATTGTCTCATTTATGTAACTTGTGGTTAGCCTCACTCAAGATTCTTGACATTGTTGGATTTGGGCTTAAATCTGCAATCTTCTGATGATCACCACAAAACAGCAAAAGAAAATGAAATCTGAAGCCTCCTGGACATTTTATCAGGCATGTAATTAAGTTCCTTTGCTTCCCACTCAATTTAATTAAACCAAAATGCTAAAATACTTTCAGTAAGGTGTGTCTGGAGGCATTAAAATCGTGTTGTTTTTCCATGTGTTAATCTCTAAACCAAACAATAATTGTTCCAGTCTGTGTCTTTGGTTGCAAATGTTATTTTTAAACCCATTTAAGCATGCTAAATTAATACATAACTCAAACTGGTTTAAATTGGACAAAGCAGTTAGGAAGGGTCCCATACTTTATTCTCAAAGAACAAAGATAAATTTCTACTTATTCTTTCAATTAGTATAAACAGCTAATGTAACATAATATTTTAAGGTTTTATTCTGGATTAAATTTAGATTTAGAAAAAAAGTTGCAAAGACAACACTAAGTCCCTGCGTGCCCCTCACTTAGATTTTCCTGACATTAATACATTTCATAACCATATCAGATTTGTCAAAGAAATAATATTCATACAATACTGTTAACTAAACTACAGATTATATTTGAATTTTACCGATATTTTCACTGATGTTTGTTCTGTATCAGGATCCAGTCCAGGATCATCCTCTGCCTTATTCCTTGTGTCTCCATTGATGGGTAATAGCTTCTCCATCTTCTCTTGTTTTTATGACTTTGAGAGTTTTGATGAGTACTGAAATAGTATTTTGTAACATGAACCTCACTTTGGGTCAATCTGATGTTTTCCTGTCATTAGATTGGAGTTACAGATTTGGGGCAAGACAACCACAGAACTGACTTTGGTGCTTTTTCACCATCTCACATCAGGTGGCTCATGGTACCACGTGGCATCCCTGGTGTGTCAACCTAGGGCACTTGATTCAGGTGGTGTCCCCGGGTTTCTCCACTCTCTGTTACTGCTCCCTTTCCAGGCTGTACTGTTTGGAAGGGATTCAGTGAGTCTAGGTCACACTCAAAGAACAGGAGGTTAAGGTCCATCATCTGGGGGTATGGGTGCATTGCATATAGTATGTGGAATTCTTCTGTAAAAAAGACTTGTGGCATTTTATTTTAAAATAATTTATACTTTCCATGTAGGAAAAGCTTCAGTGGTTTGCCACCAGCCAATGTGGCACACACTCCTGAAAGTATGCTGTAATAGTCCTTTACAGATGTCTGCCACGCCACACTAATAATTAAACAGAAAAGTCGGTCAGGGACACATCTTCCAGAGATAAAGATATGATTTCTTCATTTCTCTACACTGTATGTTGTCAATATAAATCAAGATAACTTTGAAACCTTGTTTCTGAGGCAAATGCATAAGAGACATGGACATATCATTCTGGTAGGATGAGCTTGGCATGGGATCATGCTCTACATAAAACAATCTAATAAGCTTATAGTTTGTTTCGCTTCAGTACAATAATTTTGTACTGAAATCCATTAGCCTTGAGTTTTTATCTAGAAAAATGTGGTATCTATGAAGTTCTAAATTAAGCATCTAATGTTGACAAATGACATTAAACTATTAAGCTTTTTTAGTTCAGAGTAGTCAGAATAAACATTACCATATGGTAGAATTCAATAAAATATTGTCTTAAATCTCAACCAGTCTGTTGAGAACACTACATTTTATGAGTTGTCTCTAAAAAATTGATCTTAAATGAAGCCAGTAAAAGATAAAAGTATGATAGTGTATTACTGCTCTCTTGCCGCATAACAAATTTTGCAAAATTTACTGGCTTAGAACAACACAGTCACATCGTAGAGTTTCTGCGGGTCAAGGATTTGGTCATGCCTCATCTGGGTCCTTTGCTTCAGGTCTCTCACAGGCTGTTTTAAGGTATTGGCCAAGGTTCAGGACTCATCTGAGACTCAACTAGGGAAGGATCTGTTTCCACGTTTACTTACATAATTGTTGGCAGGATTTTTTTTCTTGTGAGTTGTTCAACTGCGAACAAAAGTCTAAGTTTCTTGGTTGCCATTGGCCAGAAGCCCCACTCAGTCCCTCAGCATGTGAGACTCTTTAGCATGCCAGCTTCACCAAAGGCAGTATGAGAGTGAGTCTGCTAAAAAGACTGATGTCACAATATGTGGAGCCCAATCACCAAGTATATCCACTTGATATTGCCATATTCTCTTGGTTAAAAGCAACACAGTAGTTCAGTCCTCACTTAAGGAGAGAGGATTACATATGTCCATGAATATCAGGGGGCACAGTGGTCACTGAGGATTATTTCAGAAGATGCTTATAACAAACACATGATTTTGTAAGAAATGTGTGATTAGTAACTAAATTATACATTAAAGTTATAAGTAGCTCTTGTTCTAAATAAACTTGGTAGTTAGAGTTAAAAATTACAAACTTAATAAAGAAGAGTGGTAAACTTATTGAGGACTATTAATGTTGTTATACATGAATTATTTTTGAGAAAATCTATTATAAATGGGTAAAACAATAATCTTGATTCCTTAGGTATTGTAAGTAGCCCTTTGAATAAAGAAGGAAACAAACTTAAAAAGTTTCCATTGCGCAATCCAAGGAAATTCAGCCATAGGGGAAAAAGCTATGATTCAGTAAAGAAAAGGATGAAAAAGAAACTATCTAATTGAAAGAGGAAGAAATAGAGAGGAAAAAAAGGACTCTTGAATATTTATGAAGTGTTACAAAGGACTAAACACTCTGGTGGAGAAAATAAACTAGTCATGTAATTAAACTATGTCCCAACCCTGCTGTAGGTACCCTGAGACTTCCTTCTGAGTGAAAGCAGGGTTTTTCTCTGCTGTGTCCTGAAGTTGTATAAGATACTTCAGTTTTTATTCTACCCAAAACTTTGTTTAATAAATCATTAGAGTTTGCATTTAACAGACAAAATTGAATATCAGCATACTAGTATTTACTTCTCTGCCTTTTAGCCTCCCTGCCATTGAAGATCTACCCAAGTTTCAAAAGAAAGAAGACATACCTGAGAAGGATGCCTGAGAAATTTGAAGCACAGTTATTCATTGAATATTCTATTTTTTTACTTAATTTAGTTGTACGTTATTCCTTTCTTTTTTATTGCTGTTCAAGTACAGTCATCTTCATTTAAAGATTCTAAAACCTACTCTTGGTTTAAGTCAATTTAGCCGGGCTGGTTCACTAGGTTATGGCATGTTGACCTCTTGAGGAACAATATCCTTTATTGAACTTTGAATGGAGCTCCTGGCCGTTATCATGAGATCATACTAGATAGAGCTCTTGGACATGCATTATTCTGTTGACTTTAAGGATGTTGTTAAGATTGTTGAATATGGCATTATCCTGGGCTCCCATCATAATGAGCTTTAATAAATCATTTCTGGTCTTAGGATCAGGACTAGTCTTGTTTCTCTCTAATGCTTTGACTTATTGTTGGTATTTTCTTTTGTACAAAGACCATGACGAGATTGACCAGATTTTTCTTTTTATTATTCTGTTGATTACCAGAAACCTCAGAACAAATTTGTGACCAGCCTTTTGTAAGTTTATAGACATTTATGTCATGTAGTTTTATATGTGTGTTCTTAACTGCCAAACTTGTTCTTTTCTAGTTTTGTTTTCCTCTATTTTATATAAATTTAAAGTGTTCTTACTTTATAGTATGGTGCACTTATAAAGTAAGTTAATAAATTTTTTAATATATTGAGAAAACAAAATTGCTTATTTTAATTTTAAACTAGTGGATCTTCAACTGGGGATTATAAAATGGTATCTTTGGTTTATAAAGAAAATATTAATTTATGTTAATATTATATATAATAAATTATATCCCTATTATTTATAAAATGAAGAATGTACATAAGCTTTAAAATTGGGACCTCACTAAGCCTTATAATACAGAACAAAATAACCCTTATTCTACATAGATTATTCAGAAGGGAAAACAGGTGTTCTAAAAAACAAGCAGAAAATGATAACAATACCCAATGCCTATGGTGTTTTAAAAAATGGTTGCACATTTTTTGTCATTCTTCTGATAAAGAAAAGGAATCTATTTTCTCATCTTTAGTATCTGGGCTTATCTGGTGATCTGTTTAAATCAAGTGGTGGAATTGACCTTGTATGCTCATATGTTTCCTGAGAATGGCTCTAAGATGCCAGTTTCCACTCTTATATTTGGAACATTCCTTCTTGATTCCAGCTGTCATGCTGTAAGGAAGCCCAAGTAGCATATGGAGAGGTGCACATGGAGAAGAACTGAGGTTCTCAGCTTATAGTTCCAGCTGAGCTTCCAGCTGACAGTTATCACAAACTGCCAGCCATGGGAATTGGGCAAATTTGGACCTTCTAGCCATCCCAATGCTCCAGCAAACATCATGTGAATCAGGAGAGCCTCTCAATAACCCCAAAGAACAATGAGATATAAATCATTGTTATAAATCAATAAGTTTTGGTGTGTTTTCTAATGTGACAATAGACAACAAAAGGAATTGGCTTTGCATTTTTTATGTTACTCAATTTAATAATTGGTTACAACAACAACAAATATTAAGCCTTCTTATAAAGAAGTGTTTCTTTCTTTTTTTTCCTTTTTTTTTACAGTTGTAGTTTGGAGGAAACTGCGATCTTATTCTTTACTTTTAGATGAAGCACTCCAGTCAGTGGAAGGACACAACAATTAAATGGGTGAACTAAAATGTGAGTAAGTTTTGTTTTTTCTTGTTTATTACAACATGGCTAAACATTTCCTTTTCCTCACCAATGAATATTTCACACATAGTGAGAACATGTCCTAAAATGACTCAAATACATGAGAAAAAATTTGGATATTTGGATACAATAATATTCAATAGCCTTATAAAATATACTTAATAGTACACAATATTTTGAAATTATTTTTCTGATCTTTAAGTTAAATGCTTTTAAATTTTCTTTGTTTTAAATGTTTTATATATTATAATGTATATTATTAGTTTTAAGTTATGTGAACATAAACTGTGAAGATTTATTCTAAATGATTAATTGCAGTATTTGTGTCTTTGGCTCAGACCACCCTAGAACTTCCTTATACTTTGACATTTTAACATCATTTGACATCAGACAACCTTATCAACTGGACTAGATGACTATTAAAATGTAATAAATGCCTATTTGTGGTGCTCTGATAATAGGGACTCTAGAATATCACAAGATTAAGCAGGTGTTGCCTCTTGGTAAGCTCTTACTGCCCTGGCCATAAGTTGGCCGTATCACAGGTTGTCCAGCAATTGGAACCATTATTTTCTTGTCCCCTATAACACATTGCATGTACCAGGAATGTCAGGATGTGAATTTGAGTTCAAGAACAAAAAATAAAGCACTGCCAAATAAAAAGTCATCACCCTATAGAATTTTAATTAACTTTATATATTTTCATCTTTGTGATTAAGATATCTGAGTTCTGAAAAACCAACAAACCATGTGACTAACCTTCTAAACTATAGGTAACACTTTTGAGACAGAGTAGAATTTTGCTATATTCCCTCCAGAAGAAGAAGCACCCAAGATTCATTGAATAGTACAAAGTAGTAAGTGGCAGAAACGACCAGAGAAGCAGCACAATTCAGCTGCGGCACATCACTATGGGTAGATCCAAGACACGAGGAAATGACTTAACAATGCACACTGAAAGTTACAGTTTTGCATGTACTCCCTAGGATGATTGACTCTTAAAAAATAAATGGTGAGACAATTATGATTCTGAGGTAAAGTATGACAATTGGTGAGCACTGGATAAAAATCTACAACTGGACCTAGTTCTGTGCATAATCAACTGCCTGCAAAACATAATTTAGTAATGTATTCAATAATCACTGCTGTGATAGGCAAAGAACATAACCAACAATAACAAAACATCATCTTTAAGTGAATATTTTGATGATCTAAATTTTATAAATTTCAAATACATGAGATAAATATATGGAAATACAAGACATGTAAATTCTATGAAAAAATATATCCACTGAAGAAATATTAAACTTATCCAACTAAAGTTAGAAAAAATTTGGGAAATTGTTTTACCTTGTGAGGTGAGTGTAAGAAATGTGACCTGCAGAAGGGTAGCATAGAAAAAAACAAATAGACAAACAAAATAGGTAAAGGCAAAGTGAAAAGTGATATAAAGTAGATTGCAAGAAAGTTAAAAATTCAATAACTACAATAAGATTCACATGAGTGAAGGAAAGAATGTCAAAGAAAATTGAGCCCATGATAAAAGAACAAAATTTAATGAATTTTCCATGAAGATAGAGGCATATGAATATCAATTTAACAGAAGAGAATAGAGGCTAAGTAAAGGATAGGGAATGGGTGATTGATGTTTCTAAAGATACAGGAACAATGAAAAATAAAAAAGAAAATACTAAAATATTATAGAAGACAAATTTCATGAACTGAAGAAGGACATATACATGCAGAACAGGCTTAATACTTGAGAAAAGTATTTAACAGTATTCACAAATAAACTTCTGTGTCCTTAGGATTTCAAAGATTATAAAGGGCTAGAAACATCATCTTAACAACAATATTTAAAAGATATTGCATAAAGTGATTTATCTACAAACTTCTCTGCAGTAAAAAAAAATGCAAAGATAACATGAATAAAGACTATATAGAGTTAGGAAGTAAACATGAAAAGTTAGGTCTAAGAAATTTATATTCTTTCAAGGGTGAAGGCCAGAGAAATACCTTTTGAGATGTGAAAAATATCAGAATTTGTCTCACCTATATAAACTTGAAAAAAATGTTTCTCATTCTTCTATCTCAAGAACCCCAAGGAAACAATTCTATATCATCTGGACTTCTAAGTTATGACATTTTTATTGTGCTTTTCTCTAGCAATCACATTTAAACCCATGGTCTGAAATTTATAACACTTTAAGATCAAATACTCTACTTTGCTCATTCTGTCTGAGTCAATTCCCAAGCTCTAGATAAGCATGCACTTCCATTCTGAAAAGTGCTGGACAAAATAGAACTCAGCCAATTTGATGATGCATCATAATAAATAAGGTAAAAGAGATGGTATGGCATAGTCTAGGTTGAAAATGTGGGCATTTCAACCTAGAAATGAGAAGTCGAGAGCTAGAATGCTTGGAAAAAAACCCATACAGTACATTAGGGCAATACAAATTAAAACCACAGTGATATGCCACTACACACTCATTCAAATGGATAATAATAAAAAGACTTGACCATACCAAGTGATGGCAAGGGTGGAATGAAATTGGACTCAAACTCACTGCTGGTAAGAATGCAAATTAGTACTACTAATTTAGAAAACAACTGGGAAGCCTCCTTACTTGTAGTTATTTACCCAAGAGAAAATAAAATATATTCATGTACAACAGGTAATGGTCTGTGAGTGTTCCTGGAAGCATTATTTATGTTAGAAAAAAAAATGGAAACAAGTCAAATGCCCATCAAAAGGTAAGCATGCAAAAACAGCCTTGTAGCAAATTACTAAACATTTATCTTTACTGATTTTGGTCAATTAATCAGTATTTTTTGAAAACAGTTTTCTAATTAGGAGAAAATTCACTTAATTCAAATCCAATTATGCCTTTTACTCCTCCAATATTCTAATATTTCCAGATGATGTCATGAACATCAGCATCACATGTTTTGTAGGAACAGTCATGTCTAGAGCAACTGCTGATCTGTGCTCTAGTGACCTCACAAACACAGAGCTCAGAATCCTTGTACAAGACTCATTGCCAGGGAATCTCTACTACTCTTCAGTGACTTCTTCCAGTTTTCTAGTTCCCAACAAAATGAAATATGCACACATTTGTTTAAAAAAAATTGCTGCAAATCAATGACAAGATTATTAGTCAGTGAATGCTGAGATTTACATTATTTTGACGTTAGATATAGAAAGTAGATGAACTTGAAAATAGATATACTTGCCCATCTTAATTTCTCTTGGCACCTCTTCGTTTAAAGTTAAAATGATCATAGTACTTCAATCATTTATTTGCAGTAATTGTAAATAGACAGGAAATCTCTTGAGATCTTCACACTGAAAATTAGGATACTAATTTTATTCTTCCCTGGAATTCTTTCTATTTTCCTTGCTAAAAAAATAATGTAGAAGATCAGATCTTAATAATACCATATTATATTCTAAAGATGTGGCTCTTTAAAATATGTGCACATATATTCTAAATGCACATACATGTCTGCGTATCTCTGTATATGTATGTGTGTCTCTCTGTTGATATATTTGTATCTATCTGTGCATGTGTACGCGTATATATGCACACGTGTGTATGTATGCGCATGTGTTCATGCATGTGCATGTGTGTATGTGGACACACATTGTACATGCATGTATGGGTGGATTATTAATCACATGTGTGGCTGTATATGTGTACATATGCTTAAACACATACATTCATGAACACATGCATATATGTTTGCATGTATGTGGGGGGTGTTAGATAACTTACTGCCAAGGCTTAGATATTTCTAAAATGTTATCTTATGACCCCCGAGTCTATCACTTCAAATTTTCTCATTTCCCATCTTTTGTCTTCTATTTTCTTGCTCTTCTTAGTACTTGTTATCATTTGTCTTGCATATTGTCTTTCTCCCCACTATAATGCAAATCCCAATTTGGAAGTATTTGTGGCCATTTTGTTCATTGCTATATTCCCAGACCTGAAGAGTCAGGCGTGTAATGGGGTTTAAAATATATTTTTTGCTTAGCAATCTCTCAGTGGTACCCAGTGCCAGGCTTCCATTCCACACCTACCCTTGTCCTTGCACCCCCTTCCTTACACACAGAGGAGAGTGGGAAGACAGTGTGCTGTAGCAACTTCTCCCTGCCTGCTCATGCACCTACAGCAACAGCCTGCTACTGAGGGAAAAGAGGAGCGCCTCATAAAGTGGTCAGCACCTCGTGGTTTTCTGTGCACAAAATCTAACAGATGCCATAGTCTGCGAATGGAATGTTTGTAGCACACTAAGAACTATGTAGGAGAAGTTACAGGTCTTGGTCTGAAGTTAAGAGTGTTCAGCAAACTATTATCTTAAGTCCCTCTTATGTAAAAAGAATAGTTACAAGCCTGGAATGTGACAGCCTCTAAGGCTGAGTCGTTCCTGAACACACTAGACTGTTTTCTGCCTCTTCACAACCTCCATTGCATTATATGGGAGCTTGGAGGCTGGTTTAATTAAAGTTATCTGAATAGTGTACAGTATGCCAGATGTTCATAATAAATATAATGTAGCTTATGTAATGCTATGCCATCATGGAATATATTGGAATGGTTGTGATTATCCATTATTACCCATAATAAATCTAAATTTATTTCACCATTTTTAGGCATTAAGCTTTTCTCAACCACTATAAATTAGCTTAGTATTTGAACTTTGCCTTTTGCTGAAGTTTTTCCAATAGAGATAATTAAAGAGCTCTTTTGGTAAAATTAGTGCACAATATTTCCATTAGAATTAAACATACACATGGGATACCTCAGTCTACGATATTGATGTTTATGATTGACATTTTAAAGAGAATATGTAAATTAAACCTTTTTTCTTTCCATTTTTCCTTTAGTGTACAAAGATAAAGACTCTTAATTTAATTTGCTAAACTTTATTTCCATAATCAAACACTATGTACCATTTTTTGAATATAGTAGACTGCCAAATATTTTCTGAATAAGATGCTGGCTTAATAAACACTTAGCATCTGGAGAATGCTCACCTCTTCTCCTACAACTGTAACCAGTGCCCTCCACCTCCACTTGAGCAGGGAACCTCAGGAGCAGGGACTGAGTTTCCTCAGGAGTAGAGCTGAGGAGCAACAGTCTCATTGGCAGAGAAAATATATAGAACAATTGACTTTTCTTAAAGATGTATCTTTGTAAAAAAGAATGCATGTGTTTAGGTTTGTTTTGCTGTTTGGAGAATGATGGCCATCATGAGGTAAAGACTAAAATCCTCCAAGCTCATGTAAACTCATACTACCCTGTCCCTATAGTGAAATTGCTAGTTCCTTTACCCAGACAGCCTCACTGCCCTGAGCGGGGGCAGACCAGGTTTCAATCTCCTTGTTGAGAATTAGCTTAATAGCTAAGTGGCTTAATTAAGCTTGAGATGCAAATTAGACATTGGAGAGTACATGAGAGATATTTTGATATGAGAGTTTGAAGTTAAGGATATAAACTTGGGAATCATTATTATATGGATGGTTTGCATACTCTGAGCCAGAATGAGGTAATCGTGGCACTGAGTACATGGGAAGGTCAGGTTGTGTCCAGTGATGGAGAGAAAGAGAGAGAAACACTCAGAGACTCTCATCCACATTTAGGAGTGAAAACTGTGAATGGACACATAGCTAGAAGATCATTCCTCACCAGGAGTACAAACTGGCACAGGTGTCATTGAACCTGATTTTTGCTTCAAACTCCTAACACTACCACCCTAGGGAAAGGAGTTCACAAACACAGTGTCTGTGTTTTCCTTTTTTTAAAAAATACTTTAAACTGTATTTTGCAAAAATTTTTGGTTAACACATAGATAAGTTACTAGAAGAATTATTTATTAACTACCAGAAATGATGGATCTTAAATGATGTAACATGAATTTGATGTAGCATTTTTGATAATTTTGGTCATTTTCTGAATGAACACATCCCGAATACAAGCTAACCCTTCATAGGACAAAGTAGCAGAGTGGAGAACCCAGTTTTTAATTGGAGAGTCCCTATGTAGGCTGTTTTAACTGCAAACTGGCCAATTTTTCTTACCCACATTGAGGAAAATGAACAAAACAATAAGAGACATACAAACAAAATGGAATCATGAACTTATTTTGATCAAAGCCATTTGGCTGTGTGAAAAGACATTGCGATAGGAAGAATAAATAATAGGAAAGTCAATGTGAATCTAATTATAGAGTGGATTTAGACTGTTGTCACAAGAGGAGGCAAAAACAGCAGAACGACTCCCGCCAACAGGGACTCATTCGTTCTGCTCGCCCACGTCAGAGGAAGGAGCCAAACCATTTTCTAAGTCCACATTAATGTGAAACACGCATTTTTGCTCAGGAAACCAACCTTGGCAGGCAGTTATTTCCCAGATTAAAATTGAAGTAAGTATCAAAAGAAAATTATAATCATAATGTAATTATTTGAAAGTTAACATAAGTGTTATTTAAAATGTGTGGGCGGGCCCTCAGAAAGTTCTCCAACATTTTTAGTGAATTTTATTTCTAAACTTACAGCTATTAATATAGTTATATGTTCATAGCAATAATTGTTAATGATTGATAGTTTTATGTCATGTCACACACACACACATGCTGACCAAGTAGATGACAGAGATTAGTTGAGCAAAGACATTGGTGGTGGTTGTAAAAACTATATTTATACCTTTGGAAAGAGTAAGGTGAATCAAATGAAATTGTACTACTTTTAAATAGTCAGATTGTGGAAGTATTTAAATTTTCCTTCAGAGTTAGAATTATAGGCAAAGGTATGTAAATTTTAAAATAATTTTACCCCTGTAATCTGCACAAAAACTGAAAAGACTAAATATGATTGCTGCTAAGCCTTTTATGTGTCCAAACAATGGCTAGATTTAGCTAAATGTGGACAGATTGGATGCTTGAGGATCCTGACTCAGGAGCAACAAATGCTCTAATATCTCCAGCATCCAAATAGCTCCCTGCCTCCAGAATTAGTTGATTCCTCTGGCTGCTAAAATAAATCACCACACACTTAGTGCCTAAAAAAAGCTCCCACATTATTTTACAGGTCTGTATGTCAGAAGTTTTAAATAGGTAACAGTGGGATACAACCTAGATGTCAGCAGGGCTGTGTTCTATTTGAAGGCTTCCTTGCTTTTCCAGCTTCTAGAGGTACCCATATTTCTTGGCTCATCTTCCCATCTCAACATCTTTTGCTTAATCTCGTCTTTAACATTCCTGTTGCTTTGTAAAGTAACACATACACAGGTTTTAAAACCTAGGGTATGGACAACTTTGTGGGGCCAGTATTCTGCTTGCTACAATTCCCTTAAATTGTTTCATCCTTGTAATTTCATTTGAAGATTAAAATTTATTGTAGTTCTTGGTATCTTTAGTTCACCGAAGTTCTCTACTAATAAAATTACCCGAATATTTAGATACATGGAAAACGGCTTCCTTTCTAGTATAGTGCAATCTGAGATGTTTGTCCTGATTCCATCTGAAGCTTTAGGTTACTACTACACCAGTGGAGAACACACTGTGGCACCTTCACTGTGTGCCGAAAGAAGAGTCTAAGTCTTCATCATCATCATTTATTCATTCAACAGTCCTGATGGAGTGCCCACTCCATGACACACTGTGATCCAGATGCTCAGGTTCATCCCTGGGAACACATCCTAGCATAGGGAGGCTGATGATACACAGTGTAATTGGTCATTATGTCTTAGAGTGATTTTTGTGGGTTGATACCAACTCAGGGGAAAAAGCAAAATCAGAGCACATTAAGGAAGATTAGAAATGAGGAGCTGAGCAGGGTGGAGAAGAGAATAATTGGCAACTTAAACGAGAGTGACTTGGTGTCCTCATTGAGAATATGACACTGGTCAGCCATGTGGTCCTAAAAACATCCAGAGGAAGAGTGTTGAGACTCAGGGAATAGCCACTTCAAAGGCCATTAGGCAGGTGCCCAGCCAGTCAAGGAACCCAGCACAGTTGCTGCATGGTGAGGGTAGAGGAGATAATGTCAGAGTCAAAATGTGGGAACTGTCCTTCCTTATTCATCTAGGTCTACCATCCATCCTCTTTACTTCTCTTGCTGCCCTTCAGGCCACAACTATTTTTCCCTACCCTCCTATTTCTTTCTAGGTTCCTCGCTTCCAGCTTATGCACCACAAGACTGCTGTCTTTGGCCTGCTCCATTTCTGGAAACCATGGCCTTTATCAAGACAGCTCTGTCCACTGCTCTCTGTGCCCAACCTTTTTACCTAGGGATGTTATCAGACTGCTCCTGACCAAGCACATCCCTTCATCTCCTGGGGTTTTGCTACACAGCTACTCATACCTCTTTTAAAGAGTTGATTGATTCAATCCTCCTCAAATTATTCTAATCTGAGTGTGGCCTTTGTGTCCTGCTAGAACCTTGATTGATACGGGTGACAAATCATGCAGGGATTTGCAAGTTCTTATAGGACTTTGACTTTGATCTGAGGAAAAAGGAGGCATGTTGCTGTGAATGGGGCCTTGAGATGATCTAATTGACATTTAAAAGGGACATCTCTCTGTATAGAGACTCTAAAGGACAGAGCAGATAGAAGGTTACAATCAAAGTAAGGTCAGGAGATCTGTTTAGAGGCTGTTCAAATGCACATAGTGGAGACAGGGACTGAGGCTAGAGTTGGATCAGTAAGGCCTGAGGGATGTATTTTGAAGGTCCAACCAACAAGATTTCCAATGGATTTAGATGAGAGATGTGAGATAAAGGAAAATGCTGTCAAAATTGTTAATATAGGCAACTGCAAGGACTAACTTGCCATGGATGGCATAGGAAAAATCATGGATGGAACAGGTTTTGGGGGCTAAGAAGGAGGTTTCAGGCATGGACATGTGAAGTTGAGATATAAATATCCAGGATGGATGTGGCCTTCCCTGTACCTCTTTGGTCTCATCCATTATATATTTCTACTCACTGGCCCTCTGGTAAGCACCCCTGCCTCTTGACACATTCTGTAACCCATTGGTGAGCCTCAAGCTGGTGAGTCCCTGACTGAAAGGCTCATTCTCAAGTGGCTCTCTCCCTTTGAATAGTTGTTCTTCAAATGATACCCTTTTATCTCAACTTTACCTGTTAATTTCATCAACTAGACACTCATGTTTGAGCCCTACCTGACTGTCATCTGAGGCTATGCACAAGGGATAACAAAATAAACAAGAAGTGGTCTCTGCCCTCATGGATTCTGCATTCAGCCCAAACATGTTTAAAAAAAAAAAAAAGAATCCAGTGGGACTGTCTTTAATTTTTCAACATCTCTTTGATTCTTTCAAACTTCATCTGCCTGCTAATATTGAAGCCATGTGCCTTCAGGAGAGAAGTAAGACCTTCTCCAGATGTTCTTGTCAATATTGGCAGCAATCGTATTTTTATCCAATTTGAACATATTTTTCTTGATTAATACAAGAAGCTCTAAGTAGAGGTTTTTTAAAAATTTTAACAGCTGCACAATCTTGTCAGATAAGATCATGACTGAATGTTCTTATTTCAAATGAAAAGATGATAGACCCTTCTTTCCCATTCACCTCTTGTATAATTTCTGTTGAGGTTCAAAGCTTTGGATTTTAAATTCTTAACTTCTCTCATCACTGGTGTGACTAGAATGCAGTCAGAAATATACCAAATATGCTTAGCAATATAAGCAAAAAGAACAAAACCTTCTTCTTTATGATTTTGTAGGAGTTTTGCATCAGATGACAAAGATGTTTGCAGCACCTGGGGTACTTACAAAAATTTTGAAAGCACCACCCTCTCCTCAGAGCAGTGTTGTTAGTTTGACTTTGAACCATTCCCAAACAGCACTGTGCAATAATGCTTAATAACCCAGGGAAGCCTTGATAGATCATTACCCAAGAAGGCGCCCAGGGAATAAAGAATTATTTGCAGATCTTACAATTTATTTTTTAACCTAAAATATTTAAATTGGTATCTCTTTTCTTTACAATCAAAAGATGAAAGTGTATATTCAACTAATGATCACACATTCACTTACCAGAAAAACTGGCTTCCTCCTTCTCCTCTTGGGTGACCAAAACCACTTACAACAGGAGTGTTCTCCAGGAGGGGCGGATGGCCACATGTAGGGCGAAGCTACCAAGTTGGTTGTCCCATTTCATAGCAAAAAGAAATTGGGTGAACTCCCAGGAAGCTATTTTCAGAAAAAAAAATACTGTTATTTATCTCGTGCCTCTTGTACTCTTCTGTTCTTTGAGAGCCAAGTGTCAGAGAGTGGTGAAGGATCTTATTAATTTTTTCCTCAATCCCACATATGAAGTAGCTACATTTTTCCCATAAGATTAATGAGCTAAGTTCATGTAAAGGTTATATGTATTCAACAAAAACCTGGCAGGAAAATTAGGAACACATTTAATGTTATTTGTCATTAAAAATCACATGCTATTCTATTTTTATTGGGTTCTGATTGCTGAGTTGCTTGCCAAAGAGCAAAACTCAAATGCTATAAGAAAAAATAAATCTGTTATAATTGGGTGAATGGAAGGAGAAATGTGAAAATAAATCACCTTTAAGAAATATTTCATATACAAAATTTGTACAAACAATTAAACTATGAAGCTATAGTTGTCACTAAAATAACAGATAAGTAAACACACACCAATAAGTAGTGGGGTAAACAAAAAGCTGCACAGTAACATACCTGTGTGCAGCTCAATTATTACAATGCTAGAGACATAATGTGCTTTGCATTTTACAATTAATCTAATAAAAGAAAATATAAAGCAATTTAAACAAGGGCAGAGAGAAATAACAACAATGGCATACATTGTTGTTCATTGAGAGATTGCCACCAAATGACAATGATGACAAGAGTTCAAGATGTGTGGGGAGAAGACACGGAGGCACCATGGCTAACAGCACTTCTCCCCAAGCTGCTGCTTAAGGACAAGAGACAGTGTTGTCAATCATTTCCTGAAAGTGCACTAACCTGTGCTCTCCATTATTCTAAAGCTCTGGCTAGGGTAGAGCCAACGTAATGCAATTTAAGAGTAAATGAAGATAACAACTGCTTCATGAAGGCTGAGCATTCGTTTTCAATATGTTCATTGTTCCAGGGTCCAGAAACTGTTATGATTAAAAAACAGCAAAGTAATCTTCTGTATTTTGTAGTACTTAGTTAAAAATGATGCTTGATAATTTATTAGAACAAATATGCAATCAAAAGTAGAGCAGGAGTGACAACTGAGAAACAGAAGCTACCATGCATTTCCTGGGCAATATTTATTACAGATTAGGTCATTTCCCAAAATTTCATGGGCAGGTGATTTGGGACAAACTTTGCTTCTGGAGACAATTGTATTTATACCTCCACTTCCCACAGCCCATACCCCTGTTTTTTCTTTTTTAGCCTTTTTTACACTTACCTATGACAGAAGCCTGCTTTGCCTCTTGGAAGGCTGCTTTGAAAACACTTAGTTTAATCATAAATGGATGTCTGTTTTTTTGTTTTCAAACCACTTGATTTTGTGGAGTCATTCCCTGATTTTCCTTTGTAAGTGGCTGATCTTCATCATTCTTTCTGTTGTGGGTAAAAGATGCTTCAAAGAAATGTACGTTAAAGTTCTGTCTTCTAGTACCTATAACTGAGACCTTATTTGGAAGTATGATCTTCACAAATCTAATCAAGTTGAAAAGAGCTCATAATGGACTAAAGTGAGACCTAAAGTTGAAGACTCGTATTCTTCTATAAAGGACATGCAAAGACACACACACACACACACACACACACACACACACACACGGAGAACTCTCTGTGCTACCGAGGTAGAAAAGGTGATGCAGCTGTAAGCCACAGAAGTTAAGGACAATTGGCAGCCACGGGGACCTGAGAGATGCAAGGGGCAGTTACCCACAGAGCCTCCAAGAGGAACCCACCATGCAACACCTTGAATTCAGAATTCTGGTCTCTAGAGCAGTAGAAATCTGTTCTTGTTGTTTTAAGCCACCCAGTTTGTGGTTCTTGCTACCACAGTCACAAGAAACTCATATTCCTGCCCTCACTGCTCCCAAAAGCTACACCTGGCACCAGAAAGGGCTTCAGCAGTTCAGTGGTATCTCAAATGGGAACAACTCTCCCAGGCTGCAGGAGGCAAACCAAAAGGCAAGGTTGGCATTTTGTAAAGGAAAGGAGCAAACTGTTCAATGGGGGAAAAGAGGGAAAACACTAAAATCCACGAACGTCTTAAAGTAGGAAATGTGCTGTGCAATAGTAAGACTGGAAAAGCATAAGAAAAAAATGTCCCTTTTAAGTTAAAAAATAAGTCTAATAACTATTTACTGTTGTAAAATGTCAATTTTAATAATCTAACAACCAAGAAAAAAATGGAAAAAAATTAAGATTTTTCTTGAACTAAAATGATAATTTTCTTATTTCTACAGTAGGGAAAACTTTCTAGAAATTATATATGGAGGTTTTATTTTTTTAATAGCTCTCTTATAATGCAAGTACAGTTCATCCAAACCTTATGACCAAAACATGAAAACCTCAAGAACATGTCAAATACTGTTGGAGAATAAAGCAGATTTTGTCAATCATATTCATCCTGTTAAAATTATCCAGTATTAAGAACAGCCTCTTAGTATTTAACAGTGTGTTTTTACAAATTATGTTAAACTGAAATGATATCGATGATAGTTTCTTTGACCTGAACTTACAGGCAGAAATCTGTTCCCTAATTCTTATTTTCCCCTGATTAATGTGCAAAGTGTCGGAATTCAAAAGCATCTTCTTTCCTCCAATCCCATCTCTGTCAGAGAGGGAAAAGAAAGCCTCCCTGGTTATCTGCATTCTGCTTCTGACTCCACAGAGATGTCGAGAGGATAAAGCAATCACATGTGTGCAGTTCCTGGCGCTCCTCAGAAGTAATCTAATTTGCCTACTTAGAAGGTTTGTTGAGAGGATGAAGGGAACTCAGTTCCTGTGAAGTGTTGTGCGTGTTTCAGAAGAAAGGAGTATGTATGTGGGTTGCTCTCATCCCATGTGTTAATATGCAGAGAGTTCAATTCAAGTTTATCAGCTCTTTTCTTTCTTCAAGCAATGAGAACAGCCCTGCCCCTCGAAGATGTGCGGTTTATCTTGTGATTGTGCCAAATAAGTTAAACCTCTGGTTACTAGTATCATTAAATCTCCACTTCAGTTAGAGGTGGTAAGACCTACTTTAGCCATGGATTTGATAGCACCCTTATCAGGATTTATTTGCCATGTTTATTTAAAAATAGAAACAGGAAGAGCAGATGCTCATTTTTCTGTAGTGTTACTGTTAAAATTATTTTTGTTAATAAAAAATGACATAAACACACATACAATTAAAATTTTAAATATGAAGTTATTTTGTTACAAACTTGTCAGAATTCCTAATTCGAAGTCCCCTCTCATTCATTATTCATCAAACATTATGCATATGGACATAAACAAATGAGGTGTGTAACTTGAAGGACACATAACTGAGACCTACTGTTATCAAGAAAGTAAGGTTGATGACTGGTGCATGACCCCAAAATCAGTTAGCTATGTCTCTATCATCACCCTTCCCTCAAACTCATTGGCTTAAGCAATAATTGTTGTTTCTACTCATGTGATTATGTAGCAGTGAAATAAGCTGGGCTCAACTGATTGAATCTGCTGTGGATCAGCTAGGTCTGGCATTTCCCTGCAGGTTTAGCTCTGGTCTTCTCCAGATATGATGAGATACAGGTTCAAGGGTTGGAAATGTCCAGGCAAGGCTTTTCTTATGACAATGGAATTTTCTTGCATTTCCTTTAATAGTAGCCCATTGACTGAGGTGAGTCCCTCAGCTGGGCACCAAATCCAGGAGAGGGAAGCCTACTTTGTTCATCATATTAATCCTTATAATGGTAATTCTTTGTGTTAAACTAACACAAAGCATGTTGCAAAGCTCAATATAAATGAAAGGTGGAGGGTGGAAAATGTAGGAAGGGTGACTATTTTTTGAACAATAATCTAATCTACCACATGGCTAAAGATTTTAATGAATTGTTCAGATTCTAAATCCCATCACCTCTGAGCATTTACAGGAAATACAGGAACATACCTGTAAACCAAAGGGCTACTTTCACTAGCAAGAGACAGAATGTCTATGACAAATTTAGGCTATAATACTACTCCTTTGGTTTTTTTCATATATCTGGAAGATGGTCTGAATTCTATTCTTCATAATAATTTCATATAATCTCTACTCTTTTCTAATTAGATTTCTAAATCTTTTTAATTATTTGAAAAGAAGATAATGTTCAATGAACTTGAGTTATAAGTAAGGAGATTAAGTTCTTTTGTAGCTAAATATTGAAGCAAATTCATTTGAATCTTGATTGAGACATTTTGATGGAGAGTAGGGAGTTGTATACCACAAGGTTGGATTAATATAAATTGATTTGTCCAAGGCTATTCGTTTAGATAATGGAGGTAATAAAAGGAGGGCCCAAGGTCTCAGGGAGCTGATGTTCTGAGACGTCCCATCCTGTCATCATGTTCAAAGCAAGTTCACATTGGGGCAACTCCATTTAGGCAGGGAAAATTCAATTAGGATCATTCTGCGGACTGAAACTCCCAGGAGTATCAGTGTAGAAATATGGAGATTTCCTTGTCTTAACAAACTATATGCTAACAAATGACATTTGTTGGCCCTGTCTTAGGCTCTCTCCTGTGTGCATGTTCTCTGGAATGTGAATATAATTTTGTTCATTCATGAATCAAAGTAAGTTATATTTTTAACTTTTATTCATCATTTTTGCATATGTCTCTTTCTACTTAGAAAATATAATAAATTATGTCCTCATTATAGGTCCCTCTCTCAGTATATGATTCTTTGCTTCCTGGGTTGAGATATGGGTCAAGTTATGTTATCCCAAACCCAATGAAGGTATGTTATTCTAAGTGTATGATTCTGACATGGATAACAGTCCTCCACTGTAATTGAATAATTGTGAAGGTATTTTACTACATAGACAAACACATACATGCAGCATCTATTTTAAAGCAAAAACAAAATTAAAATACAGACATGTGTTTTCCAATGTGTGTATTTCCTTGCAAATGCCGATAGACTCTTTACTTTAAATTATTTTCTGAAAGCAGATAAAAGAAAACAGGTAGCCTGTAAAAGTAAAGTACATTTTTTTTCTGTGTAATCTCTGGTTTTAGAGACCACAGAAGTCGTTCTTTCCTCTGTAGAGTAACAAATAGAATCACTGGTTAAAACTTCACAAATAAATAAAACCTCTAACAAATAGTATTCTAGAGACTTTTCATTTTCTTACTCTGACTCACTCTTAAGTCACAATGAAATAATACTGAGTGGCAGTCTGAGATTCACCATAAGGGGAATAAATGACAGAACAAAATGCTTCCAGTGTGATTATTGAAGTGTGCCCTGATTCTGCGAAGGGGGTGCATGAGCGTACTTGGTGGGGATGGCTGGGCCAGAACGGCCCTCACTGTGGAGATGCCACTGCTGTCTGAGCCAGGTTCTGTCGCCCTTGGTCATTTCAAGGTCCTGGTCATTTCAAGGCAACCTGTCTGTTCTGCACTCATCACCCTTCATTCAGGATCAAAATCCAAGCTCAGATGGAAATTGGGTGGTTAAGTTAGGATAAGAGCCAAAGTCCACCACCTATATTGTATATTCATAAACTATTTCTAAGAACCAGAAGTATAAAACCTAGAGCTATCAAGATTCAAGTCACAGAAAGTTACGAGAATGATCATAGTTGTTCAACAACACCCCTCCAGATGCTGTCTAGTGAAGTCTCTGGCGACAGAAGCAGAGACTTTCCAGGTCCTTCTTTGACACTGGGGGAATGGACAAGGTAATTGTGGATTCAGAGATAGAAGAGGGAAATGGCCATACTTTCACCAACAGTAGGAAAATGCATCCTTTAATCCCTTACCATGTCTGCAGCTTACTGGCAACCATCAAATATGGATATTGATTGATCCCTCCTAAAACACTGGTGATGTTGAGGTCCTCCTGGCCACACTACAAAAGGCACGCACATCCCGGCATTTTGTGTACATGTGTGTGCATGTACATGTGTGTGTGCTGGGGCTGTCTGGGCTCTGCTAGGAAACCATACATCCAGCCACTCCGTACAAAGAGTGAACTCACTAACACTTGTAGCTGCTTGTTCATGCTGGAAACTCTTGGCAACAACCTGCCTCCCCATTACATGGAGGAAAGAGAACTTGGTAGAGCGCACTCTTTCTAAGAATTTCCCTTAATTCCTCAGTACCACCTTCAAATGATCCTGGGTAATGAGAATTTGCTGAAGGCCCCAGGGTAAGTGATAAGGTATTTGTAATCTGTTTATCTGGAATTAAAAGTCTATAGATATGATTGCTTTTATGCCCCAAGCTGGACATAGCTTGGTCTCCAGTCTTGGCCTTCTTGACTCATAGCCCTCCCTATTGAAACCTCCATAGCACAATTTGCATCTTCCTTTGGGAAAGCAGCTTGCTCTATGTTCCAGATCCATTATTGAGGGTCCTAGGAACTAACTGATTCATTGACTATGAAGTAATACATATTCAATGGCATGTATTAGTGGGCTAACTGGACTAGATAATGGACTAGAGGGGAAACGGTAAGGATCAGATTAAAGGTAATTTTTAGAATATTGGCTTGAGCAGTACAGTAGGTGGTGATACCATTGGCTGAAATGAAGAGTTACATAGTATTGTTTTTCCTAAATTCTGAGTTATTCAGAGGGAATAAAACCAGACTGAGCTTTAAGGAAAGAATTCTAATTAGAATTTGAACTTCTATGTATAGCACAGTATTCAAAGTATGAAACAGAATGCTTGGCAAATGTTCACTTTTTCTCTTTCTTGATCATCTTATTTCAAGCATGAAGATCTTTGAATAGGAAGTCTGGGCACACACTCAGGTTTCCCAAGAACCAGTGCTAATCCCCACAAGCAGTACATCTTAGCTTCATGCTAAGGAGGAAAATCATTCTTCTTGTTGACCATTCTTGGCTATGAAGAGGGTAGGAAAGTTTTTTAAATGACATTTTGTGTGTGTGTTCCTTGAGTTGAATGACATTCTTCTTCGTGTATTTTTTTTCATAATTCTCTCAGGAAGTAAGCAGCAAGGCTGGGTAAAAGCTTTTTTCCTTTATTTTCACGTGAGCCTCACAGGTCAGAGATGGGGTAGGAAAAAACCCTGTCTCTGGAATCAGAGATGAGGGTTTGGGTACTTAGACCAAGATCCTGTGGATCATGTGGCATTTGTTGAAACCATAATTTGAGCTTCAATAATTTGGCTACAGAATCTTTCTACTTGGTCTCTCAGGTATAGACACTAAAATAATAGTGGGATCAAAAGTCAACCTTCAGGAATTTTTTAAAAAAGCACTATGGAGCTTAAAATACTAATTTTCTTAATATTTAAAATAAGATTGTAAAAGGATGTCAGACCAGAATAACATTAAAGATACCCAAAGCAAACATAAATATTTGTGCTGTGTATGGCCAGCGTGTGGACTTCATCACACATATCCTGATTATGACTGATCAGAGCAGCATGAGACAATTGAATGTGACCCTTGGTCCAAGCAAACATTTAAGTGTTTAAATAGCAGCCAAAATACCTTCCAAATTCTAGAACATGTTTGAATGGGCAACTGTGAGCTTTCATAAGACTTCTAGGTCATTTCACATATACTTGTTTGGAAAATTATAGAGGAATAGAGAATAATTAAAATCCAATAGATTACTAGGTTTAATAAACAATATTGTCAATGAATATTAGCCCTATGAAATTAGCATAAATAATCTAGAAATGCATCACTCTGACCATACAATGCTGTTTTTAGTATTTCTATTCCATGATTTGAAGACTGTCAGGATGGCTTTTCCTTTAGAAAGAAAACAGTCAGGTAATGAAACACTGTAATGGTCATAAAGTGTGAAGGTTAAGATAATTGGACTTCTGGTGTGTAGGATGATTTAACAGGTTTCATTAGCATTTCATGGGAGTAACACTAATTTGAGCTAAAATCTTTTTACCAGCTGTCAGAGTATTTCTTTGCAAGTTGTTGCAGGGGGTGTCCTTAGTACATGCCTTCTTCAGCTTTTTTTCATAACAACTGCCTCTTTGGATGAGCTGAAGATTTGCCAATGAGTTTCGTTTCAATTGTTGGCATGCAGACATGCATGTGACAGAGCACCATGGGGCCAGATGGCTTTCAGCCTCCAGCGTTTAAAAGGACAATTCCAACCAGCCAGGGCCTCTTGTAGCAACAGTGCATCTGTTTATTCAAAAGAAATGCATTCATTGCCTGTTGTGCACCTAGCATAGAAAGAACAGTTAAGATCAAGAAATCCCAAGAAATTATAGCTTAGTTAAATCTAAGTATTTATAGTTATATTTAAATATAACTACAAATATAATAATACCCTAGTTAAATATAACTGTGCAAATATTCAACTCTCTAAGCAGTTAAAAAGTCAATAAGATGAGCTTATAAAGAAAAGAGTGTACACCCACACACACTCTTATGCACATACACACTCATTTATCCAGAGAAGCACGGGGAGCTGTCCTGGTCTGTCCCTTTACTCTTTGAATACACTAAGCCTCTGCAGAGACTACCATAATTGAGTTATAGCCATCACCAAATATGAGATTCCAGCCTGAGCCTTGGCAAGTCTAAGTAATAGATTGAAAAATACAATTATTGCTTACCTACAGAATTCCTTTGCTTGAGAGGTAAGGCATATATATCAGAAAAGTTGTCGTGTTTTTTTCCCCAGGCCTATTCAATAAATGAACATTACACCAGGATTCTTACACAGAGTATCTCTGAAATGGGTTTTGTATTGATTTTTGTAACTACCCTGTTAGATGACGTTATCCCTTAGTGTGTCAGGTTTAGACCGGTCCGCCCGGAGCAGGTCATTGAGGTGATAACTGTCATTTGGAGGGACAGAAAAGCAATCATAGCTTTTTCATTACTTACTGTTTTCCCCCTGCAAGTGTGGGATCATTTGACATATTATGGCTTCTGTGATTTAAGCTGCATTCTGAAATTAAGTGCTGGAATATCATGCTGGGGGTTTAGAAAAATCAACTCGATGTCACAGAACTGCAGGTCCTGGGGGTCACACATATCCAGGATCCCCTCTGGATATTCATCTCAAATTATAAGAAAGACGTGTTGTTACCTATATAAATAAATATACCTATATCTGAAAACTGTTGCATGCAACACAGTAAATTACTGTTTCATATTTTTTTAATTTTATATCCAGTGCTAGAAAAAATGCTATTAACTACAAAAACAGTTTTATCACAAACATGGGTTGAAAGCACATGCATTTTAAACATTCTGATTTGTAATGGTAACATCTAATATGTAAAGGTAACATTAATTTTTAGGTTGCACTCATTTTTTTCTAGCAATTGTAGTTGAAAAGTTCAACCTAAAAGCATGAGGGCAACACCCCTCCAAGAAAAAAAAAAGCTAAAAGTGGAATAAACTACTGAACAACCATTTTTAAGAGCAACCAAGAATAATCAAGAGGGTAAAAAAGCAATATATAAAAGGATATAATATCATAGATCCACATGGAGTGGTGACAACCCCTGTTTTAAGTCACAACATTGTGACCATATCAGGCATCCATTCCAGCCCCAGCACACACAGTGCTGCAGGAATCAGGCTGAGGGACCAGGGGAACTACTGAGGTAGAGGGTACCTCCCACAGGCTACCCTTAAAGACTGATATGTGCCATTATTTGGAGACTTCCCATGGATCATTCCAGAGAGTTTGCATGACTTTCCTTCTATTCTACCCACTGGTTCTCTTCTGACAATTGTGATATTTCTATTAACTAATGTTTTCAAACTCACACTATCTCTAACAATACCTCTGACTAATATGTTCAAGCCATTCTCAACGTGAAATTTCCAAAATAATGCATTTTAATCCTAAGTCACTTTCGAATGTTGATTCTCATTCATTTCTCTATTATTCTGTTTCCACATTCTGGTCTTTTCCTATCCTTATTTTACCACACTCTTGTTTTTCCTTTAACTAAGACCACCACCACTCTCTTGAAACTTAAAAAAAGAGTACAAATATTACTTTTGTTAAATTCATTGAAAATTTCAGAAATTTTCCTATTCATTTGACTTTTCTGTGATATCATACCTATCCTTTCTCCTTGAACTTTCACCTCTCTTCATGTTGCTAAGAACTTGTTCTCCTGTTTTTCTTCTTATTACTCTGGACATTCTTTTAAAAAGTACACATATTCTTGTTTAAAATTTGTCTTAAATTTTATAGTCATTATCAATGCATGATGCATTACCCCAAAACTTAGCCTCTTCAGATAACAAATGTGTATCATCTTATAATCTCGGGTCAGGAATCAGGGTGTGACTAACCAGGTCCTCTGTCTCAGAGATTGCCCCAAGGCTGCAATTAGAAGGCTGCGTGAAACTGAGGCCTCATCTGAAGACTCAACTTTGGATGGATTTCTTTCCAACCTGAAATTGCTGCTAGCAGAATTGAATTTCTCACTGGCTGTTGGATCGAAAGACTCAGCGTCTAGATGGCTGTGGGCCAAGGACCACCCTTACCTCTTTGTCACCTTGTTCATCCTCCAACGGTGGCTGGCTTTATCAAAGTAGGCAAGCCAAGAGGCAATCGGCTCAGCAAATAGCAAGAATATAGTAACACTATTTGCTCATCAGAGATATGACATCTCATATCACCATCTTCTATTGGTTAGATGCAAGTTACATTTGGGGAGGGTGTTATTGAAGGCCATCAATACCAAGGAAATGGAGACCCTTAGGGGCCATATTAGAGGCTACCAATGACAAATATTACTTTTTCTCCTGTTCTGATTTAAATACTTTTCTGACTCCCTGTTTTCATGTCTATACCTATGACCCATATTCTCTGTTGAATCATGAATTTATCATGTACCTACATTTCATCATGAATTCTAGCCCTCTTTTTTAACCCATGTGAGAATCTCCAAAATTCAATATTTTTATAACAGAACGTGTCATCAGTTTACTCCTCCCTGCCCTTCATGCTGCCAACACACACTCCACAGATCTTCTATTCTTGCCAATGTATTTGCCACCTCTGTGACTTTCCAGCCAGGTGCTGGGACAAAAACATAAACATTGTCACTCACCACTCTGTCTTTCTCATCTCCCTTATAATCAGCAGCCAGGAAATTCTAATTCAAAAACATCTCCGAACTCCTTTTCCCACCCAGACACCCATCAGCACACATATTTTTCCAAGTCTATACAGATGTCACTTTACTGGGTCTCTAGTTTTCCTGCCCGTGTTACTGATTCACCTCGATGTCACGTTAAAAGGGCAATGTCATCATGTTTTGCATACTTCAATAATACTTCATATTATCTTAAGGGTGTTGCCAAATGCCTTGCACATGTTAACGACATTTCCATAGCCTATGCTCTACCTGCTTTCTGGCCGCATCTTCCTTCAACCCTCACATTCAACCAAAAGGAACTGTTTGCATTTTTTCAAAAGTTTGCTGTAATATGTGTTTGCACACAGTTTTTACTGCCTGGAACACTTGCTTCTTCCTGTCTTCAAACACCTCCAGGTTCATCTCCAAGGCTCGTTCTCTGGAGTACAGCTAAAACGGGCACTCTTTTCCTTGGTAACCTAGGCTCACCTTTGTCAGGGCACTCAGAGGACTGTCTCACACACTGGATGTAAAACCGGTTACTCTTTTTTGTTGTCTTCTGTTTGTTTGTTTTATTTCTGTTTGCCATACTGTGAAGTTCTCTTTTGGACATGTTCAGTGTCTGATTGACTTATTATCCATTCCAAACACTGAGCAGAGTGTCTTATACATCAAAAATATTAAAACATAAACATTGAGTGGAACTTAAATAAACCAATGGCCTTACACATGCCCCACCCACCTCACACTCTGAAATGTCAAGGTCTTCAGTTGCCTATCGGGAGGACGATTCTCCCAAGAGTATCAGATGCATTCTATTTACTAAAAAATGATGATTTGAAATAAAAAATACTTAGGTATAAGTAAGACACTTAATAGAGGAATTAATTATGGATGCAAATTTCAATTTGATTATGTATTCTCCCCTAGATAATCATATGTTTAAGCATTTACTTCATTTTAAAAGCAAAATTAAGTGTGCCCTTCCTTTTTTGAAAGATAAACCAAAAAATAAAATGAAATAAAAATGTTGGGTAAACACCAATGCTGAGATTTTAGGTCATGTCCTATAAGTGATTCCAATAAAACATCCTTGGAATTTTTATATTTTATAAACTGGTTTTGATAAAATAATTGTTGGCAAAACTTTCAGGTAAACACTCTTTCAGGGAGTTAGCTCTTGCAGAAATTTTAAGAGATACAGATTATATTTTTATTTTATTAGGACTTATGTAAACAGTGAATTTGAACATTCTGTTGTTTTAGAATTATGTAATTGGAATAGTTTTTAGTTGGGAATCTAAAGCATCTTGTCAGCAATATTTAATTAATACCCATTTTTAAAGCCTGAACTGAAGATAGGAACACAGAAATACAATATTATGAACATTTGTTTCAGCTAGTAGTTACGCTGTGTGTTAGAAAATATTTCTGTTCTATCCTGGGAATTTCTCAAAGCTTCCAAGTTTCTTCTAACAGATGAACTCAGTCAAGAAGTTATACATAAATAGATGATCTCTAAAGCATTGAAATTTCCAGTAAGGCCTGTGAAGATATTATTTTTTTATTCAAGCATATTTTATACTATGGCTGCTCTTCTATATAGGAAATACATGTTTTTTAAATTTTTAATTAAATTCATAAAAGTATGCATTTTAGCATAGGGTTCTTCATCAGAACTTGATTTCACAAGTGTATCTAAGTTACTTAAAAATATGTATTTATTATTTTGAATAGAAACACAAAAAATTAGCATTCAAATATTTTGACATATGCCCTGATCCACAGCACGTTCATAAGCTACAATGGGCCTTTTAAATAGAGATCATTCTTGCAGGTGCAGACACTGCTTCCAACTGAAACTAGAGGGAGTGAGCTTCTCTATAAGGTTCTATGCATACAAGAGAACAATGAGGCAACTAATGGCTAATGTCTCATGAGAAACAAAGGAGACCAAAAACAGTGGGATGAAGTATTCAAAGTACTAAAAGGGGGAAAATATGTATATACACACACATATATATGTATGTGTATATATATGGTCTGTCATATATGTGTATGTGTATATGTGTGTGCATATTTTTCATGAGATTCTATATCCACAAAACTCTCCTCCAAAAATAAAAGTAAGAGTTTTAATTTCAACTTAAAAATGTACAGAGTTTACGAAGGGAAATCGTTGAACAACCACATATCAGCAGGGGCTAAGGTTGCAGACAAACCACCACTGTGCGTCACAGCTGAGATCTGCCGCGCTGGAGTAAGAAAGGCTATTTCCCATTTGCTTATTTATTTATTTTTTGCTTTCCTTGCCTGACAAGATATACCAGACAAAAATATTGCTATGAGCAATGTCCAAGATTTTACTGCCTGTTTTCTTCCATGTCGCTATGCTCCGAGTCTAACAGTTATGTCTTCAATCCATTTTGAATTTATTATGGTGTGTGGCATAAGAAGGTGGTCTAGTTTCGTTTTTCTGCCTGTATCTGTCCAATTTTCCCAGCACCATTTATTGAACAAACTATTTTCAGTGCATTTTATATGCTTGCTTCCTCTGTCAAATATTAATTGACTATAAAAGTATGGGTTTATTTATGAGCTCTATATTCTGTTATAAAGCGTATAGAAGGTCTAGGAGGTAGAAGAGGGTATTAAGGGGCTAAATGATAATAGAAAATACAATATAATAAACTATTAAAAAAACTGCTATTTCATTAACTGGTAGGAACATGTAAATGGTAATTCTGACTAATAGCCTAGGACGAGAACAAACTGTCTAGAGAGTGAGAAATCCTTGAGGGCCTGTCTTAGGGGTATTCCCACACTGTCAAGGCTTTTAAAAAAAGGAATGCCACCAGACTTTCATGGTGAAGATCCTAAAATATCCTTGTGGTCCCAACAGTGTGAGCAAGGTAGAGGTAATCATTTCTTAATGACAAAGATTTACCCCATATTTTTCAGACCATAAGACATACCTAAGTTTTAGAGGAGGAAAATAGGAAAAAAATTAAAACAAAAACTATGGTAAAATATTTAATAACATAAATAACATAATATTTCACCAATGTAAATGTAACCAGAACTCAACAGCAACATTAATGACCATTATTCCTCCCAAATTTGTGGGGGCAGGGAGTGCATCTTACAGTCAGAAAAATATGGTGCTTTACAGGGAAAAAGATATTCATTCCCCTTACTTCGTTAGGGGAAATTGAATCCCTACCATTCCATTTTTTAGCCTTCCTTTTTACCAAGCAGTAAAATCATAGTCAATAGGGGCTGGAGTTAAAACAAATATATTGGGTATATTACAGCCAGGAAACAAAGCAATAGATGAGGAAAAAATAGGCTCTGTCAACAGAGAATTCCTTGGAAAGTCACAGCCCAGAAACACAAGCCAATTAAAAGACAGATTTAATCATAAGATTATAGAACCTTTCCCTTTACCTACAAATTTTAATCATATCAAAAGGATCCAATATAATAATAGAGCATCAGAGGCATTAAAAAACTGCAAAATGCAGACTGTCTCAGAAATGAACTAATTAGGAAAAAGTACATTTAAGAAGGGAGACAAAAGCAAAGACTGTAAAAAAAATTAAAACATCTGTCAACTACAGTCACAACAAACATTTGAAATAGCCCAGCGCATAGCTATATTAACATAAATCTTCACACTGAAGGTGTATTTTGTCAGCTTATGCTACCTGATCTAGTATTTCTAGCTTTCAACAGCAAATTACAAGGAGTATATAAAAGCAAGAAAAAAGAGCAGTCTTAAGAGACAAGCAATCATAAGAACCAGACCCAGCTATACCACATATATATAAGATATACTTCAGTATAGCTGTTACAATGTTTCTCTTGCTTGGTATTCTCTGAGCTTTCTCCATACGTGATTTGGTGTCTGTAATTAACATTACAACATTAATTCATTATTACTTCAAATATTTCTTTGTTCCCATTCTCTCTTCTACGATATTCCTGTTACATATATACTACATGTTTTAAAATAGTCATATGATTCCTTAATATTATGTGTGTTTGTTAGGGATTTTTTGGCATTTCTTCTTTGCATTTCAGTTTTTCAAGTTTATATTGGCACATCTTCAGGTTCACTCTTTCTTTTCTCAGTCCTATCCACTCTAAGGGTTCAGATGGAGATTTTAAAATAACTATGGTTAATATCTTGAGGACTCTAATTGGAATGATAGCCAGTATGTAAGAGAAATGGACAGTGTAAACAAAAGTGAAATGATCTTAGCATGGTCAAAAAATGCTAGAAATTAAGAGCACTGTAAAGTAAATTATTATAAAATTGTAGCATTAGGGTAAATGTGAACATATCAGTGAAATGTGATATTCACCCTAAAAAAAGAGCACTATAACAGAAATGAAGAATGCCTCTGATTAATTAACAATCAGCTGATGCTGTAACAGCTTTCAAATGATATTATGCATTGTCAACCCCCACAGAACTTGGCAGCAAAAGGTGATTCATAGTGCATGAAATATTTTTAAAAAACCAATCACAGTATTGTGGACTCTCAGCATGTGACATGACAAAGGAATCTAAGTGTACTACAACAAATCCTACGAAACACATTCACTGAAAGGGATGAGCAAAAAGTAAGTGGAAATGAGAGAAGTTTACAAAACTAAAAACACCACCAACTGTTCACTAGCACTTTAGTCAATAAAGTATTTTTCCCTCCCAGGAGAGCTGGTTAATAATTCTGATAGCAGTATTTGAGTAAACTGGGAATGGAGAAATAAGCAATAGATGGCAGGTGGTGGCAGCCGGGTTTCTCACTACACGAACAAACTGTTAGGATAAAAAAGGGGAGGAGACTAGTATACGGTAAATGATTAAAATTGGACATCATTGCGAACTCACGTTTAGCTTAATATAGATACGGGTGGTTCTATATAAGAATATGTTAGGTTTATAGACATATGGGTTAGTATGCCCACACATATTTTCTTGTGGTGTCAGTAGCAAGAAACACACTTCTTGGATTCTGATACTGTTCTCCAATAAAAAGAAGTAGGACTCCTTGGAGAAATGACTGATTTGAGGACTGGGGAAAGTGTCTTCCAGCACCATAAAGTAAGGAATCAATAAAAAATGATGGAAACCTGTCAAGGGAACACAGGAGTCAGCTGAAAGTTCCTGGTGGCCAAAGCCAAAACTAAACAAAGAACGTGATGGCACTATAATCCACAATATAAAATGAACATTCACAGAGTGTGTCTTTGCTAGACTAGCTATAACAGAATACTATAGACTAGATGAATTGGGAAAAAAGGCATTTATTTTCTTATAGTTCTGATGGCTGGAAGCCAGGATTTGCATGCCGGCTTGGTTGGCATCAGGCGAGGTTTCAGACAGCTAACTTCTCATTTTACCAAAAGCAGAGAGGAGGAGCAAGCTCTCTTCTGACTCTTCCAAGGGCACTAACTCCATTTAGGAGGGCTTCACCCTCACAATTCCATCTAGTATTAATCACCTCACAAAGGCCTCATCTCCTAATGCCATCACATGGAGAGTAAGGTTTCAGCATACGACTTTTGAGTTGACAGAAACATTCAGCCCATAATGAGTTGATACCTATGTAAATAAATGATTGAATAAATAAATATGCATAGGAGACTAGATGCATCTCCTGTGAAGAAGAATTCCAAGTGATTTATATGGATACTTTGCCCTCAAGTTGGAGAACGATAATTTCCAATTCCTCAATGGCTGTGCATAGTACTCTTCCTTCCGAAGAGCACTGTGCAGAGAGGAGAAAGTGAGAATAAATTTTACAGTGGGGAAACCTCACAGACATTACCTTATCCAGGTGGCCAAGGTTAACAACGATAGTAACAAGTCCTGTTGACAGCATGTACCTCAGACTTGCTGTGATAAAATGCCTCTTGACCCCTGTGGTTTTCCTCCGAAACACATGACCCGAGCCTAATCATGAGCAAAACATCGGATAAATCCCAACTGAGGAACATTCTATAAAGCACCAGAGCAGTACTCCACAAAACTGTCATCACAAACAAGAAAGTCTGAAGAACTCTCAGAGCCAGGAGGAGCATTAAGGAGACATGAGGACTAAATGTACTGTGCTCCCTTGAGTGGGTCCCTGGAAGAGAACACAGGCATTATTTGTTACTGTCTGTGGTAGATGATCAGATGAGGTGGGGGTGTGGTGAGGACTTGGGGGACTGGTGTTTGGGTGAGTGGACTGGGCACTAGAAAATAAAGATAACCCGGTGTTAAATTAATTCAGATCAATAGGCATTTTATTTTTTAAAAGTGCATATGAGGACTGGTTACCATAAAACACTTTATTTATCACAACCTGTGTGTTCTTTTATCCTTATCATTTTAATGAAAACCATATTCCTGGACGTCTCATCTTTGTTGATACAGAGTGTGAATAATTCATATGTTGTCAAGTCAGAAGAGTTTGTCTTTATGTTTTGACCTTTTAACTTTAGCTCTGGTTTCTTTCTGACTAAAGATAAAGAGGAAAAGTTTGAGGAATATAAAAGAGTATTTAAATGCTCTCTTTTTAGATCTTATTCACTCACAGCTTTATTTTTGAAGCCACCAAAATGTCCTTCCTGACCTGTACTCTTAAATACCAGTAATTTCCTTTCAAAATATGAGGGTAAATAATGCTGGTAGTGCCATTTAATTATTTATAATTTGCTAGGATTAGAGCTGTGTTTTCCATTTTTACCTAGTCAATTTTAGTAAAGCAACACTATGCTCTTAAAACATTTGTGAAGTCCATACTGTGTATCAGGCTCTGTGCTAGGCCCAGAGCCCAAAATACAGAATAGGCAGACTCTCTTTGAAAAGTCACTGCAGGTGCATTGCAAGTATGTCACAGCAACTGTGGAATTGAGCAAAGCTATACCTAAAGCCCAAGGTAAGTAAGGACAGACTAGAGATGCAACCATGTCCAGGTGACCGACAGGACTTAAGACATGCCAGGAATTTGGACTTGATCTTATTGATACTGGGAAAAGCTGGAAAATGCAAATGTGTGTGACCTCATCAAAGCTATGTTTTAATTGCAGCACTTTGGTGGCAAAGTGAAGAATGTGATTCTTCACTCCAGTTGGAGCAGGCTGCAGAGACAAGAAGCAGGTGGTGAGGGTGATCTGTGTTAAGACAGAACACAGAGGATAGAGAAAAAAGTGTTCAACATTTAGAAGGTAACGTTTGCAGTTCTCGGTTGTGGGAAGGAAGGATGAAACTGAAGACAAGTGTATGGATCCAGATTAGAGGATGATGCTGGCTGGGTTGCAATGCCATCAGCCTCTAGAAGAAAGACAAGGAACCAGCTGAAGGAACATGAACGGAAGATCTTAGGTAATGATGAGTTGGAATAACTGTGAGGTATGATTGCATGATTCTCTGTAGTCATATTTAAACCTACTGGGTAGTTTGTATTATTAAAATTTATAACTACAAGAAAATATAAGAAAATAATATATATAGAATATACATACATGAGAGAAAATATAAGAATATGGAAATGGAAAAGTATAGATTAAGCAGAAAATAGATGGCTGATATCTAGAATTTTCTAAGTGTTACCAGCTACAGTGTCTGGGATGTCGAGCTGGGTGGATATGCTCAGATCTGGTCTCTGACACCCCGAGTCAGAGACTTGAAACTGTGCCTCTAGCTTAATGTATGTAATTGTCGCATTTTATTTAAATTTTAAAATATACTTATGCCCTAAAAATCCCTATCATAGGCATGCTTGTATGTACAATTATAGCTCTACTTCTCTTTTTAAAAACAAATGATCACTGAGGTTACCCTGAGCTCCAAAAAGAAAATGTGTCTATGGTGGCAAAGGTGATTACTCCTTAAATGAACTCTCATTTGAGTTTTTGTATTGTTTTTATTGATTTTATTTTTTTCATTACAAATTTAGTGCCCTTATATCCCCAACCGCCAGCAATAACCATGAACTCTCATTTTAATCCTTCGTGATTCTCACATCGACTTTACACAACCCAAATACACACATACATAAATACATACATGACATTAAAAATAAATAATGTACTATTAGTTATTGGTTACCCTTCACCATGCATGTTTGCTTGTTTGTTATTTTTTTTGGCTGGGATATTATTTCCTTTCAATGTATTTTATCCATGCAGAGTATAGATTTCCACTAATATCCCAATGAATATAAAGTGTAACATATAGTATTCAATGACGGCAAAGCAAGGTAGTCCATACACATGGTCACCAGCATAGGTTTGTTTAATGTTGAGGTGATTAATTTTTACAAATCAGAAAAGCCTGAAGAGTTTGTCAACGCTAATCACTCGAAGTAGTGTTGGCCTATTGATGCCAAAATGTCAATTTGTTCCTACCATGCTCAAGATAGTGAGGTCAGTAATAACATCTGTTGTTTCCCTCTCCTTCTAAACAGTCATAGAAAACCAACATAGCCTGATACTACCTCCCCATGACCTTTCAGAATCCAGCTGAACCACCTCACATGCCATTTGGATGAACTTCAGACAGCCTGCAAAGGAAAAGTAACCATCTCTAGCAGACCCCAAAGTAATTGGTGTATTTTAAACAATGATCTACTTTAATGTTTTTAAATTAAATGAAAAAATGTGAATGATACTTACATTTAAGCTAAAACACAATACAAGAAAAGAAAAAGAAACTGAACTCTGGAATCCTATGTCTCAGATAACAGATGTCAGGAATACCCAGGCTCTATTTTTGAGTGCTAATATTACAGGTGACGTATGCCTTACTATTCTAAGGCTTAAAATTTTTATCTAAGAGTTAAATAATATTTTGCAGTGAATAAAAAAAATAAAGAACAAAAGTATGTACAACAAAAATATTTTCAGAATTCATTATTTTCCACTTTGTTTGATTTTGAGCCTTTCTTTTTTCAGATACTTCCCTGATCTTTGTTTAGATCTATTCTATCTTTTTCCCTGTCCCCATATCCACTCTCCAAAATAAACAAAGCAGAAATTGTCTTCCTGGAAAAATGCATATTTCTACTTACTAATTAGTTTCAACTTCAACATCTGATGCTCGTTATGGGAACAGTTTGACAGTGTGATCTGTAGCACCACCAACATAAATAAACTGTGTGTCACTGCAAAGAGAGAAAAACTAATAATAATGTGCTATTAATAAGAACCTATGCACCTCAATGTTCATAGCAGTTCAATTTACAATAGCCAAGTGTTGGAATGAAACTTAGGTGCCCATCAGTAAATGAATGGATCAAAAAACTATGGTACATCTACACAATGGAATTCTATGCAGCAGAAAGAAAGAAGGAGCTCATACCCTTTGCAATAGCATGGATGGAGCTAGAAAGCATTATGCTAAGCGAAATAAGCCAGGCAGTGAAAGACAAATACCGTATGATCTCGCCATTAACAGGAACCTAAACAACAAAACAAACAAATAAGCAAAATATAACCAAAGACAGTGAAATAGAGAACAGGCTGACAGTGACCAGAGGGGAGGGAATTTCAGGGGAAAAGGGGAAGGGTTTATGGGAACAAGTATAAAGGACACATGGACAAAAACAAGGGGGGGTGGAAATGGGAGGGAGGTAGGGAGGGTTGGGGGGTGGGCTGGGATGGGAGTAAAAGGCAGAGAACTGTACTTGAACAACAATTAAAATTTTAAAAAAAGTTGAATTGCATTCCTTAAAAAATTTTAATTGTGCTCCTTGTGTTAAAATCCTAAACACCAGTACTTTAGAATGTGACTTTATTTAGAGGTAAGGTTGTTGAAGATGTGACTAGTTAGGGTGAGGTCATTAAGGTAGACCCTAATCCAATGTAATTGGTGTCCATTTAAAAAGAGAGTGTTTGGACACAGATACGCACTCACAGAGGCAGATGCTATGAGAGAACAGCTGCCATCTGCACCTACATACCAAGGAACTAAAGACTACCAGCAAACTACCATAAGCTAGCCTTCCAGAGCAAGGATTTTGCATTTTTTATTTCCCACCCAACCTTCAGTGTTTGGTCCAGTCCTGTTACATTTTATGTAGTCAGTAAATATTTATTAAATATAGGTGGCTTTTAGAAAACATTTGAGGTATAACATCTCTAAGATTCTTATCAGAATGTGTAAGAATGAACAGAATGTCCCTCAAACATGGTTTTTAACTGCCCAAACACCCCATATTGGATCAGCTATCACTTGGACTTCTATTACTCTCCTAAATTTCCAGAAGACTTTGGGCATTTTGAAGCCAGATGACGTTGTTCCAAATTTTCAGGCCCCAGTATCTTATCACATGGCAAAGACAAGGCTCTCAAACATTGTGAGGAATGAATCTTACCTCTTTTAAACTGTATTGGTTGTATGTCTCTTGTTTCTCAAACTTTTGTACAGATTGGTATTACACATTTATGTTTTTTACCATCTCAGTCCCTGATAAGACATGCCATGTCTTAGAGATAGTTATGCCTCAGTTTTCTATATTTCTAGTGTATTTTAAGAGCTCAAATAGAGGAGCTTCTGTTATAGCCAAACAAGCATCTAGCAAATAGGTCTTCCCACACATAGTGACGGCAATCTCTTGATGAATTACGAAAATGCACACATATACACACAACTACTTAAATGGACAAAGCAGGTATAATATGGAGTAGCATCAATCAATGGAAGAAGAGATGTCTAAGAATAACTGCAATTTCACAGTTTTTAGTTTCAGTACAGACTATATTCAATGTCATATTTTGTGGCTAAAATTATGATGGAAATCTGCAAGTTTTCTGATTTGAAAAACCAGAATGATGCAGCATAAGAGACACTTGACTGACCATTGTTTGTTTTAAGGCAAAAAATTGGCTTAAAAAGAACACATTTTGAAAAATTATTTAATCTGTTTTTCAAAATGATCCTGAAGCTACAGAGATTAGACATTATTATACTGATGTGAAAGTAGTCATACAGTATCACATAGTTCAATGGAACAGAATTGAGAGCACAGGAGGAGACACAGTCATGAGTGTCAACAAAAGTCTCAAGAGAACCCCATGGATAACAATAAAAATGTTCAGAAAATGGTTCTTGAACAAATGATTATTTATATGGAAAAAATTAATATTGAACCTTCCCTTATTGCACAAGACACCCGAAAATCAAATGGGTGAAATCTGCTAAATGGAATATTAACTAAACACAAAATATAGAAATATAAGATTCATAGAAGGAAAAATAAGAGAGAAACTTCAAGTTTCTGAGGAAGATAATGGTTTCCTAAACATTTCACAAAATGCAAAACACAAAAGAAAAAATAATAATTAATCTTTATCTACATTTTTTAAAAAAATCTGTTCTTCCAAAGACACTATTAAGAGAAAGAAAATTCTGCATGCTGGGAAATGTTTACAATACATAAATTAGATAAATAATTATCTCCCCAACATTTAAATAACTCACAACCCAATAACAAAAGGAATAACAATCCAATTAAAATGGGCAAATATTTGGACAGACACCTGTCAGTGAAGACGCACACATAAGTAAACATACCCTTGAAAAGATGCTCCCTATCATCAATGCTAAGTGGAACACAAATTATCAAGAAATTATTTGTAACTGTCCCAAAATGCAAACAACCATATGTCCATCGACAGCAAAATCAATAAAATGTGGTATATTCACACTGCAGGATACTTCTCAGCAATAGAAACGATGTACTATTGATAAATGCAACAACATAGCTGCTTTTCGGATGTTTTTCTTGAACAAAATATTCAAGAGAAAAAAGAGTGTATGCCATTTGTTTTTTATGTACAATCTAAAATTATTTTTATGCAAATTTCTAAAACAGAAGACATTAATATTTAATGACAGAGGCTAATCAGTGATGTCTTAAGCCCAGAAATATGTTCCAGAATTTATTTCAAAGGGGTCCAAGAGAACTGGGGTGATAGAAATTCCACTACTTTTTTGTAGAATGCACACAATTTTCAAAAGCCATAAAACTGTACACTTAAAATGGTTATGGAATTATAACAATATATCTGATTAATTAAAATAAGGAATATGTCATTTCTCTACACCAGAGTTTATTGAGGAGACATTGAAATACTGCTGCTGCTATTCTCAAAGCTATTGAAGATTCCTCTGACAGATTCAAGTAGAAAGCTGGAAAAATGGGTTTTCCCCGCCTGCCATGCACAGAGGCCCTATGTCGGTAACAGAATCCCAGCTCTCACATCTCTGGGTTCTGAGGTCCGCCCCTGTGCCTCGAAGTAAACCAGTGTCAGGGCTCTGCTTTGCAGAAGGCTCAGGCATGACCTCCATGTGATGACAAAATGAATTTCCTCATGGAATCTGATGCCTCTGAGCTGAGTGTGGGTAGAAGTCTAGACTTTGCTGCCCTCTGAGATGGTTCTCCTGACAGGACCCTTATTCATGGACAATCAGCCACTTCTCCCAGTATATCCCAGTAATCCCTATGGTAGGGCTAAAATACATGCATTGCACACTGTGTGTATGACTACAAATGTCTTTGCACTCAGGAATTCTGAAAAGAACATGTGTCTACCTTGACAGAACATGTAGAATTTACTCAAAGCAGAAAGGAGAAAGTGGCATAGGTTTAAAAAATACATCCCATAACAACCTACACTCCTAATGTCTGCATCAAAGCAAGTGTGTGTGTATATATTTTATATATAAATACACATACATATGTGTTTGTATAAAAACGCACATATGTGTATGTGTGTATACATGCACGTGTGTGCATAAAATACATACATATGTGTATGTATTATATATATATATATATATATTCAATATGGATGTTCAGCGCCATGAGCACTCATTCTCCATCGAGCACTGGGGTGATTGCAAGGGTTACTACATTACTGATCCCTGCTCTTCTGAAACATTGCATTTAACAATGGAAACAAACACTTAGTCAAGGGATTAAGCAAAACAAATGTATAGTTTTCTAGGAAGGTCATGAACATTATTGTCAAAATCTTTTTCAAAGATATATTTTTAGTCTTGTAATGGCTCTTTATGTTATCCCCTCATACCTTTGCTTTGCTTTCTTATGGGATATTGTTTTTCTTTGTTTGTTTGTTTTTTTTTACCATACTTCTACAATTTCAACCCTCTTCCAGATTTAGGAGTGAAATAAAAGTGCATAATGCAGTGTGCATAGCAAGTAAGGTGGATACACTGTTGTCTGCCATGTCTGTCATCCCCTTTAAACTGCAGACAAACAAAACAAAGCAAAACTCACAAAAACAAATGAAATATTCCCTTTCAATGACAGTTAAGTACTCCGCCACTATGTTTTGTCACATTTCTTGTCTTTTCATCCTTCAGAGAAATCTTTTGAAAAGTACTGATTATTTCATATTTTAAGTGTTTTTTCCTTTTTATAGCATATTATCCCAAGTAGGGATTTATTTTTTCACCAAGAAACTGAAAGGGAATGGCCAACAACAGAGACGTGCTCTTCAGTTAATTATTCTCAGACGTTTCCAGTTGTTGCTGTAACGGCCAAGCCTTCAGGTACTTGAAAGTCTATTTAAAGCAAGTTTCACCAGCTCCCTCCCTAAATAAGGACTCCCAAGTCCTTTTCCAGAGATAAGGTTTATTTTTCTTATATTCATACTACGCATAATAAAGCAGCATTCTAGCTCGGAAGACTATTCAAAGGAGAAAACTGACATCTATATACTACCTAACTAGAAACAAACTGATAAACTTTTGAAACACTCTTTGAAAATGAATACTAGCGCAGTCAACTTCCACAGCGGCTTTTATGCCGAGTCTTGGTACCCTAGAAACTGCTGTCAAGCTCCATTTTATTCCATGTGGGGCCTGACAGTTCTAAGGGGAAAGTGTATCCTAATTCTTCCAAATAAATTAGATTTCAGCCATTTTAAAATGAAAACACAGCCTCTGCTGAAGTTATAAACAGGCCCTATTGAATAAAGTATCAACAGAAGCTCACACTGCTATCTCTAGCAGAGGTTCAGAACAGTAAGACAGCAAGCAATACCTTAATCATATCTTTGTAGTCCCAGTAATGCAAATTAATCAACAACTAAACAGAATGTGAAAGTGGGTTCCTCTCATTGGGAGTGCATCACATTTTCCTACCAAAAAGAGAAAAAGGGAAGAGTGGGACACAGGAAAGGACTGGGGTATAAAGGAGAAGGAGAGGAGAGAAGAGTGTAAATGTAACAAAGCATATTTTAAAGTCAGATTAAGACACATACCCTACATAAACCTCAAGATAAATAATCCTAAAATATTTTTAATAATTAACATACCCATTTGGGGATGCTACACAATCACACAGTTTCCTGCTAAATGCATATCAATTCTAACTGTTAATGTCTGTATTTTGATGCATATCAGTGTATGTTAGATTACTGGAATTTGGGAATCTGTTAGGAAACCAGGAGAGAAACAGATATTTTCCCCAATAACAGAATAAATATACATTTTTTAAAAAGTTAGATATAACTTTAAAAGATTAATAATGAAAAGTGATATGAGGCAGGAAAAAAAATACCATAATTAGAAAAAAAGTAAAACTGTCTTCATTTGTAGATGACATGGTTTCATATGAAGACAACCTCAAAGACCCAACACAAGACCCAGTGGAACCAAGAATCAAGTACAGTGCAGTCGAAGGACACAAGATCAATATTATAGCCCTGCATTTTTATACACAAGTAATGCGAATTCTAAAATCAGCTGAGAAATACGTCCCATGTGTAATAGCATTAAAATAATATGACCACAAGGAAATATTTTAGAAACTGTAAAAATTGTGCACTGAAAATTATAATATTTTTTCTGAGGAAATGAGAGATCTAAAAAAATGAAAAGAAATCCCATTCCCATAGATGGGAAGAGTTGATATCGTTAAGATGACAATTCTCAAATATTTCAATAGAATCAATAGAATCCATGAAATTTCTATTCATTGCTTGGCAGGATATTGTGCAGATATTGACAAAGATATATTAAAATGCATATGACAATTTCAGTTTAGCTTGAAGACCAAATAATTTGAAAAGGAAATCCTTTTTTAAAAGATTTTATTTATTTGTTTTTAGAGAGACAGTAAGGGAGAGGGAAAGAGAGAGAGAGGGAAATCAATGTGGGCTTGCTTCTCCTGTGCCTCTTACTGAGGACCTGGCCTGCAATCCAGGCATGCGCCCTGACTGGGAATTGAACTGGTGACCTCCGGTTTGCAGGCCAACACTCAACCCACTGAGCCACACCAATCAGGGCTGAAAAGGAAATCCTAATTTAACAACTTTTGTTACTGGTTGCAAGACTTGCTCTAAAGCAGCAATTATTAAGAGATTGTTGTACTAGCATAATAATAGATCTGAGATATGTAGGTAGATAAAGAAAATAGAATTGAGAGTCAGAAATAAATTCTTATATTTACAGTCAACTGCTTTTTGAAAGAATCTCAAAGCAATTCATTGAGAACAAATAGTGTCTTCAACAAATGGTGCTTAGGCAATTGGATATCCACATGTCAAAACATTAATTTAGACACTCATCTCCCACAATGCAAATTCAAAACGAAAATTTACTCTTACTTTTAAAGGTAAGAGCTAAAACAAACCTTTTAGAAGAAAATAAAGTAGGAAAATTCTAAAAATAGTGGGTTAGAAAATTATTTCAAGCACATGATATCAAAGCATATTGCCTAAAAATATTTGGACTATACTGACATTCAAAACATTTTCTGTTCAAAAGATACCATTAAGAAAATGAAAAGCCCTGGCTGGTGTAGCTTAGTGGATTAAGCGCGGGCCTGTGAACCAAGAGATCACGGTTCGATTCCCAGTCAGGGCACATGCCTGGGTTGCAGGCCAGTTCCCAGCAGGGAATGCACAGGAAGCAACCATACATTGATATTTCTCTCCCTCTCTCCTTCCCTTCCCCTCTGAAGATAAATAAATAAAATCTTTA
>CM052540.1:164097571-164144059 GCA_028533065.1 Trachops cirrhosus
ATGGACAAAACTAGGGGTGTTGAAAAGGGGAGGGAGGAGGGGAAGAATGGGTGGGTGGGCTGGAATGGGAATAAAGGATAGAAACTGTACTGAATAAACTAAAAGAAAAAAAATAAAAAATAATTAACACATCAACCAAACATTTTTCTTAATAAAGGAGACTACAAGTTGCAAAAAAAAAAAAGTAATTAAAAAAAAAAGAAAATGTGTATAAAGTCCCTAAATAACTCATTATGTTTATGGAGATTATAGATCGCCATAAGGTTACATAAATTTACATATGCATGTACATATACATATGAAATATGGACATAGATGTAAATGATACAGATATAAATGAGATATAGATATAGAGTGGTATATAGATAATTTGTGTGTGTTTTTGTGTATAATGTATTAGATTAGATATAGAAATAGATGCAGGTATAGAGGTTGATGTCAACAGAGATGTAGAACCAGATATAAAAACATAGATTATATATTTACATAAATGAAGATATAGATATCAAAATCAATATAGGTGTGTGTAGATTATCTATAAATATAAAACAGAAATAATCTTAATATTTAGCTCATCAAATATTTACTAATAAACAAATTTTGAAAAGTTTGCTCTAATTTCCCAGTACATTATAAAAATAAATATAAAAAACAGATTACTGTAAATAAATCATAAAAATTCCCTTGATTACAGTTTTGAACAAATAGGGTTTTAGTTCAATTCATCTGAGCCAATGCAGGCGAAAAATGTACCCCACCCACAATGTGTGAAAGACAGTTTACTAGTTAATGGCTAAGAGTGAGTAAGCTGGCCTTTAAATTTAAATGGAAATCACTGTTTGTGCAAACACTACTAAACTAGTGCCCCAGGCCTTGTTTCAAGGGGCCTTGAATTTGGGGCCAAGGAGACACGACCATTGAATTAAACGCTTGCCTTTGACTCTAAAATGAATGTCCTTTTGCTTTGAACAGCATTTTCACTACTTTCAAGAAAACAGACATCGAAATACATAACGAATAAAAAAGAAATGCTCTCTACAGATGCAGCTTTCAAATATTCAAAAAGTCACATCGAAAACACACACAGACACAATACATGGAAATGCTAGGCAAGTGACTCCTTACACTTGAAGAGTCTGCATGCTCTTCAGAATCACTTTCCCCAGTAGCCAGTCCTAGAAAGTTCAAGCATTTTGCATTTCTTGTCCTCTTCCTTCTGTCTGCCTCCTCCTTAGTTCTGAGGTTCATGGTAGACACTTTAAATTGCTTAACCTTGGGCTACAACTAGATTAAAACATTACTCTTCAAATGATCATTTATTTTAGAAAATAAATCATCATGGAGTGAGTCCAACAGAGAAATAAGTATGAGAGAGGATTTTTTTAAAAGATTAAATCAATTTAATTCAATAGATAAAATTCAGAATTGTTCTCTCAATCATATATACACATATACACACATATATATGACAACTCAGTTTTATGTTTATGATCTGTGATCACATTATAATAATTTATTGATATAGTCAGCTGATTTTTTCTGTCCAATCCAAATATATAACTATGAATTAACATTTTTTATTGTTGTTCAAGTACAATTGTCTCCATTTCCCCCCCAACCCAGCCATCCCCACCTATCACCCTTGATCCTACCCCCTTTGGCTGTATCCATGTGTCCTTTATATATGTTCCTGACAACCCATATGGCCTGTGATCTTTCATAAAACTAGTTAAATAATAACACCACTAGTTATCTTTTTCTGTTTAATTATATTAATTTTTAACAGTTGGTTCTATAAGAGTTGATTTCTATTTAAAGGTGAATTTTGTCCTGATTATAATAAATGATGAGTATAAAACTCTTGGTTAAACATAAAATCACATTAAAAGAGTCTGTTCAAAGAAATTATTAAAAGCAGGCAATTTGACCTAACATTATTAATAAAATAGAAGAAATATATAGATTCCATTGGGAATATTGATCTTGCAGTTGAATAAGTACATGTTTCTATGAAGCAGTCATTAACATACAATGTTTAAATTAAATAATTTCTTATCAAGAAGGGATATGTTTTCTCCAATTATAAACAATAAGTGGAACTAATCCACAAAAATTAGTGTCTATACTAAAATAAAATGGACTGGCTATAATGTATAAATATTAATAATTATGGTTAATTAATAATTATTAATAATTTCTCCACTTGGAGAAAATGATTCTGCAACCAATGTGCAAACTGGATCAAGTGCACCTTTTGGATTATTGCCCCCAAAGTTATTTGTTATTTTTCATTATATTTGACCATATTACTTCATATTCTTCCAATGAAACAGCAAATTAGAAGGTTTTTTTTAATACAGGATACAAACACAAATAACACAAAAGATAAGAGTAAATTTGAAAGACCCTGGATCTTTACTTCTCTGCTTCATATTTAGAGATAAACGCATCATCCCTACTGAGACCTCTTCTGCCCCTCTCCCTGTCCTCATCCACAGCACCCTAGCTGACTCTACCCCATCACGTCCTCATTCTAGTCCTCTTCAGGGCTTACTTTGACCTTCCCCATGAGTTCAGATCCCCAGTTTTCTCTTTTAACATGCTCTACTGCTTTTGCAGAGTGCTTTTTACTGTTTTCCCCACATGCTTTTGAATTTTCCTGCTCCCCTTTCTCTCTCCAGTGTCCACCACAGCACCTGAAATGTTACTTACTTAATGAATAATAGTTACTTTTGTGAAATTTTAGTATTTAAAGTGTTTAGTGTTGGGATGACAATAATAAATGTTAGCAGTGTTGAAAACATTCCATTTAACCCAGTATTATAGGAGAATTTATACCTTACTTCTTTTTTTTTGGTCCATTAAACTATTAATACAAAAATAGTAATGAATATTGCAGATCATTTTCTTGGTTAGGTAACCTTACCTTACTTTTTTGTACTTGGCCACTGAGTACATTTCTAAACTGTAAAAATTCATTCCACTCTTCATAAGAGAAAAGGGGCAGAAATTATAGTTATGTCAGGTCAATTTGTTTTCACTATTCAAAAACCAAGCTAAAGGATGGGGTGTGGTAGCTACTTATACATTAAACACACACACACACACTAACAGCAGGATTAAAATAAGCCACCAAATGGGATGCAGTTTTATTTGCCTGCACTCACAGTTACAGTACATACGTACATTTTCAGGTGGGAGCAAAGGTATGAAACATGAAAATAATTATATGAGTTGCCACAGTTCAGAAATGTTAGTTATTGCTAATATGACCCAGCTAGATCCTAAAAAAATTCTAACTTTTGTTATTGACATCGTGTATGATGAAATGTATGTGCACACCCTTCAAGTCATGCAAGAAGAGACAAAGGGACATTTTTTCCTTCTTGGAGCTCAGACCAGCCCATAAATGCCTTTCACTCTTCCTCTCCTTTCAGGAAAAATATACATATGTGCGAATCACCTGCAGTGCAAATTCCTGGAATCTTGAGAACATTCGGGGAGGATTGTGCTGATGAGATTACCTGGAAGCAAACATGCTTTTGAGATGCAGTTTTAAGTACGCACATGGCTACGTGTGTTACCTTCTAAGAAAGATTTCTATTGTTTTTCTTCACACAACAGGCTTCAAGCCACATCCACCCGTATGACTGACTGTGTTTCTGAACAAGGTGTGCTTGTTCTACCAAGGATATACTGATAATTCAAGGTAATCAGCAGAGTACATTACAGAAGAAAATCTGAACCTACAAGCTGTACAAACAGAATAGCAATCAGAAGATTTAATGCATTTCTGATGTACGTTTAAGGCACTGACACTGGGCCACAGATGTACATGTGTTGTGTTTTATATTGCTGAGATATGGCCTGTGAGAACCTATTATAGCATATCATCATCTACACTGGAGGGGCTGGGAAGGAAAAATTCCATCACACATTACTCCTGCGGATATATTAGAGAAACAAATTGTACTCGGAATTGAAAAGTCACAGGCTTATTCTGTCTTAATAAATCCCTGCCAAAAGGCTAAGTGTAAGACTAGAAATACTTCCCAAATGTTGTTACTGTATTATCATCTTTGACATCTCAAGGGCTGTCCCAAGAATCATCAGATATCAGTTCAGGGTCCTCACAATAAATTTTTATCATTTTATTTTATTATTTTTTTCAACCAGGTTTTGATTTTGTGTAGCCATTTTGAGTTGTCTGTACCTGAGGTGTAAATCTCTTGTGGCTAAAGTAAAAAAAAATATACTTTAAATAAAATGTTTGTCACTGGGGTATTCCCACTGGTTAATGCAGAGAGTTTTATCATTTGAGATGTGAATCCTTAACTTAAGTTTCCCATCAGACTTGTTGGAAGATTTTTATGATTGGGTGGGACAGGTTAAAATAGAAAAGTAAAAGAATAAATCTCTTTGAGGACAAATTCTGAGTTCTAATTATGTCTATAGCTATAACCCTCACACCCAATAGGATGTACAACAAATATCTGTCAAGATAATAAATGAAAGATGTTGTAATTAAAGTGACCATGTTTTAAAATATTCCAATGATCTTAACCTAGTCACCATTTTGTAAACCAACATACATGATATCAGTTTGATTAAGCTAAGCTCATGGCTTACACTGTCCCTTTTATTTTGTCAGAATACTAAGACTTCAGCTCTTGAAAATGGATAACTTAATCTTGCAATTCCAGCATGATATACATTGGGATCTTCAGCTTTAATTCTAAAATGAAAAAAATAACTGAAAACAACATACAGAGAAAAATAGTTTTCCAATGCAAAGGTTTGTAACTTGGTGTAGAAGTATGTATTAATTATGTAGTTTCATGTAACCAATTACCCAAAAATGTAGAGTCCCCAAAACAGCGAAGATTTATTGCCTTACAATTTTGTGTGTCTGGAAACTGGGTATAGTTTATTTTGAGTCCTTTGCTTTGGGTCTCACATGAAGTCACTGTCCAGACGTCCAAGGCAGTGATCATCTCAAGGCAGTAGTTAGCTCTATTGGGACTAAATAACCCACTTTCCAAACTCTTCACGGGGTGCCTGGAAATTCTCATGGCATGGCAACTGGTGGTATAGGAAAAACTTCCAGAGAGTTAGCAAGATGGAATAGATATTTTTTGTGTCCTGATATCCAAAGTGATATCCCTTCACTTCTATCATCTCTATTCATAAGAAGTGAATCAATAAGATCATCACACATTTAAGGGGAGGGAATGGCGTAAAAGCCCAAATACAAGGAGGTGGGACCAGTGGGAGTAGTCTTAATGAACATCTACTGTAAAGAGCTCCAACAATCAATTTCACTTGCATTAAAATACATTACATTATAAAATAATTTATAATAGTTTATGTCAAATTATGGAGTATAGTTTGGGAGGTTATTAAGAGCAAGAGTTCCCTCCTATCCAAATTGCCATCTGTGATGAGCAGATCAATCTATTATATTGACGTATTTAAGTAAAAAGGAAAGAAGGGAAAGGCAAAGTGGAAAGTCTGGTTTTGAGCAATTACATATTTTGAGTGTTGTGTTACATGCATTTTAGGCTCTACCTTCCTTAAATCTCATAACAACCTTACAAGGTTGATATTGCTACCAGATGAGGGGACTTATTGGGGCTTAGAAAGCAAGCCTGCTTGTGATCAGAGCTTGAATCCATAGCTACCTTGCTACTGTAAAACTAGTGCTGTCTCATCTATATTAACACCACTGTGCTGACCTTCTTGAACTCAGGGGCAGAAGAGTTGATTCCTAGGCCCACCTATTCTGGCTGATATCCTTAAACAAGGCAGATGTTTCCTGAACTTCAAAGTGATGGGCTTATAGATCAAAACCTATCTGTGTCAGGATATCTGCAACTTTGAATAAGGTTAAGGGATTAGTTTATTGTCTCCAAACTGTTTGATGGTCAAGGATGGAATTGAAGACATAGTTCTTTTGACCCAATCAGACTTTTCTAGTTTCTGCTACCTCTGTACATACTCATTTACTCATTAATCCTTACAGCAAAATATGGATTTCGTACCTACTCTAAGAACTATGCTTGTCACCAGAGGTGACCGCAGTAATCAAAAGAGATGCAATTCTTGACCTAATAGATTCTACTGAGCAGATTGTAAGCAGAAAGGGCAGAAAGGGTAATGTGGGCTTAGCAAAAAGGCTTAAATATAGTGGAGTGCATGAGAATTTTGTTCCTAAGAATTGTTTTTACATGTACTTATGAAAAAGCCACATACAATATTCACAAAGTTGCATCTTTGCTGATGAAAGATTTCACAGGAAATTATCTCCTAATATGTGACTCTACAAAATGATTGAGACAAAAAAATATTCTGGATTTCAAAAATAAAGCTGTTTACAACTACAATATAAGATGTATTACAACTGGTAGTAAAGAACCCAAATTTTAACATAAAGTAAATGGCATGTTAGGTATTTTGAGAGACAACATGAACCTGGAATGTGGAATGTGGAGTATTTATCAGTGATAAAAACACCTCCATAGAGTCAAGGCATGCACAATATGGTAACTACTATGAAGTGCATTTTAAAACATAAGAAGGGCAAAGACATAGCTTTAATGTAGAGCTCATTGCTCAAGGCAGCTCCTATATTCTCTAATGGTCTACAATTCTATTGTAGTTGCTCCAAGGGTATACCCCCAAGTCTCCAGAATAAAACCAGTATAGGTTATGGTGAAGGAACCATTAAGGCCCAGATTAATCTTCCCACACTGGCCTGTGATAGCACCTCCCATTACAATACAGTCCCAACATAAGTTAACCAGTTCTTGTCACAGCCTCTATCCCTTTGCTTAGACTGGTTTCTGATAGGACTGCCAAGAATGAATGCTTTCTTTCTACCTTAAAGTGATGGTGGAATGTATCTTGAGTTCCTCTACACAGAAGACTTGGCAAAGCACTCTAGAAAAAGCAAAGTTACTTAAAATGTATGACTTCTACCATTTTAAGGACTTTTTGAAGAGTGATTTAGGTGCAGGCAACCCTGGCATTGGCTATGGAAAAGCCTCCATTTTTTTAACTTCAGTGACATGTAACTGATAAATAAAATTGTAAGGTATTTAAAATGAATGAGGTGATGATTTGATATACATTGATCTTTTCTTTGCATATATGGAAAATGCATTGGAGCAAAGCTCCTCAGAGGTCGATTAACACAGATGTGAAGAATTACTAATGATTACTCTCATTACTGTAGTATGCATAATACACACAAGCCTCTTTCAACTCTGTGAAAGAAACTGTGTTGCAACTTATTATTCCCCACTTCTATTGTGTTTCCTCTTATATAAAAATGACACAAAAGTAATTAGGAATTAACTGAAACTACTGTGAAGTAAAGTTGATCTCGCAGGACACACGAAGTTTACAACAGAGGCTTTTTGTTCCCTCTCTCTCAAATAAATTTCAGAGCCAGTATTCCTGGCAGAATAAAAACTTTAATGATGTTAATGGGAAAAGAATGTTCTTCCAAATCATAGAATATAAAATATAGCACTTCTGAAGCAGGTTTATATTAGTGGATCATCCCTGAATGATAATCATGAGAAGGAAACAGAAAGTCCCATGGGGAATCATCTGTAATATTTTCCACTTTAAAAAAGTTATGTTGAAAAAGTCATTTTGGGACGAACATTTATCTTGTTCACTAGAGATATGAGGATTGCTTTTTTTATTATGCCATTCTGATAAATCCATGGAGCAACTTAATTCTGTAGATAATAATTAAAACAGCTGACATTTGGTCTACATCCACCGTGCACATGCACTTTTGTAGTACTTCCTATGTACCTGTTCATTTACATCCCACTGGTGTTCCTCTGTATACTTTTCACTCAGGAACATTGGCAGGTATTGCGGTTAGAAAGTGGTTGTATTAGGATAGACTAGGTTGTGTTTCCGCAATAAACAACTGCATCGTCTCAGTGGCTTACAGAATGAAGATTTGTTGCTATTCCAGGTGGACCTGGTTGTCCATATACGCAGCTCAGGGACTCAGGCTATCAACTTGATGGAAACTTCACATGCTGGAGTCATTTGTTTCCAGCCTAGAGACCTGGGGGTAGTAGGTATGGGGTGACGAAGCACAGATAAGTCACACATGTGCTCTATTGCATTGACCTGAAAGTGACTCATCACTTCCACTCAATGTCCATCAGCAAGAATTCCATTTACATACTTAGAGGATCAGAAATAGAAAAACCCACACCACTGTACGATGGGTCTATTGGTCTCTGCCACAGTAATGGAATCTGGAAAATAACACTAATTACAGGAATGCTAGTGGTAACTCCATGGAGGTGAATATCTATCTGTTAGTCACCTCTGCTCTCAAGGGGGCATGAAAAGTTGGTATTCCTCAGTCAGAGAAAGAACACGCAACCCTCTGAGAAGCCAGAGCACTTGACCCTAGAGTGTTGGCAGGATCTCTTGGTATGGATGGGAACAGTGAAAATGCTCTTTCTCTCAGACCAGAGAAAGGCTATGGGGGCAAAAGATTGCCCCCATTTACTGCCATAAAGAATATGACAGAAAGGCACGGTGCCAAATCTATGGTCTTTGCACATTGGTAATAATGTGGAAATTTTCTGAGTGTGGGACTTTGACTTGAAATTGCAATGTTTTTCCACACATAAATGGATGAAATGGATGAAGGGTTCCTAACAGGAAGCAAAGTCCTGGGAAAGCTATTAGTAGTTTAACATTTGCAATTCATGTGACACTGTTCTTGCCTTGAGGGACATCATCCGCAGAGTCCTGTTTGGTTTAAAATGTAACTATCACAGCAGAGTAACTTGAGCATTCAGATCTCAGCTGGGTTTCTCTTGAATTTATTAACTTACAAATGGAAACACACTTAAAACCGTTTACTATCTTTCAGTAACCACTTCCTCTCCTATTCTAGAAGTAGCACCACTCTCTGGGCTTGTAATTTTAAAGTACTCTGCCTTCTCTTCCCTTTGGCACTCGAAATGCCATCTGTCCCCCAATGCCGTAAATAGTTCTTTCACAACGGTGCTCAGAATTCTGACTTTCTCTCTATTTGCACACTTTACTATAGCTCTTAACCACTCTGTAACTATACTTTATTGCTCTCTCCAGTGCTAACTAAAAATAATACAGGCAGCTTAACTGTTCTATTATTTTTCTTCCCAAAGTTTATAATGCTCTGGGTCAGTCAGGGGGAGACCGTGAAACTCATTGTAGGACTGATCCTCCCAACATAACCTATTTTTTACGTGGGCTGACAGAACTTCAGGAACAAAACAACCAACATGAATTAGACTAGGAGATCCAGAAAAACTTCTACGTAATATGAGGAAAGGTTTACTTTTCTGCTGATTTGCTAGTTGCTTTGGAGTTTCTGTGGTTACCTGTGAAATTTTACTTATGTGAGTCATTTAGATTACTTCTCTGGTTTTTATAATTAACGTTAGCCCCTTCACTAAAGGGCACAGAGATTATTTGCCCCAGGATCCTGACTGTTTGGTGTCTGTTTTCTGAAATTAAAGAAAAAAGCAATACCTAGTAAATAATTAATAATATATTTTTAACAAATGGGCTGTAATAAGTTTACTTCTAGGTCCACTATTTTTTGTTGGCTTATGTTTTTAAACATAAAATGAAAGATGATTTGAGGGTATCTTTCCAGATACAAGCAACACACACCAGCTGAAGAAGGCTCCCCTACTTTAAAAAATGTATATAAAAATAACACAGAAGATTCAAATCTTACTAAAAATAGTAACAACACATACACATCTCAAAATAAGAATCCCTTCAGCCGTTGCAATAGAAACTAAGAGAGAAAATATTTTATGGCCAGTGACTGGTCACAGGGCAGTGGAGTCTACAAGTTGTCAACATACTAACAGGAGTAGGGGAATGAAAAGCAAATTGATTGTTAAGTACCCTGATAAGCCTCCTTAACACGATTCTCAAAACTCACAAGCCTTCTGCCGACAAATGCACAAGTTTAGAGTCATATGATTACACGGTGCACCTGCAAACCCCATTGTGCTGCTCGATCTGTGAATTTTACTGTAGGTCAAGGCAGTTAATCACCAGAAGGCCTCAGGGCAGCCACATAGAAGCTTATTTATGGGCAAATCAAGAAACTGAAATACTGAACCGTGCCTGATTAGCTGCACTAATATGCTACTTGTGGCTAATTTCTGAGCTGCTTGACCCACAGGTGTTTGCCCTCACCCATAAATCATAGCGGCCACCTCCTTTTTGCACTCTCGGTCCTGCCATGCATATAGATGGCCTGCTTAAATGACAGGCAGGAAATAATGGATGGTGCACTAAATCATTTCAGTGTTTAGTCAATGGTCCCTCCTCCGAAACAGGTCCCACCACGTTCCCACTGCCCAGCTCGTTTCAGATGTTATTGTAACCCAAGCCTATGTGCCACTGCATGCAACCTTTCAAAGGGACAAAGTGTACATTTCCCCATTTTTATTTGTTTTACTTGTAGAGCACACCCTTTGCATAAGACAGCACCATTAAAATTTCCACAACAGCCAGCAGTGCAATGAAGCAGAACAGAATCCCAATGACTTAGGTGGTGAAAGGAAACTCTCACTGGGAATTTAGCAACTATGGCTCTCCATTTAACTTTAATTTATTTTTTTTAAATTAAAGATGTTAATTAAATGGATCACAAACCAAACCATCTAAACACTAAATATTATGGGCAGGAAATGCTTGGTTTGCATATAATTTGATTCCCTAGAGTGGTTCCTTGTTTTAAATAAACTTATAGGTGAATATAAAAACCAGTAGCTATAAAATACATGTTTTACATATATTTACAATGTATGTCTCTGTTTGGAACAGATGAAAATGTAGAGCTGGGAAGAAGACTTTTTTTTCAAGCTCTAAGAAAACTTTAGGAGAAAATAATCAAAAGGTACCAAGTGAAACCTTATAAATAAACATAATAGATGACAAAATAGTCATTAAAAACTCATGGATGGCTTCACTAAATAGGGGCATGTATAGAAGTACATTTGATGTAATAGACAGGCAATACAAAAAGTCCTTAACTCTACTGATCATTGAAGGAGGAAAATAGCTGTTTGAAATCTTCAATTACTTTTAGGAATTTTATATGTGTCACTCTTAGAAAAGACTACATGATAGGAAAGCTGGTCATCTATAGCACTCCTACTTGAGCTCAAATAGTCAAATATCATGGCAGGATTCTGGTCAATAAAGTACAAGTGCTCTGGGGAGTTCCAAACCAAGATGGAGTAACAGGGATCAGATTAACCTTCTGACTGAAACACCTAAAAATAGGCAGACTGAACAATATAATGGCTTTCAAGATAATGGGCTTCAGTTAACGAGATATGAGAAATAAACAGGATGAGCCCTGCCATAATCTTGGATTATTGCCTTGAGAGAATGTCCAGACCAGAATGCAGAATGTGGGCAAAGATTTCTGGTGGGGCCCATGGGACACCTCTCCTTAAAGAGATGCAATTGAGCATCCAGGGAGAGTAAGCTGCCTAGCATATTGCAGAACAAGGCACCCAAGAGGAAAGAACTGTATAGAAACAGTCCCCTGGGAATTTGCATAAGGTCCTTCCGAGTATTTAGCTGAGTGCTCATCAGAACATATAAGTGAAGAAAATTCAAAACTGGGAAAGAGTCACCACGAAAGCTGTGCCAGACACTCATCAGATCCTGGAACTATGCCTGTGATTTTACCAAACACACCAGAAAAACCCATCATCCATGAGCACTGAGTAGAGTTCTCAGGAAGATGTTACCTGAGCGGGGAGGACTAACTAGCCACAGACTGAGCGCTGATCCTATCCCACCTAACAAACTTTAAAAGCAGAGAGGCTGAAACTGCTTCCAAATAATAAAACTGTGCCCAAGTTGGGGTAACTTACAGGAATAGAAAAATATATAACAACCAATAAAGCAAAATTTACAATGTCAATGATTTAATCAAACCTTACTAAGTACACAAATAAGCAGAAAGATGTGACCCATAATGAAGAGAAAAGTCCCACAATTAAAAGCAACAAGAACTTACATTGATGTCAGATTTAGCAGACAAGGGAATTTATAAAATTTTTAAAGTGTACTTTGTATGTTCAAAAACTTAGAGACAGAATTTATAAAAATTTCAAATTGAATTCTAAAAGGATGAAAACTCTGTATGAGATGAGAAATTCAGTGAAAGGGATTAATTTCAGTTTAGATATTAAAGAAGATAGCATTTGTAAACTTGAAGACGTAGTAAAAGAAACTATGTAAATGAAAGGCAGCATGAAAAGAAAATTTTATAAAATAAACAGAGAATCAGTAGTAAGAAGGAAACCTGAAATGGACCAATATGTGTGTACTTAGATACCCTGCAATGAGGAATGAGGAAGGCAAAAAATGACTAAATAAATAATGAGTGACATTTTTCAAACTTTATAGATATTGCTAACAAACACATTCAAGAAACTCAACAAATTCCAAGCATGAGAAAAATGAAAAGAAAAAGAAAACCTATGCCAACTCCCATCATAATCATATTACTTAAATGAGTTGGTTACAAAAAAATTAGTAAGCAAAGAAAAAATTGACATTATACACAGAGAAGATAAAGATGATGACAAATGTCTTACTGAAAACAATTTAACATCTTTAAATTACTGAAAATAAAAGAAACTGTCAATATAAAATGTCCAAAGAAAATATGTTTTAAAATCACAGGTAAAATTACAAAAAAAATTAATACATACATTAATTACTAAAGTAATTTATGACAGATATGCATTAAAATGTTTAAGAATATCTTTCAGAAGACTGCCTATCAATTATGATCTCTCCAAAGACATATAAAATCATCAATGGAAGAGTCTTCTCTCATTAGAAGCCTACAATGTGTTTTTGCTGTTAAAAGATAACATACTAACATTGCCATGCTCCAGGCACCCAGAAAACAAAACAACAGACAACCAAGAAGCCAGCACATGCTCAGAGGCCATGATAGACAGATAATATAATGACTATGTTCATAAAGCACAGATCATGAGTGTAGTTATCAGAGAGATGACAACCTCCCAGAGAGGTAGGGAGAAGAAATTGCATATTCTTGAGACACTATCTGAACAGGCAACAGAATCTTGATCCATCATTTTTTTTTTAATGCAACAAAGGTTTATGACTTACACTACATGTTTATTGCAGGTTGCTGTTGGGGGGGCTCTACTTATTGCAGTCACTCAGGGACTCAGGCTGACAAAGTAGCCACCTTAAATGTTGCTGGTTGCTAAGCTGGAAGGAAAAGAGTTCTTTTCCTTTCACAAGTATTTAAATGCTCCAGTCCAGAAGTGATGTGTAACACTTCTGCTCCCAACTCATCAGCTGGAACTGTTCACATAATTGCACCCAGGCACAGAAAATGTAGCCTACAGGACTGAGGAAATACGGCCCTATGAGGACCCATAGGACTTAGAAGTATTGGTGAAAAGCAAGGATGACAACCACACTTACTACGTGCCAGATCCTGGGTTGATGAAGATGGGCAGGAGGTGGTCCCAGCCCTCAAGGCACTCACGGTCAAACCAGAGAAGTAATTGTGATCTATCTGTTGAACATGGAATCATTTCCTCATTTCGAAATTTTGACTCTAATTTAAATGATTCCTTTCAGTGAAATATTACAAAGTCACATGCAAGTGGGTCTGTATAACTCTCATTACCCAGTTGCTTGCGTCATAGTATGTAAAATTTGTACTTACTTAAATACAGTCCTATATTTATGTAGAGACAACTGAAAATACTTGAAACTTTAGGAAAAGCTTTCTTTTCTAATGAAAACACTGCCAATAATTTAATAAATGCATATAGAATATACAGATTAAGGTAAACTGGTCAGGATAGCTCAGTGTCTTCCACCAGGAAGAATGGCACTTGAAAGGCTCAGAATACATTTCCCTTCCCCATTTGCCTTCATTCACTGAAGTTTACATAATGGTGGTGCCATTTGCCTGAAGGGAAAATCTTTTCCATACGGCATTACCAACATTAGCTAGAGTTGTGTTTAGAAAAAAAAATGTTCATTTAATCAAAAGTAGGTGAAGATATATCTACTATAGTATATTTAAAAGCATAGATTTTTTCTTGAAAGTTTTTCAAGTAATACCCCAAGATTCTACAGAAGAACTAAAGAATCAGTTTATCTTTTGCTTCACCAATGGCCTTCTCACTACCTGTAGTGACATTCTCTTTACCAACTTCTAACACCAAAATCTCAGTACAGAAATAGTGTCTTCTTCCCAGCAGAGACTGTGCCTTATTCACAATTAGAGCAACTCAATGAATTACTTTGGATGATAAACAGAAGCACACCATCTGAGATCAGACTTTATAGCAATGCCCACAATCACCTCTTGCCTGTGGCACCACAAGTCCCTCCTACCAGCTCACTTTGTTGTCATTCTACAGACCCCTCCCCACTACCTCTATTTCAAATTACACCAGCAGAAGGGAAGGTAACAGGGTTTCTCTTCTCTGACTAGAGTTTCCTTTCTTTGAAGATGGTCCATTCAGCAATTTTCCACCTGTGCTGTTATCACTACTGCCTGGGGCTTCTCTGAACTCTGTAGAAAGTGGCAGCCCGTTCCCCACCCCTGCTATTCTGCTCCTACTCCTGGCACATATGTGTTAAGACATCAACAAAGTTGTTTCCCACAGTAGATGTCAATTGTGTTCAATTACAGATTTTACAAAAATAAATTCTGGGGAATAAGAGATGCTCAAAACATATTTAGTAGACTCATCTCTCCCTTTTTTCTCTGTGTGTGTGTGTGTGTGGTGTAATTTTTAGTTAAAAAATCTTCTTCTTTTAGTTGGTGTTACATGGCCTACATAACACTCTATGTAAGCTGACTCTTCAAGAGAGAATTAATTTGTGTATACCACCATCTAAAATCCTGAGAGTAAAATAAAATAAAAGAACCTTAGTTCTCTAGGAAAATTAAAATCATCTTCAAGAAACAGTATACTTTTATTCTTTCTGATAAATCTCCATTTCTTAACTGAATAGTTAGCATAATTTCAGAGAGCTTCAGCAGTCTCGGTAGTTATGTAGGGACTCACAAGGTGTCCGTTAGTACGTAGGGATTGATGACAGTTTTCTTCAGAGAGTGGTTAGCCAGTGCCTGTTCTGCCAGGTGCCTTAGTAGCTGCTAGGGATAAACTGTAGGCAACCATGCATGCCTCTCAAAGGGCTTACACTCTAATGCAGTATTCTTTGGGCTACTTCATGTCTTGAAATAATCATAAGGTGTAAAGGTAAGTTAAATATAACACACCCTTATAAAATTGGGCATGAGGATTGGAACAGCAGTACCTACAGAAGGTTGAGGAGATAATCCCAGGGTAGAAGAGGAGGCACTGTGATGATGGCTGACCATGGGAAGTCAGCACCAATAAGGAGTTGAAAGGTAAGCTTCAAAGGGTGTCTGACCAGATATTGGGAAAATTGGTCTATGCTAAAAGATGAGCACAAGTAAAAGGTAAAGAGAAAGAGAAAAATGTGTTAATTGGAATAAAGAAGTAGGAGAGGTGGCAAGACAGTCATTGGGGTCAAAGTTTGGGAGATGATGGTGACAGTGCAAGTGGAGAGGGAAATCGAATCAATGGAAGACACTGAGTAATTCTGACACAGGACTCTACACTAGTCGAACTTTCAGGTGTCACCATGGTGGTGGATAAAGCGATCACAGAAGTTGAAAAGACTGGAGAAATCTGAATCGGGGTGATGGAAGAGCTGCCTATATTTTTTTCCAAGGTCACCACAGAGCAGTCACTTTGTTCATATCTATTTTCAGAGCCAGAAGAAAATTTATTTATTTATTCAGTTTGAATAAAAAACTGTTCATATCATCTCAATAGGATTAACATAATCAAACACCTAATTCTTTTACCCTCCAGACAGCATTAGGCTCCTTGTCGGGAGTTCTCTTTGGTTGTAGAGGAAGGTCTGTATAAGCACCACGAGGACACCCCACTACGCACCAATCCGACACAACTGACCTCACCTATTTTTATCACTTCTCCTTATTAAAAACTACCAGTCATGTGTGTATTATATAACTTTATTTAAAAGAAAGGCTGAGTTTCTTCTGGAATAAAGTACATAACAGAATTCCTTTTGTTAAAAACAAAAACTCATTTGAATATGACTTTCCTGAAAATAATACTGAGAGACTCATAATCCCCTGCTTATTTAAGAAAAAACAAAAACAATTTTTGGGGGATAGAGCCCCCCCATCCACCACGGATGAGAATAAGAATAAGTCTACCAAGACCTTATCTGCTTGGGGAGGAAAGATGGCCAATCTCCCAAAGGGGAAGGGCCAGGAGCCTGTTCCTAAATGGGCTTTTATTGGGTTCATTTGCACAGGATTACAGATAAAGCTCATTAACCATTGTCAGGCAGTAAGGATCAAACAATAGATAACAAAGAACTCTGAGGGCCTATTTTGAGGTCGGGTCAGATAGTTAAAGAGCTGTGAAGCTTTGAGGAACAAACTCACTTTTTGCTTACACCCTTAACATTTAATTGAGAGCATTCTAAACAAAGCAGGTTTCACAGGATTTTACATATTCTTTCTTAGGCCTGATTGCCCGGGGAAACTGCCCTTTCCAGCACAGGGCTGCACCACCCTCTGTCATTGTGTCAGGCTTAGGTGGAGCAAGGGAAGTGAGGCAGGCAAGAGATTAGGAGACTTCTCCCAGACAGAATGAGGACTCAGGCTTTATCAAAGCCAAGGGGCAAGGGTCCTTTACCCCCTTTTGCTGTACCCCCCAAATCCTTCCTTGGGGGCCTCCCACGTGATCATGCCTGTCTTAGGTCTTTCCCCACTTGGGGAATCTTACCTGTCATTGGCTAAGTGACCAAGCATTGGGGGCCAGTTATGGAAAGAGGAGCAGAAGCAGCGCTCCTGCCAGGGCGATAGGCTTTTGTCTCCTTGTTGTCTTATGGTCCAAGGTCACTCCCTCAGCCTGAGCCTTGGAGGGAGTTACAGCTTCTGAAACTAGGCAGGGCAGTTCCCAACATAATTTAAGCTCTTTTGCCTTGGTTTGCTGTGATTCTTAGGGTATATTCCCAGCCGTGGAATTGCTGGGTCAAAGGCAGTTATATTTTGAGGAAACTCCATAATGTTTTCCACAGTGGCTGCACCAGTCTGCATTCCCACCAACAGTACACTAGGGTTCCCTTTTCTGCACATACCTGCCAGCTCTTGTTGTTTGTTGATTTATTAATGATGGCCATTAAGGGAGGGGTGAGTGATATTTTATTGTGATTTTAATTTGCATCTCTCTGATGACCAGTGATGTTGATCATTTTTTCATATGTCCTCTGCATGTCCTCCTTGGAGAAGTGTCTATTCAGGTCCTTTGTCCATTTTGAGGGGGTTGTTTGTCTTCCTTGTGTTGAGTCATGTGACTTTCTATATTTTGGAGATTAAACCCTTGTCTGATGTATCACTGGCAAATATGTTCTCCCGTACAATTAGTTCCCTTTTCATTTTGATGATGGTTTCTTTAGACATGCAGAAGCTTTTTAATTTGATGTAGTTCCATTCATTTATTTTTTCTTTTGTTTCCCTTGCCCTAGGTGATATATCAGCAAAAACATTGGTATATGAAATATCTGAAATTTTACCGACTACGTTTTCTGCTAGAACTTTTATCGTATCATGACTTATATTTAAGCTTTTTATCCATTTTGAGTTTATTCTGGTGTATCGTGTAAGTTGGTGATCTAGTTTCATTTTCTTGCATGTACCAGCCCAGTTCTCCCAACATCATATTTTGAAGAGGCTATTTTTACTCCATTGTATGCTCATGTCCCCTTTGTCAAATATTAATTGACCACAGAGACATGGATTTATTTATGGACTGTTCTGTTCCATTTATCTATGCGTCTGTTCTTATGCCAGTAACAAGACTGTTTTGATTACAATGACCTTGTATAGTTTTATGTCAGGTATTATGATCCCTCCAACTTTGTTCTTTCTCAAGATTGCTCAGGTTATTCAGGATAAATTTTTGAAATGTTTGTTCAGATCTGTGAAAAATGCCACTGATATTTTAATAGGGATTGCACTGAATCTATAGATTGCTTTGGGTAATATGGACATTTTAATGATGTTAATTTTTCTAATCCATGAACACAATATATGCTTCCACTTATTTTTATCTTCCTCAACTTTTTTCCTTCGGTGTTCTATAGTTTTCTGAGTACAGGTCTTTTACCTTCTTGGTTAATTTATTCCTAGGTATGTTATTTTTCTGTTACTATAGTAAATTGGATTTTTTTCTAGTTTCTCCTTCTGATAGTTCATTGTTGATGTACAAAAATGCCATCAGTTTCTGAATATTGACTTTGTGTCCCATTATTTTGCCAAATTCACTTATTAGGTAAAATAATTTTGGGGTGGAGACTATAGGGTTTTCTTTGTACACTCTCATGTGATCTACCAATAATGACAATTTTACTTCTTCCTTTCCATTTGGGAGTCTTTTATTTCTTTTTCTTGTCTGATCACTGTGACTAGAACTTCCAGTACTGTGTTGAATAAGAGTGATGAAAGCAGACACTCTTGTCTTGTTCCTGATCTTAAGGAAAAAGCTTTCAGATAGTTCCCTTTGAATATGATATTGGCAGTAGGTCTCTCATATATAGCCTTTATTATGTTGAGGTATGCTCCCTCTATTCCCACTTTGCTGAGTGTTTTCATCATAAGTGGGCTCTGAATTTTATCAAATGCTTGCTCAGCATCTACTGATACAATTGTGTGATTTTTGTCCTTCATTTTGTTTATGCAGGGTATTACATTTATTGGTTTGCAAATATTTTACTATCCTTTCATGCCTGGGATAAATCCCACTTGACCATGGTATATGATCCTCTTAATATATTGCTGGATCTGGATTGCCAATATTTTGTTGAGGATTTTAGCATTTATGTTCATCAGAGATATTGGCCTGTAATTTTCTTTCTTTGTTGTGTCTTTACCTGGCTTTGGAATTATGATAATAATGGCTTCATAAAAAGAGTTTTGGAGTCTTCCCTATTCTTAAATATTTTTTGAATAGTTTGAAAAGAATAAGAGTTAGTTCTTCTTTGCATGTTTGATAAAATTCTCCTGAGAAGCTATCCAGTCAAGGGCTTTTGTATGCCCAGAATTTTTCAATAATGCTTCAATGTTTCTAGTTGTTATTGGTCTATTCATGTTTTCTGCTTCTTCTTGATTCAGCCTTGGAAGACTGTATGTTTCTAGAAATGTATCCATTTTACCCAGGTTGTTTAATATCTTGGCATATAAATGTTCATAGTAATTTCTTACAATCTTTTGTATTTCTGTGATATCAGTTGTTACTTCTCCTTTTTTGTTTCTGGTGTTATTTGTTAAGGCGCTCTCTCTCTTTATTTCCTTGATGAGTCTGGTTAAAGGTTTGTCAGTTTTATCTTTTCAAAGAACAAGCTCCTGGATCTATTGATCTTTTGAATTGTTTTCTTAGTCTCTATGTCATTTAATTATGCTCTGATATTGATTATTTCCTTCCTTCTACTCACTCTGGGCTATATTTGCTGTTGTTCCTCTAGTTCTTGTAGATAAAGGGATAGGTTGATTATTTGATATTTTTCTGTCTTCTTTAGGTGTGCCTGTATTGCTATGAACTTCCCTCTCAGGACTACCTTTGCTGTGTCCCATAGGTTTGGGGTTGTTATGTACTCATTTTCATTTGTTTTCAGATTTTTTTTATTTCTTCCATGATCTCACTATTAGCCCATTCATTATTTAATAACATGATATTCAGTCTCCATGTATTTGAGTGTTTTTGAGTTTTTTCTTGAGGTTGGGTTCTAGTTTCAAGACATTTATGATCCAAGATGATGTTTGATATGATTTGAATTTTCTTGAATTTTTGAGGCTTGTTTTGTGTCCTACCATGTGGTCTCTTTTTGAAAATGATACATATGTCTTTGTAAAAAATGCACATTTTTTTTCTTTGGGATTCAGTGCTCTGTAAATACCAATTAAGTCCATTTGACCTAGAATGTCATTCAATGCCACAATATCTTTGTTGATTTTTTGCTTGAATGATCTATCCATTGTTGACGGTGGGGAGTTAAAATCGCCTACAATGACTGTATTGTCAATATCTTTCTTAAAGTCCTCCAAGATTTTCCTTATATATTTAAGTGCTTCTATGTTGGGTGCATATATGTTTCCCTAGTTGGACTATCCCCCTAAGTATTATGTAGTGACCTTCTTTGTCTCTTATTATAGTCTTTGTGTAACCAGAAAAGACACCGGCATTTGGGAAAAGACACCGGCATTTGGGCTGCCTGTCACTACCAAATCCAATAAGCAATGACAGTGATTGAATCTTTTATGGGCGCTTTATTCAGATGGCCGGCAATCTGAGAAGTTGACAGGTTCATACCCTAACAAACCATCTTATCTTCTCTTTCTTGGCCAGGTCTTTTATAAGAGGGTGGGGGAGGACAAACAAGGTGCGGTGATGGCTTTGAAATTCAGGGAAGATTAGGTGAGCAAAGCTGCAGCATTATTGTTCTGGGCAGTTAGCTGTTCCCAAGGAGGGGAGGTGGTCACACCAAAGGCCCGGATGCCTCCAACTTGTCCCCAGGCGGTAATTCTAGCAAGTGCCCCAGGAGGTCGGCTGCTTTTCCCAGGAGCCAGGATGGGCCTTATCTGTAGTTTCTGAAACAGAAGCTTAACATACACAGTACTTGCTAGACTTACAGCTTTTTACCTTAAGCTAAAATTTTCCAAGTCTTGAGTCCCCTATCATTTGTTTTGAAGTCTATTTTGTCTAAGTATTGCTACACCAACTGTTTTTTTTTTTATGTCCATTTGCTTGGAATATTTTTTCCCCATCCCTTCACTTTCAGTTTGTGTAGATCTTTTGTTCTGAGAATGGTTTTTGTACACAGCATATGTGAATCCTCTTTTCTTATCCATTCAGCTAACCTATGTTTTTTTAAATTATATTTTATTGATTATGCTATACAGTTGTCTTGATTTTCCCCCCTTTGCCCCCTCCACCCAGCACTCTCTATACCCTCAGGCAATCCCCCCACCATTGTTCATGTCCATAGGTCATGTGTATAATTTCTCTGGCTACTCCATTTCCTATACTGTACTTTACATCCCCATTGCTATTCTATAACTACCTACTTATACTTCTTAATCCCTTCACCTCCTCACCCATTCTACCCCTTCTCCCTCCCATCTGGCAACCTTCTGGTAACTAACTTCTTTTTTCTTGCTTTTAAGAGCCTCTCTTTATCTTTAACCTTTATCTTTAACGTGTGGCATTTTAATTATGATGTGTCTTGGAGCGGGACTCTTTGCATCCATCATACTTGGGCCTCTGCACTTCCTGGACTTGCATGTCTACCCTTCACCAAGTTAAGGAAGTTTTCTTTCACTATTTTTTCACATAGAATTCCATTTTTTTGCTCTTTCTCTTCTCCTTCTGGCACCCTTATGAGGTAAATATTGGACATCTTAAAGTTGTCCCAGATGCTGTCTATACTATTTTTTTGTATATTATTTTTGTATATTATTTTTCTCGTTGTTTTGTGTGGTTGTTTTTTGCTTCTTTTTGTTCCAAATCACTGATTTGATTTTTGGCTTCATCCATTCTACTAATGTTTCCCTATAAATTATTCTTTACTTCAATTAGTGTATCCTTCATTTCCGACTGGGTCTTTTTCATGTTGCTGAAGTCCTAAGTTCCTTGAGCATCATTATAAACAGTGTTTTGAATTTTGTGTCTGATAGATTGTTTATTTCCATTTCACTTAGCTCTTTTTATGTAAGCATTTTTTTAAATTTAATGTATTTATTTTTAAAGAGAGGAAAGGGAAGGAGAGGGAGAGAAACATCAATGTGTGGTTGCCTCTCACATGCTTCCTTACTAGGGACCTGGCCTGCAACCCAGGCATGTGCCCTGACTGAGAATGAAAACTCTGACCCTTTGGTTTGCAGGCCAGTACTCAATCCACTGAGCCACCCCAGCCAGGTCTGGAGTTTTTATCTGTTCTTTCATTTGAGCAATGTTTCTTTATCTCCTCATTTTGGCAGCCTCCCTGTGTTTGTTTCTATATATTAGCTAGTGTGGCTTTGACTCCATGTCTTGGTAGTGTGACCTAATGTAGTAGATATCTTGTAGGGTCCAAGTAGCACAACCTCCCCTATCACCCAAGCTGGGTACTGGAAGTGTGCCTTTTGTGTGGGCTGAGTACATGATCCTCTTATAGTGGAGTCTTGGTTGCTGTTGGCAGGTCAATGGGAGGGATTTACCCGGGTCAGTCAGCTACAAAGACTGGCTGTGACCACTTACCACCAATCTTCTTCCTCTGTGGAGGATCAGCTGTGCAGGAGCAGGGTAGTGGTGTTCCAATGTGGTCTGTAGATATCCACTGGGTGCATTGGCTCTGGGATTTCCCAGATGATGCAGATCAAGTTCAGCCCCCATCTGTGTTTTGCCCAGGGCACCCTGCCTGGGCTGTAAAGCAATCTGAGATGACCACTGCATGTGCTGGGCTTGGAGATTCCCAGGTGAAGCCAAACTGTAACCCTAATTTGGCTCCCACTAGGGTTCACTGAAGCCAACTGTTGTTTGTTTGATAGGATTTAGGAGCCAAAACCAGCCATTCTTATGGAAAAGCAGCTTGGGTGGGCCTGTAAGTTGGGTGGGGTAGAGCCTCTGGGGATCTCCAAGATGGGTCACATAGTGTTAGCCAGGTTGATGGATTCTTAGATATGGCACAAGCCTGCCAGCTCTGTGGCAGAAGAGCTCAGCATAGGGACAATGGCTTCTGCTTGTCGCAGTGCCAGACACTTCAGTCTCTTCCTATATACCACTGATGCCCCTCAAACTGCCACCCTGGTTCTGTAGCTTAGAGGGAACAAGTTTGAGTAGGTGAGTCTGTGTGTGGGTTCCCCAAGAGGAACTGCTTGGGGCTCCAGCAGCCTCCTCTATTCAATCCCTGCTGGTTTTTGTAGCCAGAAGTTGTGGGGACTTATCTTCCTGACACTGGAATCGTGGTATAGGGGGCCTGGTGTGTGTTTGAGACTCCTTGTTCTTGATATATCCCTCCCAAATTTTTATCAATGTGGGTGTGGTTCTAGCCCATTCTGCATCTGCACCCCTCTAGTCTGGATAGATGTGGTTTCTTCAATTCCATATTGTTAGACCTCCATTCAACTTGATTTTTGACATTCCTGAGTGATGATTGTTCTATACTTTAGTTGTAATTTTGAGGTGGTTATGTGAAGAGGCAAGCCATGTCTGCCTACATTGCCATCTTCTCTATGTCTTTTGATCACAGTATTTAGTCCATTCACATTTACCCTGTGTTCATAGCAGCACTATTTATAATAGCCAAGTGCTGGAAACAGCCTAAGTGCCCATAGAAGATGAGTGGGTTAAAAAACTATGATACATTTACACAGCGGAATACTAAGCAGCCAAAAGAAAGAAGGCGCTCCTGCCTTTTGTGACAGCATGGTTGTAGCTCTAGACTATTATGCTAAGTGAAATAAGCCAATCATTGAAAGACAAATACCATATGGTCTCACTTACAAGGGGAATCTAATGAACAAAATAAACTGAGAAAAATAGAACCAAAATGGAAACATGGAACAGACTAACAGCTGCCAGAGGGGGAAGGGGAGAGGGTAATGGTGAAAAGAAGGGGGGGAGATCAGTCAAAGAACATGGATGAGTGATCCATAGACATGGACAAGCGTGTGGGGATTGACTCTGGGAGCTGGGGGCAGGGCGAGGGCTGGTGGAGGAGGGCAAAGGGGGAAAATGTGGGATAACTGTAATAGAATAACAATAATAAAAATTTCAAAAAACAAAACAATTTATTCTAATTCATTGAAAAAGTGAACATCATGGCCTAGACTAGAAAGCAAAACTATTAGAATGAGAGGATATTACTTCAAGGTGATGGTGAGGAGACAGTTTTGGATGAGTTTCTGCCATTCTCTGGGATGTGGTCCTGGATACAAAGGTTCATTTAAATCTACTGACAGAGGATAGAGCAGGTTCCTGTGCTGCATCAATTCAGTGCAACAGGGTAGGGTTGTCATCACCTTGAAAAATGGTTCCTAATTCAAGACAATCTGGTAGAATGATGGTACAGTGCAATATCAACAGGAGATCCTTCACACTGGACAGTCACAAGGCAGGACTTTGTAAGGAGAGAGAGTGACCAGATCTGCACAGACAGCTGACATTTCATACCCTGATGCCTGGTGCGCCCCAGAGACTGCTGGCTTCATTATGTGGTGATTTGCACGGCATACATCGATGTGCCACCCTGGATGGGGGCTATGCCAGGATGTCTATATGTTTTCATTACACTGACTTTAGATTCCTTTAGGCAAATAACTATGAAAAAGTCATCTGACAATTCCAAATAGAAAAATGTGTGTGTTAACTCGGGAGCGGCACCTGCAAGAGTTATTATCATGCTGCCTCAGATTTAAAAAAGCACAGACAATACGAGGCTGGCAGAAGGTATATTCTAGACAGGCAGGGTGCTTCCAGTATGGGAATTAAAAGGGCACCTGCTAAGTCTGTCAGAAGGCACTTTCAAGATGTAGCACCAAAGAATTATATCACAAAGGTCACTCAGAGAAATACGAGTGTCACAAAGTTAAGTACATCCAGGGAATATCAGATAATAGGAAATATCGTTTTTCAAAGCTGAAATGATAGATTGCAAAATGGTAAAATGAAGCACACGGCAGATATAAAGGGAAATCAAGTAGATGGGAAAAAAATAAAATAAGGGGGTAATACAATAGAAGTGAATCTGTAGAAACCATAAAAGGAATGCTTGGAAACAACAGTGAAACTTATTGAATAAAGTAAAATTTATTCAGAACATTCAGATGGCAAGATTCAGAAAAATAACCCATGGAGTGGCATTCTGGCTGATTGCAAGATGCTATGAAGAATGAATTTTAAAAAAGTGTCATATGTTCTCATGGAACACCATATGAATAATTTAACAGGGATGCCAAGATTTATGAAAAGAGTATTATCAGTGAAATGTTAATGCCGGCCCCAAGAATTTGTCTTTTAGGTGATGGTTTGGCTCTAATCTGCATAATTATTTCTATTTACTACCCCCATGCCAAAACTGGAGCAAAAAAATCTAAGGCAACACTTAGAAGGTGAGGTGCAGTCTAAGATTTATTACCTTGATCACTTAGAACCTGTATTATCTGCTAATTGAACTATTCCTATTCTTGCAACATCCTTGATCAAGCTTTTGCTTTGCCACCTGCACTTCTCCTTGGACATCACTAACAGGATTTCCATGTTGCCTGAGGTGTTTTTTTATTATTATTTTGTGGTTTATTTATTTATTTTTTGCACATTACCTTAGTGGGGACACCTTTGTCACTAGGCATTATCAGGCCCTGGCTTCCCTAGAGGAGGAATATAAAAACAATTCCACATTCACTGTGAAAACCAACTGACATGACTTTTAGTCACATACAAAGAAGGCAGTCCTGTGATGGACACTGGCTGTGTGCAGTCCTAGCCACACTCACTGAGGCCACTGACCACTAGGTGAGAGGACACACTAGGTTGCGTCTTATTTTCTACATGAAGGACACTAACACATGCATAGGTGGTCATTCATCGCCTAGCCTAGAAGGCTGCTCAAAATCACGAGAGCAGAAATCTGGGTTCTTTATGGACACCACGAAGAGAGGGTTCAAATGGTTGACTCCTGTATCAACAATTTCACCTGTGAAATCCTGTGAAAATTGTGTTTGGTACTTTGCTCTGTTACACAACACACACATCTTATGTAGGAAGAACATCAGCTCCTGGAGCTAGAGCACATGAACGAGGCATTGAGCCACTTTGTTCCTTCTTTTGCAGCCTTTTGCCCCAAGCTAAGCTGTGCTTTATCCACCCATCCAATGATAATTCAATTTATGGAATGTTATGCAAGCATTCATTGAACTTTGTGGGACTCCTAAAAATCAACCATTGCACTTACAAAATAAAGGGAAGCAATGGAGCAAGTTGCTCATAATATTGTCCTGCTGCTATTGTACTTTCAAAAATTTATAGATAGATAAGTTTTATATTTCTATCACCTTATAGTGGTTATACATATTTCCTAAGGTAAAATCAGTTCTTCCTGTTTTAATAACATAAATACATATTTTTTATTTTTTTATTTTGTTAAAGAGTTTCGCAGTCAATTGATGGCACCATGTTTCCTCCAAACTACCTTCTACTGTGTTTTGAGGGTTCATTGCAGACAGAATTCCTAGCACTTTGGAAATAAATGCCTTATAAACATGACTTAATTAACAATTCTTGAATCATGTACTTCTTCATCTACCATAAACATAAAGTGGACTAGATAGAATTCAATTATATATTAACCCATTTCATCCTCCTATCATCCTCATTTTGAGAAAACAGGACACTGAAGGGAGAGCACTTTCTCATTCTTAGTTGCAGACTGCTGAGCATTTCTGTTCCAGTCTCTTTGAAAACCACTCTTCTCTGTTGAAGTGCGAGCCACAGACTCTACCATACAGTGCCATCTGCTTGGGCATGGACAGGCCTCACGGACATTGCCCCACTGATGGGTGCAGCCTATAGTTCACTCTCTTTACCACCACCAGGCTCCTGAAGACTTGACAACCAGGTAGAAGATGCAGCCAATAGCCCAGATTCTCAGTACCTGGATTTCATCACTCCCAATGGTCAGATCCTCCAGCCACCCCCTCCATATTTCTAGATCTTACCATCTTTGGTAAGTAAATCCCATGTACAATTTCAAATCCAAACATCCCACTTTTGCTGAACACGTACTACTTTACTAGGAAGTGCTTCCATCCAACTAGGATTTATAATAGACTGACTTCATGACTTACTAAGAAAAAAAAAAAACTATGTGAAAGTAATACAAAATAATATTAAATGTAAATTAATTAAAAATAAAAAGGAAACATAATTGTTTTAAATTTCATTTTAAAAATGGATAACAATCGTGTGACTTAAATCGCATAAAAATTAACAGCTAGACAGTGTAAAATGTCTTCCTGCCCCATCCTTCTTCAACCTGCTCAGTTCTCAGCCACAAACGCTATGGGCCTCACAGGTAAACAGTCACTTCAACTTCTGAATAAAGTTTCAAAATTTGACCCTGCATATTCTAGCCAAATCAAACAAGTGTTCTTAATATCTATATTTTTATTAAAAATGTAGACAAATGCAAACTATTTTTATCTTCATGTGGATACTTAATAAATAATCAAGATATTTCTATGTAAGTATGTAAGAGCATTCTGTTTTTTTAGAAACTATCTTAAGTGTATAGTTCAGTAGTGTTAACTATATTTACATTGTTCCGCAACAACTCTCTAGAACTTTTTCATCTTGTAAACTTGGAACTCTATACCCAAGAAACAGTTCCCCATTTTATCCTTTCCCCAGTGCCCGGCAACCAACATTCTGTTCCTACGAGTTTAACAATTTTACAGAATTATCCTTTAGTGATGAGCTTACTTCACTTGGCATAATGTCCTTAAGGTTCATTCATGTTGTAGCATGTAATAGAATTCCCTTCTTTGTAAGGCTAAATAATATTCCATTATATATATGTATGTCATTTTTTCTTTATCCATTCACTTGTCTATGGACATTTGAATTCCTTATAACTTTTGACTATTGTGAATGATACTTTAAAGAACAAGAGTGTGCAAAGACTAGCAAATATTTCTTTGAGTCCCTGATTTCATTTTTGAGGGTATATATTCAGGAGTGGAATTGTTCATATAACAATTATTTTTTTAATTTTTCAAGGGACCTTGGTAGTTTCCCATAGTTATTGTACCATGTTACATTCCCGGTAACAGTGCAGGAAGGCTTCAAGAGTTTCAATTTCTTTACACATCCTTGTCAACATTTATTATTTTTTGTTTCATTTGTCTTTGGTTTAGAATAGTGGTCATGAGCTGATGAGCTTATGTGGTCATGAGCTTAATGGGTATGAGCTGATGGTTTTGATTTTTATGGTTTTGATTTTCATTTCTCTAATGATTAGTGATGTTGAATATCTTTCATGTGCTTGTTGGTCATTTGTATATCTTTGGAGAAATATCTATTCAATTTTTTTCTAATTTTTACATCAGGGTATTGGTTTTTTGTGGTTATTGAGTTACAGAAAGTCCTTCTTTATTCCATATATTAATCTCTTAGCAAGTTACATTCATTTGCAAATACTTTTCACTCATTCTGTAGATTGCCTTTTCAGTCAGTTGACTATATTTTTTGATGCACAAAAGTTTTTCTTTACATTAATGCTGTCATCTGTCCATTTTTTAATTCTCACCTGAGGACATTTTTCCTTTTTACTTTTTAAGAGAAAGGAAGGGAGAGAGAGAAAAAAAAAGAAAGAGAGAAAAAAATGATTGGTTGCCTTCATGTACACATCCCAACATGGGATCAAACCCATAACCTGGGTATGTGCCCTAATTGGGATTCAAACCCGAGACCTTTTGAACCCAGGAACTTTCATTCTGTGGGACAACCAAATGAGCAACACCAGCTAAGGCCATCTGTCTCTCTTTGCTTTGGTTGCCTATGCCATTGGTGTCACATCCAAGAATTCAAAGATAAATTTAATGTCAGTAAGATTTTTCTCTATGTGTTCTTCTAGGAGTACTATAGTTTCAGCTCTTATGTTTAAATTTTAATTCATTTTGAGTTAATTTTTTGTGTATGGTGTAAAGGTGAACTTCACTCATTTGCATGTGAATATCTGTTTTTTCTAGCACTATTTATTGAAGAAACAGTTTTTTCCCCACTGTGTGATCTTGACACCCTTACTGAAAATCATTTAATCATGTACATGAGGGTTTATTTTTGAGTTCTCTATTCTATTCTACTGGTTTATATGTCTGTATCTATTCTAGTACCACACTGCTTTAATTACTATAGGTTTGTAACATGTGTTGAAATAAAGAAGTGTGAAGCCTCTAGATTTGTTCTTTTTTTTTTCTTCAAGATTTGTATTGGCTATTTAGGGCCCCTTGATATTGCATATAAATTTTGGAAATGTCTTTTTTCATTTCTAAAAATAAATCAATGGGATTTTGTTAGCTATTGCAGTGAATCTGTAGGTAGCTTTAGATAATAGTTAACATATGAAAAATATTGTCTTCCATTCCATAATGTCTTTCTATTTATTTTCATTATCTGTCTTTATTTTGCTATGTAGTATTCTTTTTTAATATTTATATTAATTTATATAGTTGGTGATTTAATATATCTGTACCTTATTAATAAATATTTACATTCATTTAATTCATCTGTTAGAAATAATGCTGTGGTAAATGACCATATACATACATGCTTTTTCTGTTATAACATAATAAATTCCCAGAAGTAAAATTTCTGGGCCAAAATATATGGGCATTTGTAACTTTCATAAATAATGCCTGATTGCCCTCTACAGAGATTGTATTACCTTACACCTCTGATAGCCATGGAGAAGAATGCTTCCTTTCTCACTACTCCACTGGAAGAATATAATCAAATTTTTAGATTTTTGCAATAGTGTAGATAGAGCATGGAACCTAAGTGTAATTTTAATGTGCAGTTCCCTTAGTATAAGTGAGGTCGAGTATCTTTTCTGATATTTGTATTTCCTTTCTTATGAATCTTTGTTCATGTAATTTGGCTATTTTTTTCTATTAGATGGTTTATTTCTTATCAACGTGAGGAACTCTGTGCATTAGGAAGAACAATTCTTGGCTTGTGATATGCATTGTAAATAGTATTCTAGTTTGACATTTATCTCAGACTTTATTGGGTTTTTCATGATATCTTTTCTTTTCTGGTTTATGTAGAAAGATTCTTGCTTTTGTAGTAAAGTTTAATAACCTTGTCTTTTATGACTTCTCAATTTTAGTCAGAACTTCTTTTCTCTAAGGTTATTACAGAATGTCTTCTGGCCCTTTAATTAGTTTATATTTTATGACTAAATCTTTGAACTATTGGAAATTATCCTGGGGGTGGTATGGAAATGGGTACAATATTAATATTTTCATAAGTCAACCTAGTTGTTCCAATATCATCTATTGAAAAGGCTACTTTTACGTCTATTATTTTAATTGCCACCTTAATGATATTCCAAAGTGTTAATGCATTTCAGTGTATTTTCATGTGCCAGCGCCACACAATTTTAATAATGGAAATGTTAAGATCTGATAATGCTATTCACCATGCATTGCTTTTTTTTCATATTACTTCTGAATTTTATCTTTTCACACAAGCTTTAAGATCATCTTGTCTTTTTACTCACAAATACCTGTTGCTAAAGTAGGAACTAAATTTTTATTTGCATTAGTTGAATGTGTAAATTAAATTACAAACAATTGATATATTTTTACTTGTGAATATTCCTGTTCAGTAATTTGGTATGTTTTCTATATGTTTAGTTATTCCCATGTTCTTCAGTTAATATTTCAAAGTTTACTTCAAGTAGATATTGCTTATTTTTCTCTTGGATGGCTATTTCATATTTGGTATTTTGTCTTTTAAATAGGGACTTTTCCTTCGTAGATGATATTTATGTTTGTTAATTAGTTGTTTTACTTATTTCTGAATTTATTTCCAAAGTATTTTAGCTGACCCCCATAGTTCTAATCAGGTAACATATCGTCATATAGTGAGAGAATTATCTCATCTTTTTCAGTGTTCCTATCTCTTTTTCTTTTATCTAATTGCACTGGCTAGTTTCTCCCACACATTGTTAAATGATATTGGTGATAGTGAGCATAATGGTAGACAAATGGATGATTTCACATACAATGTATCAGTAATCTCACTTATAACTATTAGTGCAAAATCTTAAATGAAAAAATGGTCAGATATAATTAAATAATACTTTACAGATATAATAATTTAGCTAACAGGTGAAGCTAATTCCAGTGTAAGGATGGTTGAACATTAGAAATATTTATTGATGTAATCCATTATATTAAAAGATCTAAGGGGAAAAATATGCTCATCTCTACAGATGCCAACAAGCATTTGGAAACATTCAACAACCATTCATGATTTTAGAAAAATTAATGAATCAAAAACAGATGGCCATTTCCTAAATGATAAAATGTGTCTGACTTTGTCAAAAAGCCAGGATTATACTCAATAGTGAAACACAATGAAGCATTGCAAGTTCCGATGTTTTATTTGTTCCCTAGAATATGGGACACTTTAATGAACATTCCATGATCACACATAATGATGATACTGTCTCTGTCTTTAGGATACAGTCATTTATCTATATGAAGCAGATCCCCTTTACTGATTATATCATTAGGACTTTTATATATTCTTACCTTAACCTTGGTCTGTCATGGGGAAAGAGGCATGAACTGATATACCCACTACTCATGTTTCTTCTATTTCTTCTTGTGGAGCCTACAGTTTCTGTTTCATTAAAAGAAATGCTATGCTATTTCATTCTAAGTCTTGCTTGTAAACAGTTCATGTTTATATTATAGTTTCTTTCTTTTATCTTATTTAAAGATATCATTTTAAACTGCTTCTTTTGTTTAATTTTGAAATCATGTCTCCTGCTTGTTTTGACTTCCCCCTGCACAGCTCTGCCTATTCTTTTGTTTTCAATCTTTAAGAAATACATTGTTTTAAGTGAAACAGCATACATTTGGGTTTTGCTTTGTGATTTAGCAGATTTTAAAGATGTGTTTATTTACATGTATTAAAATAAGAAATATGCTTGGTCTTAGTTTTGTCATATTTCATATATTTTCCAGGTAAATCTTTAATTTTTGTTTAATTTTATTTGTGCTGTTTTTGTGGATAGATCTTAAGGTATTTTGAAAGGCTGATTTTTTTTGTTTTATTGGTTACTTTTATATAATTATAACTTCATATGATACCTTCCACTGTTTAATTACATAGTACTGTCTATTAATCCCATCATCTAAGCAAGGATAAAGATAGCATTTTCTTATTGGCTTGTCTATAATCTATCAGCATCTATTTTATTCAAAGTGTTATTTTTTCACATTAACATTATTGTTTTAAATATATTATTATTTCTGTAATGTTCCACTTAGAAAGGTATCTTAGTTACAAAATTATTTTTTCTCTTCTATGAAATCTTTGCTAGCTCCTCCTTTGATATCGGAAAGCATGTCACACTTTCCTTCTGTTCCATCATTATAATCAGTGATCACAGTCATAGTTCCATAGGTTCCAGGTTTACAACTAATCTTCTGGGTTTAGTTTCCATAGTCACTGCTTAATTGGCTGAACTTCATCTGGTAGTTTTGTTATGTAGAGCTTACAGAGGAAATAAAATCCCTTGGATTTTGACAATAATTTTGACAGAATAGATCTCATTTTAAACTTAGCATTTGCTTGATCAAAAATTTGACCTTTACAAAAGGATTTAAATTATCTTCATTTCAGGGGGAAAAAAGCTGAGAACAGACCTATACATAAGAAGCTTTCTGTGTGGCAGAAGAGGAGGAAGACTTTGGATTTTGTGACATTTGGAAAATCTTTTTGCTCCAAAGAAAATTTTCTTTGGTTTTATTTATTTTATTTTATACTTTTGGGAACTCTAATTATGAACATATTGGATTTCCATATAAATTTTAGATCAGTCATTAGTTTCAACAAAAATACCTGCAGAGATTTTGTTTAGGATTACTTTGAATCTTTCAATCAAGTAAGAGAAACAGACATGTTAACAAAATTCAGACTATCAACTCATGAACACTTTTTTAATTTCAGATTTCATTGACTACTCTCTTCAAAGTTTATATTTTTATGTATAAATTTTGAAGAATTTTGTTAGATCTATTTCTAAGTATTTCAAATTTAAGGTCTTGTTTCAAGTTGTATTTCCTTTGAAATTTTCAATATCTAATTGTTTATTACTAGTATATAATGATAGAATTACTTTTTGTAGATTGACTTTGTATACCACAATATTGCTGAACTTATATATTATATCTAGTATTTTCTAAGATGTTTTTGGATTCTTGACATAGATAATAGTATAGCCTATGAATAAAGATACTTTTATTTTTTCTTTCAATTTCTATGATGTCACTTCTTTCTTTTTCTTGTCATGTTATACTGAATAGTTCCTCCAATGTGACAGTGTGCTATGCAAAATGATACCCTCCACTAGAAAAAGATGTTCACACCCTAAGCCCTAAAACTTGTGAATAAGTTGTCTTAAGTAGCAAAAGGGACTTTGCAGATGCGATCAAAAGTAAGGACGTTGAGATAAAGAGATTATCCTAGATCATCCACACAGACCTTTTCTAATCACACCATTATTAATAATTACAGTTCTTTTTGGTAGAATTACATGAATGAGAGGAAAGGAAAATAAGATCTGATGTATGAGAGGAACTTTGCCCACCACTGGTGACCTTGAACATGGGGAAATGAGGACATGTGCCAGGAAATGTGGTCAGATTCACGAGGAAAGTGGAGGCAGCTTGCAGTGGGCAGCCATTGAGAACTTGGGACCTCAGTCCCATGACTTTGAGCAGCTGAATTCAGCCAAAACATTGAATAAGTAGAAATTGGATTCTCTCCTGTGGCTTCCAGAAAGGAACAGGGTCCTGATGACACCTTGATTTTAGCTATCTGAGGTCTGTGTCACACAGATTTGTGGTGATTTGTGACACCATCAGTAGAAAGCTGATTAAAAGTAATGGTGATGAAAACACCCTTGCTTTATTCTCAATTTTATGAAAAAACATGAAGTCTGTCACCTTTGAGTGTGACATTAGCTGTCCTTCTTTGTAGATAGCCTTCTTTTCAAACTAAAGGACTTTTTTCTTTTTTTTTTAAACCAGGAATGGCTGTTAGATTTTTGTCAATGCTTTTTTCTGTATCTATGGAAATGATGGCATGGTTTATCATCTGTAACATGCTGATCTGTTACATGGATCCTTTTACAAATATTGAACCAACTTTGCATTACTGAACTAAGAACAACTCAGTCATGATTTATTATATTGTTTATATATTGTTGCATTTAATTTGCTTCTTTACTGTGGAATATTTTCTAAAATATGTTCATTATACTTATTAATCAATATTTTCTTTTTTGGAGTATCTTTTTCCAGTTTTGATAGCAGATAATGCTAGATTCATAAAATAAGTTGGGAAGTTTTCTGTATCCTGTATTTTTCTGATAGAGGTTATGTAAAATTTGTATTATTTCTTCTAAAATATTTGGTAGAAATGTCCAGTAAAAACACCTGAATTCCAATGTAGATGTTTCAAACAAAATATTTAATATATTTAATGATATTATGTAATTTAATAGATTAAATTTATTTAATGGATATATTATACCTTCATTATGTGTATATTATACATTCTTGAGGGAGCTTTGTTGTTTTGATTATTTTAAAAATCAATCATTTTATCTTTGACATTGTATAATTTTTTGTGTATCTTTAATAATCTCACCTTACTCTTCCTTTAATATCTGCATATTGTCTAGTGATGTCACTTATTTTATTTCTGTTATTAGTAATTTGTACCCCCTGATATTTTTCTGCCAGTCAATCTGGCTAAAAAGCTTATCTATTTCATTGTTCTTTGTAAAATAACCTGCTTTGATTCCATTGCTTTTTCTATTGTCCTTTTTTTTTCTTTTCTGTGTTTAATGCCATTGATTTCTCTTGGCACTTTTATTATTTTCTTCTTTATTATTAATTTAGGTTTAATTTTCTCTTCACTAATTTATTCATGTGGAAGTTATGGAAATTAATTTAAAACATTTCTTGTTTTTAAGTTATTTGATGCTATAAATTTCCCTCAAAGAACTTCTTTATCTACATCTCATATTTTTATACATTTTTGCTTGAGTTATACTTCATGTAAAATATATTCCAATTTTCCATGAGATTATCTCTTTGATTTATAGGTTATTTAAAGACGTGATTTTTATTTTTCAAATTCTGAGAGGACTATCTAGAATAATTATAATCAAAGAACATACTCTGTACAATTTCAATTGTTTTAAGTTAATTTTATTTTTAGGTAACAATACAGTTTTCTTAATGCCATTCAGTGATCCATTTATTTTTCCCACTAATTTAAAATGTCAGCATTATTTTATACATTATCCAATACATTTTTGAATCACATAAAAATTGTTCTGTTTAATGTAGTTCTGCAGAAAATATATTTAATTTGTAGTGTAGCTTTTGCATGTAACTATACTCCTAAAACAGCTGATTATGGACACAAAACCATAAGAAATTCTGTAAATAAATTTACTTTTCAATATCCTTTTGAATAAAGCTGCAGAATTTTTTTAGGGATATAGTCACATCCCTTCTAAATAATTACTTTTTTTGCCAATGTCACTTTTCTAACACATTTTTACAAATATTCTGGGCTGTTTTATGCAATATGAATTGAAACCTTTTATGTAATTAAAAGAACTATTGTTTTCAATCTTGGTTTGACTTGCAGAGATTATAAATGTCAAGATTCTAAAGATACTGTTGATGTAAGATTGCACATGTTATATTATGGTTTATGCTATACCCAGAAAGGATGTTTAAGTAATACTTTAAGATCCAAGGACAAAGGTGAATTTTTTCAAAAATGTCTGATCATTTATTTATTCAAGCTCTCGACAAGGGTAGGCACTGATGCACAGACAGCACAAGGGGACTTCTGCCTGCCCTGGGGGAACAGCAAGAGGAAGAGGCAGGTATGCAAATCAGAGCACAGGTGACACTGAGAGAATTTAAGCAACCACATATCTGTACCTGCATCTGTATCTGCCCTCTCTGTGTCTACATCCATAGCTGTCTATATTTATACACACAGGGCACAAAGCAACCTTCTGAAATAAACTCTCACTGTGAAGGACTGAGAAAAAGAGAACAAGAAAAAGCTTTCCAGAGGAAGTGCTTTCAAAATCATAGTAGCTCGGGGGCCTCAGAGAATCTGCCTTAAGAGAGAAATTCTGGCTCCTGACAGAATGAAGAAAAGAAACTGTGAGCTAAAAATCAGTTTATTGTAAATTGAAATATTCCTTCTAAAATGTAGGTACATAAAAGGAAGAAAGCTTTGCAGAGACAGGAGTGTCCCCGTCATAACTTTTTTTTAAATAGAGGATACATTTAAGGAAGTGAATAAATGGGAAGTGAGTAGAAACAACATAGATTCGTGGAAAGTGATTCTTAGTAAAAGATCTCCCAGTAATGAATAGGTCCTTCAGGTTGTTCTCTGGAAAATTGCACTAATTTTCTTGAGTGTTTCCTACGTTTTTTTCCATCATTCACATACTTCTTTGAATATGTGAGTACATGTACATGAACGCATATACATGATTTATTTTTTAAATCAGGAAAGTATCTTTTCCATGAGATGACATTTCATATTGACAGTGTCTCTCAGAATATCTGCTCCTGGATGGTGGGGATCCTGTATTTGTGGAAGAAATATTTTCTTTATGTACCTCGAGGCATGACTATCTTGCATCTTTGCTAACTGCCCAGGGCAGAGGACTCTGGCACTATCTGTTAGTACCAGAAGGTTCTGCATTACATATTTTATGTTAAGATGCAAAACAGTGTCACCTAGGGGCCTCAGATCTTTGAGGAAAACTGATATTTTTGTAATGAGTGTGTGGCTTTCCTTCATCAAGTCACTTTTCCAAGCACGAAGAAATGTTAATTTTTTGACCCTTCCTTCATAGCCATATTACAAGAAATTTTCCACAAAGGATTTATTGGATGTAGTTAAAATGGAATACATGCATGGATTAAATGGAAAGAAAATGGAAAGCCAGCACTACGAGTTTCTTAAATTATGGTTAATATTTAAATATATTCCAGGCAGCATGGGTCCATTTTATCTATGTTGTTGTCTTAAACTAGAAATGTTGGTAACTAGCTTCCCGATTGGATTTAACAATCTCGTGGTCCCCCTTCTTTCAGAGGTGACAAAGGAGAGCTAGCACTGCTGTTTTCATACAAAGCAGGCATCTACCAACCACCGAATAGTCACAATTTCACTATTTTATTCTAAATATACTATCACCTGTGCAAAACTATTTATATGTATATATTATTGGGTAGGGGGACTCTAAGGAAGCCACACATGACAGTTAGTTCTGACTGTCAATCTACACATTTAATGAGAAACGCTGCCTGATTTAATGAATTCTGGTGCCTGACTCTGGCATCATTTTAAACAGAACTCGCATCTACGACTTGGTGATGTCAGTTTTCAGCCCCCATCATGGCAGCTCGATGTACCTCTAATGGGAGGAGTTCTCCTTGTGAACTATTAAGCATATATAAGCAATCACTACTAATTTACTCAGATGGAGAGGACAGGGAGACTAGCATGCACATGTGTGTGTGTGTGTGCGCGCGCGTGTGGGTGCATGCGCAGGCATGGTTAGAGAATGTGTGCATGACTGGGTTGTGGAGACGGAGTAAAATGTTTATTCAGGACCGGAAGCACCCTGCATGAGCCTGAGCACAGGGTGCAGAAACAATGCGAGAGAAAACAATAGCATTTATGTCACAGGTGCAATGAAAAATCGAAGACTAACTGGGTCATAGAAGGTAAAGGCAGCAGGCCACCTGCCACCGTCAGCGGCCCCCTCTTGTTATTACCTGTAGGTGACTGTGGGTGAGACCTGGACACATATCTTCTCTCTGATTTAAATGTTTTCTCCTTCCCTCTGCCGTATGAGGCTGGTGTGGTGAGCAGAAGAGAGGTATTGACCCTCTATTCTCCCAGTTCGCTCCCTGGTATCAGTGGAAACTTTTTTGGCTTCAGCAGGCTTGATCAGGGCCGTGCTTGCCCTTGATTATGTGAAGTGAAACTCAGCTACCCTTCCCTAGCTCTGGCCTCTGTGGGTTGAACATTATCCAGAGTCAGATGAGAAATAGGAACCTGATGCCTCTCATCTCAATCACTACTTTAAAAAAAAGGTAAAAAATGATTCCCAAAGTACAGGAGTTATGCCATGGTCGGCACTAAGGAGATTAAAATGAGGACATCACATTTTATTACCCACAATCTATCCCTCCTTCTGCCATTCGTTCCTGCCATCACCCCACTCTGCCATTCGTTCCTGGGTTGTTTGCATGTTTGTTTTTAACAGTGAGAGAGGTTGGTGCTTTCCGTGTCTGGTAAATGCGAGGTGAAAGAATTCGGGTCATGCCATGCAGTCAAAACAGTGTGTGGAACAAGTCATTCAGACACGCCAACTCCTAGTGCTGGTGAGTCTAATTACTAGATGCAGTCACAGGCGAACAATGGAGGTGACAATGAATTTATGAAAGGTCAAAGTCCCCTCCACATGCAAAACTTCCTGCGGAGACGCGTGTGTCCCTGTCTGTCCAGCTGGCTGTCAGGCCTTTGACAATGCTGCCACCTGCTGCTGCCCAGCTCCGTGGGAGGCGGCTCCCTGCACAGTCCTCTGGGAGCCGGCGCTGGGGGAGACGGCCTTTGTTAGGGCTGCTGGAGGGTCTCCCTCACCCAACCCCTTCTTTTTGTCTGAGTCCCAGCTGCAGGCGTGCTGGCGTGGCTCTGTTTTAGCTGACCCCTGCTCATCCCAGGTCCATCATTTCAGGTGATAACCACATGCATATTAGGGGCCGACCTGATACGTATTCATTAGACACCTTGCTTCATTTCGAGAGGTATGTGGAAAGCAGATGCCTCTGGTGGAACAGGCACTCCGTGTTGTATGTGATTTAGCTCCTGGGGTGACAGTGTTTACAGTCGCTGCTCTGTCCCTGGGAAATTAAGCAAAGTGATAGAAATAACACACCGAGGCAGCTGTATCTTTTTTCTTACGAAGGGAGAAGTAAAGCCGAAAGGTGTGTCTCTCTGGCCATGTTGTGATGAGGAAATGGGACCATAAATAATTGTGTAATCGTGTGTCTGTCAGAGTGTGTCTGCAAACGACTGCGTAAGTGTGGTGGAATTGAGGACAGCCCCCTGCAGTTCCGGGCCCTCACACCCAGCTCTGCTCTCAATAAGCGCTCCTGCTCTGTGGCTCCTCAGGGCCCCAGCACAGCAACTCCCGGTTCCCTTCCACTGCTTGCTTTAAAACATTGAGGAGTGCTCCAACACACTCAGATCTTCCTGCTGAATGGTGGTGTTCAGGTATTTTGTGATGTTTTTAGAATTCTGTTTGGAAAAGTGATTCTTGATTTTTTCTTGTTTTACTGTTCCTAGGTTTGGTGAAGAAAAACTAAAGTTGATATTCTTTGGACATTGTGAATGGAAGAAGAATATTTGAATAATCTTTTCAATTCACTTTTTTAAAAATAGTTTCATGCTCATGAAAGGGTGATTTAACTCTCACGTGTCAGGGCTATAGACCAGTGAGGAAAGCATGCCTTGTGAGTGGACAGTGATGTGTAGACAGAGGCTAAGCAGAACCCAGTGATCAGCAAGGAGAGAATGTTCTGGAAATAATAGCATGGATACAGAGGAACCCCCTGACTTCTCAGAATAGTACGGAAATGCCAGTGAAGTAAGTGCAAAGGCAGAGCAGGTACTGGTAATCGCTTTTATAAAACAAAGTAAGAAGAAAAGGAACAAAAAAACATCATCACCCAGATAAAGCAATTGCTAAGACATCCTCCACAATCACCTCCCAACAGAAGTGGGGGTGAAGTTTCCTTCCATCACCACGTATCCCCCCATCCCAGGACCCCTCTGGTAATCACTATGTTGATGTCTGTGTCTATGAGGATTTTTGTTGCTGTTGTTTAATCCCTTTACCTTTGGGGTGGTGAACACATATTAAAATATACAGTTGATGTATTATAGAATTGTTATACCTGAAACCTACATAATTTTATTAAACAATGTCACCCCAATAAATGCAGTTTTAAAAAGTGGGGCTAAAGCATGCACCTGCTCAGAGCCCGGCCCAGCCATCTCTCCTCTACTTCCAGGGAAGACAGTAATTCCTATGGACCTGGCTTCTGAAAACTCAGTCCAAAGTATGAAATTGTATTTTTGCTTCTCATAAAAATGAGTGCTCTGAAATGTTATTTTTAAAATATGTATTTATTGTGTAAAGAGGACACTTGATACAAGTTGAGGGACCTCCAATTTGTTATATTTCCTCCAAATGAAAAGATTAATCATTACATTAAAAAAAACCTGATAAATGTTTAAGTCATAGTTTTTATTTTAGTCATGAGAACAAAGTAGACTTACCCTTGCCTTTGTCACACTCTGGTCTGTTGCATTCTGTGGTAGGTTTTGATTTTGATACATATATCAAAATATCATAAATTCCTAAAAATTCCACCAGCCTTTAATCTCTGAGTTATAACATAGCCTCTTCAATCCTTTGCCTGTAATCTCCTTTCTTTAAAATAAGATGTGATGACCTCCCCAGGAACACACACTTTTGTACACTTCTAATCAAACATTTTAACTGTAAGGCACATGAAAGTTCACATAATTTTGATCACATCAAGGCATTTGGTTGGAAATGGGTTCCTCTGAGTTGCTGCCATCACATCCCACACACACCTTTCTGTGTATTGTTGAGAAATTAGTCACTGGCCGAGTCATCATTAAAGGCAGTGGGTGCTGAGCTCAAAAATCTAGTTTGCATGCCACTCAGCTTATAAGATGGCGTGTGAAAGGTGGCAAAGGCAAACCTGTTTGGGACAAAATTATGACAAATCTGTGCAAAGCATCATAATTTTCTTTAATGTAAACACTTCCACTCAGATGGCATTGAACTTGCACAGGTAAGCAGGGTATTTATTTCGTTGTTCCCTGACATCAGCAGACAGCAAGCCCTGAGTGACATTTACATTATTCCCAGGGTCAGATTGCCAAAAATTACCCTCTATACTAAAGTATGAAGACCAGTATGAAAAAGGAAAATGATTCTGCTTGCCCCTTCCTCCCAGCTACAACCATCCCCTCTCATCCCTGTCTGCTGAGAGTTCCTGAACAGATTTAAGGTGCGAAGGTTCTAACTCCTCAGATAATTCACCTTCTAGCACAAGCTAGGCTTTACATAAATCATTCATTTATTTTTGAATAAGCTTTTTGCAAAGTAAACATATAGTGCTGGTTCATTTTAAGCTAAAATAATTTTCTATAATAGAGTTTCTACCAGTTCTTTCAACAATTCATTACTTTTTGAATCACGGTACCAGATGAGGTGTTTTTTTTATTTTACTTAACCAAATGCTGTTCTTTCTTTCTTTTCAGCTTCTCCTCAGTTTTCACAATGACTTTTATTGTTTTCCAGCTAATTTCTGTCTAAGTTTTTCTGCCAACATTCCTGTTTAGAATTTCCCAAAAGCTCTACATAAGGAAGATAAAATGGGATTCGCTATATCTGTGGTTCCTTCTCATAAATCAATCCTTTCAGCTGCTTTATCATTTTTGTTTCTGTTTGTATTCTTGAATTTTTCAACATCATTTTGATAACGAGGTCTATCCAGGTAACAGACACTGGGATTGCACAATCACACAACATAGGAATTGCTTCAGACACACACACGCACACACTCTCATCCATTCCAGTAGTAGTAGTCCGATCAATTTAAAGACCTGTCTTGTTTTAACTCTCAGTACAAATAGAGGCCCCTGCACTGCAGTTTGATGCCACAAGGTTTGCACATGAACCTTACTTGACTTGGAAATCAAAGAGAGGTGAGGAGAGTTCTTTTCTCATGCTGGAGGAGGAGGCTTGCCAAGAGACAAGACTGGATTAATAATGTCTAAAACTGGCTTTATCTGGTAAATAGCAGTGTTTGACATCATAGGATAAGATGATATTTCCTTGTGTTTACGTCTTTAAGAAGTGCCACGATGAAAACAAACACTGACATTTTAAATGTGGGCAACTAGTGTGCCAAATAAAAATGCAGAGTGAAAGTGAGAGATTTTACACTTGTTCTCTGCACTTCAATTGTAGGGGCGAGATTTATTGATGATATTGAAACTTGTCAGTGTATAACTTCCCCAGTCTTGCCATCTGCATTTGTTTCTGATTTCTTAATTGTTCCTGAAGTCATGAGTTGCCCTTCAAAGTTTGTCCTCTCTTCCTAAATTGTGGTTCACCCCAGTGGCCTCAGCCTTTCTTCTCTGCATCCCTGGCCTGGTGAGGATTCAGATGGGAAGCCTGGATCCCACTGAAACTCACGGCCCAGCAGGTACATCCGTGAACAAATGAGCAAACTTAACTGGCCCTTTGAGGGCTCCTGATGTACATTTAAGGATGGCAGTTTTCATTAAATTGAGGTGTTTCCAAATGTCATAATAGTCATTCTTATTTTGAGATTAACAAAGGAGAAGAAAATCATATAATTAGGGACCCCTTCTTTCTCTTACAAAGCTTTATTTCTGTTGGATATTCATAAAATGTCCCTAGACATTAGATTCTTTATGATTTCAAACATATACCCAAGTCAAGATTTGTTATTTCTTCTAGAAAGGATTCTTAAATTTACATAATGATGCACTTAGTCTTATGAAAGAGTTGAATCAAATTTAAATGATTCTAAAAAGGAGTGTTTACTTTTTTACACAGTGGTTTCATGCATCGTAATCTCAATCTATGGGATATCCCAATATCTAAAGAAAAAGAGACATATAAGACGACTATTCTAATGTTTATCAGCTGTGCTTCCTAAATCACAACAGACAAGCCAGTGGTTGGGTATTATTTTTTGCCTTAAAATCCCATAGCCCAGCATTCTGCAGGCTCAGCCTTGGCCAACCCTTCTGAACAGTCCCTCATGCTGTAAAATGAGCCCGCACTGCCAGGGTAACCATTGCTTCTACCCTGGCATGAAAGCAGCAGAAGGCTGGGGGTCACAGCTGGAGGTGCTCACTGGTCCATGAGAGCCCCAGGCACACCCAAGTTCTCTGTGACACCTGTCCTCTCCTCAGCCCAGGGCCAGCCATGGACCTCCAGTTGGGTTTGGCTGCTCCCCTCCTATGTATGTAACACTTAAGGAAATGCAGTTTGACTGTGAATTTAACTGATCTTAGCACATCAGCCAAAATTCTAAACAATAGCTTCTAAAATAAATCTCCCCTTCATTGAACACTTCCAAAATGGACAAAGAACTACAGTGTCCTGGAGTATAAATGGACTTAATTGCATCTGGCCAGTATTTATTGTGTTATCCCTGTGTGTGAGTATACAGATCAGTAAGTTAGAGTACCTGAACTAATCTTATATTCTGACGGGGTAGGGTACATTAGTTCACAAATAGCAATAGAAAAAGGAATAATGTAAATTTTTAAATGATTAAAATTAATGCCCAAATACACTTTTAAAAACATTTTTAACATTCAAATATATAAAACACATAGATTTTGTCTGTCTGTCTTTATGGAGCTTGTACTATGTGGAAGACAGTTCTAGGACTGAGGACACAAGGATAGCACACATGCACAGTCCCTGCTCCCATCCTGTAAACAGTAGAATGACTATGACAATAAACGATGGTCTCATTCGATTGTTGCAAGAAGAATGGTGTTGTGACCCCCTCTTACACATGAGAGCACTGAAGAGACCTGGCATAGTGATCAGCTCATGGTCCCATTAAGGAGCCAGGGACACATACCCCAGGCATCAGTGGTCAAGATTTGGTTACAGGAGAGATGATGTCTGAGTTTCAGCTCCAGCTCCAAGACTTGACAGCTTTGTGACCCTGGGCAAGTTGCTTAACCTCTCTGTTTTAGTTTCCTCATGCCACACAGGTATGTTGTGAGAATTAAATAAGTTCATCCTTGTGTGGATCTACCTAGGTTTATCTCACATACAAAAAATTTATCTGGAAACTGTGGGTTTTTACATTGAGAACACATTTTTAAACAACTTCACTGCTTAACCACTGATTTATTTAATAGTAATGACTTTTCCTCCTTTCATTTCCTTCTCCCTTTATTCCTTCCCCTTCTACTCTTTCTTCCAGTTGTTTCTATAATTGTCTTAGTCCCTCCTCTTGCTCCAGCTCTTTTTTTGAGTCGACAATGAGCATTTTATTCAGCTCCCACAGCAGCAGAGTTGAGTGATAAATATGCCCTTTACTTTCACTAACTCCTACTTAATACTTTGCTTTCCAGGCAAAAAAACATCGAAATGGTTCAAAATGTATTATTTCATCATATTTTACATTTAAAAATGTATTTAATGCAGAAGTTCAATGAGGCAGTAGAAGTTTTCAAATGGAAGCCAATCTGGTTTCTTAACTCTAGTAAAAAAAGTGATTAATTTCTGACATATTCATATTAACTTCAAAAAAGCTAAAATGTCTCTGTTTTTAAATTAGATATTTGCAAAGGAAATCAGGTTCACCTAATGGCAAATTAAAGCAAATAGGCCAATAAAATCATTTATTTTAAAAAACGGTGAGAATCAGTTCCTGCCGTGACGGCAACTCGGAGCTTTAGGAGATGCCCTGTGCCCAGCAGATTTTGTCATACACAGTCCCAGGGGTGCATGTGCCCCAGGCTTGGGGTTATCCAGCAAGACTGGGCCAGTCTCTGGGAACCAGTCCTGGGGTGGGAGTGATTTGTGTCTCTAACAGGCCATGCTTCCTCAAGGCATTTCTGGAAGCACACACCGAATTTCGCAGTGATCCCAAAAAAACATTACATTTATGATGAGAAAACAGCAAACACATTCTAGTTTTCATAATATATTCACTTGAGTGTGATTTCAGGAAGCAGACAAATGTTTAAAATCAAACTATCAGATGCATTATTATTCTGCATCTATTTATCAAAGAATACTTGTTTTAGGTGAATCATTTTGTGTAAAACACATAATGTAATCAATTGACTGTAACAAGAATGAAGGTAATCTGATGCTATCAGCGAAAAACACACCTTAAATAGTTACTTCAGGATTTTGGTGTCCTCTGCTCATTTTACTTGTAACACATGAGGTAATCTCAGTATCACACATCAAAGTTAACAAATCAACTAGGAGAGTTCAAGGAGGGAATAGAGTTGTCTGTTAATAAAAATGCTTAATTTCAATAACGGTAATTTATTTAATGACATATGGGACTTATCTGTAATAGTGAAATTTAAGAAATTTCAGACATAATTTCTAAAGAAAAGAAGTAATTTACATGTTAAAATATAAATCAAAAAGTAAAGTCTGCAGAGTCAAGAACAGCCTAATTAACTTGAGGTTCTTCAATATAATGTATGATTAAAGGAAATAAGTATATTGAAGCAGTACATATTATACATATGGTGGCATAATTAGATCATTTAACAATTCATGGCACAATATTATTTACCCAAAGACTTTGCTGAGTGATTGTCTATATGTATATTTAAAATATTTTAGGTACCTGATTTTCAAAAATAGTTTAAATTGTGATCAGTAAATTATCTACTACTTAAATAGATGCTAAGAATAAGAGACTATTTTCCATGCCAGCAAATATCAAATTATAGCACAATTAATACTGTCTATTAATTTTATATAATTTGAATATTTTAATTAAATTGATCATTAGTTCCTAAAATACATTTAATTTTGTTAATTGGTCTTAAGCTTTGAAACTGCATTAGAAAGTAAACCTCACAGAATTTCTATTCATAATGTTCCATCAGGGATTGAATATTTGATCTTCAAAGTATGAAAAACAATCCTTAGGAATTAAGTTACTGCCAAAACTAACAGTAGAAACTATAAAATTGAGAAGAACTTGTAAAGATTATTATATTATACGAAAACATTATACAGCTCCTTCTAATATTTTTCCCTGCCTAGCCTAACAATTGGAATTTACTAAGACCTAGTCTGGCTATTGTGTAACTTTGCATATAAAGATTATTTGAATGACCTTCTAATTAAAACACACAAATCATACCCCTATAAAACTGGCAAGTGGAGCAGGGCTCAGCTAATTTGAGTCTCTTTCAGATTGGTTTTGAAGTCCTGCAGTGCATAGATTGCCATTGAAACGGTGTCATTACTCTGGCCCAAGGTGGTGACAAGTTCATAATAGCGAGCGGCATTCCCGGACAGGCTCCCAGGACCTGGACTTGAAATGGCAATCAGCATAAGGGGGTTCCACAGGCAATTTAATTTCACTGGTGCTGATTTCTGAATTTAAATCATAGCATAGAAGGCTAACAGTCAATAATAGCATTTTTCTCAGCCCTCTAAACAAGAATGAGATTTCGAGCAAAACTGGTAAGAATAAGACGGAGGTAAGAAAAGTGTGTTTTCAACTCAAAAGTAAGCCCTCCCCAGCCCCTTTCTGAAAGTGATGCTCTTGGAAAGAGACAGGTCATAATGAGAAGAGAAAAGGCACCT
>CM052540.1:164144559-164308376 GCA_028533065.1 Trachops cirrhosus
TCCAGCAAAGCTTTCATTTAGAATGGAAGGGCAGATCAAGTGCTTCTCATATAAAGTCAAGTTAAAGGAGTTCATCAGCACCAAACCCTTATTATATGAAATGTTAAAGGGACTTATCTAAGAAAAAGAAGATACAAAATATGAACAGTAAAATGACAGCAAACTCACAGTTATTAACAACCACACCTAAAACAAAAACAAAAGCAAACTAAGCAAGCAACTAGGAAAGGAAGAGAAGCACAGAAATGGAGATCACATGGAGGGTTAACAAAGGGGAGTAGGAGGGGTGAGAGGGGGAAAAGGTACAGAAAATAAGTAGCATAGATAGTAGGTAGAAAACAGAAAGGGGGAGGGGAAGAGTAGTATAGGAAATGTAGAAGCTAAAGAACTTATATGTACAACTCATGGACATGAACTAAAGGGGCGGGGGAATGCGGGCGGGAGGGGGTGTGCAGGGTGGAGGGGAGTGAAGGGGGGAAAATGGGACAACTGTAATAGCATAATCAATAAAATATATTAAACAAACAAATATAAATACACAGGGCGGTGCAACAGCAGGTTTATAGTTGTTCATATGGAAAATAATACAGTAATAAATATTAATGCAAGAATAAAAAAATAGAAGTTGTGTTATGCACACAAACATATGACTTATATATTGAAAAACATACCTGTTTCTTTGACAGAAAGGTTACATTTTATTATGATGGTAAGTCTTCCCAACCTAATTCATATATTTAATGATATCTTAATCAAATCCTGCTGACAGGTTAACAACAAAACAAAAATCATTCTAGCCCTGGCTGGTGTTGCTCAGTGGGTTGGGTTGTGGGCCAGGTCCCCAGTAGGGGGTGCATGAGAGGCAATCATACATTGATGTTTCTCTTCCTCTCTTTCTCCTTTCCTTTCCCTCTCTCTAAAAATAAATTAATAAAATATTTTTAAAAAACAAATATTCTGAAACTTATCTAAAATATAAATATCCAAAAATAGACATGAGAATTATAAAATGAAGTATAAAGGGGATCATATTACTTCCCAGATAATGAAATGTATTTCACAGCTCTATAATTAAAATGCGATGCTGTGGTATGAGCATAGAAACTGATGGTAAGATTAGAAGAAAAGAATGGAGAATCTAAAAATAGATCCATGTTTGTATGCAAACCTAATACTTGACAGAGATGGCCTTTCAACACAGAGGAAAATTGGAACTTTAACTAATGATGCTCATTCAACAGACAAATATTCTTAAAAAACAAAATAATTTAGAAACCTTCTATATCTTATGTGGAAAGAAGTTCCAAATAAAAACTCACAGGTTTTATATTTTATATTCTGAAATTTTATGTTCTATGTTCTAAAAAAGTAAGAAAAATTATGTGTCAGGCTTAATCAAGATTTGCTAAATAATTAAAAAATATGACGGGGACCCAAAGAACCCCAGAATTTATTTTTTTAAAATTGTGTGTTTATTCTTACATGTTTAAACTTCAGTCACCTTAAAAGTACTCTCCATTTGATGCAATATACCTATTGAGACATTTTTTCCACTGCTCAAAACAGTTTTTTAACTCATTCATTTTTTTTTTTTTGCCTTTTAGTGTTTATGCCACTTTTTGTTTCAACTCTTCCAAATTGGAAAAATGTTTCCCTTTGAAGACTTTTTTCATCTGAGGAAACAAAAAAAAGTTGCTCAGGGCAAGACTGGGTGAACAGGAAGGGTGAGGCACAGGGGTCATGACATTTTTGGTAAAAAAAATTCTGAACACTCAGAGCGGTATGGGCAGGTGTGTTCATGAATCACCCACCATGGAATGGGCAAATGTGTTGAATCTTTAAAAAAAATATTCACTGAAGCTGAATGCAGCCTCTCACAATACCACCAGCTGGTACACTGATACAGATGGATTCTTAGAACACTCACCTAGCAGGGGAAGCAAGTAGTACTACATGGGGCCTGCCCTGCAGAAGATAATCCCAGACTATTGGGGCTCCCCCTTCGTATGCTATTTAAGTAGAGGTAGTTTATCTAATAAAGACCCAGAATTACCGCTTCATCCAAAAATATAAATAAATAAGGAGAAAGTCATAATATCTATGTATGGTTAAAATAACAAAACCAAACTTAAGAGGCAAGCAGGTAACTGAAAGGAAAAGTTGGAAACACAAACAAAAAAGACTTACTGACTAGTTTCTAATTTTTTATTGATTTCAACAAGAAGAAATCTACATGTCAATAACATTAATAAGAAATGAGAAAGGAACACCAGAAAATAATTCATAAGAGGAGAAATAAGCATGCAAATGTATAAGACATTTGAGAAAGACATTCAGCCCAAAAGGTAATCAAACAAATGCAAATTAAAATAAACAGATATGGCTTGCTCATTATGTTAGCAAAAGTTAAAAATGGTAAAAAACAAAATAATAATGTAATGGGTGAATTCACTCATTCAACAGTATTTATCCAATGCCAATATGCACTGGGCACTGCCATAGTGCTGAAGACACTGTAACAGAACAGAGTCTGTCCATTAGGTGCGGCAGAGCCAAATACTAAACACAGAGGATTACAGTGGAGAAAGGTTGACTGGCTCTTTTATTATGAATGGCACCACCCAAAAGTCTGAACTCCCTAATCCAGAGTTCTGGGTAGGTTTTTAAGAATATAGGGGAAACATGTATGCTAAAGTGTTGGTGGGGAAAGTGTTAACTGGAGGACCTGGGACTTGGCTACTTATAGTAAGGGGCATTAGCACTGGATCTTCCTGGACCCTCTGCTTTTGAAAGGGTTCTGGTGTTCAGGTTCCAGTTTCGTCACGGTCAGTGACAGAAAGAGTGAGACTTCGGTTCCAGTAGCAGCTGGAAGTCAAAGTTCTTCCCTTTGCCCACATTTTGGCTACATGCTTTGTGGTTTTGGTCTGTTCACTCTGTAAAGCATCTCAGTGTCTTGTTAAACAGAATGAGACCATTCTGAGCTGCTTCTGTGGTTGTAATAGCAGGAAAAAAATGTGTTATCTTTTGGAAATGAGTACATATGCTTTCTTAATGGGGTCACAAATGTGGGTAGCTTTCTGGAACTTAATTACAGAGATACTGAATGTGGAAACCTTCGGGGAATATATTCTAACAAAATACACTCAAGAATTTAATATGACACTGGTTAAAATATGAAGAAAAAGGAAAAAAATGTAAATGTAATGAATTTGTACCCATAATAAATATACATAAATGTTTTGCTAACTAAAGTGAATTATGTCACATCCTTACAATGTAGCTGTATGTAGGCATTAAAACAAAGTCAAAGTTTAGTTTTTTTCCAGCCATTGAAAGATACATGTGTCCCATTTAAAAATAAGCCTGTGTATGTTAGAAAGGATCATGGATCACATGACCCTGTCTGTGGATGTCATCGTGGATAAACCATTATATGAAACCCACCAAACTGACAGGAGACACTGCTGAACTGTACCTAGTCATGAGCAGTAAGGAGGCATTTTATAAATAAGAAACACATGCTTTCATTTAGAAGACACGAAATAAGAATAAGAGAAAGTAAACTTTTCTTTTCAGTAGCTTTGCATTGTCACTGGAGGCTGACCACCCTCAGATGGCCATGTGGCTCATGCCTGGTGGGCCATCTGAAGGTGCCTGGGAGCCGCAGGTGGACCCCAGATCCCCTCTGTGGACTCTGTTATTGCAGTTTTCTTGAGGGAAGGGACAGTCCCTTCTGATTAAAATTCCTTTATTTGAATCTTCTGAATGCAGGTTTTCTTATCTGGGAGGAAGCTGCCAAAAACTCTAGAAAGCAGAGCACAGTCCTATTAGTCTAGGTAGACGTTTCCAGGTAAAAGATAATATATATCTCCACCAGGGAGAATCTTCAATTCTCCATAATTGACTACAGAATATTCCACAAAATCTGAGATAGGAGTGATGCGATATGATCTGAGGATTCCGTTCTGGGAGCTCAGGGCAAAGGTGAGAAAAGAGCACAGAAGAAGGGTTTCTCAGTGGATTTTCTTCATGGATCCTAATCTTAGCATCTGGACCTGAACACCTACCACTTTTCAATCAAAAATCTTTTTTTCAGTTAGAGAAAAAGTAAGAAACTGCCCTGTCTATTAACTGATGAGCATCAGAAAGGAGGCTAATTTAGATTGTTGTAAACTTAAAACATTAAGTACGTAGAATCATAAAGTAAAAATATTCTAGAAAGGATGATAAGTCACTTATAAACAACATCAAGATCTTGGAGAAAGTAACAGGGTATCTAACCTGCTTTGTAATTACTTTCAGATTAGAGTTCTGCTATGAACTGGTATTCTTATTATACATTTCTGTACATTATAAATTTTTACAGTTATAATCAAGTTTATTTAAACAACCTAATAGTCTTTAGAAAATAAAAATTGGCCATGTGGAGTAGATGCCTTGGGATCCTAATGTTTAGGGCCAGAAGAATTGTTTGAAAATTAGCAAGAAGCATCGCTGCAAGAAAAGGCAGTTCCCAGGGCTATAGGCCCTCACCAGACACCGCCATGCTCTTTGAAGGGATCCCAGGCTCTAGGGTACAGAATACTCTAGAGTACACAGGGGTTAATTGTGTGTTCCCTCCCTTCACATGGCTTTGGTCATAGCTTTTTAAAACTACTTTATTATTTTTAATTACAGTTTACATTCAACATTATTTTGTATTAGTTTGGGGTATATAGTACAGTGGGTTGGCTACTTCTACACATTACCTAGTGTTCTCCTGGTATTTCCAGTACCCACCGTGGTAGATGTTTGTTTGGGACATGTCACTTCACCTCTCTCTTTTTCATTCTCTTGTCCATAAAATAATAGCATGTATAGCCATGAAAATAATAGTTATTATTGTTATTATTGCTATCATAACCATAATACTATTTAACTTATGGGGTTGTGGTGAGGGCAAGAGGAGAGAGTAAATCTGATAAAGTTTCATGAATGATCCCATTATATGAAAGCATGGGGTTTTTAAAGTGTTGTTAAATTTACTAAAAAGATAATTAGTAAAAAAAAAAAAAAGACCTTATTCTTGACCACCTCCCTTAGAAAACCTAATGACAGTCAAGATTCTGGTCAAATTGTAATGGCCTTTCTGGGAGCAGTTTGCTGGACTTGCCTGCACTAGGCCAGGGGAACAAAGAGCTGCGGAGCCTCGCTGATTATAGGGGCAAATTGATAGGAAGTCACAGGTTTGCTGTATTTCATGTCTTCTTTTAAAAATATTTTATTGATAGTGCTGTTACAGTTGTCTCAATTTTTCCCCTTTTGCCCTACCCAGCAAGTCCCACTCCCCTTAAGCATTCCTCCCACCTTTGTTCATGTTCTTGGGTCATGTGCGTAAGTTCTTTGGCTACTCCATTTCCTACCCTGTACTTTACATCCCCATGCCTATTCTATTATTATCTATCTGTACTTCTTCATCCCCTCACCTCTTCACCCATTCCTCCACACACCCTCCACACCTGGTAAGCATCAAAATGCTCTCCATATCCGTGATTCTGTCTCTGTTCTTCTTGTTTGTTAAGTTTGCTTTTTAGATTCAATAGTTGTTAGATATGTATTTATTGCCATTTTATTATTCATGGTTTTAATCTTCTTTTTCTTAAATAAGTCCCTTTAACATTTCATATAATAATGGTTTGGTGATAATGAGCTCCTTTAGATTTTTCTTTTCTGGGAATCTTCTTTATGTCTTCTTTTAATACACTTTTCTCCTTTGATTTCACATTGAAATTATACCCTCTCATGATGTCCTAAATATTACCAAAATCTTGGGGATGGGAATGGAAATTAAAGAATCAAACCAGGTGAGCCTGTGAAAAAAGGTTTTGCAAAACAGGATCCTGGAAGGCACCAGACTGTGAGTTATGGCTTTTCAATTTGTCTTTGCAATGCTTATTTTATAGATAGTTTTCCTGGTCATGATATTTGACTGTTGCTAACAACAAAGTCACCATTAACTGGTCATTGCTGAACAGTAACAGACATTATTCATTTCACCCTTTACAAAACTTTGTGAGATTGAGATTATCACAGGAGACTCAGTATTAGAATCCATTCTAAATCCTAGAGGGGAGAGGGGAGGGAATTTCAGGGGAAAAGGGGAAGGGTTTACAGGAACAAGTATAAAGGACACATGGACAAAAACTAGGGGTGGGTGGAAATGGGAGAGAGGTGGGGAGGGTTGGGTGGGGGGACTGGGAAAAAGAAATACATCCTAGACATTCCTTCAGTTCCAGCCTGGACTACAAAGTAGTCATTTATAATAAAATGCTGTCTCCATTAAATTGCTAAAGAGCTCTTCCATGTTATGATTTCAGATAAATATTCTGAGAATTTTAATTTCAACCCAGTCATTGTTGATGATTTTCCTTTAAAGTTTCATACACGTGTTTAATATCTTATAGAAACAGGAATTTTTTTGTAGAAGTCAGCAAGAAACAGGAATTTTGCAGAAGTAAGTAAAATAATTGTCACTCATTCATAATTCTACTGACTTTTATAGAATTATTATTCAACAGATAATACACTTTAAAATATTTTATATAGCTTTACAAGTTTATAAAGCCATATTACCTATGAGACTATAATAGCCATTGTAATCTAAGAAAATTCATGTTTTGAGCTGCCAATTTCCCTACTATAAGTAGTCATTGCAACATTTTTTTCTATACAGGCACAAATGTCAGGATGTCTTGGTAATTTCTGAGCTCTGTTACGCATGTTAGGTGCCTGAAAATACATGGGCATGAATAAACTATCAAATGTGAACCCTCAGATGAAAGCTTTAGGTAGTGGTCTTCTTCAGGAAATTGAATAGTAAAAGGAGAGCATACTGTTTTAATATTTTGTTATTATTGCACAGTTTGGATGTGATTCTGTGCCCCGTCTAGCATCACACACCTTCCTTCCAAGGGTCTTGTCAATGGGGTGTGTTCACAGCCTCCCTCCCCAATGTTTCAGAGGACAGGCCATTGGTGTAACTCAGGAAGTTGAGTAGCAAGACCATGAAAACAGTGGTGGGTACATAGGAGAGAAGATGTAATTTACTCTTCTTAACACTTCAGCTTACCCAACAATGTGTGAATGAGTAGGAATTTCACACCCTCTTTTGAGAGAAAAAATAAAACAGAGCACTTCCAAAGGCAGAGTTCTCAGCTGGGAGGGTAATGTGCCCTGACAGACCCAGGAGAAGGCCTGGGCTGTGGGCTGACTTCCCTTTTACGGTGACCTTGAAACACTGAGGGAAAGCTGGAGAGAAAAGCAATTTCATCTTTGAAATTACACACCACTGTTCTCATTCATCTTGATAAGCACTTTTAAGGAATAAAAAAAAAAAAAAAGAGGTGGGGATATTGCCTCTATAAGGGTTATGGAGACCTTCCTTCTACAGAGTCAGTTTAAAGTAAATTTAGATGTTCAAAGGTGCATTTGATTTCTATTGTGGGGCTAAATTGGCTACTTTTAGAATGTTAGAATAAAGAAAAAAGACTCAAAAGAAAAAATATGGATAAAATGCTATACAAATATTTTGTATTCTATTTTAAAATAAATTAATGAATAGCTCTGAAATGGACTATACTCTGAAGCGTGCTGCCAGTCTTTAATGCTCATTGATTCAACAGACACTTTGATTAATTTCTTGTATTTGTTTAAGTGATCCTCTAGAAATACTAAGCATTATCAAAATGCTACCAAACTCTAAAAATCATCAGTTCAATGAAGGGAATTTATGTGACAAAAACATTATAAACAAATTTCTCATCAAAAACACATAAATAAAAATGAAAAATTTTAAAACATTCTAATTGTGATGTTTACTTTAACATAAAGCTAGCTAAATATTTTGTTCTCAAACAGAGATTTACAAATATCTGTAATTGTATGAATTTAGCATGTGTGTGTGTTTGTGTGGCCTCTGTACTGAGAATAAATTTTATCAGCTCACCAGTGCAATTATCAAGTCTTTGAGCTCATATAGCTTGGGTATCTCTCAAACATGCACAACATAATGCAATTCCTTATGCAAAATCTGCTCTGCTAACCTAGTCTGGAATGTTCCCATTGTGCCAGGAATAGTACATCTCTCTTTGGAATCCAACACTTAATAATAGCCTTCTCCTGTTACCATGAGTGCTTACTGAGAAAAAAGGGAGAGCTGTGGTTTAAACCCAAGAGGAGGCCACACCAGGCAGAAATTCAGAGCAAGGCAACAGGCTTCAGCTGGGAAGGTTGTTGGGTTGCCTCTTGCACCTTATGTAAGGGCAGGTCCATCTGTAATTAGCAGAAGCTGAACCAGCCATAATTCATCCTGAGCCCAGAGAAAGTCCACAGCCTGAGCTTCTACTCCCTCTAATAAGAAAAATAACATGAGCTGTATGTGGAAGTTCCTGGCAGTTAGCAGGTAGAAAAAGGAAGCAATTTCAAAACCATCCCTTTCTTTGACTAAAAATCCCCTTGGAGACTACTGGAAGAAACTGTGTCAACCTGCCAGCATTAACAGTAAACCCAAGATAATGACTCCCCCAAATCAGCACCTGCTGGATTCTGCACCACTGCCTCCATCCTACAGGCAATGCTGAACATCGTGACAGTTGTTTATGGGTGGTAGTGATAGAGAACAAAACACCTTAAAGATACTGGAATCTTCCTTCTTGGGTATGTTTGTCTCCCAGTGCCTTCTGTCTGCAGCCTGGCCCAGGGGGTCAGAAGCCCCTGACCCCATCCTGGGCTCAGTGACAGTCCATCCCCTGCTATGCTCATGTCAGGGGCTTGTTTGCACACATCAGCTTGCTGTCCTTACTCAGAGAGTTTCTCATGCCATGGCCAAGAGAGAGGGAGAACAGTCATGTCACCAACAGGCTGGATGAGAATTCAGTGTCTGGGAACACACGTTCCCTGACTCCGAGCTGATGTGTCCCTGAAACTCCCATATCCAGAGGATGTCCTCAGAGCATGGAAAGCACGTGAGGACACCTTCACTGCTTCCCAGGTTCATCTTTCCTCCACCAGACACAAGCTTTAGAATTTGGAGCAACGTATATAACCTCTTCTACTTTCTCTGGAAAATGGGATGAATGTAATACATGCCACACAATGTTCAATGGGTGTAAAGTGCTTGGGGTCATGTGTGATGCACATTCACACTCAGAGCATCATTGTCTTTCTCATAGAGATGCAGGACCCCAGAGAGAATTCCTTGCAAGAGAAAATTCTGCCTGCTTTCCTCATTTTCTCAAGCTCAGATCTTTTAGTGCAATGCTCATGAGGGCCATAGCAACAGTGAAGAAAGAGGTGATCCGAAGAAAAACAGCAGTGGTGTGGTGAACTCAGGCGTGTGATTGATATTCTCTTGGCTCTAAAGCAGTTTATAAGAACATCATTCTCAAATTTCCCCATTCCATGCTCTCTTTCTCCTTCATCTGATAATGTTTATTATACGGTATGGAAGTGTGTGTGTGTGTGTATGTGTGTGTGCATACTTACACACATACTTTCACTCAATCCAGAGGTTATGGACTCCCCATTCAAAAATATTTAAATAAATGTAATGAGCTATTTTAGTCAACCATTCCTGGTCTGCTTAAGAGACTTTAGATTTGAAGTGAAGAAGAAGAGGACACTTGCTGGAACTCATTTAAGGGGAAGGGTTATCCTTCAGGTTATCCTTCAGAAAGACGATGAGGTGGAATTAAGTGCTAACTTGCAGGAGGATGTAGTTGATGAAATAAGCACTCAGGCAGCTTTAACCACTTCCCAGCTCACTCTGGGAATTCCCCAAATCGCTTTGTCAGGGATTAGCTTTGGCACCTCCAAATTTACAAGCAAATCTCCCTACAGGAGAAAAGTATGAATGTTATTTATTGTTGGGGAAGAATGTATTTCCTCTTTTAGAGTAATTATCCTTTTCAAAGATAAGGAGCCGCCCTCTCCTTAAAATCACCGAAAACCCTTTCCAAGATCTCCAGATTTGCATGGTTTACTAGATGGCAGACATCCAGTGATGAGTAACTCATTTCTCAGTTAAGAGTCTCAAATGAGAAGAACATATTCTTTCATTCTCAGAATCCCAAAGTGGGTGAGACAAGCTCTTCACTAACACAACGAAGGGGTGATCTACAGATTACGTTTGAGAGACTTGGAAAAGGAGCTGGCTTCTTGGGTATTGGGTATTAATTTAATATGTTTAGGTCATTCCCAAATGTATATTTTCAATAATATCTAAAAATGAAGCCCATTTAAATTACTCAGGCAGTAATTCATCATGATGAATGATCATGGTAGAATGGGATTGATACTTGATTTCATATAAAACTGAGTATGCAAAATGTATAAAACAGGATTTATTAGTAAAGATTTGATCTTGTGAGGTATATAATTCCTGTGCCAACCATATAGACCATCATTCAAAGTGGAGTTTACCTGTTACAATAGCACAGAAGTGGCTGGGGACAGTGGGTGTTCCAGTGGAAAGGAAGAGACTTGCTTGTGCAGAATAGACTTTGGTGGTACATGGTGGAAATAGTAGGCCCAAGGACGTGGGGCTGGAGCACCATGGCTGAGTGCCATTGATGGTCTGTCTGCTGGGACAACTGAAGGAGAGTAGCTATGTGAAGGCCAGCCAGAATTCTTGGTTGTATACAAAGAATCTATCATCTCTTGAAGGAGGTAGAAAGAACATCAGATAGGTGTGCCCCCTCAGGATCTGCTGTCACTGCATCCACAAGTCTTCAGTTCCAGCACAACTCACTGTGAGTTCAGTGCCAGAACCCAAGAGCTGAAGAGGTGATCAGTTTCCAGGAGTGAAAGACCTTCCAAAAACATGACAACTACACATGATAATAATTTTCTATTTTTCCTTAAGAGACCTATAGCCATTTTCCTGAGATGCCTTTAAGAGGTATTATGGGCTGAATTGTGACTCACAAAAGTATATGTTGAAGTCCTAACTCCTGATGCCTGTGAACTTGACCTTATTAAGAAACAGGGTATTTGCAGATATAATGTGTTGAGATGAAGTCATTAGGATAGGCTCTACCTAAACCAGTATGACTGGTGTCCTTATAAAAGGAGAACACTATGTAAATTAAGCATCCACAGGGAGAAAGCCACATGACAACAGAAGCAGAGAGGACTTATGCAGCCACAAGCCAAGGGGAAACAAGCATTGATGGCCACCATCAGGACTGGCAAAAGTAAGGAAGTTTCTACTCAAAATCATTCAGGGAGCATGACCCTGCAGATATCTTGATTTTAGACCTCTATCCACCAGAATTATGAAAAAATAATCTCTGTTTTTTAAGCCACCCAGTTTATGGAAATTTTTACAGAAATTAAATCCCAAAGACCTTGCCACTTGTACTAACAGGACCAAAAGAATCCACATAGTATTAGAGTTGTAAGGTGTCTGATCAAGAAGCCAGAACACAAAATTGATGGGGAAGGGTATATTGGCTTAGGGGCATTTTGCCTATATACGAAACTTAACACATTTGCAAGAGCCCACAAAACTGTGCATACTTATACTAGAATGTATCATAGAAGGCTGGGCAAAGCAATAGCCCAGTCTGCAAGCAGCTGAGATGCCAGAATTTCTGTGGCAGAACATGGAGGGAGGAATTAAAAGGCTTAGAAAGTAAGCATGCTGGAATGGATATACTATGTAAAGCCAGCTGACTCACCATTTTTCCAAGAAGGCTCAATCTTTTCCAAAGCTATAAGGGATATTCTGGGGAGATGGAAAATGCATCACTAAAATATTCAGTAGTGCCTCTCGTCCATCAGCTTGGGCTAATGACAGAAGATGATATAGAGCTTCTCTCATTGATAGTGAAGGGGATGATAGGACCCTGAAATAATACAGGCCAAACATTTGTGCCAAGAGATGGTACTTCTCTTAACAACTAGCAGTTGAAGTGGCATCCTAGAGGGCCTGACCCACAGAGTATTACTGAAATGCTTCACAGAACACAGCAGCCCCAGATGGGCTGCTAGCAAAGGTACTAATTAGTTATAAAGCAGAACTTGTTAAGAAAAGATGGTTGGGAGACTGAAGATACCCATGTCAATTTTTTTTTTAAAGTCCTGATCTCTTGCCCAATTTTCAGACCTGAGCCAGTTGTGGAACCAGAACTGAAGAACTAAAGAGGTGATCAGGTACCAGGACTGAAGACCTTCCAACAACATGACAATTACACATGATGATAATTCTTCCTGTCTTTCCTCCAGGGGCCTTTAGCCATTTTCCTGGATAACTGCACCTTGGGGAAAGGGAAACACCCAGCTATTGTGACAATAGTTGAAAACACTGCATATAATAACATTGATATGCAGACCCAAAATGTCTTCATGCTTTTCCTACATTAGAGTGGGTGCATAAACTTATAGTTAATAAACAAAACCATGCTCAACATCCAAATTGCAGTGAATCTAATGGACACACTTGGTGCTCATTTCCATAGTGACCAAATATATAGTCAGATTGATAAACCTGGCAGTTGGTATAACCTTCAATACAGGCCCTTGGTTTGTGGAGTAGACACTATCATAGCAAAAGCCAGTCCTCATCATCCTTAATCAAGAAAGGAAATCAAATACTATTGCATCTCAAAAGCCATGATGAAAATCAGAGCCAATGTTAAGGACCAGAAAGACACAAGGGTGGTAGATCCCTCATATATTTATTTAATAGGCCAGTCTGGCCTATAAAAAATGTGTGGACCATGCAAATGACATAGGTTACCACAAGTTCAACCAGACAGTTAAGCCAATTTCAGTCACTCTATTAGATATAGCATGTTTGCTACAGCAGGTGCGTGTGGTCTCAGGTATAATGTTTTGGGGCAGTAATTTGGCAAGCATGTATTTTATCTTCTATTTCATTTAGAAAACAAGATGAGACACAGTTTGTTTTCACATGCAGTCAACCACAGAATGCATTTATGTTTTCCCCAGTCCTATGCTAACTATACCATCTTTTGTGACAATACAGTCCAGAGAATCTTGATTGCTCTGACATGGATAACATTATGTTGATCACACCAGGGGAGCAAAAGGTAGCTAGTATGTATAAAGCTGGTTGGTAAACAATGAATTTCCAAAATCTGTAGAAAAAACATACAACTATTTAGAGACCTGCTACATCCATAAATACTTTAGGAGGCCGATGGTCAGAAATGTGCTAAAACAAATTTTTGCACATGGCATTTCCTCTCATAAAGGACGAAGCACAATGCCTGGTAGGCCTGTTCAGTTCCTGTAAGGCACATATTCCATCCCTTAGAAATTTTTTTCCATAAACTAATGACTCACAAGGGTATCATCAGTGAATGGGCCTGGAGCAAGGGAGAGCTCTGCAGCAAGTCTAGATTGTGGTGCAAAGTGTCCCCCCACTGAGGCCACAGATCTGTCAGACTCCATGTAGTTGATGATACCAGTGATGAGAGAGTATGATTTGTGGAATATGCAGCATGTCTGAATTTAAAAATTACAATATCAGAGAACCCAGGGGTCTGAAGCCAGGCCATGGCATTTGCAGCAGAAAATTATATGCCTTTTCCAAAACAGTTGGTGATTTACTGGTCTCTGGCAAAGATGGAATGCCTGGCTTTGTGACATTGAGTGACCATGCATTTAGACCTACTGAGCATGAGATGACTCCTGTCAGATCCATTGAGGGACCAGATCAGGCAGGTTCAGTACAAATTTATCCAATGAAAATAGTAAATCTGGGATTGGACATGCACAGTAACAAAGTGCTTAAGCAAGTCGCCTAGGCGGTAATGTCAGTCAGCGTGGTTGTACTAGTGCCTTAGCACACATCTATGGCTCTGTGGGAGATCATATGACCAACTCAAGAAGGAAAGAAAAACTTGCACTTAATTTATGGATGTATTCCCGAATCTGTGCCCAAAATGGACAGCTCTTGCACTCCATTCTCACTCAGGTATAAAAAGGGAATATGATCTCAGTAGAAATAACTTCAGCAGTAAACATTTAGTGGTCTCCTATGTGTAAAGAAAAGTGGCTCAAGGAAATATCTATGGAGTCCCAGGCAGCAGCCAGTAGACTAGCTAACTGGTCATAACCTGGAAATAAAAAAAGGTTGGGAGGTCAGGTAAGAACTTCTGTGGCAGAAGCATGGGGATGAATGCATGAGAGTGGGCATAAAACTTGAAGACCTGTGCATCACATATTGATTTCCATCAGAAATCATTCCCTGTGGAGGAGCTACTTTTCAAAAAGTAGAGAAAATGACCAGGTCAGCTGGCAACAATGTCCTTCTGTCTTCTCCAGTCCCCACACTTAACACAATGGGCACATGAACAATGTGTCATAATGGGACAGATGGAGCTTATGCAGGTGCAAAGAGCACAGAGTCCACGGACCAAGGCTGACCTGGCTTTTGTTGTCTCTGTTGTTGACTTTTAAGCCTCAGAGACCAACCTTGAACTTCAATAAGACAACATTCCAGAGACCAAATGGCTACAAGTTGTCTAAATTGGACCCCATCCACACTGATGAACCAGTAGTTCATTCTCATAGTGCAGGGGTATCAAACTCACTTTCACCAGGGGCCACATCAGCCTCGCGGTTGCCTTCAAAGGGCTGAATGTAATTTCAACTTAACAGTTAAGGAGTAGTTACATTTATACAGTCCTAAAATTATTTCAGCCCTTTGAAGGCAATCATGAGGCTGAAGTGGCCTCTGGTGGAAATGAAGTTGACATCCCTGTAATAGGGGTAAACAATATTCTGGATGTGGTTGCCCTCGCTGTTGCAGACCCTCAGCCAGCACCACTATCCTGGGGTTACAGAGGGTTTGCCCCACTGGCCCAAAGCTCCCATAATACATTACTAAATTGAGGTGGTGCTTTCAGCAGAGGAGTTACAGGTGTGAGCCCAAGACTAAAGGGTCCATAGACATGTTATTCATCACATCGTCCAGAGGCTATTGTTCTCCAAAGAGAGCTGGAATGGCCAAGTGTCAGCTTGGTAGGAACACCATGTGAGGATGGAGGGCCACCCTCCAGAGCACTGTGTGTTTTGAACTGAAGATCTTTAGCCCACGTTGTGTCACCAACAGGGAGAATCCATGGGTTTGGACCTTAGGGGTGTGAGTCTTCAAACCACCAATTACAAGCACCAGTACCCACAACTTTGAACTCCAAAAAGTTAGAGGTTCTTGTTCTCAAGACAGCAGACTTTTGTCAAGGGATCAAGTGATATTTCCAATGAAATTTGAGTGTCCTGGGCACTTTGGGCTTGTGTTCAAGGAGAAGCAGACAAATAAATGTGTTACCATGTGGACAGGGGTATGACCCTGATCAGCAGAAGCAGCTGATGCTTCACAATGGAGGAAGGGAAGAATAGAATGGAAGTCAGGCTTTCTACTTGAGTGCTATTGGTAATAAAACTGCCCAGCTTTGACTCTCAGTGGAGAGGCGTAGCAATGCTGGCCTGAGAAGGGCATGGTGACCAGCGGTCATGTCCCTTGGAGATGAGGATCTGTGTCATGCCACCAACTAAACTGCCAAGGCTGAAAGAAGTGGATGCTGAGATTGAATGGATTTAGATGTATGGTGGAGGAGGAAGTGGATGATTATCAATTTTAGTCCTTAGTAAGTCTTCTAGTTTGCCTACAAAGTTTTCTCTCTTAAGTGTTCCTTCAGTTATAGGGAGGCCCATCAGAGTCCTGAAGGTTCTGAAAGTATGTCAAGAAAAAGATCTGGGCAGTGCAAGGGGTAGACCGTGGTCGACCTGGAGATGCACTGATTTCTCAAGTACCCTTACAGGGAAGAGCCTGCTGCCTTAACTGAAAGGTCCCACACTTCCTGGAGCAGCCTGCATTCTGTGTCCCAGCCATGTGGGATTCAAACCCCAGAGCAGTCTCTAATGAGAAACACATTCCCAGAGCAGCCTCTGAGTTGGGTGGAATTTGGAAGGAAAGGGGTTCTGAACCACAGGATGACTTCTCCCTTTACTCAGTCATTTCCTCCTTCTTCTCACTGGTACCAACCGTCATGAACGTTTTCTTCCCTAAGGCCCTTCTCCACGTCTGCCTCTAGATAACCAACCTGCATCTTTAGCTCATGTGTCTGGTTCCTCTTACACCTCAGGACTCAGTGTGGAATTCTTGTTTCAGAAAGCCTCACTGCACTTCTACATCCACCAGGCTAAGGGGCCATGAACCTTAAGAAATAAGGGCTCCCAGAGGCTAGCTGAGCTCAAATTTAAAAAACAGAGCTTAGCAACCATTTTTATAGAGAGGCTTCTCATTCAAACCACAATTCAGAGAGCAACCTGCATGAAGTTACCTGCCTTCTGCTCTGAACTGCCTTGCCTGCACTACATTTCTCCCATCAGAGTTGGTCCTTATAAAGGAGCTTCTGGAATCAACCAACAGATTGAGGCTTTCACCATTCAGTCAGGGCTATGCAGGTATATTCCCATCAGCTTCTTCACTGACCAATCAGAGTAGCTCCATTCTGACCAATCAGAATAGTGCCTTTTGAATCAATTAAACTGTGAGAACTCAGGATGCTCATTTACCAATCAGAGGGCAGGGGTGGGTACCACTCTCTATAAAGTCAGCGTCCCTCTGGCTCTGAGAGCACACTTTCCCTTTCCACCAAAGACTGAATGCTGTGTTTCTCTGACTGGAGCTAAAACACCAAAGGTGAAACACCAAAGATGTCTCACCAAAGCAGAGCAGTGCTGACCTGTCTCAATGGAACTGTTTACAATGAATAAAGTTCCTTTCTGACCCACATCCCCAACTGGGGATTCCTGTTGGTGTTGAATTGACACAAGTAACCTGTTGATGGAGCTCAGTGCTCCTCTGGGTCTCGTCATCTGTGCTTTTTGCCTCCATCTTTCAGTCACCAAACTTGACTGAAGCTCCTATTTTCATGCACTGTCCTTTCTTGAGCAAGAGAACAGTTCTTTATGCCCCTGGCATAAAGCCCAAGTGCTCAGTCGATGTTTATAGATGATTAGGTAGAATTTGTATAATCCCTTATGAAATCTGCATGAAATTCTTCAAAATACAAAGCAGTATATATACTAATAAAATTGACTGTACAATTTAGCAAAGTGCCATGAGGCTGTGCCTCTACCCATGCATTATAGGTGGTTCACAGGTGACTCTTTTAGAAGGCTGACCAGTAATGGCCAGAGAGCTCAGTGATCTCCTCCACAGGAGCACAGAGCTATGCAGCAGGAATAATGACTAGCTTTCATTTCAAGGGTGAGGAGGTGAAGGCACAGAGAGAGGGAGAAACTCCCTGGACATCACACTGGCCTACAGAGCAGGGATTGGACCCCAGGCTGACTGGCTGCTGAGTGTCTGCTCTCTCCCTGATGATCACTACTGCACTATTCAAGTGGGTGATGGTGTTTAGCATCCTCACATGGCCGCCTCCCCAAGCATCCACAACTTTCAGAGGCAGGGGAAGCGCTTTCTGAAGATGTAGAGCTCACACTTGTTCACTTCAAATACCTTACAGAAATGGAGAGCAAATTGTTTAAATGTCAGTTTCATCTGGAGACTTCTGACAAGACTACAAATCTGACAGGGGTTTTCTGAGGTCTGAAGACAAGCCATTGTGTCTATTAAACTTAGGCATAGCTTATTGTCCATATCCAATGATTAGAATTTTAAAATATTATAGATCATTAGCTATATTATAATAAATTCTAGACAGGCAACACTAAAGAAGGCACTTTTGAGTCCTTCTTCACAAAGCAATAGAAGGGGAACTGAAGCCTTCCATCAAATTCATTATCTATACTCTATGTTCTTTGTAAATTAAAAAGCTGCATTTAATTACAATCTATTTCACTCTGTTCTGTCTAACTGGTCTATGTGAGAAAACTCCCTCTTAGACTGTGTCTCTCATGCAGAGCTTAAGCCACCTTCCCATGTGACTCCAGTGGGATGGGAATTCTAAGTGACCAGGATTATCCAGACACCTGGGACAGAACCTTTGTCCCCTGTCAGGTGGTCGGCCCTGGACACACTTACTGGATTCCGCTCCTACTGAAGCCCAGTTGCAGATGCCACTGTTTTCAGTGAGGGGGTGGACGGGAGAGGGGTTAGAGAAGGCCCAGCTTCCTGACCAGTGAGAAGTCTCCCCTGGTCTTTCCTAAACACTCAGTCACTGAGGCTAAAAGAACAGGGTGCATGACGATGACACTGGTTGGAGATAAATATGTAGCAAACACATAACCTGAATGTGACATCAGCTTTAGAGCCTTTATCCTAAGATTTCAACTCATCCAAAATAAAGTGATTAAACATGGCTGGCTGTAAACCCCTTTGTCCCTGCTTTCTAGAATACATGTTGTCCAGCAAAGTTCTGCTCTGTGAAAGCGTCTAGGGTGTCTGACATGCCACCAGTGTCCCCAGTTTCCTCTGATGAAAAACTTAGCTCTGATAGTAAAGGGATCCAATGAATGGACTGTGGCTGCTTTGGTGGAAAATCATCACCATAAATATGATTTATGAAGCAGAGAAACAAACTATCCTCTATACTCCAAGGTGGGAGTCCGTGTTTACCTTCCGATGAAGGAGCACAGTCTCACGTTAACAGGCAGCAGAACATTCTCTCAGAGTCTGCCCCGTGCCTGTGGGGGGAAGAGGCCCCTGACCATCCCTTCCTAGGATTTAATAAGAACAAAAGTATCTTTAAGTGTATCTGTTTATCATCCCCATGCTCAGACGAGTTGATTTCAGATTTAAAGTTTAGACAGCACATTTTTCACAGGAACTTGATCCCTTCTGATTTTATTGCAAACCAGGGAGCTGAGGCTACAAAGACTTCTTTCACAGACAGGAAGAGTTTTCACCTGGAAAAATAAACTGACAAAGACAACATTTACATATTGTTGATGATATAGTGCCCTTGGAGGAAACCCTAGACGGCCTTTTAGTTAATGGTGTATTTGAAAAGATGGAAATGCCTAGATGTATCGTAATACATAATTTGTCTGTTTCCTGTCCCAATTTCTGTGAATTTCCCACAGTGCAGTGTCCTAGGGACCACCTCGCTGCCTCCATTGTGCTGAACCAACATCTGCTTTAGACAGGGGCCATCGCTCAGGCAGTAGATTTGAAAACATTCAACCTCATTCACTGCTCCATACTTCCACACCATGCTGTATGATGATTAGTTACTGAATAAAACTCTACAATTCTAGTAAATTTTCTTGTCTAACCTGTGCAAAAATAATAAACAGTACATGCTCTCCATTTACAGAGAGATCATCCTGAGCAGATAATAAGAAAGCAGAATCTATGCTTGGTTAATCTACAAGGGATTACATCTTGAATAACCACTCTTGTCATGTTATTATTTTTTTTGCAAACCCAGTCAGTTTTGTGTAAAATTAACTACTGACACCCACCCAAAGAGGGTATGGAGTTGGGGGTTACAAATGGAACCAGATTACAGTCGGGATGGGCAGAGGAACTTGCCATACATATTACAGATAAATGAAAGAGGACACTGTCGATCTTCTGACTTCCCCATGCTCCCTCTAAACTCTACCCCGAGGGTGTCCAGGGTAGGAAAGGACTGCTACTGTGCTCTAGCAATGCCCTGATTTCTCTTGAGACAACCTGACTTTTCTAAGAAGGTTCTGCAAGATTTCACAGTCATCCTGAAAGATGAGGTACACGGCACTGACTCAAAAGGCAGAGACCAATTCCTATGGCTCTGTCGAGCTCCCTCCTGCAGGCACCCCAGCAGAGATCATAGGGCAGGCCTGTCCCTGGTAAATCCACTAAGAACATCCTTCAATTACACTGTACTTGTAATAATTCCAGGCCCCATTAACACTCAATAACATGTGTCTTCTCAAAGTGCACTCTTAAGTGTAATGAATTTCTGTTGTAAAAAGCTTAGATTTAGAAGGAAAAGAGGTGTGACGGCTCTGTAACTTCACTGGCCCCATATCAACCCACATAGTCCTGTGCAATACTCTCTGGCATTTTTTTGGTCACCTTGTTGTCACTTTGCAGAACATGGTCACCTCAGGAAAGACCAGCCCAGCCTCCCACAACACAGACCCCATAATAAGCCTCCAGAAGGTTTCAAAGCTCACATCAAAGTACAGGTTAAATCCACAATGCATCTTCCCAAAGTGGCAACAAAAGTTCTTTTTATCCCTTGATCAGTGGAGCTCACCTGTAGGAAATGTTACACCTTTTTATTAACCTGATGAGTTGTCTTTTCTGTATAAACTAGACACATTCTTGACAGGCTTACAGTGGTTAACACCCCCCAGGAATGCTGGGGAGTGCCCTGGGCACTTGCCGGTGCCTCTGCATGTCAGGAACCCGCTGTTCCCCAAAGCCTCAAGCGGATTTTCCTCTTGATACTCTCACATCGATGATTTATTGAAATGAGTGAAACTTGTACGTTGGCAGGGTAGTCTCTGACACAGATGTGTACAATAAAACACATTTGATGTTTTCAAATAAAGACCTTGCCTTAAATTAGCAAGCTGTTGGATTACTCTGACAGGTTGGCAAAACAAATCATCAGTCAACAGTTGTCACAGCCTCTCTGGAAGCATCTTACTGGGGTCGCGCCAAGAACTCACCCAGCATGCGGGGGCAGGGTGGAGGTGAGGAGGAAATGTGAACAGTCAGTGCCCCCGCTTTGGGTGCTTCCTTTTAATGAGACTGTTAAAACCAGGACTCACTTTATTTTAAAGAACCTGTTGAAAACGACAACTTCATCATAATCTGCTGTCAGCTAGTAAAGAACAGTTTGGCCTCCTCCCTTCCTTTCTTCTTCCTAAAACACCTAAGCCTTGACTACTTTCCAGAGAACAATGATCTACCAGTGTGGGACATAATCATCTCCTTTTCTTGACCAAAAGAAAACTTGTTTTATTAATATATACAGTTGTAAATTCTACTGTTTTTTTCAATCCAACACTCCATCACATATTGAAATTGATTTGGATTTTTTAAAAATAGCACAGCCAATGGAGCAGTGATTAATATATTTGGAGGAGTTTAATATGTATTAATAGCATGAGGTTGTGTTTGGCTGCGCGAGGAAGAGCCTCCTGCATTTCCAGGGACGCAGGCATCCGCGGGGCTCTGCACTGCACATGGCGGGGCGGGGCTACTCTGAAGGACGCAGCGCGGTTCCAGTGCTTCCCAGTGGAGGTGCTTCCAACAGATATCAGGAAGGTAGAACATGTGTGTTTATACATGTTGTATGTGAACTATTTTAATGCAATGAAATAAACAACTTTTGGAGTTATCTAATGCAGGCATTTTAATTACTACAATAAATCCATTTGATGATCAAATCTCTCTATCGTCTGGGAAAAATGATTATTTCTGGAAGTTGTCATCAAAGAGAAACTCCTTAAACACTTCAAATATTAGCCAGTCACCCTTCCAATACATGATTAATCATAACATAGATGATTAAGTTATGATACCAACTTAAAACATTTTAGCAACTCAAGAGGTTTAACATCATCCACAGGTCTTGACATCCAGTGCCGGCCAAATGCCTTTGTGCGAAGCATGCTGTCCAGATCAGAGTGACCCTCTAGTGCCATTTCCAGGGCAATTACTAACAAGTTAGTAATAACTTTGATTCTTAACCCCCAGGTTTCCATTAATCATTCTTCAGGGAAGACTTTTTATACTCAGTTAAGTTGCAAAGTGTCAATAATTACCATATATTGTTACAGAATCATGCACTATTTCCACCTGAAATAGGGCCTTGTGTTTACCATAGGGATTTGGGGCCAGTTCCAAAGGGCAATGAGCAACCATTGAAATGGCAGTGAATCCAATACAGCAAAGGGTTGCCATGAAGAGAATGAGGAAGAGAGAACCTGTAGGGGCAAGTGCTGGACCCCAGTGATTTTGCCTGATTGTGCTTTGCTCACTTCTTTTTTTTTTTACTTTGCTAACTTCTTGTTGGCCAAAGCAAGTCACGAGACCAGAGGCCAGCCATGAGTTCAGTGGCCTGGACAGTTATTCTCCCGCAGGGAGCAGAACCACAAACCAGTGAGACTGAGGCATTCTACTTTAAGGAGGAAAGCAACCGTGATATGCAGGCAGTCATGGTAGTTTAGGAATACATCCTCTTGTTAAGTTTTATGGGCATTGTTTGTAAGGTGTATCAGTTACCTTTTAATCATCTCTGGCTGTGATATTTGCTCCTCAATTTTATCTCTTATCCTCAATTGGGCTTCATGCCTCCCTGAGTCACATAGGGCTGCAAAAGTTGTTTTTACAATAAATCGATTTGGGAATGTATATCCCTCATTCAACTTCAATTCCTTACAATTAATATTAGAGTTTATTGTTTAATTAATTTTAATTCATTAATCATTCTAGCTATTATTTAACTATAACATATTGATGCTAAAGTAAAAACACAAGAAAATTAATTACTTGTGGCTGAGAATAACAATTTACATCAATTAAGAACATTGAAAATGCATAGACCATTTTATTAACATATACCTTCTTATCTTTCTGAATTTTTTCTTTGAAGTTCCTATTGACAAGAAAGAGTTTCTCTGGCTATATTGGAATAATTTGTTGGGAAGAAAGGAAAACATTATATGATTCATTTACAGCCTGAAATGCAAGTGTGGACAGGTTTCGAGTTCTCTCGGTCACACCCTCATCCCTGGAACTTTCCCAGAAACCCCAGCAGCCCAGAACCCTGCAGGAGGACTGCACAGAAACTGGCACTAAGCTGTGGTTAAAACTAGGACTCCACTTCTTCTTCTTCTCAGTAACTTCTTAGTGGTGCTGCCTGTAAAGAATTAAAGGGAATCAGGGTGGAGTTGTAGACTGACTTAACAAAGTACATGAGGAAAATCAATGTATTTTTTTTATTAAGAGCAGTAAGAACGTGAGCATATTGCACTGTGTGGCTTGAACCTTAAATATTATATCAACTCCTGATGGAGTGATTAGGAGTTAGGGGTGGACCCTGGGACCATCGTACCTGATTTCACAGTCCAATACCACTCTTATTAGGAATTGGAACTTGGTCTAATTAATTAAATAGTCTGTGGTTCAGTGTCCCCTTATATAAACTGGGAATAATACAAGGTCTACCTCTTTGGCTGGAGTGGTGATTAAATGAGTTAGTGCATGGTAATGCTGAGAACACAGCCCAGCACATCACAGTACACAGCAACACCTTCACCCAGACACAGCAGTCCATTCCACCGGGGGCAAAACTTGAAGCTCGGGCCAATGTTTCTCTGATCAGCAGTAGGCACCATACCTGCTGCCTCCCCCTCTTCAGCGGGAAACCCAGTGGGAGCCCTAGGCTTCTGGGACATGCAGGTATAAAGCTGCCAACAGATGACTCCTGATGGGAGCAAAGGATCACCCTGGTAAGCCCTGAAACAGAATGGGCCTAGTGTAGACTAAGGCCACAGAATGGTGTCCATGCAGTGTGAAGGACAGGAGGCCATCTGGCAAATTGCTGACACAAGAGCCACCTCCAAAAAAAAGTTTAGTTGCTTTTAATAAAGAGCAGGAAAAAAACTCATGTGGAAAGTAGAAAAGGAAAAAGAGGGGAAAACGCAGTTTGGCTTTACCAGCTTTCACAGACTTTAGGAGAGTTGTTCCAATCTGTCCCTCTAGGACAACGACAAACCAGCAGGGAATTACTTTTCTACATGGCTTGCTTCTTAACCTGTTGGTGAAATGAAATCCAGGGCAGAGATGACCAGGTGGCCCCTTAGCTGCAGGAGCCATGGTGGAGTCATCTTTAACTCCTTGAGGCCACCAAACATCAATTATCTGGTTGCTATTCTGAAGGGAGACCAGGGGCAGATCTGAAGACAGGACCTCTTACCTGAGATCACAGGTACTCCAACTCCTCCAGGCCTGGGCAGGAGTCCAGCCGTGGTGGGGGGCATTCCAGTGGATTAGCAGCTGGTGAGAACTTGCCTCCCCATGGGAGCTCCCAGGTCATACTTCCCCCTTTTAACCCTTTACTGTGTATTCCCAGAACCTAAACCACTCAACCTCAGGACAATGTGTCTGTGACCTTCCCATAACTCCACACAACTCACCTGATCAGCTAAAGGGAAGGAAAAAAGTCTCCACCACACAGATGGCTTTTCCTTAACAAATTGTCATAATTGATAACAAATGTGGTTTAAATGAATTTTAGAAGTCCCTATTATGGAACTGAATGTGTGTGTCCTATTCCCAAAATTCACGTGTTAAAGTCAGAATGTTACCCCAGTGAGATGATGTCAGGGGCGGGGGCCTTTGGAGGTGACTGGGTTTAGATAGGGTCATGAATGTGGGATTCCTACAATGGGATTAGTGTTTTTATGAAAAGAGGAAGAGCAACCAGAGTGTCTCTCTCAGCTGTGTTAGCACACAGCTAGAAGACAGCCCTCTTTAAGGCAGGAAGAGGGCTCTCACCAGAAACAGAATCTGCGGGCACCTTGATCTTCACTTCTTAGCCTCCAGAAATGTGTCTCTTGTTTAAGTCACCTTGTGTATAGCATTTTGTTGTAGGAGCTTGGACAGAGTCAGACAGTTTTACCAATTTCTGGAGACTTATTCTGGTATAGCATTGTAAGCAACTGAAAAGCAACCTGCCCAAATGGGGGTCGGGAGGCCATGATGGGCAGTATGCAAACCGTGACTTCCTTTTTCCTTGGGAAAGGTCTTATTTTCTAGGCATGGGACATCCCAGCACATCCTGATTATTCCAACAAAGCCCCCAGGATTTAATTTTATCTACAAACACTAACAGAAGTATTTCATTTCACTTTGATTTGGGGGATAAGAATAGTGTCAAAACCCACTTTATCTTTAAACTTAACTGGGATAAGAATGGCTTTGGAAACACAAAGAACAATTGTCACTTCAAATAAACCTCACTAACTGGATGATGTTCTTATCAGCTCCTGTTGGGGCTCTAAAATGGATAAATAAGGACAACTGTTACAGCAACAGTCCACCCATCCCTAATTTCTTTACCAAGAAGATGTCCCAACCCTGTCCACAGGCATCAAGGTCACACTGACATGCACACACAGCATAGATTCTGTGAGAAGATCTTCTGTTCCCACAGAGCTCATGAGATATTGTCCCACCAAGGCCTCAGGCCTCACTGACCAGCTCTCCTCGGGGAGGCTAAATGAATGATGGGCTGAAGCTGGGATTTAAAATAGTTCCACCTGCCCTCCAGATGGACGGTTCTCAAAGTAAGCTTGTTTTGAGCACTGCTTGTACCCCAGCTACAGCCTGGGGCTCAGATGCACAAATACTGCAGCTTCATGTGCAAGGCATAGAAGACATGGTAAAGCGAAGCAAGTGCTGTATGTTCCCATTCTGCAACTGTTCATCAATTAAAAATCGTTGCTTCATGACTTCAGCATCTGTGTGGAATCAAATGCAAGTTCATATCAAATTTAGTATATGATTATAGACCTAATTATTTTAAGTTTGGAGATTATGTAGAATTTTGTAACGAAACTAGTTGGAAAACCACTTGAAAGAGTGCAGTGAAAACAGGCCAATTAAACAGGAAATTCCTGTAGCCTTCAAAGGGGAAAAGATGAGAACAGAGACTGAGAGGGATTGAAGGCGTAAGTGCAGGAAATACTGCCCAGAAGACTGGGCCGGTTTATCTACCCAAAGGATATGGAAGATGAAGAAGAGCAAGGCACAGAGAGTTATTGAAAAGTGCGAAGTTGTTTCAAAGGGGGTTAAATTCTTTTAAAAATGATAAAAGCTGCTTGTGGTTTTGTAATTGACAGTGCATTTCAGAATATATTGAGGATTTACTTTAATTTCTTCTACTGTACAGATCTTATATTTTTCCATGGCATCCCTAAATCATGATAGTAATGAAAATAGCAGTGAGGCTTACATAATAGCATTCTGCAGTTTTAACATTGAGGATATTATTTTTTATGATCCTTCAAATAATGCTTTATGTTGAAGTAGATATTATTCTATTTGTATAGATGAGGAAACTGAGGAGAAAGGAAATAAAAACATCTACTCTTGATCGTGCAGGGACTGTTAATTAAACCTGGACCTGGGACCAAAGTTCCTAACTTCTGACCAAATAAATGTACTTTTGCAACAAATGTAAGGGAGACTCAACAGGGCCCAGCCAGAGATTTCTATCACTAGTTCTGTATTGCCAATGAAATAGATAAAGCTTTTTTGAAAAAATCCCAACAAATGAAAATCTTGAGTTATTTCCTGCTGATTTTCACTCAAGAGATTTTTTCTCACTTTTCCTACACTTGACCCACTTCTATCTTAACTTATTTTTTTAAATTAAAGATATGTAATTAAGTGATCTTATTGTTGACATTTTTTTTGGAAATCTTAAGGTACAGTTTTAATTCCTGAAAAGAGACACAAAGGAAACTCTCCAAACCCTAAGTGTTTGGGTCCCAATCAAATTGTTTCTTAGAACATAAACATCAATATACCAATTAGCGGTTCATTAAATGAAGTGTGATATTGAAAATTATAAAACACATGTGTGATGGTTAGAAAGCTTACTAAACATCTCCCTTCTCACAATTTAAATATTACTCAGACCAGTGGTTAAAACTGAGGACTGTTTCCAATTCATAACTCACACCAGTAACTGCCTTCCAATTACCAAATTATCTGTGCTATTGGCCATTATTAGACCATGCGATTACTAGACAATGAAAAAAGAGTAATTCAGTTTCCAGCACAAAGACCTCCTCCTCTCTCTTCCCAGTTAACACCAACAACTCTTTGGCCACAGGCAATTCTGAGTGCTTTGCATGACTTAATTTTGCTTTTAGCGCTCAGTGCCAGGAATACCTAGAAAATTATCTACTAATTATCCAGCATTATCTATGTCGGTTCATGTCTAAAGAGCAGCTCATCTAATTACAAGCCCCTTTGCTATTCTCCTCTAAAGAGTGGTTTAACTGAGAATTTCTCCAAAAGGGTTTGCACTAAAGCTGGTAATTATGTGCTTTGCATACCTGTTCTCTCAGGTATCAACAACAGATGATCTTTCACAGTGGGTAAGCTGTAAGCAATAATTACATCTTGGCATTTACAGTGTTTGCTTCTATTTTGCTAACCGAGCTCTGACATTCTCCAGAGAACTGTGAACTCTCTCACCTTTTGGAAAAACTCATGGAATCTTCTATTACGCTGCTATCGTAAAGATGAGTCCTCCCTCAGCAGGTGTGGCTTGGACAGTTTAAGAGTTGAAAAGTAAAGTCTGATTTTGCAATAACCATCTAACTCTAGTCAGCATTTTACTGAGAATATGGAAACCTGAAAAATGTCTGTGAAGAGTAGGTTATACTGATGACTGAATGTATAGGCCGCTTTATCCCTTTACTATGAGCCCATAATAACAGTGGCTCATCACCCCTGACGTGTTAGATGATTCCAACACAGCAGCTAAAATTAGAAAGCATTTTAAATTACTAGGAAAAAGATGTCACAATTATTATCTTTAAAATTAAAATATTTATACACCTAGAGGAAATTAGATCTATGGTTTAAATAGCTTTTATTTCTAGAAACATTTGAGAGGAACCTACAGACCCCATTCTCCATCACTCTTAAGTACTTTATTATGCATTTTCTACAAAAAAAAGAAGATACATTCCAACAAAATAGAATTTCAGCCATGGAAATCAGAAAGTCAGTCCTGACACACTATTACCTCCTGATCCTCCATCCTATTTAAATTTAAAGGATCGTCCCAAAACCTTTTTGAACAAAAGGAGCAATCAGTTTCAGAATGTGGTGCTATATTCTGCTGTCATGTGTCAGTCTTTTCTATGATTTTAATGAACTTGACACTTGGAATTAAGGCCATTCATTTTATAGAATGTCTCCTAATTTGGGTTTGTCCATTTTAGTTTGAACCGTATAAACATTCCCTTCTTCATCTGAATTCCAGTACTTATTTATATCTCTACGTGTTCATGGTTTGCTATTTATACGATGTCTTGTAATATGCTATTTTCACTAATTATTTTGATGCTAACATTCAGCTTGTGGTCCCTGTGGCCTCTTGCTCACATTTCCTCCTTCTTTGAACACTCCCCTGCTTTCTGCTCAACGATGTGTTAGGCTCATCTTGTGTACCCGCTTCTCCAACCCCAGCATCAGCCTTTTGCCCGAGGCCTCTCTTGGTGGAAAATGGTATTTTGAAGTTGAGGCCTAAACATAAAGTCTGTTTCCTTGCTTTTAGATAATCACTATACCCAGGTCTTCTCAGTGTATATCTGTGTTTTTTGAAATTCATGACATTGCCAACTTCAGTCAAATGGCACAGAGGTCACCCTAGTCTTCTCCTTTTTTCTATTTTAACTCCCTTATTGGAGAGTGAGAAAACTGGCTGCATTTATTCATTTAATTTCTCTTTCTGAAGTCAGCCCCTCGGCTTTACCTATCTACTCTCTCATGAATGTGTCCTTCTCACCTGCTTGGTCTCTGATACCACATCCAAGGTGACCTCTTTGCATTGACACCTTCCACACATCTCTTAGGATGAACAACCTAAGCCAGGCTGCCCCTTGCAAGAATGTGCACAGACTGCTCCTCCCGGACACCCCTCCCAGGCCGTGGCAACACCGCTCCATCCCAGACTCCCACCTGTTCTGCCCATATCATGATGGCCCTGGGAGAGAATTGTCTGAGGAGTGCAGAGGTGAGGGGGAAGAAAAGGAATGGGAAGAAACTGAAAAAGAGAACCCACCACAATGTTTAAAAGTCAGAATTCTGGGTGCTTGGGGGTCTTGCCAAAGGGAAAGAAATCAGAAAATGGAAATAGTACCACTGATTATGATTAGTTCATGGGATAAACCTTCTGCATCTCTACTTTATCTGAGAGCTATGTATATTTTTAAAGCTTCTTTAAAGACTTTCATTTTTAGAACATATATGTAAGTTCACAACAAAATTAAGAGGAAAGTTCATATGCCTTCTCACACAACACACAGATAGCCTCCCCCTTATAACATCCTGCACCAGGTGGTATATGGTTACAATCAATGAACCTACTTGGATGCATCATAACCACTGAAGTCCATAGTTCACATTAGGGTTCATTCTTGGTGTTGTACATTCTATGGGTTTGGGCCAATGTATAATGACATGAATGCATTGTTACAGTACACTGGAGTATTTTCACTGCCCTAAAATCCTTTGTGCTCCATCTATTCAACTGTCTCCTCAGCAAGTTGTATTATTAATTTTAAATTGATGGCACTTTACTGCCTAAGTAGTAGTAGTAGTAATAATAATAATTAATAATAATAATTTTAGTACTAGTATTCTTGGTGGTAGTGAATGAATCACATCTTTTTAGAAAATCTCTCTTCCCAAAGGCAAAGGAGGGTCCACAGTCCCTCAAAAGTATAAAAGATGTTGCTGTTCAGATAAGAATGGATGATGCCAGAATTCAGAAGTATTGCACTTCACAGCAGAGTTATGGTGAGAGCCTTGTCATGAAACTGGGCCCATTGAATCAGACTTGCTGTACAGTCCCCTGTATCTGTAATTTCTCAGGGAGCTGTTGCACATCCCCTACCTGCCCTATTCTTAGACCTGCAGATTCAGAAGCAATGGGCTACTAAATATGATTACATATTCTCCTAATGTTCTCCTACAGAGCAATTTAAGAACACTCTGGATGACCCCATTCTGTGCCTCCATGGAGTTCCCCCATCTCTGGAACCACATCCATAAGCTGTTTAAATAAAAATTCTGGGGTTCATTCATTATCAGGGCTCTTTTTCCCTCACTCCCTGATTTTATTCCATCAGCAAATTTTGTTTCTCTCCAGAACATTTTCTTATTCTTTCGACTTCTCTTCATGTCCATTCATCTCACTTTCGTTTTTCGGTCATCGTTTTCTTTCCTAAATGCCTGCGTATCTTCCCCAGCTAGTATTCCAGCTTCTACCTGACCTGCCTATAACTCATTCTATAAGCAGCAAACTGCCTGTGAACATATTAAATCCAGTCATGCTGCTCACTGCTTAAAATCATCCAAGGACTCCTTAACACATGTAAGATGAAATAAAAACATATGACCCTTGTATGGCAGACAGAAGCATGGACTACCCAGTATCCAAGAACACTTTTTTGGATGGAATCAAACATATATCCAGCTCAGTAAAAAAGGCAAAACAAAGAAAAATGCTAATTTTCAAACTCTCTTATAAATAGGACAGACAGCCTTGTGAAAGTGTTCTGACTAGTGATATAAAATTCTGCTAGAGTTTTGGAAACAATTTTATTGCCTTGATACAGGTTTTACTCCATCCTGGTTACCCTCTATAATTTTTTTTCTATCTGGAATACAGTTGTGATGGTTGCAACTACAGCAGCCCTATGGGAACCGTGAAGTAAAAGGGCTAAGAGAATACTAGAAATCACATCCCCAAACTTTGCACTTACTAGAGTAACATCAATAAATATCTACCACCATGTTCAGACCCCATACTGCCTGAGAAAACTAACCTGTATGTATTTAATTCACAGCGGTCAGCTCTCTGCCACTCATAGGCAAGAGCAAACAATACACCTTCCCCATGAGGAGCTGTAACTTCTGGCCCCCACCAGGATCTGACCTCATTTTTACCACGCCCTAGTAACTCATTTCATTCTTTCTCATTTTTGTGTTAGAATCTCCCCTAAGTTAATCCTTCCACCCACATACACACTCATCACCATGTCATCCTCCTCTTTTATTTTCTCTATAGCACAACTTAAATTTTTTAAGGTTTACTTTTTTTATTATGTAACATCTAATGCCAGAATACACACTTTATGGGAATAGAAAGCTTGTATGAGTTATTCTCACTGAACACCTGGTGCCTACAACAATATTGGTGGGTAGTCAGTATTGATAAACTGGATGAACTGGATGAATGGCTCCAACGCCCAGGTGAAGTTTGTTTAGTGATCAAGTTTCTGCACATGGTATACAAATATAACACAATGTTCTTTTGGAATCTTACTATGACATACAATGCTAAAATGAAAACTGAATACTTGGATTACCGCTCCTGGTGCAGTTTCTCCCTGCAGTCTCACAGAAGGGCAAGAAAAGTCGTCAACAGAAGAGTTCTTGGATGGGATAAAAGCAAAGGGCCTAGTTTGTTTTCTTTCTTATTCTTATTGGGCTTTATTTTGTTGTTTTTCTGTTTATCTTTGATAATTTCAGGGACTTCTAAAAGGAGTAAATCTCTTTCTAAGCTATTTTAGGGGATAAGTGTCTTATCTATGATACATCTCCAGCCATATCTTCTTAAAATTCTATATTTAGTTTACTTTCATTATTGTTCTAATTGGTGCTAATATGACATCAAAATTAAATTAAATTATTTTATTTTAGTTATTTATGCTTTGTTCTTACAAAGTTGTATATGGTCCTTACATTTATTACTAAATTTTGTTTACTTTTTGGTTTTTCTCTGCATTTTCAAATGGATACTTCTCTTCGATTAGATTAAATTAGATTTCCATGTTTTCCTAAAAAATTCTTTAAAGTTCAAAATGTCTATTTCTGTATTGAATGTATCCTCAAAAACTTGCTTTCAAAATTGTCATTTTACTGCAATGTTTACATAATTTTTCTATTTTCTCTTTATCTCCCCAGTTATTTATAATCAGTTTAGTGATTTCCAAATATATAAAAACATTTTTTTTGTTTTTGAAGTGAAGGAACAAATATAATACTGATCTTTTACTATGCATTAATTCTTCTTTTGTTATCTAAATTATAATCTGTTTTGAAAGCATACCATGATGCAAATTATTTATTTACTGAATATAAATTTTATATATTTTAGTTAGAGCTAATTCACCTTGTTATTTAAATCTTCTATAAGTTTTTAAAAATTTTTTTTGCTCCTAGTATTAATATTGATTTTTTTAAAGTATTGGCTAATATTTATTCTTCACTCATCTCTGCCAGTTCAATTTAAATTTCACAGTTATGCTTTTATTGGCATCTATGTTAAAGTGTTTTGCTTTCTGATCACTTGTTGTTTGCCAGTATATAAGGTCATTTTGGGCACGCTGTTTTTATTATTTTTAAGCTACATGATGAAGAGAAATAATAAAGCAGTTAAAGAAAGATAATAAGAAAGAATCAGAAGAAGACTCAAATCAATTTGCATGTCTACTTAATATTTTTCTTATATTACAACAAGAGAAAAAAATTTCTAGAACTTAAAAATAAACAAACAACAAACAAAAAACAAGAAATGATAACACTTTCAGAATGGGAGAATTCACACACAAGCACATACACACAACAGTCATGGAACAGAAGAAAAGTTAACAACAAATCACCTAAATTTAAATATAGAAAGCATTCATACAAAGACGGGTATAAAATATCGTGGAGCAGAAATTTAAAATCTCATGATAGTACTGGACCAAAGAGAGGAATATTGCAAAGTGGGAGGTCATCTGTCATGGAAAGAAGTTGGAGAAAAAGAAATATGTATCAGAAATTAAGACTAAATTACAATGTGCCAGAGAAAAAAAAATGTGTAACTGGAAATATAATATTAGAAATAGAAAATATCAATACAAGGATTAAGAAAATTAAACAGAATAAAGATGTTATCAAAAGAACAAAAATGTGTAGAATTATGCAAAGAGGATCCAATGGGGTTATAATTGGAGTAACTGACAGCCCCCACTCTCCAGGAAATACAAAATGATAAAACATAATACTTACACTATAACCCACATATGCACATCATTTTTCTGAAATCAAATAAAAGATAATTCTACTTATTAAGATTTTCATCTAGATCTGGAATTTTTGACACAAAAGTTTAATCCTAAAGCATACTTTAATAAACTATTAAACTTTAAAAGATATGCAGAAAAATATGTGAACCTCCAGATGTAAAGACCAAGTCACTGACAGGAAAATAGGTCAAGTTACTTTCAAATCCTTTATAGCACATTTGTAAACAGAAGAGAATGAAGCATGAGTAAGGGACCAGTTATCAAGACAGGACAATGCATCCACCCAATAGAATACTATGCTGGTGTAAAACAGAAGAATAAAGTAACATTACTGAGTGATCTTCGAAATATATTTTAGGTTAAAATTGCAGAATGGCATTATTACATTTGGTGGTAAAAAACAAGTTGTAAAAATGCATACATCTTATTGCAGAAAGAAACAATGGAAAGAGAAGCCTAAAACAAATAAAATTAGTTATAGAGTTGGCTAAGTTGAGATAGATATGAAACCTCTGTAAATATAATTTAATCTAGTTTTGATATTAGAATGATGCTTATGTTTTACATATTAACAGGTAAAGTTAAATAAAAAAAACTTTAATTTTTAAATTTAACAAAAATAAGTGAACTTAATTATAGAGTAAATGGTAAGATAACCATACAGATAAGAAACAATTCAAGTCATTTTCACCATGTAATTATGATAGTAAATTCTTAATGAAACAAATAAATCTTCAGTTTTCCTTCATAGTTCTATTCTTAATGGTGATAATAGCATTGCAATTTTGACACTATCTTCTGCAGATTGAGAGTACAAATCAGTACAAATCAAGATAATGGTATTATTAACCAACTTTCCTTTTTTACTTTTAATTATTATTATTATTTTACTTTTCAATATTCAATATTATTGAATATTCAATATTACTTTATATTAGTTTCAGGTGTAATGGTTAGGTATTTATTTAGTTTCTTCTCAAAATTCCAGTACCCACCTGACACCATACATAGTTATCATAATATTATTGATTATGTTCCTTATGCTGTACTTCATATCCTGCAACTATTTTGTAACTTCAAGTTTACTTATCAATCCCTTTTTACCCAGTCCCAACCCCCATCTCATCGGGCAACAATCAGTGTGGTCTCTGTGTATCTGATTGTTTTGTTTGCTCCTTCATTCTGTTCTTTTGATTCCACATATTGGTAAAATCTCATGGCATTTTTCTTTCCCTGCCTGACTTATTTTATTTATCATAATAATACCCTCTAGGTCTATCCATGTTGTCTCAAGGGGTGAGATTTCATTCTTTTTGTGGTCTAGTAAAATGTCATTGTATATATGTACCACCTATTCTTTATTCACCTACTGATGGACACTTAGTTTGCTCCCATATCTTCACTATTGTAACTAATGTTATAATTGGCATAGGGATGCATGCATCTTTTGAATTAGTGTTTCCAATTTCTTTGGATAAACAACCAGAAGTGGAGCTACTGGGTCATAATGTAGTTCTTTTTTTAACTTTTTGAGAAATATTTCAATGGAAGAGAAAATAGATAAAATTACAAGATCAAACAATGTTTAAAAAATCCACTAATGTTAGTTTATTTGATATATGATTCACAATATACCTTTTAAATATATAAATATGTATCTCTTTCACTGAAGCAACCTGGAAATGATGACATCTGTAGCAATAATCATCTCTAGTGCCCAGAATCTGACTAAATACCATTCACCACAAGCAGGAGCCCATACTCCTTAGTCAAAAAAGCTAATTTCAGATCTGTAGTTCAAAGGTAAGTTCAAAGTTCAAGTGGAAATGGGGTCATGTCACAAGGACACAATAGTTTGGTCGAAGGGCTTACAGTCATTAAATTGGGGACTTGGGGTGTCCACAAAAAGTGATAATGATATACTCACTTGAGTATAACATTAAAAATTTTAAATATTTAATCTCACAGAAAACATTAAAAAAGAGAAAAATGACCCTCATTATCCACTACTACAGGGGACTATGACATCCACACTGTACTCTGGATTATAGAAACTAATGTAAAGGGTTACTTCCTTCCTCAAAAGCTTCATGTGTAATTGTAGATAAAGCCAGTTGATGAGGTAAAGCTGTTCTTGACATGAAAATGTCACTTAATAAATGTAAAAGCAATAATATCATTAAAATCACTTTATACCCACCCCCAAATTGTTGATTCAGGCAAGCATCGCCATTGGATGCTAAATTCCTCAGATGAATGGTTGTCACCACCTTAGCCAAGTGATCGCATCACTAGTAACATAGCAACCTGACAGGAGGCAGCTCCTCACGTGCTGAAACGTCAGGTGTGCAACAGGACACGTGGGGTGTTCTTGCTGAAAATAATGGTCATGGTGTAGACCTAACCTTCAGTTTACAGGGAATGTGAGAGTTAGAGAAACAAGTTAATGGTACTGTAAGAAAACAATCAGACAAACCCAGAATGCAGGGCATAAAAATATCACTGCTTGCTTCTCTTACAAAAGTCTACATCATGAAAAACGTTTAAAAGGCTTATTAGAGCCTAGGGGAGAAGGGACTGTTCTGAGATAAAAAGGTCAAAGGAAGCACAACAACATGATGAATGCCCAGGCTGGAGTCTGCGTTTAACAGAAATCAGTTCTAAAATACTTCGAAAGAATGGAGAAAATGTTCACATGCTTTAGCATAAACTGATATTAGGAAATCATATTTAATTTTATCTGGTATAGTAGTGGTATTTTCAGTATTTACACATTTATGTGCAGTTTGGAAAAACTATCAATGGGTTTATCTATGTATCTATATATGTAAAGACATAACTAAGAGAGGAAGAGATAATAAAAGAAAACAGTAAATGCAAAAAATGTGGCAAAATTTTAATTGTTGAATCTAAGTGATTATTGCATGAGTCTGTTTTTTCTGTAATTTTGAAACTTTTCATAATAAATATGAAAATTACATGTAAATACCATTTTTTAGTTTAGAATCAAATTTTAGGTCTAATTATGTACAGTTTTTAAACTTTTAGTATTATTGAGTCTTCTTTCCAGGCTTGTCTAAAAATAATAAAATCATTTAAAAATGACATATTATTATATCAAAAGTTATTGCTTCTACTTCATGAATTAAACTTAAAACAATTATTTTTAACATTTAATTATATCAAAATTACTTCATGTCAATAAATAAATTTCTGTGAATAAGTTATATAAATGTCATGTTAGTATTCAACCATTCAATAATCCTCACTGTATTAACTAACTGTATTAAAGTAGAAAATCATAGGCCCACCTGTCTTTAAGATTTGCCCTTTTTATTTTCAGGTATGATGCTCATTGGCTCAGCTATTTGTTCATCAAAGTATGTTCCACCTTTTTACAACCCTTCCCCAATTTCTTCCCAAAGAGTTTGCACCAAGTGTTCATCGAACAGCATGGGGTTTCTAGAATAAAAACGTGTGTGCATGTGCACACGTGAATGTGTGTGTCACAATTCTGACACAGAAGGAATACATTTCCAAATGTGTGGCAGTGAATGACATGGGAGCTAGCGAGCTGGTCTTCCCACAGCACTGAGGCCTGTGTTTGTCTTTTTCCCTTTCCTCGGGGTCTCTAGTATGGTCATGTAGTCAGAAACATTTACAGTTGGTAGGTGAAGGCAACTGACATTCAGTGGAATAATGGAAGTGACATTAATAACATTAAATGTCATAACTCTTGACAACCTGATGCAAATGAGCACCTTCCTAAGGAAGCAAGAAAAAAAATCCCTGAGTATGTCTTTCCTTTAAAGCACATTTAGTATTCAAAAAACTCTCCAGCCAAAATGGAAACCAGGCACCCAATTTTGGTGACTTTGCTACATTCCTCCAGGCCCAAATTAGTCATTTTTTCTAGCTGTAATCATCTCGGTGTATAATAGAGAGCAGTTGTGATATTTAGTACTATGCAAATGTGTTTTCTATTTATGCCTTTCCATTTAGATTTCTCCTCCATTTTTCCTTAATCTTTTATTTTTTCTTCAGTGCTGATGTGATTGACAGGCAGGGGACACTAAACACCAACAGGCCTCCACTGTCTCTTTTCCTTTCCTCAGAAAGATAACAAAGGTGCTTTCAGACCTCAGAGAAGCAAGTCCTAGCATCCTTCCCTGTTGTCACAACAGATTTAGCAGACCCTTCTGATGTGGTTTCCAGCTTTCTCATCTCCCTTGCCTTGTCAGAGGGTTGCCATCATTTAGAAAGGTACACGGTATTTTGAAAGGATTAGAGAATAAAACACAACTCAATCCTTTATAAAAGAGAGGCAGAGAGAGTGGGGAAGGAGAGAAGTGTCAGATGCTACAAAGCAATTGGACAAGAATGACACACACAAAGAGAACCAGCCAACTGATAGCACTCCTGTTCCTGGGAGGCAAAAGGAGAGAAAGGTGGCATTTGACAAATATTTACTCCCACAGAAGAGGCATCTGGAGTGAAAAACCCATAAGTGGATTATGACTATGTTTAAAGCCATCCAAATAAGGCAGAATCAGGAAGTCGGTGGACACTCTCATTGTGTCGATCTTTTTTTCCAACGCAGGAGAGAGACAAGTAAGATCACCTTTTGCACCAGCTTTGTAATGAAAAAAATAAAAAGCCAAATTATCCCCATGAGAGCGAAGCTGAATGAGCTTGGCCAGGAGCCCGGCAAGGAAGACTCTGCTCTCTCTCTTCTGAATCAACAGAACCCCTGGAATGTAGTGTAACTAAGCCTTCCTTTTAGAGGTGAGGGATCAGAAGCTCTGAGAGGTTTGGTGATTTATCTACCAGCGCACAGATTGTTAATGTGGAAGGCCAAACCCAGTTTACATCTGCGTTCCCCACCTCTCAGTCCTGTGCACCTTTTGTTGACCAACGCTGCTGCTCAAGACTTTCAGCTCTTCCAAAAACTCATGGAGCCCATACTCTCCCTTGCTGCTATTGCTTTCAGCCCACCAGCACAACAGAAAAATGCTGTATTTCTTCTCAGAATCATTCTATTCTGAGTATGTCAGGAAGAAAAAACAGAAAGGAATATCCCCTGATTAAGCATGGGGAAATATCAATAGCATACATGTTATTATAGACGACACTCTTACTCCAAACCATATGAAAGGCAGTATTTATCAAGTTCCCTGAAGAATTCAAAGGACTTCAAATCCATCTAAACTTTATGCACGTTAACTCCCACAATGCACACTGGTCAAAGTTCTAGTTCACTCTTGGATTAATGGAAACATTTAATTTGCTTGTTCCAGACTCATTAGCTAGGTGTTGTGAATGTCTTATTTTAGAGGAAAAACTACTTGAAAGATGCTAAGGCAAGATGGAATTGTTTCCATTTAAAAAGTCACCTGTAGGGGCTGACTTAGAGTGGGAAACCTCAGTATGAGCTCATGGTTAAGTTTATAGTCATGCACACAGATGGAGAGCTGCAGAAAGAGGTGTGTGCACATGTGTGTACAGAGCAGTGTACACTGAGAAGGTGTGGAATCACTGACACCCCCGTAGTAACCAGTACACAGAACACACAGATTCTGTTTTCTAAATACATTCTCCAATTAAAAAGAAATCGAGACTCCTTGAAAAGACAGCTGATTCTAGGGCTGAAACAAGCAAAATATGAGCTGAGCCTGGAGTAAATAAGCACCCCTCCTCCTCCAAAAATAGGTTTCACGTCTGAAAGACTCGGGAGCTAAGCTAATGTTTCTCCAATGGACAGAGCTGAAACAAGTTGGACATCAGAATACATAACCACTGTATTGTGTTATAACCTCCCAAATAATAGTAATATCCAAGAATCTAAACCAATATATATGACTGACTCAAGTAATAAGTCAATAAGAGGGAACAAATATTTCTCAGAGGAAATTCCAATTACTAAATATACAAGAAATGAGAAAATAAAAAGTAAAAATTGTTGCAAATGAGGTTCACAGGTGGACATTAAAATTAAAAGTAAGGATTTTAAGGAGGAAAGAAAAAATTTATATTCTCAAAATATCTCATATATTCTCATATACTTACTAATAGCCGTGGTTTCAACTCATGTCCACAAATGATCTGTTTCTCCTTCTGGAAGGTGGAACTTTGTTTTTCTCCTCTTGAGTATTGGTTGAACTTAGTGACTTGCTTAAACCTGTAGAGTATGAAAAGGAAGAATAGTTACTTTACCGTGGAGATATCTGGAAGACTTCACCTTGATTAAGGAAGAGGACACATCACCTCCAAGACATTCTTCCCCCACATTCATATTATTCAGCTAATCATGAGAAAACATCAGTGTATTAATTTGGTAGGACTGCTGTAATAAATATCATAGACTGGGTCACTTAAACAAGAAGTATTGATTTTTTTACAATTCTGGAGACTACAAATCTGAGATCAAGGTTTTGGCAAGGCTGGTTTCTCCCGAAGCCTCTTTTCCTGACCATCTTTTCCCTGTGTCCGCAAATTGGTCTTCCTTAAGTGTGTCTGTGTCCTAACCTCCTCTTCTTATAAGGACCCCAGTCATATTGGATTGGAACCCACTTTAATGACTTTATTTTACCTTAATTACCTCCTCAAAGGCCCAATTTCCTCAAATAGTTACATTCTGAGGTGGAGAAAATTAGGACTTCAACATATGAGTTTGGAAGGACACAATTCAGCCTATAACAATCAGATAAACTCAGACAGAGGAAAACGCTACAAAATATCCAGCCAATACACTTCAAAAGTTTCAAAGTCATGAAATAACAGGAAAGACTAGGAATCCCAACAGATTGAAAGAGACTAAGGAGACAAGAGGATTTAAATGAAACTTGGAGTCCTGGGTTGCATGCTGGGAGCAAAAGCCAGTATTGGCAGAAAAATGAAAAACAAAAGCTATGTAAACTCTACAGTTAATTAATAGTATTAGGTCAATTTTAATGAATGAATGTTTTATAATGTACTATTGTTATATAAGTTATTTGTATTAGGAAACTGAGTGAAACTATCTGAGCAAGGGGAACTATCTGATACCTTTGCAGTTCTTCTAAATATCTAAAATTATTTCCAAAGAGTAAATAAATAAAAGTTATTTCTATCTACAAAAATATGTAACTTTACTGGAGAGAGGAAAAAATACATAAAATATAACACAGGAGAAAACAAATCTATATTTTAGAATTTTTAAAAAATCTTTTGTATATAAGGAATTATTTTTCTAATGACTATTAAGTCCTTCTACATTTTTGCTTTCTCAGTTTGAAAGTGAGTTTTTTATTCTTTTAATTCTTCTAGTCACTTATTTAATCACACATTTACCCTACAGTCCTCTAACATTTATTAAGCACCTGCTACATACTTTGCATAGACTGTAATTAGAAGATGCTCTAATCGTCGAGGTACACAGGGAAAGGAGTACCACCTGGAATACACATGGGTGGGTGACAGAGACAATATAAAAACAGTCATTTCTGCTACGTAATTAGAAATGTAGAGAAGTGAGAACAGGAGGTGTCCAGACCAAAAGGAGAAAACGCCATATTCTAGAGAAAAATGGGGAAGAATTCCCCACAAAAGAGGTGTAAGAACAAGGTCATAAAGGCTGCAGGGAAATGTACCAAACAAGTCAGTGTGGAGGGAAAATTGTGCATGTGAAAAAAAAAAGACAAGAATTTTATTAAACAATTTCCAGGAGCTATAGACGATTTAGTATTATTTATAAAGAGAAGTTTTGAGAGGAGGGCTGGGGAGAGATGAGCAGTAACAGGTTGCAGTAGCAGTACCCAAAGGTGGTCAGTAACAGGAGTGAGAACTGAAAGTGTCTCCAGCCTTGGAAGGCAGGACTCTGTTTTAAGCCTTGGGCAATTTTAAGATGGGGAGTAATGAGATTGCGTGTAGCAATGATTCTTCTGGTAAGACAGTGTGCAGGATGAATGGGAAAGGGTTGGCCTAGGCAGGGTTGTCAAACTTATTTTCACCAGGGGCCACATCAGCCTCTAAGTTGCCTTCAAAGGGCCAAATGTAATTTTAGGAGTGTATAAATGTAACTACTCCTTAACAGTTAAGCGAGAGCTGGGCGCTGCCACTGGGTGGAAACACAGACAGATAAAACAAGATAGAGGGCAGGATTCAGCCTGAGGGCCTTGTGTTTGCCACCTCTGGCCTAGAGGAACAACTGCCAATTGCAAGTTGATTGCAGTATTTAGATTAGATATAAGGACAACATTAGGAATGGAGAAAACAAAATGTTGGGAGCTATTTAGTTTGTTAGGAATGATAAGAGTTATTTACCAATTAAATGTAGGGGCAAAGGAAGGTGCAGAATGCTAGGAATGGCACCAGGCTTCTGTCTTTTACCCGGTGATTGCTGCTGGTGCTGCACAGAAGTGTTTGCTTGTCTTTCAGGTGGAAGCACATCTTTCGTTTTAATCCCACACAGGTGCACAGAGCCCTGCACTCAGAAGGATCCCACACTTAGTTTAATGCTCTGCCTTCTCCATCTTGAAATTCTTAGTTATTTTTCAAACAAATAGTCCCACATTTTAACTTTGCACTGGGCCTCAAACCTCAGGTAGTTATTCTTATTGTCAGATAATGTTCTATATATTTTATACTTATTAACTTTTTCATAATCAAAATTGTACCTGGTCTATAGTCACTATGATTGATCCATTTTATAAGTAGAAAAATTAAGGCACAGAAACATTAAATAACTTGTCCAAGATCACAGATTTGGTGAGTGATTTGGCATGCTGGGATTCAAATCCAGGCGTGCACCAAGCCAGTGCTATATTCTCTCCATAACCGTTATTAAAGAAAGTGACTCATAAAGGAGAGGAAGGAAGAGAGATGGGGTATATTTGGTTTTGAAATGGAACTTGATGAAGAGGACAAGTTTTAAAGGCATTTTTTATTTCTATTATAGTGTCCTTGATTTCCATTTGATTCTTTCTCAGAATTTCTACCACTTTTTGTACACTACCATCTGATTTTGCATGTTTTTTTTTTCCATTAGGCTCTTAAGAAGTTAATCATAATAGATTTACATTCCCTGACTGATAACTTCAAGATCTGTGTCATGTCTGAATCTGGTACAAATATGTACTTTGACTTCAGACTACCTTTTTCTGCCTTTTTATCATACCTTATACTTGTTTATTGAAAACTGGACATAGTATCTCCAATAACGGGATTCAAGGCAGCCAGGCTTTAGTGTGATGTTTTACGTCAGGAGCTGGGCTGCATTCAGAGCTTCCATTTCCTCTGGTGTCCTTGTTTTGTTTTGCTTTGTTTTTCTAAGAACTTCCTCTTAAATAGAGTCTGATTCTTGCACTTTTCACAGGTGTGACTCACTGTTATATAAGAACCCTGTAGAGTTGGAGAAGCATTCTCTAATTTTATAAGCAAGTCTCAGCCTATACTGAAGTCTTAGTCTATTATAATGAAGTCTGAGCCTGTGTTCCTGTGTCTGGCCTTCATGCATGTTCCTTAGTCCTTTTTTGAGCCCTTAGGTGAGATCAAAATGTTCTCAAGGACTAGAGGTAGGTAATTACCCAGCTAACTATGCCAGACGAGGCTATGAGTGTTTTGCTGGCAAAAAAAAAAAAAAAAACACTTTAACAATATTTCAAACTTATTATGTTCCTTCCTCCACACTTGGGGTTTTTTCTCAGTTCTTCAGCATGAGAACCTGGTGGGGTTCCTAGAGGCAAAACCCACCATAGTGTGGGGACCACCAAAGACTAGGTTCCTAGAAGTTTTGAACACGTGCTAGTTTACAATCAGCCTCCAACAATTCATCAAAATGACCATTGAAACATTCCTTCCCCTTCATGGCTCCAGCAGCCTATTTTCCAGGTGAGCTGATCGTGGATGTGACTATTTATCTTTGTCTGAAGATTTGGGGGTAGCAATTGGCTGAGCAACCTCAAATCTTCCATGGATCTAAGGAAACTGGCTTTTTCTTATGAAAATGGGAGTGTTAGCTCCAAGCTCTTTATATGTCAGAGGTGAAATCAAAGGAAGCATGCCTTCGGGTTAATCCACGACAATCTGGAAGTGCTTTGTGGGGTTTCTGGAAGACATCTGGAAATGCTCGGCCTCACTCAGGAGTGAGAAAGTTGGTTCAGATCATTTAGGCAGCACCAAACATTTGTCTTCTTACTTACTCCTTTGGGATAAGCAAACCCATACCTGAGGAGTCAACATGGACAGAGGTCCTGATGACTCGAGCACTAAAGAGCTCCAGAGAATGAGAGTCTGTGCCCAAGGTCAAGAGGGTTTAGACCCAGGAGTAATTACTGTTAAAGCAAGAGAAAGCGTAGAGAGGGAGAACATGTTAAATACTACAGAGAAATCAAATGATTCAGACTCAGAAAACTGTCCTTGGATCTGAATAAGCCTTTTACATTCAAGTAGTGGTTTTATTTTATCAAAATATCTAATATGATAAATATGTTATTTTGACAAGTGTTTGAGGAATAATGACATGAAACTCTCCCAAGCTATAGGAAAGTGATGTTTAAGCCTAACTCAACTTGGTAATAACTCATTTTATAATGTGAATATGACCAAGCAGGAAAGGATAATTATGGAGCTGAACATTGGAGACAGAGGGATACCCTAGTCTATGGCAGGTATTTCAGGAGTACTCCTAAATATCAATACACTAACACAAAGCACATGCAAATATATACATATATATACACATATAAAAATTATTATGTCCAGAAAGTATTCAGCCATGTATTATGAGATAGAGACATTTATTGAAGAAGATGCAAGATACAAGAAACATTGTACATAGGACAATGATGCCTTAGTCCCCTTCAAAGTAGGCACCTGGGAACCTCACACAGTTGTCCCAACAGCCATCAGCTGCTCTATTGTATTTTCCTGGATCTTATTGATGGTCTGAAATGTCTTCACTTTCAAAGGTGATTTTAATTTTGGGAAAAGCCAGAAGTCACAGGGTATCAAATATGGGCTGTGTCAGCTGGGTGATTTGATGTTTCACCAAAAAACTCTGCAAGAGATGAGGCATGATAAATGAGCAGGCACTTCGTTGTGATGAAGCTATCAATCACCAGTTGCCCATAGCCATGGCTTTCTTAATTATCCAAACAGTTTCTGCAGAGGAATGTTGAAGCTTAATGCAAAATGTGATGCAGATTCATTGCTCTAATAGCTCTGTCATTTTGAATGCAATGCCCACATGCTACTCAACGGTATCTATCACTCCAACTGACTCATACAGTGGAGTCATCATTGTTCATGCATGTGCATTCCAGTCCACTCTCCTTGGCTGCCAGGCTACATTGATGTTGCACAAACTATTCTTGTTACATTAACAATGCTTGGACTTCTTCCCAGCAGACCTCGTGTGTGTGTACATATATACATATATAATATACACACACATATACATATTTATACATATATTTATATATGCGTGTGCATATATATTATAGATGTATATATGTACACATGGCTATATATATACAAATTGTGTTTGCAATAGACAAAGTTTCAATTTGAATAAGAATGTGGTTTGACATACTTTCAGAGAAGACATGCAAAGACAAAACTGAATTTAAAAAGATGGAAAATAAATGAGGAATTTTTCTTAAAATCTGAGAAAATAAAGACCGATTTCCCTTTTCTCCTCAGACATTTGCACAAGTCATGAGATTAAAATTGCTTCTCTCCTTGTCTCTTCCCTGATATTTCCATTTTAGGAATATTCAAAGGAAGATAAAGGACATGCAAATTGATTATCTACCACAGTTTGGATCCATTTGTGAACATTTTCCTGTTGTGATATCTTCCTGGGTTTTTACCAGAAAAATCAAGCTATTATGAAGCTGGAAATAGCCAAGAGTAAATGCTGAGTTGCCCATTGAATGAAAAAACAACCTAAACACCTCCAGAATTTTGAGATGTTGGTATGCCTGACTTGGATTTAACAGATTCAGAAGTCTCTCTGTTTTAAAACAAATGTGAAGACAGTACTATTAGCTATAAAATTATAAAATTAATGAACAGAGAACCCAGCATGCATGTTTGAAAGTACAGGCAATATCTATCTTATCATCTCCTTTTTCTACTTTGAAACATGCATGTCCAATGTAACCTACAAGAGCATTTTATACTTATACATCATTCTACGGAAAAACTGAGCTAGAATATATACAGGAGCGGTACAAGTTTATGGTCAAAGCATAGTTTCTATTCTTTTATTGGGTTTAAATAATTCAAATATGACCTTTTGGTGCTAGGACAAATGGTGACCATGATCACATGATGGAATCAGTAAGTCAGCGTGAAATTACTGTTTTCTGCTTATCCCCCAAATATTCATTCACAGCTCCAGGAAGACATTGAGACTTCCACTGTTCCTGTTACAAAGTTTAAAAAGATTAAAAATTATAAATCTTTTGCATATCCTATTACAACCAGTAAGACCTGAAATATTATAAATCTGCCTGTTGTCTCAGGAAATAGTGGCTTGTTCATAAAACTTTCATTCATTGGGGTTTGTCTGGCCTTTATGGCAGAGTTCAGACTTTTTTAATCTAGCTGAAAACATGCCTTGTCCACAGTCACTCAACAATTGGGTGTATCTTCCCCAAAGGTCTGAATGAGGAAAAATTTCCTCTTACCTAGAGAGTGCCTTGTTCCAAATGGTGAAGAAAGGGCTGAATAATTTAATTTCAAATAAAATGGAATGTAAACAAATTTATGACTCATAATTTCAGAATGCAGTTTTGCCTCTAGTGGTCCAGATTATTTTATTATCAGTATATTTATAATTATGTTCCACTGTCCCTTTTTCTAGGGAAAGAAAAGTACCTTGAATGTGCCTCCCAGTAAATTATGTGATTATCCCTTCAAGCCATCTGGAAGAAAGATTGTGTGTATCACAGAAGATCACAGTGGAGAGAGCAAAGTGTTACCTAAGCAACTAGGCTTTACAAGATGGAGGATTTAGTGCCAAGATAGCTAGCCTGGGGACATGGCGAGGGAGCTATTAAAATCAGCTCAAGGGTAGCAGGAGGATTCTAAAGAGGGTGCATTGTCCAAAAGGAGGGCTGAAGGCAGGTGGGTTTACATTGTGCCTGGTGGCAGCAATTACTGAATGGCAGCCTAGAGCGAGCCAGGGGCATCCATCAAAGCCACAGCCATTCACTTCCTGAAACAAGTTGTAATGTCTGTTTATCATAGAGTTTAATTCCCCAATGAAGGAAACAAAGGCAAGTATCAAAATAGAGCAAAATTTTTTTGACACTAGGAAGTGAAGCAAGGGACTAACCTCTTCTCAATCCCATCTTTGTTAAAAATAAACTCTCGCCTTAGCAGCTTATTCCAGATGTCAGTCAAGCCTATGCATTAGCACCAAACAGTGTGCTGTAACTAAATCTACAAAAGAAACAGTAGGGTGTAAATGGAGCAGTGATTCCAGGTGACTTTCCCAGTAAAATCGAGAGGGACACATTTGGTAAAGTTTAATCAATCTGCAGGGGTGGATGGCATTTTGTTTGCTTTGTTTGTTTGTTTTAATTAGTAGACACTATGATATCTGCGTGTATGAGGGAATGAATGCTGGTTTTATCTGAAAGCTAATAGCTATTTAGCAAAGAGTACCAGATACACTTCATTTTTTTAAATTAAATTTATCAAGGTAACACTGGTTAATGACATTATATAAACTTCAGGTGCAAAACATTGTAATTCAATATCAATATAATTTACTTCATTTTTGCTACCAAAAGTCTGTCTTTCCTTCAGTAACCATATATTTGAGCCATTTTATTCAATTCACTCTTCCTGCTTCCACCTTCCCCAATGGTATCCATCATTCTATTGTCAGTATCTAAGAGTGTATTTGGGTTTTGTTAATTTTTTGTTTTATATTTAACAGATAAGTGAAATCATAAAAATTTGTGCTTTTCTGTCTGACACTTCACTTGGCATAATATCCTCAAAATTTATCCATATTGTAACAAAAGACAATATTTCATCTTTTTAATGGCTGAGTAGTATTTTATTATATGTATATAATACATCTGTTTTATCCATTCATCTATTACAGGCACTTAGGTTGTTTCCATATCTTGACGATTGTGAATTATTGATGAAAACATGAATAACTGGATGGGAAACAAGAATTAAGAAAAATAACCCGCTGATGAAACACCTTGACTAAATAACTAACTTATGAAATAACAACTTGATGAAATACTAACCACACACCATGAATTCTACTTTCCAAGTGTAAGCTAATAGCTTCCCCAGGAAGATCTGTGAGTTGGGCATGCAGGATGCATCTATTGATTTTTATGCAAGCTTACTTAATTCCACACATCTCCACAACAGAGAGCTTGGTTCTTAACGATGTGCCCGCAAGATCAGGATTCAGCCTTCAGAAGTGGTTAAACGAGATCTTCTCAGTGTTAAAAGCTTTTTTTCTCTAAATAAAACTAAGGTAAGCAGCAGAACCTAGAACTCTAGGGCAGGTAGTTGCACTTGACAGCCATCTTGCTACTGAGTGCTTCTGAAATGATAACGTTAACAGAGAAAGCCGAGCTTGTCATTTGCATTTTTTTGGAATGTAGAAAAGTTATCAGTCTTTGCCCCAATATTTCTACTTGGCCATAACTTTGTGTTAGAATCCTTTCATATAAATATAATTAACATCTAGAAAGGGTATCTGAGATGGGTTATATTTCAAAAGAGAAAAACATCTATTGAAAGATAATGGGTCTTCAAACTATTTAGCAAATATTTTATTATGTTCAAGTAAAATTCTCATTTTGAAGGAGTTTAAATCTTGTAGGGTAGATTTTCTTTGGTAGAAGATTCTTAATTGGTGTGAAAATAGTCTTTCCTCATGCTACTTTTTCTAAATAATTGGAGAGTGCCCAAGGACCATCATTAAATATTAAAAGGTGAGGGGAACCATATGGTCACCTCTGAGGGATTTCAAGATCTTGATGGCACTCCATCTGCACCAGTAACAATTTAGTCATTACATCAAGGACATGGAGAGATTCAGAAGTGGACTTATGTGGCAGAAAGCTCATGTCTGATGTGGCAAAATGCCATGCACACGATGTCCCAACAGCTTTCTCTCAGCTGAGTGCCCTTGGGCCTAGCTAAACTTCTTAGACATATTGATACTGCAAGTCAGGAATTCACCCAGTACTGCATGTTTTGTTTTGTTTTTGAAAAGAGATTCTCTGTTTGCAAAATGATGTAATCTGATTTGCAAAGCAGACATTAAGAAAGTGTTTGCTCTTGAAAGGCATGGGCATCCTGTTTCAACATCATTCAGTGGTCACACAAAGCTTTCTTTTGGATATTGAGATGGAAAGGTGTTCATGGCTTACCTGTATTTTATTATTGCTGTTAAACTACATTTCCAACTACTATCTTCTGAATTAAGGGAATGTCCATCAGGAATGAACAAAGAAGTCTGCTGTTTATGTCTACTTCTTCTACACACGAACGCTCCTGTTGCTTACTCCCTAACTCAGGATCTCATTAACCCTTGCTGTTGAAAAGCACTGAACTTTGCATCTTTAGTCAAGCGAGTATCTTGCATGGTGGTAATGATAGTAATTATACTCACTTCTTAGAAATTTCAACTTTGTGTATGCTTATCTACTTAGATATATATTTCTCTAATCATCCATCTATTTTACTCCCAAGTGCGGTATTGAATAATACAGTATTTCTGACTTTGTAATTAAATGTCATGGCTCAGAAGAGTAGCAACTCATTTCACAACACAGAGCTAGCAAGTGGCACATCACAAATCACAACCCACAATATCCAAATCCAAATGCTGAGTTTTCTTATTGCATCATTAGAGATGTAATGAAGCCTGAGTAGAAATAAATACATTTTAAAATTTTCACTTAAGCTTTTCTAAGGCATGTCATTAAGGTAATTAATAAGAGACTTTATAGGTGTCAACACCTAAACAATTTATTTTTAGATTTAACATGTAAACACATCCTGATAATGATTAAAAGGGAGAATGAGCATCTACATCAATCTGCCTTAAATTACTATGAATTGTTATCTTCTAAGTACCGATTCTTTTGTGTTTTTTATTATAAATATAAATTTATAAGTTGTATATATTGGAATTCCTCAAAGTAAAAAAGATATTGCATTAGGTAGTAATCTTTTAAAATGCTGAAGTTTTCAATCCTTGATAAACAAGTTTTATTAATATTGCCTTGAAGTTGAAAAGGGCTACTTAGCTTTTAGAATGGTAGCTATAGGACCGTAGACTTGACAGGGACCCTGGAAATGAAAGAGTTGACCACGGCTCCAGCAGTCAGCACAGAGTGAAAGCCAGAACCCATGTTTCCCGACTCCTAGTGGGCACCTTTCTGCTCTGCTTCACCCCCCCACATCCTGGGAATGACAGTAGCTCCTTTTTTCCATTTTCTCTTGAATAAGGCCTTAGGGTAAATAAGCAATTGGATACATGACACCAAAAATTTCCCTTGGTTTAAAGTATTTTCATATACTTACATCAGTTTATCCAGGAATTACATATAAATTTTTGTTTGTTTACAAATAATGTCATAATATTTGTCAGATACTGAATAGCAAGTGCACTCACTTTGCAAATGAAAAAAATTAATGAACGGTTGTAAGGGAAGCCCAACATGCGGCGTCCAAACAGACCTGGGGGAAGAGCCATGTGCCATGTGAACACTGTCTGCTCTATTCGTTACAATTGATAATACACTTTTAAAAGCCTATATTTCTACATCATATAAAATGGTAAAAGTAAGTCAATCAACGTAGCTTGACTATATTTATTCAACAGAATTTGGTTGTTTACAGTACTATAAAAAATAGATACTAAAATGCAACACAAGGTAATATGAAGTCTGTCCAGGAAAAGTCCAGCCATTGTTAGTATAATGAGAATGGTTTGTGAGACATCGATGTAACCTGGCAGCCAATGAGAGAGGACTGGACTGCTCATGTGTGAACAATGATGACTTCACTGTATTAGTCAGTGGGTCCGGTAGACAGCATTGAGTGAGCATGTGCACTGTGTGGCCTTTGCATTCAAAATAAGTGAGTAGAGCAACGAATCTGCATCAAGTTTTGCATTAAGCTTGAACATTCCTCCATGGAAACTATTCAGATGATTCAGAAGCCTGCAGCTCTGGGCAGCTGGTGATTGGCAGTTTTATCATGACAACATGCCTGCTCATGCATCATGTTTCATGCAGAGTGCTTTGGCAAAACATCAAATCCCCCAGGTGACTCAGCCCCGCTACAGCCCATATTTGATGCCCTGCAACTTCTGGCTTTTCTCAAAACTAAAATCACCTTTGAAAAGGAAGATATTTCAGACCATTGATGAGATTCAGGAAAATATGACAGGGCAGCTGAGTGGCATTGGGAGAATGGTGTGAGATCCCCAGGTGCCTACTTTGAAGGGGACTGTGGGGTCATTGTCCTGTGTACAATGTTTCTTGTATCTTGTATCTTCTTCAATAAATGTCTATATTTTTCATATTATGTGGCTGAATACCTACTGGGCAGACCTCATATATCAGCAATGTTTAAATAAAATTTGAATGCATGAAAGCATATTTTTCAGTCTCTTTGTAGATTCAACTAATTTTTGTTTTTGTTTTTTGCTTTTTGATAAAACAAAATAATAATTCTATTGAAGGCAGTGAAGTGATTATAACTCAGCGGAGAGCTGATAATAGCCAATGAATCATGAAATCACAATTTTCCTCAGACTCAGGTAAGGGTTACACACTTTAGTGGTCTATGCACTCATCTGGCAAGGCCCCAAGTCACAAGACAAGAGCACCTCAGAGTTAGAGGAATGTGTCTAGGCAGGGGAAATACCCTTTTCTAGAGCCCTGGGCTGTGGGCTCCCCTTCGTTTCCTTTCTCAGTTGTTTCATCAGCGTTACCTAATTTGCTGGTGTAAGTTATGTATAGCGTTCCATTATAATCTTTTTTTATTTCTATAAGATCTGTAGTGATGTCTCCTCTTTCAGTCTTGATTTCTATTCTGTTTTTTTTTTTTTGTTAGTCTGCTTAATATCTGTTCACTTTCATGGTCTTTTTAAAGAACTAACTTTTGGTTTTATTGTTTTTTATCATTTTTATATTCTCGATTTCATTTATTTCAGATTCCATGTTAATTATTTCCTTATTTATGCTAGTTTTGGGTTTAATTTGTTTTTCTTTTTTTAGATTCTTAAGATAGAAGTTTAGGTTATTTGGTATCTTTCTATTTTCAAATATTCACATTTATAGCTATAGGCCTCCCTCTGGCCACTGCTATAGCTGTATTCCATACATTTTAGTGTGTTTTGCTTTTCTCATTCCTCTGAAAGGATATTTTTAAAAATTAGAATTTTGTATTTTTAGAAATTCTTAGAACTATGAATTTCTTTACATTCCACTAAGTAGAAAACATATTTGTCATTTAATGTTGTGAGCAAGTTGCTCATCAGTTTGTTACTTGCTGTCTAATATTTTACAAAATAATTTCCACATTTAAGGAATTACAGTCAAGATTGTCTCACTAGTCAAGCCTTGTTTTGCCAGTTTCTTGAGGAACTCTCTGTCCCACAGTGCATGCATATTTATTAAGTTCTTACTGAATGTGCATATACTCATGTCCTTGTGTTATCATCTTAAAAACAGTCTTTTACATTCAGTGAAGTTCTAGGACTTCCAGAAAATCCAGAACGAACTCCTGAGAGAGAACTGGAGAGTTTACTGTCTCACAATGAAGGGCGATCCATACATTCTGTTCATTCTGATGGAACTGCACCACCTATGCCTTTTTGTTTCTGATTGAATACAGCTTCACAAACTGTATTTGTAGAGATACAAATTGTAGAGATACAGGTGATGGTCCTATTACACATTTATCTTTAAAATATACAAATCACCTTCATGTACTACATGATTTGTTCTATGTTATACTGAAAACACAAGAAAGACTGAGACAAATTCCAGCTTTCCTCTCCAGGAAGGCCCAGCCAGCTCTTAGACAAAGGAAAGTGTGTGCAGGGACAACTTCTGCAGAGATTATGTCAACACTGAAGGGGGACTTTCAGAGAAGGTCCCAAATGTGAATGCATTAGTGAGGAGATAAGGGGAATTTATAGCACAAAATGCATACATTAGAAAAGAGGAAATGTCTCAAATCAATAACCCAATCTCCTACCTTAGAGAAAACTAGAAAAAGAATAAGCTAAACTCAAGGTAACGAAAGAGAATAAATAATAAAGTTACAGTAAAAACATATGAAGTGGAGATTAGAAAAGCTATAGAGGAAAAAATCAATGAAACTGTAGTATGTTCTTTGAAAGGTTGGTATCATGGAGCTACCAGCTGCCCATTGATTGCTTTCCTCCAAGATCTCCCATCATTCCAACAATGTTCTGAGACATGGAGTTCTCTCTTCTCCATTGCAAATAGTCAGTCACTTCAAGTAGAACTGTAGAGCCTGTACTTCTGAAGGCCTGCCTTTCCCACCAGCAGAACCTCGGCTCCACCGCGCCAGAGCTGCCAGGGGTATGGTACTCCCTCATCTTTCCCGTTGTCTCTCCTGATGTGGGACTTCACTCTATGAGCAAGCCATTAAAATCTGTGTATAGGTTTTTGTTTTTCTGAGATAAGTGTCCAAAAGTGCAACTACTGGGTTCTGTAATAATTTCATATGTAGTATTTTTAAGAAAGTGCCAAGATGTTTGCTAAAGTGGCTGTGCCATTTTGCATTCCCACCACAATGTATGAGTGATCCAATTTCTTCCTATACTTTTCTGTATATTGTGTTGCCACTACTTTTTAACAAAATTTTGCTTATTCTGATAATGATGCAAGACACCCATTCTGTCTTCCTTGAAGTAACGGACTGTCACTATCACTTTTTGTATGCCATTTATTAAGCAACTACATGCTACCATAATGACAGAGTAAAATTATAAGGAGAATTTATTTATTAAACAAATACGGATTGGGATTCTGCTTTGTACCTAGCTTTGCCCTGCTCAGGGGGGCACAGCAATGAACAGAACAGATGCAATGCTGCCCTTAGCTGCACGTCCTGGCCTGGGGGGAGACAAGGACCCTGGGCAGGAAGTTAGAACACCAGCTGGGCTAGGAAAGCACACCGTGATTTTGAGAGGAGCACTTTTTTTTTAAGTCACACCTTTTATGGATTTGAAGGAAGGTGTCATCTAAACTGTGACCTGAAAACTGTGTCAAGGTCACTGAAAAAAGACTGGGTTTTGAATGGGAAGAAAAATTGATTCCTACAGGGAGAAGTGAGGATTCTGAAGTCCTCAAATGAGAGAAGAATTACTAGTAAAGTTTAGCTTACTGACTTTTGTCATTTTAATGTCAAAATTATAACCTCAAAAAAGAAAGCGCCCAAAACATAAATATCCAGAATACATCATATAATGTAACATTATCATAAAACATCTTTTAGAAGGCAGAAATATGTAGAAATTAAAAAGATATTTATTTCCCATTGAATAATATTTAGATTATTTTATGAATTAAAATAAAGAAGTAACTTTGAAGATATTAGAAAATAAGATTTGTGTTCTGAATGGTCTTAATCATATAGATTAAAAATGTACATTTTTAAACCTAATATTTTAATATAAGTACATTTTATATATTTTGTATGCATTTATGAAGCATGAGATTCCTCTGGAAATATTATTCTTATTTCATGAGATTTAAAGTTTTAGATTTTTGAGATGACTAGGTATTGATTGAATTCAACATGATGTATCATTTTATATCAAGTCTAATATAAAAATTGTGGAGGGAAACTCTGCCTACATTTTTTCCTATTTTAAAACAAAACCCAAACAATAAAATCATTCTTGAGATTCTGAATATGATGACAGTCATGCATTTCTTCAAAAACAAAGCAGGGAATTTGCTTCAAACAAATACACTTAATATTCCAAGTTGTTGTTAGAAACAGCACACGTGTCAAAAACTTAGCAAAGAGTTAGACAATAAATGTCAATGCATTTTTATTATTTTCTCTATCTGCATTTAAAGTTTTAATCTCAAGTCTAAAACTGTTCTGCAATCAATTAACTCTGAATGCATTTATATTGCTTCCAACTACAACATGAGTTCAGAAAAACCGTTGACAGCCAATGGTGTATGTGATGACATGTGCTCTCTCTTGCTCTTCCTTAGTACACTCCATGGAAACTATAGGTCTCTTGGTTCTGTGGAATAACTTGGAGCAAAAATATTCAGAAGTCCAAGTGGATGTTTGCTCCTAGCCCAGCATAGCTGTTCAATTTGTGCTACATTGTTATGGCAGCCCTCAAAAATTACTACAGACACCCACGGGCAATGCTGAGCTCTCGATTCAGGACAGTTTGTGGCTAACACATTTGGGCCCTTTTCCTCTGGGATGGAAATAGTGTCCCTGAGGTTACCGCAAGAATGAAAAAATCTCCTGAATTTTCAGCTAATAGATGTTTTTCTAAGTGCAAGGTCATAGTTACTAATTAGTTAAACATTTACACAGCAATCACATTTTCCAAGTGGACTAGTTATGTCATAGTACAGCAACATTAATAGGTTCGTAAACATTAACTTCTAATCTGGAGTAAGTCTGCTCCCAGCAATAGCATTCTGATTTAAATGAGGATATACGCTATTACTCTTCAGCTAGAGCTCAAAGGATTCAACCAGTGATCATTGCACATTCATGTCCTTGAATGTGCCCCATATGTCATGATGTCTTCCTGGGAATTTGCCTTTCTTTCTCTACAGTGAAATGCACTGGCTTGATCTCTAGCAATATCTTTAAGTAGGTCATTAAGAAAAACATTCATAGGAATCAGAGGTCAATTCTGGGCCTTTCCCCTTCCAGTTAAATTAGAAAGAAACAGGTCTGAAATTTATCTACTGTGATGTGACATTTGCTTTTAAGATATTCAGTACACTTTTCAAAATTACAGTTACCAACACAAACATAATATATTATGTTCTGAGTATACTTGACATTTTAGAATTACATACTGGCTACTTAATTTTGTTTATTCCATGTTTTGAAGTAAAACAATACATTTGAAAAGTTTTTGTTTTTGTTGTTGTTGTTTCTCTCTAGATAATCCATAAGTTAGGTTAAAATTTCTGGATCCCACACATCTGGGAAGGTTTTGTGTAGCTTTGGTTTTTGTGACCTGAGGTATTGTGCCACTCTGAAGTTATTGTTGAAATTCCCATTATGAATACTTCCTTCAAGTTTTCCTTGTTCAATAGTGATTAATACACACCTCTGATTGTTATCAAGAGCTGTGTCTAAATAGTTAGGGTTACCATCAGGAAATCTGTATGCTCACTGAGCCTCCGTTGATGGGCCCATCGGGTTGCTTTACCTCACATTTTTCTACCTGGCTTTGGAAAGGAATGTTATTGAGAGGGATTTGGAAATTATGCACTATTTACTTATTTGCCTAATTTTTGGCAAACTTACATTCAATTAATAAAGTCCAAGTGCTAAGTTAATAGTTACAAAAGCAATTGGCTTTGGATAGTTTATAGAAATAGAGTAGAAACAAGTTTGTTGGTGAGCCTGGAATTTATAGTTTTAACAATGGCTCTGTTGTCCACAGAAGTTGAACTCATGTGGCAGTAAACAGTACCTCTTAGTGTGATCCTTAGCCTCGATAATTTATAGCACATACAGGCAAAGAGCAGGCGTGCAGTAAGTGATGCAGTCTAAAGTGGTGCATTTAAAGCAAAGTGAGCAGCACTGGCTGATGTGGCTCAGTTGATTGGAGCGTAGACCCATAACAGAAATGTTGCAGGTTCAATTCCCAGTCAGGGCACATACCTAAGTTGTGGGTTCCATACCTAGGCCTTGACCTCCAGTTCCAGATGTGTACAATCCAGATGTGTCTGGGCACTTAAGGGACGCAACCAATGATGCTTCACTTTTGCATTGATATTTCTCTTTCTCCCTTCCCCTCTCTCTGGAAGCAATGAAAAAAGTGTCCTCAGGTGAGCATAAAAAAATGTCACACCAGTTATTTTTATGAAGCATGTTAAGATAAGAATGGATAAGGAGGACTATAATTTTTAGGGAAGGATACTAGTCCAGAAGGGATGAAAATGTGGATATGCTAAATGAGAGTTTAATTGTTTATTAGTGGTAAGACACCAATAATGGATTATTTAGAAAAGTTGTTTGGATGTTTATAGTGATTTAAATGATTGTGTAATATTTTATAACATCTTCATAAGAGTACTAAATAAGTCATCTGTCTATCTATTAATTATCTATCTGTTTATCTATTTTGTAGTTACCTCTGGTTAAAATGTGGGTTAGATGTTGAAATCGATAATGTCATACATATAATAAGTGGGCTCAGTTTTATTATTGACATAATGAGGTTTTTGTGGGAGAAAGGGCAGGATAGGCTCTCAAGCTAGTCTGAAAATAGCCTTAGAGAGCCAGGTGGAGGAACCGGCGTGACTTTATTTATAGGTAGGGCGTAGAGCCAGGCTGAGGGTTCCTGCCTGAGAGCTTGGCTTGTTTGTATGGTTTGAACTTCTCACACAGCAGAGAGAGCACCTGAGCATTTTCACTGACTTCACCAGAATAAAGTTGGAAAGAGAAGGGTGGAGGGGGAAGACTGCCAGTAGTCAAACATCAAAAATGGAGACAGACCCTTCATTACATTCCCTTAATGGTGTTCAAGTGAGTCATAATTGACCTTCCACAAATTTTTGAGGGTCTTGTCCCCTTTCTTGAGTTAACTAAAAATGTCCCACAATTATTAAACCCCACTTGGAATTCTGTGTTTCTAAACACCTCTACAATTCGGACGCGATGTTTCCCATAGGAAACCAAAGGCTGGAAAGGTTGGTCTGTGCAACGTCAGACCCGGTTTCTGGCACGATCATCAGGAAGCCACAATGGAGAAAATGAGTCTGGGTTCTTAGAGAAACTTTAAGACTGAGAAAGAAACTGAGTACATTTTAAAAATTGTAGTTAAAACAGATCAACTTGAAATACTTTGACCTTTGTTTTGTCAAAATTGTTACACTTAACTAATTGGAAGAAGATAATGACAACATTCAAAAATGTGTTAACAGTGGGTTTAATTCTAATGGGAAGAGGTAGACTAGAAGATAGGGTTTTCACCTTTCAAGAGAAAATATCCAAATAAAATTAACTCGGGTAAATAATAATAACAACATAAATAGCAGAGCAGACTTATGTAATAAGCAAAACCAACACAGCCCAGCAGCTAATTGAACTCCCAAATAGCAATAGTAATACATTTTTACAACAAAGTTCACAATTGGAAGGTAGATGGATCTCTAAAAAATTAAATAAAACCCTTAACTCTTCCTAAAATTCTATGACTTATGTTGATATTCAGAGCAGAAATATATAAATCTGAAGGCATACCATAGAAATAGTAGAAAGTTATGTTGGAAAATAATGTAAGTGCTAATTAGATATGGTTTACATTTTTTAATTAAAAACATTTGATCGTGAAGCTGATATTTTACTTGTGGAAAATGAATAGTATACAGTGGACTCAAATTTACAACCTGTGGGCTCCAAAATATCCCTCTGATTGTTTTTGGAGAATGTAATGGAAAAGGGTTAGAAGAGTCATAATTAAGACAGACACTAATTGGATTTTAAACTTTAGTGTCCCAGTGGTATAGTAAATGAAAATGATCAAATTAGCCTTCAAGTATTTTCATTTAATTATTTAACCACAAATGGTCTCCACAAAGTTCAGCCTGAGTAAAACAGTTGTGTGATTTCCAAACACAAAGCATCTACCACTGGTTTTGTGGTAGTGGAGGCACCGTTTGTTCAGCTCCTGGCTCAGGAAGTTCCACTCTAGATATTGGATATGTTGGTCACATGATACCATGTCTCAAGGTCTGAGCCTAATTCCGAACCATGGAGTAAAGCCAAACAATCCACAAGAGAAGGAAAAACTATGTGGGACAACACTGAGTCTTCTATTCTTAGTTAAATATTAAACTGATTTTTCCCAGATACTTTCTCAGTAAACCCACTATAATTTGGGTAAGACTGTTGCCAAACAAAAGCAGACAAGTTGTATGAAAGTATTCTCTACTATCCCTTTACTTCTACTCTCCAACAGTATGGATTCAAGTGCTGATTGATTTATTAGATCTTTGTGCAAGACACAGAAAATCAATGCAAGAAAAATAATGCAAAATATAAGTGGCCACAAAAGAGTTTATGTGTGTCTAAAACTATTATAGAGGGGAGTTTGGATATGATTTTATCTCAAAAGTAAAATGCTATTTTGTTCCAAGCTTCTATAAACTCTGTCTTGATCACAATACTTAATGGAAGAGAAGAAAGTAAAACAGTAAAATTTATTTTAACAAAGAAAACTCTTCAAAGAGTAAAAACTATTTAATCTGGTTCATTTGAAAATGTCAAACAGCTATTTATTTTTTAAGATAACCATTTCAGTTTGAGATAAATATAGATTTATATGCATTTTGAAGAAATAATGCAGAGAAACACTATGTACTCTTTACCTAGTTTCCTTCTATGGCAGTGTCTGCAAAATTATAGTAAATATCACAACCAGAATGTCGACATTAATAGTCAAAATACAGAACACATCAATCATCATGATAATCACCTGTCTTTTTATAGCCATAACCCTTCCTTCGCAGTGCCTACATCTTCCTTAACCATTATCAACAACTAACCTGTTCCCTTTGTGTATAATTTTCCTAGTTCAAGAACATGATAAAATGGAGTCATACAGTATGTAACCTTTGGGAATTGTCATTTTTTAATGAGCAGAATTCTCTGGAGATTCAGCCAGGTTGTTGTGTATGTCCCTACAGGTAAAGTGCCATCTCTCCTACTGTTTTCAAGATTTCTTTTTTGCCTTTAGTTCTCATGTGTTTAATCATAATATGTCTTGGCATAAATTCTTTTAGGTTTATCATATTTGTAGATCATGTGGCTTCTTAAATATGTAGGTTTGTGTCTCTTTCCAAATGTAGGAAGTTTTAGCATTTTTTTTCTTCAAGAGGTCTCTGGTGACACAAATGTCATATCCTTTGTTACAGTCCTACTGTTTCCTGAGGCACTATTCTAATTTTCCATGTTCTTTCTCTCTGTGTTGTTTAGTTTGGGTATGATAAGTCAGTGATGCAACCGCAGAGCTTGAAGAAATTATACCTCATATTGGGATTTTGAACCTGGCCTTTGGGGAGAAAATGCACCCTCTAAAATTCAAAGTAAATTCTTCGTGTGGTGTGTTTGTTTTCTGGGGAAATGTCCATAAAGCTTACTTCTTTCTAAAAATGGTCCCCACCACTCTCACACCTGCATACCAAGCTATTCACAGAACTGATGATGTCCTCCAAGCTTTATTCTTTAATGGCACTCCCTTTGTTCCTGTCCTTGTCCATCACTCCTTGCCCACGGAGAATTACTTTTTCAAAAAGCAAAGGACATGTAGAATGTGTTGCCACTTCCAGCTAGATGAGTGTTGCTAATCATGAGTGAGATCTGCACTTAAGAACAAAGAATCCTCAACCTTGGAGAGATGACACATCCTGATTGTGGAGGGTGGTGTGGAGATGAGATTGAATGGGTAACAGACACCAGATATGAAGTCCCCTCAGATGAAGCCGGGCTCACATCTTCTGGTTCACTTCCACAGCGAGGCCCAAGCCTTGCTGAAGTCCATTTAATTCCATGAATGTATCACCCTCTTTCTTCCCACCACTGCACAGGTGACTCCATCATCTGTCACACCCATGTGCATGCACAGTGGGCATGTGAAACTCACAAAACAATTCTCTAGGAAAGCCTAACACCAATAGATAAACACAAAGCAGAGATAACTTTCAAGAGAAATGTAATTGACCAAGAGTGAGTAAATCACAAATAGAAAATCCACATGAAACAATAACCTAATTACTATTGTATGCATTGTCTATTGCCAATTAAGTAAGTGAACACAAGCTTGGTGGCTTAAAACAACACAATTTTAACCTGTTACATTTCTGGAGACCAGAACTCTGAAATCAGTTCACAGACATTCATCTTCTCTCCATGTTCTCACACTGCAGGAAGGGAAGAAGCGAGGGGGGTCTCTGGGGTCTCTTTCATAAGGGCACTGATTCCATCCTGGGGGCTTCACAATCAGAATCTAATCACCTTTCAAAGACCTCACCTCCAAATAACAAATCATCACACTGGGGGATAGATTTCAACGTAGGAATTTGGGAGGACACAAACATCCAGTCCATTGCAAATTCCCTCCCCAGCACAGCCTTGCCACCACAGGCCCAGAGCTGGAGATGAGCATTAGTTAAAGAACCAAGTATGTGAGGAGAGATGGAAAGCGATGCCCATTGTAGCTCTCCTGTTATATTAAATTAGTATAAATAAGCAAATATATGTATATAAAAATATATGTACATATAAATATATGTATATATACATATATTTATTATTATACCGTATTATTACTTATATGCATGCAGACATATATACATGTTATGTATTATTCTATTATCACACATATACATATTATATGTTGTTATATCATTGTATACATGCATATGTCAGATGCATATGTGCACATGCATGTTTATTATGCATATATAATAACATATATTGTATTACTGCTGGTATGTCATTAATATATATTATATTATTGTATATATTCATCTTACACATGCATGTGTATGTGTGCACATGCATAACACATGTGTATATATGCATGCACGTACATATAGAATCATGTCTGTGTGATATTTATTGTGTGTATGCATGTATATTTGCATGTACATGTGTGTGAAATGTATGCATGCATATATAGTCTATCTTTAATAACAGAATGGACAGATACATTGTAGCACATACATACAATGGAACAATAAACACTTCACATTCCTGAACTAGCACTAGATGTATAAACATAGATAAATTGCAAATATCTGATGAAAAGAAAACAGAAATTGGAGGAATATATACATGTGATACAATATTATTCATAAACTTTGAAACATAAGCATACAACTTACTAACATGGTACAGCCATGGGCACTCTAAACAGAAAAATACGGGGAGCCATTAAACCTGGGAGGTGTTGGGAATGAGAAGGGGCACACAGGGGTGTTTCTTCCTTCCCTGACTAAATGTCTGGAGCAAGGGCGTTGAGCTCTGTCGGAGCTGGGTGAAAAGCACGCGCCACTCACTGCACTGTTCTCTGCACTGCGCGGTGCATTAGAAACACTTCACAGTGAACCCACCATGAAAACGGCAGTGCAGCGAACGTGTGCAGGGTGAGAGGAGCTGGGGGCGGGGCAGCAAGCCCGGTGACACCTTCTTTTCTCCGATTTGTGTCTCTCCTGCTGCATTCTGCATTTTTCCTTTTGGTAGATAAAACAAATATATGTTAAATCATCACAATGGAAAAACGAAAGGAGAGAAAGAGGGAGACGGAGGTGTTGGGGAAAGAGAAGGTACCTAGGCGGCAACATCCACACAGAGACTGAGGCAGCAGGATGAGAGGAAGGTGGGTGGGAGTGGAAGGACAGATTTCTTTCTTGCTTTTGGTTCTTGCTTTTGAACAAAGAGGGCAGTTTCTCCTTCTCTTCTGGGAAAACACCCAAGAGCAATAGGATCACAGGAAGCCTATATGCAAACTCTATATTTGATGAACTTAGGAGACATCTGCAAGCCTAAACCACAGGCTGTGAGGAAGGGATGCCAAGCGCAGAGCAGGCAAAGGCTGCAGAAGGTGCTGAAGGCAGGACTGGAGACAGCAAAGCTCAGGTGGCTGGCACCATGCCACTTGAAGTCAGTTACACTCCGTAGAGAAAATCCCACAATCCTGTTAAATGAGAAAGTGTACATAGGTGGTAGAAGGAGAATCAGTGAATACATCTTAGTGTGATGTCAGGAAACAGGAAAGATGGGAATAAACATGGAAATGGAGCTCGGTGGTCCTTTCAGGTTGCTACTTTGCATGGCTGGGACAGTAAACAGAGGGCGGCTGCATGGTGAAAATCTCTACCTCGTTGATGCTGATGTGGGGGAGGAGAAAGGGTGAAAGAATGCACTTTTATATGTACGGGCCTGTACAATTAGGTGAATAACTCAATATCATGGTCCTGACCTCTCTCAAGATGTTTCTCAACACACTCTTAGAGCAGGAAAACTAACCTATTCCAAATCTGAGTTATATGTAAACAAGAAAAATCATCATACTAGACACTATATAGACACTGTGAAGAGAAGGAGGAGAGGGCAGGAAATCAAATGGCCGGAAGAACTCCCACCAGCAGGATGTCACCATTGGGCAAAGGAAATTCAGATCAAATATACTGACTGTGTGCATGTACGTAGTTCTTAGCCAGTGGGGTATTGGCGCAGCTTTGCCACTCGCAAGAACAGTTGCTCACATTTCCTCCCAAGTCCAAGATCACTGACATTGCAGGGGTGGCTTGAAACTGGTCCTGGCAATGGTGTACAGCATGGAAACTAACAAACGTTGCAAATCCGGGTATCTGAATTTTGTTTTTCCTTTGAAACACTGATTACTAAACATTTATCTGCACACCAGTGGTGCTCATTATATACCTGGAATTGATTCCTCTCTCTCCTTCTCTTTCTCTGTTTCTCCCAGTCTGTTTTCATAACAGAAGACAGCTAATTCAAGGTGACACAAGTGTGTAAGTGGCAAAGCCAGAACTTAAACACAGGCTGTTAATCTCCATGATCTGTATTCTTCATCATTGTAAAATATGGCCAGCCATGAATTTAACATCAAATCAACGACAACATTGTGAAACAGTCACCTTAATAAAAATGAGTACAATCCCAAGATACCATGATTAAGGAAAGATATGGCCTGACAAGGAAGTAAAACAAAGCAAAAGCCAGAGAACATAGGATAGAAATAATCAACCAACCAACTGATCAGGAGACAAATAAAAATAAATCTACTAAACAATTGAAAGTCAAACGAAAGATATCTTAGAGAAGAACAACAGCATCGTTGTTGAAAACAGAATAAAACTGCAAAAATAAAAAGTAAGCAAAATTCTAGAAATGACAAAAAGTTTTAAAAAGGTTGGAGAGAGAGATATGTAAGATAGAAAAAGAAGAAGGAATGTGTGATCATTGGTAACCCTTCCCCAAAAGAGGAACAAAAATAACAAATAATAGCAACCAAATTATGTAAATGTATTATTTCTGAGAATTTGCCAGACATAGAACATGATCTCAACCTGCAGCTTGAAAAGGCATACTATATCCCATAAAAAGAAGAAGCATGTATGTATATTCTAGCACATTTGCTAAACTTCCAGTAAAGGATCAGTTTAATATTCAAGCCAAATGATCAAGTCACTATTACAGTGGAAAAATCAGGCTGGTCTTGCACTCTTCTGTGGCCATATTCAGTGTGAGAAGTCAGAGCAACCAATTTACAGAATTAAAATCATGAGACACTAGAATTCCATATCTAGTCAGAAAGGCTGTATATATTTTTCTACAGTCAAAATAAAAACTTTACCTAAGCAAGGATGTCACCAATGCCCTGTGGCATCCCTTGTAGGCTGTCCATATGTATGAGTGTCTTTCTTTGCCATTCTGTCCTAGGACCAGAGTCCTGGATCTCAGATGGGCGTACCCCCAGAAGAAAGACTCCGTTTCCTCAGACATGTCTGCAGCTCAGATTCACCATCTCAGCCCCAGGCAGACTATCAATTCTATTTCTTTTACAAGTCAAAGACACATCTGAATCATCTTCACTGCTTTTGTAGATATTCTCTTCCTTAAGACAAATCTAATTCTGTCATACACATAAACACTTAAAAAACCACACCATCGAGCAAAAAGTGAAATAAAAAAGTACTGTGAATATTAAGTCCAATATTCTAAATGAAACTAGTTAACAGGAAATGTCACCTTACTATAATATGCATAATGAATTGTGAAGTCTGTCAATAAAGGCAAAGAAATAAAGAGGTTTCCATATTAGGAAATCTTGTAACATGTTCATCTTTTAACATGATGATAGATTAGACATTCTTTTCATTAACTATTCACTATTCACTATAAAAAATTATCAATAAAATAGGAACATGTTATATATAAACAAGTAAAACAGCATAATTCCATTTAGATTAAAGTAAAAAGTAGGGGAGTTTTTCCTTGTCCCAATTATTAGAATTGCCCTGGAAGTATTAGCCTTTGAACTTGACAAAAGAAGTCATAACAGCAGTGAAAAGTTTTGAGTGAAATATTATTTTGTGAATTTTATAAATTTTTTAATATGGAAAGTTGAAGAAGGTCAACTTAAAGAATATTTCTGATGACTGTCTATAAATAAAATTGATATACCAATATCAACCTAACACATATACTGGAAGAAATACTGCATTTACAAAAGTTACAAAATGTCAAGATAACAAGGGACCAACTTAAGGGATGCACATTACATGAAAAACATTTTAGAACTCAAGCATGAGACACTAAAAAAATTAAATGAAATATATATCAGTTTTGGGTAGAAATATGATAAAAACTAATCTTAAAAGAACATGTATTTTGAAACTTCCCAATATTTAAGTATAATTTACATAGAGAAAAATTCAAATATCTTAAGTGTATAATTGGATGAATTTTGGTGGTTTTATATACACACACATGAGTCTATCTCTCCAACCAAAATACTATCATTGCTGAAAGCTCCGTTTGACAGTCAATTACATCCCCCACACTACCTGCAGCCACTGCAGGGATATCTGTTTCTATGTATCAGTTCTGCCTGTCTTCGTGCTACACGTAAGTGAAATAATACAATACATATTCCTTTTATGACTGGTTTCTTTTGCTCGAGATAACATATATCAGATTCTCCCCTGCTGCTATAAGCATAAACAGTCCTTTCCTTTCTAAAGCTGAATGGCGCTCTGTTTTATGACTGGGCCTCAGTTTGCTTCCTCGTCTTCCTGTTGATGGATTTCCAAGTCATTCACTTCTGGCCCTTATGTCCTGACAAAGGCTTGTATCCAGAATATGGAAACACAGCCACTAGAATGGATATAATTTAAAAACTGACAGCAACAAATGTTAGTGAGAATGTGGAGAAACTAGAACTCTCATATATTGCTGGTGAAGTATAATATGATAAGAGCATTTTGGAAAATGTTTTTGTAGTTTTTTGTAAAGATAAACATAGACCTGCCCTATGATTAAGTAATTCTACTCTAGCTAGTTATCTGAGAGAAGTGAAAACATATGTCCACAAAATAAATTGTATAAAAATGTTCATAGTGTTCTCATTAAACACAGTCTTATTTTATTGTGATTTTACTTAAAATGTGAATTAGAATTAATTTTAAATAAAAAAGTAATAATAACCATAAATTTTGCGGAAATAGGCAGAACATTTAATGACTGGCATTTCAGTCATTAAAAGTTGACAAAAGTTACAAAAACATAACATGGTGGTAATTGCATGGAAGGACTGGTAACTTTTGGGAGGAAAAGCCAACAATGTAGAGATATACCAGTACATGCAGGGATTTACCATTTCACAAAAGTGGCATGAAAATGGGGAAGAAACGATAATGGATTGCTGCTTAACCTTTCACATTAAGGCAAATGAGCACCTATGTTATAAAAGCAGAATTAAGTTTAATTTTCTAGCTGACAGATTATATCACAATAAATTCCATGAAGATCAAAGTTTTAACTCACATGTTCAAAAATAAAACAAGTGTTCAACCCAATATCCTGTTCCCAACAGATGTGGATGAAAACTAGATAAATTTCAACAATTTATTGCAAACTATAAAAATTTAGGATAAGTCTCGGCACATTATGGAGTATCTACCAAAAACCTGCTTAATGGTGGAACATTAAAAGCAGATTCTAATGAGTCAGTAATGTTCACTTTTCTGGTCTAAATTCAAAATTGCACACTATCCTTGTCCACTAGGCAAGACAAAAAACAATAAATAATAACATCATGAAAAGTGGAAAGGAAAACAAAAATTTGTCATAGAGACAATGCTGCCTGTATAGAAAACCTAGAAAACCTTCCACATCTATGGATTAATTATTATAGCTAATGTGTTATTTAGTTCAAACTATCAAATGAGATGAATATATAAAATAAAGAACATTTATATTAGTCACTTGTTCACACTTAGAAAGTTTAATTACAAGAAACATTTCTAATAACAATAAGATTTAAGCTACCTGAAAATAAATCTAGCAAATAATGTTGTAAGAATTTAAGGAAGAACATGATAATGCTTGATTAAAAGACATTGATAGAGCCCTAAATGAATGGGTACAAACATAAAATTTATAACTGTCAATTACCAACTGATTATATATTTTCCATAATTACAACTAAAATTCCAAAACATTTTCACCATTAAAATTGTTCAGCAGATTTTGAAAGAATAAAGCACTGCAAATAGCCTGGGCATTTTAAAGAACAAGGTAAGGGGGTTTGTTTCACATTATCAAGGCATTACAAAGCTGGTGGTACCTCAGCAAAAAATACAATGAAGAAGAACAGAAAAGCTAGAGAGAGGTTCCCACATTGTGGGAAACTCAGAGATGACAGCAGTAGCGCGTAGCTCTGCGGAAAGGAAATTTCAGTAAGTAAACTGCTTTTAATTTTAAAAAAAGGATTGCTACTGTATTACAAAACAATCAACTTCAAAAGATTATGCAAGTATATAAATGTGAAAAGAAAATGTGTAAACATTTCAAATACCTTAACAAGCCAGTGAAGAAGAGTTGAATAATATGGAAAGAATGAACTGAAGAAAATGATCGGTAATTTCTTCTTTATTACTTAACTTTTAGAATTTTGTTCAGCAAAAGTCACAATTAAAATAGCAAAAAATACAATCAAGAGATTTTCCAAGCTATAAAACCAACAATCAAAATGCAGAAAAAACTGCCAACAATAAAAACAAGACAAACAGCAAAAAAATGAATAATATGTAAACTGCAAGTTTTCAGAAGTGGCATGGCAGATAAATAAGTAAATAGATGCTCAGTCAATCTAACAATCAAGGAACACAAATTAAAATCATCAGGAGATTTCCTTTCCTATTCCTCAGACAGGTAAAATCACAGATTTTCAATATATGGGTGTTGGTCAAGATGGAGACTCACATGAACGATGAGGAATCTTGGTGGGACTGGAATGGGCCTGCCTACTTTGCAGAGCAGTAGCTTTGTGCCTGAAATGCTGCAAATGCACAGGCTGTATACACACCAACCCCTTGTCTGCACGTGTTCACTCTACGTGTTCACAAGGAGGCGTGCACATGCATGTTCATAAGAGAAAGGTTTGAACAACCAATTCTGAATCGAGGTACATAACTTCAACAGCAGAATCAACAGCCAATATATCCAGGTAGAGCCTCACCATCTATTGCAGGGGTGTCAAACTCATTTTCACCAGAGGCCACGTCAGCTTTACAGTTGCCTTCAAAGGACTGAATGTAGTTTTAGGACTGTATAAATGTAGCTGCTCCTTAACAGTTAAGCAAGAACTTGGTGCTGCCGCTGGGTAGAAACAAGGTGCTGGGCCAGACAAAACAAGGTGGAGGGCCGGATTCGGCCCCTGGGCCTTGTGTTTGCCACCTGTGATCCATTGCATTGGGACTATCCACAAATTAGGGCAACAAAACCAACACAGGAGGCTCTTACAGACAGGATATTTGCACCACATATTTTTTACATTTTATTTTAATTGTTGTTCAAGTACAGTTTTCTGCCTTTTACTCCCATGCCAGCCCACCATATATATTTATGAACCATTTAGATAAAGTAAGAAGAAAATATATACTGTTCCAAGATAAAGGGTATACATGATAAGTATCAAAAACACATAGGAATAATAAATGATAAATTCAGGGTCATGGTCAACTCTGAACATGGGGGGTGATGTGGGGTGAAAGACTTTCTCAGGGACTTCAACCCTGTGAGTGCAGTTTGACCTCAATGGACACCTGTCTGGTGGATGCGTGTTCCTTGAAGGCTGAGAGCCTTCCCCTAGTTGCCCTGCCCCCACTTTGCCTTAAGAACTCTTAATCACAGGGAGGTTCTCCTCAGAGACCACCTCCTTTTGGACTGGAGTCCTACTTTCATCCATGGGCTTAAGCACCCCCCTGCACCCACTGCATTTTCATGTTTTTATAACAATGTACCCATTTACATCAGCCATAGGACTGACGCTGGAGTCAATATTAGAAACCAGTGTTCATATTATGAAGTACCTTAGATGCCAGTCGCCATCTAAACAAGTCATACACATTAATTTCCAGATTGTAGACTGGCTCAAAGTCATGCGGGTATCTGGTTTTGAAAAAATCGATATTAATTTTTATGTGACTAGCAATCACATAGCTTTTATTATGGGCCAATAAATATTCTAGATGCTTTCTGCATTAATTTCCTATGACTGCTACAGCACATTATCACATGCTGGGTGGCTGAAAATAATAGAATTTTATTCTTTCACAGTTCAAGAGGCCAGAAATCTAACATAAGGTGGGTCAGGGGTGCTTTCTTCTGAGGCCCTGAGGGGCATCTAGTCCAAGGCTCTCCACTGGTTTCCAGGATCTCCCGCAATCTCTCTTTCCCTGGCTTGTACACAGCATTGCTCCAATCTCTCTCAATCTCTGCACTGTGTCTCTCCTCTGTGTCTCTCATGGTGTCCTTTCTCTTCTCGAAAAGACACATCATTGGATTTAAGGCCCACTTTAAATCCAAGATAGTGTCATCTTGATACCCTGAAGTACTTACTTCTGCAAAGATCCTAATTGTAAATTGGACCAAATTCTGAGCTTCTTGGTAAACACAAATCTGGGGGCACACTACTCAACCCACTGCACTTTTCAGATATTTAATCATTTCTTTCTATAGTAAGTCCCTGAGGAAAATACATATTATTGTTCCCTATTTACAGATGAGGGGACCGAAAGCTGGGATTTGAACAGACACTGTTGGGCACGATGTCCATGGCTCTGGGCACTTTTTCACGCTCACAAAAAGTTGGGTAGCTGCCCTGCACTCCTTCCTGGGCTCACAGCTCCTTGCTGTCTCTCAGCTGCGTGAAGCAGGCCCACAGACACTGACTGACGCTTACCTGTACATCAGCTAGGGCCCCGCTCTTACCACTCCCCACCCAAATGCAGTGCAGAAATGTGCCACCTGCACACACACAAGAACCCAGAGGTCACGGTTTTCCAAATTAAAGGCTGGGCTTTGAAGTGATCTGTGCAGATACACATGTGAGCACGAGGAGAGATGCTGCGTTAGATCAGGATGGCAATGAAGCCAGGGAGGCTGTGAACTGGACCCACCCTTAAATCGTTTTGGAATCACCTGTGGCAGAGAAACCAGCAGAGAAAATAGGTACCTACTTTTCAGGGGAAATGTGAAAAACACTGGCTACCATCTCCTTGAAAATAGTGTGTTCTTTAACTTTTGTTTGAACTTGAACTACACCCTCCCAGACTTGCATCCCCAGATCTGAGAAGACTGGGAGCACTGGAACCAAGGAGGGAGCACTTGGCTGCAGACTGGGCTCAGCCTCCACTGACACTGTGGGACTGGAGCAACCTGCTCTCCTCAGTTCCTGCATCTGTGCAGCAGAGAGCCTGGCCCAGGAGAGGGGGAGTTTGATACCCAGCCATTCTCTCCACTGATTCTCAGTCTAGGTGGAGGGAGGGGTGCCTGTGTGAGCTCATCCAATTGGGGAGACACCCCTGCACCCCATCTTCAGGCCTGGGAGGCCACTGTGCCCTGCACACCCTCTCGGGGCTCCCAGTGTGGTGGTGGTGGGGTAATCACCCCCCTGTGTGCTGGGTTCACAGCTGCAGCTCAAACCTTATAATACCCGGGAGGAGCGATTATCTGCTGTCATGCTTTAATTCTTAATTAAAACAAGACCCAGCACTAAAATAGGATTGGGGAGCGGATTATGCTCCTCTCTGGTGAGACAAGGGGTATGGGGCTCCCTGAGAGCTGGGGTCAGGCCCCCAGCCCTCACAGAGCAGAGAGGCACTCAGCTGAAATCTTGGCGCTGCATAAATCACTGAGGATTTCCCCAAAAGCAGAGGTCCTGGGACTTTGTGACGTCAACAGCACTCTGGGGCACTTTCAGGTTCATACTCTTTTAACCTTTTAAGTAGACTTGTGAGCTATGTTCTCATTAGCAGGTTTCTGTGGAGACTGAAAAGGAGGGGCTGGGTCTCATCACACTCATTACAGAAAATTAGAATAACTGGTGTTGTATTTAATACAGGCTGGCCAAACCTGCAATTAAAGAAAGTAATTTTAAACCATGGTGAAATATTAATATTTAAAGTGTTTCAAGGACAGAAATCTAATTAACACAAGTTAAAGAAAAGCCTTAAAGATTCTAATTTTATGATCTTCTTAAATAAAAATTAACCTGATTAGAGTTCTCTCTTAAAGGTTACATTTATTAAAAAGTTCCAAGCAATTTAACTACAATGGGTTTCGACAAGACAGCTTCCTGTCTGCACAAGCCTCTCTATTTTTAAACTTTATGAGGCTCTTCTGGCCAAGTTTTGTAGCAGTTAGGATGAAAATCCAGATGCATAGCACCCTTTAAAAAGAGGAGAAAAAAGGAGGAGGAGGAGGAAGAGGAAGAAGAAAGGAAAGTAATCAATTTGGTATCAAATTTATTCCAAAGCAGAGAAGTGCATATATAATTTTTTTTTTCTGATGGTGGAGAAAAGACATGCAGAGAGGTCAAAGGTCACACAAAGAGGAGACAGTATTGTGTAGAAACTGTCACGCATCACCACCTATTTTGACATGCACGGGGCCGTTTGTTGTCTGTCGAACATGCAAATTAAGTGCCTGCTGTCATAGCCGGCCGATATCTGAAAGTGGAAAATGAGACCACCTGTAACCAGTGAATGGAGTGATGGACAAGCATTCAGGGCTCGTCATCTTGGAGGCCATTCACTCCACCTTCGAATTGCATATGACATGTAAAAATCTTTTCTTAATATTCACAACCGGGAAGTTTGGGGAATTATGGAGGCTTCAACTGCTGCATGTAATGGCTTCTCCAAGCAGACAGCTGTGACTGGGAGCCAGCTTGATAATTAGGTGTCCAGGAAGATTTTATGCTATGAATCAGTTAAAAGGGAGAAAAGAAAAAGAAAATAATGGCAAGCAAAACTCGCTGGGATGGAAATTGCATTAACCCTTGTGTGTCTTTTTCTGCTTGTACGCTTTCTAGGAACCAGTATTAATTTTCTAGAGACAGTGTAGTCACACCTCTCTGTTCCAGGCTTTAATTTGTCCACATGCCCCGATGCGTAGAATGTAATAACCAGGGAATTCGGGCGACTGTCCAGGAAAGGGTCAGTCAGCAGTAAATGCGATTCCTCTATCCAAAGTAACACAGGGCTTGTTCATATGCACTTGGATATTTCTGTCAAAATAAAATTTTTGAGAGGTGTATTCTATCAAAATAATAGACAAGAACAGGGAGTGATGGCTGCCTTCATGCAAATCAAAGTGCTTAATATGCAGCTTCAGTAGTTGTGTGGTATTCCTTCAGCAGATATTCATGCTTGCCTGTTGGAAGTGGCACCCAAAGTGGCATCTATGCAAAAAGAGACAGGAAATAAAGTTTGATTGAGGACTTTGTACTCCGTGCATTTAGATTGGAATTGAAAAGTGAAATACCCTGAGCGACATTTAAAATGATTTTGGCTAATTTAAAGTGAAACGGTTGTTTGTCTACCATCATCATCCCTTTCCTCTTCAAATGCCAAGTTCCCAGCTTTCCCAAGCTGAGTGTAATTGGTGAAATCCAGACTGGCATCTCTCCAGATAAAGCTTCTCCCTCCTCCAGGGCCCCTCGGTGAGCCCAGAGCCCAGTGCTGATGAATTGCACCAAATTCAGCCAAATCTGGGGGGTCTTCAACTAAGCGTGGGATTCCCTGGTTCCATTGTCCCCCTGGTCTTTCTCTGAGAGTAATAATAGAAGTACCTTGATCCAATGGTGTGGACAAAATTAGACAGTTCCTTCTTTCAAGGAGGCCATAAGAGTCACAAGCATGGGGTTGGCCAAAAAGTTCATTTAGTTTTTTCCATACGATGCTATAGTAGCACTTAGTTGTCTTTAACTTCATTTGAAACAATTTTGTTAGACTGTATTGTGGCAGCTGTCTTATGAGCATGCAATTTTTGTACAGCCATTTTAATATTGAAGATGGAAAAAGGTATGCAATATTTTCAGCATATTATGCTTTATAATTTCAAAGCAGGTAAAAACACAACTGAAACACAGAAAAAGATCTGTGCAGTGTGTGGAGAAGAAGTTATGACTAATGGAATGTGTCAAAAGTAGTTTGCAAGGTTTCTTGGTACCATTGACATTTTGGCCAAATAATTCTTTGCTGTGGGGCTGTCTCATGCATTGGAAGATGTTCAGCAGCACCCCTGGCATCCACCCACTGGAAGCCAATAACAGGAGATAGCCAACATACTCACAATATCCAGATGAATAAAGTTATTGGTGAAAATGAAAAAAATGTCTTTTATTTTATGGAAAAAAAACTAAAAGGACTTCTTGGCCAATCCAATAGTTTCATTTAGGGTGTAGGTTGGTGTGAAAATAAGTCCCCACATCAGGGTTGAGGTAGGATGATTTCACCTTTTTCCATGGAAAGATCACAAGATTTTTTTAAAAATTGTGTTCTGAAAGGGGGAGTCCACCATTCTTTACACGTCAGCTCCATATATGATTTTAAGTTTCATGTACTTTTTGGGAAGTAGCTGTTATTTGTATTACTTCCTATCTTAATGGTGCTAGTACAGAAAAGTCAAAGCACTAATAATGGCACAGTCTCTCTCATCTTCATTTAGTAAGGACTTATTTTATGCCCAGTTATAAGTATCAGTGATGCTTTAATGAACAAGAGTATAAATTGCTGCCCCACTGACACCTATATTCCAGTGAAGAGAAACACTAAGTAGTGAAGGTAATAAATGAATAAATCTGTAGAATATTCCAAGGGCAATGGAACAAAAAACAAAGCAGAGTAAAAGTTGCAGGGATCAGTATATTTATAGGAGAGCAGGGCAAACTATGAAACCATGCTGAGTTCATTGTTGCATCAGTTATTTGCTAAATTTGAGAGCACTCTTTATTAATACAATGTTATAAATAATGGAAAATGTCAGGAATGTCTATGTGCAGGCCTGGTTAGGTAGCTCAGTTGGTTAGAGCATCATCCCCCTAAGCCAAGGTTGTGAGTTCTATCCCTGGTCAGGGCACATACAAGAATCAACCAATGAATGCATAGATACGATGGACAATGGATCTCTCTCTCTCTCTCTCTCTCTCTCTCTCTCTCTCTCTCTCTCTTTCTCCCTCTACCCAAAATAAGTGGATAATTTTTTTAATAAAAAATTCTATTTTCAATGGTATATTGGAGCTAGGCTACACCAGTGATGTGATGGTTAGACACAGACATTGTTAAAAAATAAATTATGGACTTAAAATTTAATAAATTATATTATTGACATAAGTAATAAGAATGCATATCATGCTGTGATCAGTGTGGCTCAGTCGGTTGGGCATTATCCTGCAAAGCGAAAGGTCACTGGTTCGATTCCCGGTCAGGGCATATGCCTAGATTGCAGGTTTGGTCCCTGGTTAGGGCATGTTCAAGAGGCAATTGGTTAAAGTTTCTCTCACACATCAATTCTTCTCTTTCTCTCTTTCTCCTTCCCTTACTCCCTCTCTCTGAAAATAAATAAATAAAAATCTTTAAAAAAAGAATGTCAATTATTTTAGTACTTTTTACTATCATTTGTGTTATTTGAGTTATTAGGTTGATTGCTTCTATATGACAGAAATGCTGTACCATGGTGGCTGCTGCTCATCTTTTCCTGTCACTGTGTTTTGTGACCTCATGTCTACAGATTGAAATTGACCATGGTTGGAGTATTTACACCATGGAAATTGGCAGATGCTACCCTCCAGGACCCTTCTCTCAGGTCCTGAGAGCAGCTGTGGCTGAATGTACACACGTACATCCCTGTTCGGAGCCCACCTTGTTTTCATACAGCAGGACAAGGTCTGCTGTGATCAGGGCCCTGCAGCTGTAGGGCATTTGGTGTCCCGAGTGAAAGGGACTCAGAACATCAGGGGAGGGAAGGGTTGCAGCTCATCCATTTTGAGGCCTTGGCAGTGCTTGCTCTGTGGAATCATAGCCTGCTTTTCAGGAAACCTTCTTCTGTCTCCTAGTGACCTTAGGGCCCTGGGTCAAGTCTCCCACCCACGAGAAAGAGTTTCTGCTCCAAATTCACTGGATGTCTCCCAACAAAACATTTGCATTGATAATTTTGACCTGGGATGGCTTCTAAGCAGGAGAAATTTAGAACCTGGGAAGTTGGGCTCTTAAGCTTCTGATGTAGCAATGAAATTATGTGTCCAGCAGAAGGTCACATGACTGACATTTAGGTAGACACTTGGAGTAGCCACAGAAAGTGAGTTCCGGTAAAGGGCTATGCATTCCCTGATCTGGGTGTCCTCAGTGCCCCAGAACAGATTATTTAAATGCTCCTGAGCAATATGGGACAACATGGAAGCTCCTGGGACCCTGAGAAGCTATATCCCCACATTTGGTGAGGTCACCATAGGCCATGGTGGGACAGCCCAGGCAGTGGGTTGGGCTCCGAGATTCTGGAAATGAGGCAGAAAAGAAGGTCAGTTGAGATAGCCTGTAGTGTGTTTAAATGTGAAGATTCTGTGTTAGAACACATTATTTGATGACATCCCTCCAAATTTATATTGCAGTACAATTGTTTCAGAGAAAATTTAACAGGTACTTATGTTCAGTTTGGGAAAATAGTGACTATTTTTACAGAAATAAATAAAGATACTTTTGCAAATAAAGATATAGGATTAATTAATTAGTAATTAATTGGTGGTTAATTAATTAATTCTAGGTTCCATGTGATGATGGCAAAGATGCCAAGAGGAAAGATGCAGAGTCTCCAGCTAGTATGTCCCAGTTATTTCTTACCTACTTTATTTGGTTTAATGTCTTATTTGTATCAGCTTCAATGATAGGAAACAATTAAACTATTTTCCACTAAAATTCAGAAGAAAGCATTTTTAATTGTCCTGCTTGTGACAGCCTGTGCCCAAATCACCACAAAACCATCAGCTCCACTAATGCAGACGGAGTGAATGTGAAAGAAAGAAAGCTTGCACTTGGTGCAGCTTAAGGAATGCCCACGCCCCAGGCTGCGGGCTAGTGCTGGGCAGAGACAGTCTGCCTTCCCTGAGGAATAAGGACATGGGAGGTAGCAGCGTGGCTGTCTGTACCTTGAGTGATGCACAGGGTTTATCTGACACCTATTTTCCTGGTTTATGGGCAATTTTGGTTCCCAAGTAATGGAGCTAGGTGGGAAGGTAGGCAGCAATTTGAGCAGGGGAGCTGCAGAGGGAGTGGGGGGCCATCCAGGAGGACAGCCTGTGTGAACCATTGTTGGCCAAGCCGTCAACATTCCAGAGCTGCCTTGGCTCTGAGAGTCTCAGAAGTGAGATTCAGATTCCCTGAGGCACGGGGCTGCCTGGGGCCAACCCCTTCACTCCTCTGTCTCCAAATGCTCGTGGCTTTGAGAGAGAGATTTACTCTTTAACTATTTGGAGGTCATATTGTTTTTACTTTTTAAACATTTCCCTTGTGCCCCACATTACACTAAGCAGTTGTCAAATATTAATACTCAAAACAATCCTAAGAGGAGAGCGCTATTGTTTTCCTTTCACAGTTGAGTGAACCAAGTTCTGCCGTTGCTTTCTACTTAGTTTATATGTTGGTCCTCTCTCAAAATTCTGAAAAATGGATGATGATAATGATAGTGGTTGTGTGTGTTTTCTTTTTCCTACAAGAAACCTGTTACTTTAACTCTAAAACTTCAAATGTATCTGGGTGTAAAATTAAAATTTAAGGTAACAATCCAAAAGGATTCCATCTCACTCCTGAAGATTAATTTGCTCATTTGCACTTTAAATAGGGAACTATTTAGGTAATACCTCTGACTGGTTTTCCTGCTGCATTGCTTTAATAAACCAGGGATTGAACACTGACATAGAAATACACACACATCCCCATCCATATTTAGTTTCTCCATTTATTCAGCCTTCATTCCCCAAACACCTAATGATACTTACATTTACTATTCATATGGTGTCAAACACTGGGCATGAGCCAGAGGTAGTTATAAGTGGAAGCTGCCTTCAAGGATCTTAGACTCTAAAGGAAGATGCAGTCGAGTTTTACATGTGCACGAGGAGCATCCACATGGGGTGCTGGGGGGTACGAAGAGGGAGAAGTCTGTCAGCTGGAGACTGCAAGTGTCTCAGGGCTATGCTTGAGAAGACATCCCCGGCGCTATGGAAGGACAGCGGTCCCCTCCTCTCCAGAAAGTCAGCTTTCTCAGCAGACAGCGACCCTCTTCCTGGTCAGCTCCTGGACAAAGTGCTTTGCAAACTGCTGGCAGTTTGATTTGTTGCTTCCCGAGACACAGCCGCTGATAATATCGCCGCGCAGTCTCAGGGACTGCAGACTTTAAAGACGAAAGCTCCTGACATCATTCAACTGAACACCTCAGATCCTTTTTCTTTCATTTGAACTGGAAATGGACCTAGCATGTGTTTACTTTAGGCCATTGAATTTTTCATATGCTAGAGCAGTCTTTTTAATTAATCTTTAAAAACCTCTTGTTAAATGATTCTTATCCCTACCTTCAGTCTTCGTTGGTGGGTACCCTCCCAGCACTAGCAACCAGGCAGCTGTACTCTCTATTTCTGGGTTCTCTTTCATTTCGTCCAGTGTGGAAAATGCCAAGCAATAATCATAGAAGATAGTCGTCATGTGTAAACACATTATTTTATATAGGAAGTTTGTCTAACCGCTTAAAAAGTTGAACATTTCAGATTATACATTTCTTGAAAATGTGACTTCATTTTAAACCTACAACTGAATATGGTTCTTATTTCAAGGTTTTCAAAAGTGTCAAATTGTAGGGGTGAAAAGTAGTTTTTGACACACAAGTGAGGCATTTTCTCTACTTTTTCACTTTCAGGTCATTTCAGGTTATTTGTAGGCAAAGAGCTGAGTAAGTGGAGAATCTTATAAATATTTAATTCTAGCTTCTTACAGCCTTTGGAGAAGGTGCACTATTTTCCACTGCAAAAGTATATTTGAATTGGGGACTTCCTGTATTATGTCAGGTTATGATATTTTTAAAAAACTGAACAATTTGCACCCCACCTAAAGGCACAACTATTTGTCCCACTACCTTTACATTGACACTCTGACAAATCCTAAAGAATGCCTCCATGATTTTTTTCCCTGGGATTATGTTGACGTGATCTAAAACACAGTGTGAGGCAAAATTAGGTGTATAGTTGTGAGTACATGAAACACAGAATTTATTCTTTTATCATTATTTATCATTATTATATAATTTTCCATAGGAACAACTCTACACCTACTTTCGCCCCACCCTGTATTAGTATGTGTCATTGTGACCAGACCTCAGAATTATCTCTAACATTATTTTATTTTAGGAGAAGACATGAGGGTGCTATTCTCAGAAGATGTTCGGGCTGCAGTAGAGTTTTATAGTAGCTGATATCTTTACATTGTGATGGAGAAACAGTGGGTACCCATGCAGCTTAGAGAGAACTTATATTCCTTCACATCTTTGAAGACATCAGGACAGACAGTTCTTAATCAAGCTTCCTTCCAAGGAGGGAGAAAACACCCTGATGATCTTTCTATAGGAAGGCTGGCAGGTACGAAGTCAGTGCACATGGTGTCTCCACAACATTAAGAGCTCAATTCACAACAGAACGAACAGTCTTTCCAAAAGACGGGAAAGCCAGGGTATTATTGCACCAATATAATAGGAACTGGTGAATTTCACTTTTGAAGAGTAAAAAAATTTAAAAAAAAGATACTTCTCTTATCTTAAAAAAAATACACCAGAGCCTAAATAAAGGCTTTTGATCATCCAGGCATGCCTAATAATGGGCAGTCTGACGGTACCAGTGAAAGGCCTACTCTGTGGACAGGGCTGGAAAAAATGTATTTTAATACTCCCACTAATATGCTTAGTTATGCTTAGTTTGTAAAAGTTTTGACAGGATGTTTAGTATCTCTAATTTGCAATTTTTATTTTAAGCTTATGTGACTTGATGATAAAAGTCTTAAAAACACTTTATTCTTTCAACAAAGTTGTTTTTTTCCCTCATATATTCTTTTGTCTTCTTTGTGGCAGTGACTATTACTTTTTCCTTAATATTATGCACAGATATACTGTAAAAGAGTTGACTTCACTTCATGGTTCTATACTATATGAAAGCAATTACAGTCAATAATATATAAAAAATAAGAAATGAAAGTTCCCCACTGTCTTCAGAATCCCAGACTTTTTATTACATTTCAGTCGTATTTGAAATTGAAGATATACTGTTCTTAAATATTTCCATTCAAAAATGTCTTTAGCTTTTTTTGATTTGTATTTTCTTTTAATTTTTTTTTGTTTTATGTTCTTCCAGGGAAAAGCAGAAGGATTAAAATCACTTCTGCCCTATATCTGCAGGGAAAGCTCGCTTTCGGTACATGTGGCAGCCAGGGCTGCAGAAAACATACATTTTCCATGGAAAATACCTACAGCTTCACCTGCATATATAAATATGCAAATATAGACACAGCCATATGTGCTTTCTATAGGGTGTTACGTTAGGCCTTTAAAACAGAACCTGGTCTGGAAATGGTGAATTGATCAGGATCACAAGACAGGATCCTTCTCAGCCCTAGAAAAAGAGTACCCTCAGTCAGTTTACAATATATGGTTTTATTTGATAATAAATTATACCACTGAGGTTTGAAATATTAGATTAGACTTTTCTATAATTTTATATTCTACATTTTTGATATTGCAAATTTTAAGCATTTGAATTTTGTATTTAAACACCAAATCTCCCTATTACTTTTTTTTTAGAAGAAATTTTTAAAGCGTCTATTTTTCCTACAGAAGGTCTTGTTTAAAAACTGACCACTATAACATGCTTAATGTAGGGAAAACTCAGAATACAGCAATGTAAAAGAAAACATAACCTCTGATAAAACATCCTCCCAATGCCCCTTTTTTTAGAAACATAATTTTTGGACTAAAGAATTTATTCCATTTTAACCAATAAAACAATTCTTGGCATTTATTTTTGTATAATAAAATAAACAAGTGAATAGCATATTGGTCCTATTTTTACACAGCCCGTAGGTAGCATGGAGGACAGGGGCTACCATTGTTTATGATCACCCGGCCCACAGTTAAATACCTACTTAAAAATCACTCATGCAAATATTCACAGTGAATCATGAAATGTGATGGGAAAAACAAATACTAAAAATCTCAAGTGCGTTTTGAATATTTCTTCTATTAGTCTTTTTTTTCCTTTCACATTTTAGCAGTGGTATTTTGACAGATTACTTTCAGAAAACTTTTCTAACTTGTTTTAATACAGTCGGTTAAAAATTTTAGGGACAAAGCACAGTATGAATATAAATTATTTGTCAACATATGGGGACGGAGGGCACTGCCGACCTGCAAGTCCACACAAAGAGCAGGCTTTGTTCCTCGTGATGAAGTTCTCAAATTGAAGTTCTATGGTGGCGGCCAGAAGTTGCTTGCGTGTTCTGGGGTTACAGCACTTGGTAAAGCAAGGGACAGCTGCACCGATTGTGCATAATTAGTCAAGGTCAGACACGGCAAATGGAGGACATTCACCATTTGTCAGGAGGACAATGGAGGGAGAACGGAGCATTCTCAACTGGGAATGATTGTGAGAGGGACTCATTGAATCGGGGTGAAGCGGGCCTGCCCTTTCCTGTGCGCTCTGGAAGGGGGGCAGCCACTCAGGACGCTTCAAATGCAAGCACTAGCCAGGCTAACCCATGTCACAGAACACAATCTTGTTTTAACTACCAGAAGCATATGTTCATTGACACAGTGTAATGTTGGTGACACTTGAAGGAAACGCTGAAAGAAGAAACGAGAGAATAAATGTATTTCTTACACGGCCTTGGGATTTCATGTTTCCTTCCTCCATTCAATGGTATAATCTTCTAAGTTACCAATTGATGCAATGTAATCCTTTAAATAAAGGGATGATTACTTTCAAATGAACAGCAGAGCTTGGAATGAGGAAAAACACGCTGACATAGAATGAAATGCTTTTGTCTTAATGGTTGCTTAGAGAAGTGCTCTATTTTCAACAGAAGAAATTAAACATGGATTCACATGGTCTACTAAAATAAGTGAAGATAAAGGAGAATTTTCAGTGCTGATTGATACCTTAGACCCCTAAGAAGTTTTAATCTATCCAATAAGCAAGTATAGAATGTGATTTTTGAAAGCTAAAAAGTCTGTACCAGTTTTAAAGAGAACAGTATCGGGACATTAGTGTTTAAATTAAGATCCACAAAGGTTTAAGAAGCTAATTTTTTAAATGCCTGCACCGCATCCCGTGGAGACAAAGTCTGCCTGGCTTGTGCAGCTTTAGCGTGGGGGTGGGGGTCGGGACTGGGGCATGCTCCCGCCCGGAGCGGGCACACCCTGGAGTGCACAGCGTTTTCACTGGACATCTTTCCTCCTTCCCTGGAGCCACCCTGTGGGAATTAGCAAGGAGGGGACAGAGGACAAGCTGGCACGGAGGGGACTGTTGGGCCCGTGTACCACACTGATTTCTCATTAGCTCCCTCACCCTGATCACAATTTCCAGGTGACATTCTTTCTTTGGACTCCAGGCCCTCATTAGTGTCTCATTAGAATGTCTTCCCACATATCAGATTTATTTCAGTCCATGCACTTTGCAACACAATTTCCACCTGCCGCGGGAGGAAAAAAGTCAAAGAATTACTTGAAAACTAAAAGCGATTCAGTCAATGCCTCACACACACACAAGCACACACACTCAAAATCTGTTAGAAATCACATGGTGTCTTGCATTTATAGAAGCCCGAAGAGAAAGATGGTGTACCACCTTTCAATCATCGTTCCTTATAATAGGAATTCATTATCTCATTGTGTACAAAGCAACACATTTCTGATTAGCCTTTTATCACACTTTCATTTTCAAAAGAATAAATCAGACTAAGAAGAAACTGCACTATAAAACCCCCCATTACTGGTAGCAAAGCAAGAGGATTACACATTACACATAAATTTCTAAATTTTTATAGAAAGAAACTGCACATTTATCTACATTTATATATGCAATGCACACACACACACACACGAGTTTTTGTCATTCTCTTCCATCATTCCAGCAGAACAAACAAACTTCCTCACCTTTACATAAAATGAAGAAAAAATAAAAATATCATCTCTGATAACAGAATCATTTCTTCTATATTTTTCACAGCTTCAAGATTTTCCCCTATGTACTCTTGAGAAAATGATACAATCTGCTGTGTAACTTAGGCAATTGCCTAATACAGTCTTACAAATGTCACTCTCTGTAAAGTTAATAAAGATAATGACCTATTAACTTCTTTATTTCTCTATAGTGCAGTTTATCCTTGGGCATAAGGAGCTGACAATTTTATGTAAGCACGGCAAAATTATGTTCTTTGCAAGCTCACTGGAAAATATATTCAGCAATTAAAAATGAAATACACTATTAACTGAAGCCGTCATTTGCGATATTCCCTATACGCATGCTTTCTCTGAATTCAGAAGAAATGTCATAGCTTCTTTCTAGCAGAACTGCATTTACTGAACTTCTTTACCATGGCTTTTCAGAAAAATCCTCGCGGGAGAGCCTGCTGCGCTGTGCCACTGACACCATCCCTGTGCCTACTAACTACTGTGCTAAGTAGGTTCCTGGTAGTTCATCATGTTGGGGGAAGTGATACAGAAAGCACACCAGGCTATCCATTGTTACCACTTCATCCGAAAGTGGGATAATAACCACTAATGTGAGAATATGATTCAGCATGTTTATTACAATATCATTATGCCTGATTATTTTTATTTTAGTCACAAACACATGCAATTAACAGTCTCCAAAGACATAAAGGCAGTCCTATATTTATTTCTCATCTTCAGTATGACTAAAATCGACTGAACCAATGTGAAAATATAATATTGATCATTAAGCATTTACTATTTAAGCCTCAATCTTTGATAAAAGAAGAAAGTTTTTGAAGACAGAACTGCGTTCAGGCTGAACAAATTCACCCCCCAAAAGGCAATCATATACAAGAAGCATATAGACAATTCTCTAATAAATAACAAGAAATGATCTTCCTAGGTTAGTTTCCTCTGAATGGAAGTTAGAACAAGTATATTTCTAGTGAAAACTGAAATGACTTTATTATCTAAACAGTCTAATTTTTGGCTTTAACTTATGTGTAGGAAAACAAATAGTATTTAATATAATGCTCAGACTCTCTATCCTTTTACATAAGTAACTTCAGAATTGACTGTAAGACATCATGGAATAACCCACAAAGGAACTAACTAAATAATTCTGGACAAGAGATATACTTCTTTTTCTCTCTGTCTTATTTTTTTTTTCAAAATTGAAAAATGGCTGAAAATTGCCCTCCTCCCACTTTGGTATATACTGTTTTGCGTATTAACCCCAGAAGAAGAGAGTACTGGGGAGAACTGGTTTTTCTGAGATATAACTTTTTCTGTTTTTTCAAGTGAATTCATCTAATTTTCAAATATTAGTTGAAAAACTATGAAAGTCTAGGAATCTATAAATTAGTAACATGGTTTTTAAATTTCCTCTGTCTCATAAAATAATTGTTTTCCCCTTTCAAGTATCTTAACACTGAAATTATTACCATCAATCTTTTTTAAAGATCAGACTCGTGTTACTTCCTGATTGTGAATTTTAATGACTACCACACTGTACTCAATGGGCATTCCAGTGACCTAAAAAAATTAATGTCCCTTGGAAAGGGCCAAAACATGCTCCCCAAGGAGCATGCTGGGAAAATTCTGCAGACAGAACCCCACAATGGACCAGCAACAGTCTCATTTAGGATTTTCCATCTTTTGGTTTAAATTTGCTTCCTATTGTTGCTGAGTGAAGATAATCACACTTAGTTGACCAAGGGCCCATGAAGGTTTATTGTAGCTATTTTTGTTTGCTCGACCCTCTTGTGTTCTCTTTATGCAAATCACTAACCACTTATCTCGACCCAGGTTCCTTTGGTTCACGTCCAACATGTAGCGAAGACATCACTCTGATGCAAAGTGATGAAGTCTGGTAGGTAGGACGCTCACGTTGCTGTTAAAGCTGCTGCCCGGGATGGCGATACAGGAGCATGCACCACCCTCCCCCCACCCGTGCAGTTTACAGCTTTGATGTTCTCCTCCGAAGCCTAATAAGTGGATTCAGTTCTTCGTTGTTTCATTAGATGTTAGTGAAAAAAAGGTTAACCGTTATCGTTAAATTTCTACTGAAAGCAGAGAGTCAAAAAGTTTATTGTCTTCAAAACTCAGAGAACAGAAAAGAGGAATGCTAACTTTATGCAGTTTTGCATGAGATACTGATTCTGAAGGAAGATTTGATATTTTACATTAGGCAGCTCCTAAACTATTATCTGAATTATCTGAGCATCTGAACATTGTTGAATAGAATTCAGAAATTCGAGGATATATTTAATGAGGGATTCATACATCTAAACAATGTTATCGTTAGTGATTGGACCAAATTATTTCTCTTCACTTAATGCTAGTTTTTATTTCTTTTAATTCCCTGAAGACAATCCTTATAATCCCTAGCTTCAATAAGAAATATTAAGTAAGAGCTGTTCTGCCAAACATCTGCCAGAAATTTATAAAAGATAAAAAGGTAATTTGGAATACTGACCCTGGGTGTAAAATTTGGAAAGGCCCCTTCTGTGAACAGTGATGTGGAGTGGTCCAACAGCTCCCTCTACTCCCTCCGAGGGGGAAGTATCATCACAACAGCCCTGCACAGAGGGCTCTGCCCTGGGCTTTGAAAGACTCTCCCGCGTTTCCTAGTTCCAAAACAGCTGTGTAAAGTACAGACCAGGCAGAAACCAGTGGAAACCCTCCCATAAATGCTGCCCAGGTGAAACCTGGCACAAGTTTCTCTTCATTAGTCGACTTGATGACTGACCGGAGGTAACAATTAAAGTGAGTTATTTCACAGTGTTATTAATGCATGGAGTATTAAAGGTGACTCCATTTGTCATGCGTTATTAGTAAAAGCATGGGAAAATATTAAAATAGTAATAAACTCAACCTCTCCTCCCGCCAAATTCTGCCAAACTGATTTGACTTTTCCAAACCAGCTCCTTCTGGTTTGAAAATGACCAGGCTTTAGGAGGGTTTGTCAGTCCAGGCCAGAAAGAAGCAGGGTGTTGTTCAAAATACTGATGCTTTAGATGCCTTCTTGAATTAACAATATTTGCTTCTTAGGAGTATACCTAACTCAGCTGATCTTTTAATTCTGTGACTAGTTCTGGATATGGGCATAGAAAATACTGTTTGATTTTCACTCCCAAATATCTGGCTTGAGATGCATAGCATTAAGAGCTTTAGCTCTGTACAGACACTTGTATTCACAAAGGAGTTTGAATTTTGTTTGTTAAAAGCATGGAAAAGACACACACATATATATCTTAAGTAAATAAATTTATTATATTTATTATTCTTAAATAGATAACTTTATTGTATTTAATATAAATTAATTAATTAATTAATTAATTAAAATGTAATTATCTAAAATTTTTCATCATGTTTACCCAGAATTTAAAAAATGCTTATGCTAATTTATGACTTGCTACCTAATTTAAATATGCGAACCTCATTTCCTCAGGAAAAATGGTAGTCATGTGATCAACACTAGTTAAAAACTATATTTATTATTTGAAATCCTTTGCCCCTGATATATCATGCTCCTAAGTCACCTCAGTGTGATTTAGTTTTCACTTTGAGTGATTTTCCTGGTACAAGTGTAGTATTCACTCATTCACCCATCCACTCATTCATTTCAGGTTGCTGAGAACTTACTATGGTTTCTGTGGGCACTGTGCCACAGGCTGGAGAAAGGACTTTGAGAAGCGCCCCCCAACCCCACCCTTGCTGGGCACTGCTGACACCAGGGAGGAGAGAGCTGGCAGAATTATCACCACAAGTAAGAGAAATGAGGTGTGGACACACTCAGAGGCACAGCCCCAGAACTGTGACTTCATTCGCCTTTTACAAGCCCACCATGGCCTTGAATTATATATATATACGAAAAACATATATGAAATAAATATATATTTGAATAGCCTATGTCTTCATGTGCATATTTAGAAAGTACAGGCTTTTACGCACAAGACACATGACTATTATTCCAATTTGAAAACCCACTCTCTTTCAGTAGTCTGTTCCTCTCATTTATTCTTCCCTGTACACATATACACATGCACACTCCATGTGATACAGTCATTTATCAAATTAAAGCAAAAAATTTATAATCTATGCGCTACAAACAAAGGAACAGCCTTGTAAAATACGAATTTATTAGCACCCCATACTCTGAATGTACATTGATAGGAAATATAATTAAATCAGCATTTTTTACTACTCACTCAGCATAAATTGTGGCTAGCTCTGCAAGACTGATGCAGTGCATTATTTGTGCCCATGAAGACAATAGTCTTCCAGGCAGATTTTTAAAAACGATCTGCAAGGGATCTCCATGCCCCAACCTGTCAAATGAAGGCAGAATGTTGAACAACTTCATCCTAGTCATGCCACCCAGAAGTTCTCCTCATGCCCATTGTCAACCCACTGTGTATGAGAAATGTCCGTGAACCAAGAGCTGACCAATGGATGATCTTATAGGCCTCTAATTATTGGACCTCCAGTATTTCATAGCAGCTCAATCCTAGTAACGAGAACGAGAAACAAAGGCAAAGTATCCTATTATCTGGTCCCTAAACCATCCAGTCTCTTTATACTGGATGCTGTCGGTGAGCTTGGGAGGTTACAGAAAAATACAGTAGCCTGGAGGGCTTAAGCGAGATTAACATATTCCTCACACTTTTAGAGGCTGGAAGTCCAAGGTCAAGGTGCTAGCAGATTCCGTGTCTGGTGAGGGCCTGCTTCCTGGCTTGGAGACAGTTAGTTGCCTTCTTGCTATGTCCTCACATGGCCTTCCCTTGGTGAGTGGTCCAGGAGAGAGAGATCTGAGTCTCTTCCTGTTGTAAGGGCATGAATCCCATCCTGGGGCCCTGCCCTCCGACCTCATCTAAACCTAATCACTTCTTGAAGACCCCACTTCCAAATACCACCGTACTGGGGTTTAGGGTTTCAGCTGGGGCCTGCTAGCTTCTGGCTGAGCCTCCATGACCAGGAGCACTCTGAAGAAGGACATGGACTGACTAAGAGAACAATCCTTCCTGCCACTCTTCCCCACGTAGATGTTCAATACAGAGAGCAGATCTCCATGACAAGCTGTGGCTCAGATTTCCCCAGAGATGTGAACAGTGACAGGGAGGTATCCCATCCTCGCGTGGGATGTGTAATTTCAGGTTCAGTGGAGAAATTTTCTCATCACCACTTTATCCCATTAAAAGTGAACACTGAAGAAAACGAGACATGAAAGTGGAGTCTTCGCATACATGGGAGGACTCTCTCACTTGAAGGGTACGTGTTGCTCATGAAAGTGGTAAGTGTGGCTGAGGAGCTTCTGAAGTCCAGGGCTTTCCACGTGGCTGGTGGAGTCTGCTTGGTCCATTGCGACCCCTGAGAAGAAACACTTGACCTGAGCTTCTGCTCTTCCAACCCAGAGGAGCTGCTAACATTGGGCACATCTTTCAATGTACATGGATTTCAAAATTTCTTGACTGGCTCAGGAATTAATTAATTAACTGGCATAAAAGTGAAAGGGCACCATAGAATATAAAGTAGTTAATGTGAAAACCTTAATTCTCACAACTTCATGCCCTTCTTCAAATAATGCCCTGATCTCTTTGTAACCACCAGCAATGTGGCCATAGTGAGGAGAGCATTTGTAGGCCCCTGACTTCCAGGGGCTAGAAATGGCTCTCCGGGCAGTGTAGAGATGGCCAGAACTTGTGTCATTTTTCCTCTTCTGGCTGAATTACATCATTGTTTTCCTTTTAGCCTATCAGTTTTATGAAAAGCTCTAACTCATCACCAAAGCACTCATTTCCAACTCATTAATGAAATAAACCTGTTTGTCTAAGACTGGAGCTAAAACTTCTGTCACCGTTCATGCAGAGGACAGTGTGAACTAGCTTGAGGAATAGAGGGAGAGGGAAGGGGGCAGCGAAGAGGAGACATTCAATGAAGTGACTCTGGATAGATTCCTCTGATAAACCATGTGGAGTCCAAACAGGCAGCTGGACAGATGAGCAAGACTGGAAATGCAGTTCCTAAAAGCAGGTGATTCTCACCCCACCGAGAGAATGAGCAGAGCACCGGAGAAAGTAAATGAGCCTGGGACCTGGACCCCAGGCTGCATGCTGTCTCCAGAAAAAAAAATAAAATAAAAAGCAGGAGGAGAGGAGGAGAAAAAGAAAGAGGAGACAAAGAAAAAACATATTTGGAATTAAAATACAATGTGCCTACATGAAGAAAAGCTTTTACATAGTAACAAAATGAGTACTGTGTGATTCAATCTATAAGAAATCAAGGAATGAGCAAAACTAATCTACAATATGTTAGTAAAAGTCACGATAGTGACACCAGAAGGGGAAGACTGATTAGAAAAGGCACCAGGGAACTTTCTGGGTGATGAAAGTGTCATACGTTTTATTTTGGTGCCAATTACTTAAATTATGTAATTGTCAAAATTAATTGACCCACACACCTAAGATCTGTGTATTTTACTGTGTGCAATTTATACCTCAACAAAAATAATTAAAACAGTGCTTTCTTTATCTAATTTATTACTAGACTAATACTTGGTCATTTTAATATTTTTAAATAAAATAGCCTAAGACAGCAGCAGGTTTTCAATTGAAGTTTCCTTGAGCATCCTCTTGTGTCCTCAACACAATGGAGTTATGAGTAAACAGATAGCAGTAGAAGCCACACACTGGAGCACTCATTCAACGTATGAATCGCAAGGTTATTTTTGTAGCTGTGTCCTGCCTTCTGTGGAGGATGATTTATGGTTTTCAGCTGAGCTTCATCATCATTGTTCTCACCTTTGTTTCCATCATAGTTAATTAAAGGGAAGGTCATTGTCACCTTATGTTTTAAACCTTCTTAACATAATATATCACCCCTGGTACACTTTAATAAGGGGATTTGTGAAGGAATGGTGTAATAGGAAAAAAGTTTACGGCATAATCCATCCTGTTCACAATTACACTTTAGTGATTGCACATAATGAAAGTTAATAAGTAGACAAAATGAAGGTCCGTCTTGGGAGTCATTCGAGTGTTGATTAATTGGCTGGGTGATGTAATGGAACAGGAAGATACCTAGCTTTTCTAAACGGCAGGCAACTGTGGCCAAAACAAACGCTGTTTAAAGGACAATCTCTCCTTTTTTTTCCTCACAAATTGTCACCCCCAAATATAACAATATAAAATTAATTAAACAACTGTTTATGGAGTGCCTTCCATGTGCCAGGCACAATGTGAAACCTGGGATGTAAAGGGTGAAGCAAGACACCATCCCTGTCCCCAAGGGGAACACAGACCAGCGTTGCTTGAGATTCAAAGGAAGGACAAATTATTTATTCTAATGGTTACTCCCGGGGATAGTAGAATTAGTTAAGATTCATAAGAATGACTGAAATAATATTAAGTACGCCAAGCACATCTGCCAAGAAAATGTTAAACCCTTTCTCCAAAGCCATTTATTTTATTTAACAAACACTTATAAAGTACTTACTAAAAGACAGGCATTGTTCTGAGTGTTCTCCCAATATTAAGTCATTTAAAACCTACAACACCCCTAATGAGGAAGGTATCATTATTTTTCCTGTTGCATAAATTGAAGAAACTGAGGCACAGGGTGAGGAAGTAATTTACCTAGAGTTGTATAGTTCTACAGAATCTGAGCTCATATACACAAGGCTATGCTAACTTTAAAATGATATTGTTTTGAAAGTTTCAGAAAAATCATGATTTTTTGCAGATATTTTTTAATTAAAAGGGAGTTTGCACAAAGATCTTATAGGATACTATATCTTTAGGAGTAAATTCTGTTCTTGTTAAATATCACGACTCACCTACTGACCCAGTAAAAGTAAACTGCTGACCCAGTTAAAATTTAGGAGAATGTGAAGCGAGATGAGAAAAATGTGTTTTAAAACGTATCCTCCTGTGCATTTGCAAAAGGAAAGTGGGTATGTCACATCCAGGATGAAGAATATCTGAACTGAAACTTCACACAGCAAGAAAAATGTCACATAAATTATGATAGAAGGGGTTCATCAATGACATGATTCACTGTTCGGGTTATCAGCAGGCCCATCTTTGATCTGTGTTTCCCTAGGATAAAGATGCATGCAAGTTTGCATAATGCAAAAGATGGATGCAGACTGAAATAAATCTCAAATGGCCAAGTGAGAAGTGAGATAAACAGTGTGGGGGGCAGTTTCTAAGCTGGACTGCCAGGGTCCCTGCTTCCTGGTGTTCTCACCTGTGTGTAAGCCCCTGCCTTGAGTGTGGGCTGGACCTAGTGACTCCCGTCTGGCAAACAATGCAGCAGAGGTACTGGGAGTTAACTCGGTTAACTCTCCGAGTTAACTCTCTGTTACAGAGACAGTGGCCTTCGTCTTCTGAACTGTGTCTATAACTTGTTCACTCTGATGAAGCCAGCTGCCATGTCCTGAGCTGTTCTACCAAAGGCTCGTGAAACAGACTGTGGTGAACTCTTGTCAGAGGCCAACAGGAAACTGAGGTCTCAGACCAACAACCTTCAAGGAACCCCATCCTGCCCATAACCACCGGAGTGATATTGAAAGTGGATCCTTTTCCAGTCAAAATTTCAGTTAAATAGTGCTGACATAACTTCACGAGACACCTGGAGCCAGAAGCACCTATATAAGCTGCACCCATGCTCCTGAGAGAAGACATATTGGTTGTTTTAAACCATTAAGTTTTTATGTAATTTGTTGTGCTGGGATAGGTAATAAACACACATTTCAATCAACACACACTTGTTTTCCTACATTCCGAGGATCTGGGGAAGATACTAAAGAAGGAGTCAGATGAAAGCTCTGCCTACAAGGAGTTTGCAGTCCTAGTGGAGGACAATCGACTCCGTGATCATACACATCTTCTAATAAAGTATTGTTGCTTTGGCAACATGGAACAAAGGGACCGCTATAAACTCATGCATAAAAGGGTCCTTGATATTTATCACTACGTTTATGCTGCATTTGGTGTCAGTAGAGCATAGAAGTTTAGAAACAACTTGAGCAGACCATTTTCTTAATTTTGTAGGTGGAGATGTACCGGATAACGTTGGGCGTGTCACCTGGAAATTGAAAAACACTTTAGCATGCTTGCTCTTTCATTCATCTCCAATCTTTTTCTGTGCATGTCAGCTTTAGTAAAGTATTAAAAGAATAAGAATGGCCTGAGAAGGAACAGTATGAGGAATGACATGCCTGCTTTTTTTCAACAAATACTAATTTAGCAGCTCTATGTACCACCTTACGTAAGCTTCCTGACTTTGTCCACCTGCTGCCTATGTAAATGCTGTAAAGAACATTAAGTAGGCTTCACATGTGTCATCCCAAGCTCCTTGAAAGTTATATTAATACTTCCTGTCGTCCAAAGGGAATATCTGTGTATGAAAGAAAATCCGCAATTCTTTCCTAATTGGTATCTTAAACAGTTCCTCTTTATACAATGATTCCAAAATAGAAAAAGAATACTGGTGTATATCAGTTTGTTTCTTTGGAAAATGTTTCTACATTTCAATAATATAAGCCAGGCAGTGAAAGACAAATAACACATGATCTCACCTGTAAGTGGAACCTAATCAACAACAAGAAAAAGAAAGCAAACTATAACCAGAGACATCAAAATAAAGACCAAACTGACAGCAACCAGAGGGGAGGGGGGAAGGCGATAATGAGGGAAAGAAAATGAAGGGTCAGCAAGGAACATGTATACAGGACACATGGCAAAGCCAAAGTGGGGAAGGATTGAGGGTGGGAGGTGGGGGTGGGTGAGGCAGAGGAAAGCGTTGGCTGGAAAATGGAGACAACTGTACTTGAACAACAATATAAAATAACTAAAACAAATTTAAAAAAGGAAAGCAGATTTTAAGATATATAAGATAATATTGTAAAACAGTGGTTCAGTGGCATTCTCTTCCTCATGTTGGCGTAGTGTGTAGATCAAATATTCATGACAATGGTACCTGGATTTTATCCATCAGAGACTATAAATTAGCTTCATTTGATCCTGCACAAGTCACTTCCTTGCTAGAAGATCATTTCATGGTCTGTGAGGAAGCAAATGGGAAAATGGTGCAATGGGCCTCTGAGGCAAAACAACATTCTGGAATTTGTACTGAGAGGTACCCTGCACTACTTACCAGCCACGTGGCCTTGAGTTAGAGACAATTATTTTAAGCCTTGTTTTTTTAATCTGTAAATATATGAAACATTCATCTCATGAGAACTTAAATAACTTTTGCAAAACTACAAATTTTCACAGAGTAGGTGTTCAATTTATAATGTTTATTATTTCTGTTTCTTAAATTCTCTGATTGCTATTTACATTACTGTTGTAGTAGAGAGGTGATCCTAAATCCCTTCACCAAACGAAAAATTCTACACTGAAGAAATTAGGAAATAGGAAAGTGTGACACAGTTTTAAAATCTTTATAACAATAATTTTGGCATACTTTGACTCCATTCATCCACTAAAAGACTGAGAAAGACTTCCATCGCTGAGTCTGTGTCCACTCACCTATCCGCTCTGCCCTTGGTGCCACAGCTGACACAATGTCAGCACGAAATAGCTGTCAAGTGACTGGATTCTTTAATGCCTTTTAAAATAGCATTAGAAACTTCATTCCTTTTATTGCTTCTGGGGAAACTTTGGTGATGGAATTCCCCCTGTATTCTTGGCTAGAAGGACATCATCTTCATCTTAGAAATTTTTATCCTTTGCTTGCTTTTGCATTACACTGAGGAATGGAGAAATTATCTTAGATGGGTTGACTTCCAGCTTGAGTCCATTGGTTTTTTTCTATGGCAGACTCTCTTAGGCAACTCTTCTTACTCAATAAGTATGACCCAGAGATTGGTATGATGACGGCTGTGGTCCTGATCTCTGAAGATTCTGGGATGTCAGAGTGTGAACATGTATGCTTACTTCATGACTGAAACTCATACCTTCATAGCAAGTTATGAAGAAGTGCGGAGTCCTGGCCCCAGGATTGCAGGTGACGCAAACAAGTTCCTGTTGATGGGGAAACCTCATGCTTCTCTGGCCAACTTAGTTTTCTGTCCATGTTTTTCTTCAGCTTTGTGAACATAATTAGGACAGTTGAGATTTCAGGTCTAGCAGGGCTTCCTCATGGACAGTTTCTATTAATTTTTTCTTTCTCATAATTGGGCCATATTTTCTTGTTTCTTTGCATGTCTCAATTTGGGAAAGTGGACATTTTAAATATTATAATGTAGCCAGTCTAGAAGTCCTTCCCTAGGGTTTGTTCTTGCTGCCAGTTGTGGGCTGTTGTCCGCCTGTTCAGTAGCTTCTCTAGTTTTTTGGCTATGAAACAAAGGCAAGGCAAATTGAATTTTGTCATTTTCTAAATGCCAATTATGTGTTTCATAATGGAAACAATGGTCAGCTATGACTCCAAGCAAGAATAAATAAAGTCCCACTTGCATCTGTATTACCACTCACCAGGGAATCTTTCCCCCATTTAAGTCTAAAGCAAGATGGGTTTTGGTGAACTGCTTCTAGAATCCAAGTGAAGAGGTTAGACATACCTAGCTCTGTCTCCATGACGGAAGCAAACATGGCTGAGACAATGACTACCACGGAGGGCCTCAGGGTGGAAGCGTTGCTTTCAAACACACCTCAGGGAGGCCCTGTCCCCTTTCTGTCTTGCAGAAAGTAAACAATTCACCAACAGGAAGCTTCCTCAAGTCTCCCAGACTGCTAATGGCCACGTGCACATGGCTCTGTCTCTCTCCTCCAGCTACTCACAGGTGACACCCCTGAGCTTCCCAACAGGCCCCTGGACACATCACCTCAGTGCACACAAAGTAGAAGTATGTGGGGTCTCTGTTACCCAAACCACGTGGTGCAAAACCTCGGGCATGGTTTGACAATAATCCAAACCTCTCATGTATTATTTATAATTATACTCAGTGTAATTTTCAAACAACTTTGTGACTTTTCCATATATTGCCTTATAAATTATTCAATAAAAATGTATATTTTGGGATTACCAAACTGCTTTAAGCAATGACTTATAGAATGCTCTTTTGTTTCCAATCTTTCACTTATTCTAATTCACCAAACTTTTCTCCAGCTTTGATCTTTGACTTAAAATTTCAATTGGGACATACTTTGTCAAGTTCACACTAATTGAAACAACTGCCAGCATAATTCCTTTATCAGGAAGAGGGGCTACTTGGCATTCTGTCAGAATGCCACCCACTGGACTACAAGATGCTATTTTCTGAGGTTTCCAACAGACCGAGGCATTGTATACTGAGTTTTAAAATGTTCTTCATGCATATAAACACATTTCAGAGGATTCTCACACAAATACCTTTTGTTTCTCCCAATGTTTCCAGTGACCAAACTTAGTCTCTGAAACTTTGTGCTTGATTAAAATAAGAGGTAGCTGACCTCTTGACTGAATAAGCAACTATCTGTTATAATGGGTCATAATAGGTTAAAGTTGTTCTATCTAATCTAAGGATTTCATGGTATCTCATGGTTTAAGCTAATATCCCCTATGGCAACCCAATTCCTACTTGATGGTGTAAAGTATACTTTACTGCTAACATACTTGGTTACCTGGGTTTTCAGTATCTATTTTATAAATGTAATAGTTTCAGGTTGGATATTTGATGTTTTGTGCTCTGTTTTGGAGATTGTGAAATACTATGGTAGCCACCAAGAGTAAATTCGAACTACTATCAGGTTTATTTGTTGCCTGTACATACTTGTATAATCAGGTAACTAATACTTAACTCATTTGATACCAATCAGTTTACATTAGAAACAAGTTACCATTGAAAGTAATTGTCTAAGAGTATATGTATATTGAACTTTCATGATAAGGTAATATCTTTTTATTAATGAATAAAATTATAGCTTCTCACACATTAGAAATTCTATTGAAAACATACGGATTTTGGCTATCCTACAAAATACTTGAAAATACAGTTTTGCACCTAAATATCTAATGTAAATGAGCCAGATGGAATTTCCAAGAACACAAAAATTAATCATCACTGTATTTGTTTCTGATTGCTTTTGTAACAAATTACCACAAACTTAGTGGCTAAGACAACAACAAATTTATCATCTAATAGTTCTGCATTGGAAAGTCTAACATGGTTATAGGAGTTAGGAGAGGAAGAGGAGAGGTCTCTCCTGCTCAGATTCCTGTCTTGGAAAGCTATGTGGACATGGTACAGCTGGAGAAAATGAAGGGACAGATTTGGAAGTAAGGTCAGGAGTTAGTTTGGTTATAAAACCTGACATCTCTCTGGTAAGTATGACCATGACGCTGCACCAGCGTTGAATCTCATGTGTGTATAAACTTTCAAATGACCATGGAGTCACTGGAAGTCATGGTGCTCAGAATAGAGACCATTGGAGACATTTGGGAGGCGGGAGGAAGAAGAGGCCCCGGATGTTTAGAAAAAAGCTATGCATCCTAACCCCAAGATGAAGACAGTGAAAATGTTGATAAAACTTTCAGGGGTCATCGAATATCTAAAAGCCTGGATCGGATAAAAAACCTATGTGTTTGTTATTTTCTGTCATCCTCATAGACCATCGTGCACCCAGATAGCTAAATACTATTCCTGGTGTGTCTATGAGGATAATTCTGAATGAGGTTAATATTTGATTCAGTAGACTGAGTAAAAGAGATTGCCCTTTCAAATGTGAGTGAGTCTCATCCAATTCAGTAAAGACCTAAATGAAATGGAAGACTAAATTTAAAAAAAAAAAATCTCTCGTAGCCTGACTGTCTTCAGGCTGTGTCATCAGTCTTTCCCTGCCTTCACACTTGAACTTGAACTGGTACTATACTACTGGCAGTCCTAGGTCTAAACTTCTCAGCCTCCATAGTCAAGTGAGTCAATTTCTCATTATAAATGTACATATATACTATTGGTTCTATTTACTGAAGAATCTTGACTAAGATACCCTGTTTAAAGTTAAAAACAATTAAATTCATCCATGTCTGTGTTAGATGAGAAAAATTCAACTTTCCACTCACAGTGCCATAGCTCAAGCTGTTAAATAGTTATGGCATGTAGAAACTGTGTCTGGAGTAGGAAATCTTTCTGTATGCATGGTGTGCTTGCTGTGTGTAGAGTTATTACTGAGTAGGGCTCTTAGCTGCCATCACTGGTACAGATGGAAAAGTGTCACTGATCATGTCTGCTCATTTCTACACTTAACTTATGATCATTGTTGGCTCAAAATTTTAATACAAAATCTACAGAAATACAAAGAACAAAACAGTGATCTGGCTCTTATTTTCACTTGCTAGCTTTGAAATGCTTCTAATATTTATATCTGACCAGCATGCTCATTCCTTTCTTGTTTCTCACAACTTTCTGTTTGTCACAACTGCCTGTGTTTCACAGCTCCCTCTGTATCACAACTTCATGTGCCTCCAAACCAGGCTCTGAACAACCTAGGCTATGTTCCAGCCATGTTCCACCTTCTACCCTACCCCCTGCCCCCAGATGTACCCTAGCATCCTCTTCAGCAAAACTTGTTACATCAGATCACCTAGGCAGAATCTAATCCCTCCATCCACTTCACCTCCTCTCTGTCCCTGTTTCCCGTGCTATCTAAGAATTCCAGCATGATACCCTAATTCTTGACCACTGCAGCATAAAACCCTCACCAATAAAATGTTTTGAAGCTGTAAAAGTCATTGAGAAAGACTAACTTTAAATTTTTCTTAGCTGCAATAAATCTTTCTCAGAGAAACAAATTCTACCACTGAAAAGAGAAAAATAGTAAGGTGCTTACCCAATCCATTTTTAAATGTGGAATCAATAAAACCTACTAGCTTATTGTTTCTGGGTTACCTTTAAAGTGGTTCTGAGGAAAGGGTCTATGTACATTAATGCATGCAAATAATTCAGCATTTAACACCAGCATGAAAATTTTCTCAAAGGAAGAAACATACACACATGCTTTCTCATATGCTCTCTAATTTATCATTGTAGTCTCCTAAACTCTAAGGTACTACATTTTAGGGTCCTATTAAATAAATCAAAACAGCATATTATCTGAAATTAGGAACCAGACAGGACAGCAGCTAAAATTAATTCACCATAGTAATCTCCTCCTAAGAAACTCCCTGAGGGAAAACATTATATGCCCATTTCCATGGGCAGAGATTTAAATATATCTCTCTTGTTAGCTGTACATGCCTAAATCCCTATGCATTAAAATAAAAATGTACCTATCCTCTCAGAAGGGAAACCTAGAAGTCCGCACCTCCCTCTAAATGAGTCCAATTAAATTTAATCAAGTGACACATCTACATTTTAGAATCATACTGAATATTTGAGAATGAAAACAGGTCTAAAGATAGCTGTGCCTATGTACATTTCCAAACATTTCAACCCTTGCCTTGCCAATGCAAAGAAAACCCAAACTGAGAGCTATCAACACTGACACATGTGTATGGAAATCCAATCATCCTAACCCCTTCATCTTGAAGCTACACATGCAAAAATAATAACTGTGTTCAACAGAAGTGCTGTTAAACACTGGTACCCAAATTCCATTTCATTTCACCGCCGGTGGGTGTGGGATGGGGGGCACTAAGTGGGGTTGGGTTAGTTGAAGATAATGTGATATGGAGCTCCAAGCCCTCCTTGGATTTCAAGCAGGTCAACTTGTCAAAGCTTTATGTGGAAGCCAATTACATTAATTTTCCACAGCAGCCAAATACATATTTCATTTCCATCTCCCACAAGAGATGGGGTCCAGGGATCCTGTTTCGAAAGGCTCTTATCACTAAGTAACATTCATACCCCCAAAGGAACCCTTGGCAGCCGGTGGCCCATTGATGTGATTGAGCAAGGCCCAGGCTGCCCGACGCTGCTGCGGAGCCGCTTACAGCTGCCCGCGCTCGGGGACAATGGGCGTCCACGTCGGCCACATTGTCAATAAATTTCAATTACACTAATTGCCAAGAGTTCAATGAGTGCACTTTGAAAAGGGGGAGAAAGGAATATAAAAAGGGAGCTTATGCCTTGTAGGGCTAAAGAAAAGGAAGTAATAAATAGTCTGTGTTTTCTAATGGGGGCATTCAAGTATTTTTCAACATGGCTTAACCAGATTTTACAAGCTGTTTCAGCTTCAGGGATCCTGTTTTACATTTCTTTGTTACTGTCTCCAAACAACATATACAGAAACTCAATTACGTGGCATTATATTTCAGGGGAGATTTAATTTCTAAGTTTTTTTCACATCAATTTGCTCTGCTTGGATGCGCAATGTGCTGAGTGAATTTGGGGAGGCTGTTTTAGGAACAAATGGGACCGCTTCAAATACTCAAATAGTAATCCACACAGCAGCACAGGACCCAGGGTGGCGTGTCCCTGGTACATGCACCCTCAAGTGGTTTAAGAAATCTAAAAAGAAAGCCCCGTGGAGCTGCAATGGTCATGGGTCAATGTAGCTGTGTGCTGTGCCCTACCTTTGTAAGGGGGCGGGATCTTGACCAGTTTTTCACAATTACATAAATCACCATCTTTATTCACTCATTTTGGTAGTCACAAGAAAGGAGAGAGCAAAAAGCAAGAATGGATTCATGATATTTAAGAGTCTGAGCGGCTCCCCAACACCAGTTTGGTGCCATAGCCCCACTGGTATTGTAACTGCAGAAAGAACACTAGGTGTGGAGACATATTCACCATGGGACTGCCAGCCAGAGGATCCAAACGCTGGGGGCATCCATGTGGACCCTCGTCTTGCTGAAACCTTTGTTGACCGGGGCACAATGAGAAACCACCTGGTGCTTTCTCCTACAGCTGTGTTTAAAGGAAATAAGTTAGGCTTCCTTCCACTGGAGCTGCCCTTTACTATGGCTCATTGCTGCAGGAAGAGTACGGGCATGGAGCCAGCTTCAGTTTCAGCCACTGCCTTTAACCTGCGCAGACCATTTCTTCATTTGTGAAATGGAGATGATAGCACGCCCCTTATTTAGAGGACATTGCACCAGGCATTAACTCATTTCATCCTCAGATTGAATCCTTGGGGTCTTCTTTGCTCATCTTCTGATGACACAAAACCTGAACACCAGACAAATGCGATGTTAGTAAATTATGCTTCAGTAATACTAAGTCACTGCATTGCCTCTTCCAAAGATATTTTCATTTGAAGTGGTATCTCTGTTCATTGAATAAAAGCTTTGTGCCCTGCAAAGGGGTTTTAAACATCAAGAAGCATAGGGAGAAGTTGCCATAGCTTGATCTTTGGAAACATGGTGTTAATTACACCCGGGGAGGATTAACAAAACCAACTGACAGTGATGACCACACTTCTGGACACATCCAAGGGAGGCGGTCCCTGGGCTTCACCTGGTGCAGGATTGTGCCCTGGTGACAAAATGGGCAATAGTGCGGTACGGGATTCTGTGACTGCCGCCCGCGAATGAGCTGCCTCCGCCGGATGAGTGTGGGGCTATTTTTAATGTGGCTCGCTGCCTGGTCAGGCCCTGTCCGATGCACCTTAGTTAGCTGTTTGTTTGGTTACATGACCCACCCTCCCAATCTGCCCAGATCTTTGGTGGCAGAAGTTTCACTTCTGTGGTGAAATGATTAAGAAAAACAATGGAATGGAAAACTGAGAAAGGGAAGTTTAGGGCCACTGGACCCTTGTTCCTCAGAGGACACGGAACAAAGCTCAGAGAAGACACGTGTGCGCGTATGTGTACCTTGGGGATTTTTAATTTTCTTGTAAATGCTTATTAAAATGTATACAAATATACTTTGAAAGAAATAAAGCACTTTGAGAAAAGGTACAAATGAGATGTGCCTTCTTCCTCAAAAGCTTATTCACCTCAGCCCTGAAGCTTCTTCTGCCCAATAAGAATGGGCAACACGTTTCCCTTGGGGAGGGGTCTGGTCCCCAGAATTGCCACGGTGGCCTCTGTTATTGACCATCTCAGAAGGCCTCAGTTCTAGAGGTCTCTCATGAGCTTAAACACTGTGAAAATAAAACATCTTGTCATTCATTTATAGATTTGGGATGAGCTCCTATACATCTATTCGTATAGTCTACCTTAAGAAAGAATACAGACAAGTTCATTTGAGGGAATAGGGAGGATAATTAATTAATGTGTGTATTTTAGGCAAGAATAAAAGGAAACTTGGATTGACTAAGAAAATGTGAGCGCAAACTTCCAGATGACTGGAAGTGATTGTTCAGGAAGTAATCAGTAAGATATGAGAGAAAATGACTTTCGCATTTGGAAAACATAAGCTCAAAGTTACATAGAAACAAGAAGAATGTGTTGTAGCTTTAAAGAGATACTTTACACTTTAGGGATTAGGTGAGACCAATCCTGCTGAACGTACAGCAAATTAACTCACTCAGTTCATGAAAACTGAAAATATGAACTAACATGAAAGAGAGGAGAGAAAAAACTCAAAGCAGGAAAGCGTTATTTTGATTTGAAATGTAGCATATTTATGTTTAAGGGGGTTAAATAGTTTCACTGTTGACATTTGGGGAAGTTATTTATTTTTACAAGATGAGTTTTCTTAAGTTTTTTAAGTTGAATTTTCTCCTACCGTAAGGCTGGTTTGTCTCTTATGGTATTTATTTAATGCAGCATACGTTGGTGTCATCAGCTATTAAGTATTATGACATTCTGATCAATATCTTTAGAAAAATCCATGAGATAGAATGAAAAAGTATCATCACAGACCTTGATGAGTATGCAATATTAATTCACTCAAAAGGCTGCACACTTTACTCAGAAGGCAGAATCAACCCTCGGGGAGCATTTACCCACAGGCATTAAGCGATGGCAGTTAAGAATATTGCTGCCTTGGCCTTCAGGAAGGTTAAATGCACCATGAGACCTGTTGTCTTGTGCTATTGCAAGACAAAGAGCAAGTACAAATTATTATTTCCTAATCTTGACCTTGCTTTTTTTAGAGACAACTACCCCCTTGCCTTACCCTGAGTTATCAATGATATTATTATCATTGTTTTATTATAACAATGATGATAATGATGATGGCAGTCTCACAGGGTGATGCTTACTGAGATCTTCCTGTGTGCTAGGCATTGGACTAAGTATTATTATAGGAACAATTGCATACAAAGCTTAAAATATCTTATGGGGTAGGGATTGCTGCTGATTCCATTTTACAGAGATGAAGTATGAATTTAGAAGAAATACATAACGTCCTTTTAATAACAAAACTAGGAAGTAGTGCAGCAGATTTTGAACCCAGACCCAAGACTGGGTTGTTAACACCTCAGTATGGAGCTTCTTCTATTCCTTGTCCACAGAGCCCGGAGAGGCAGTCCTATTGCTTGCACAGGTTGGAACAACACAAGCTGGGAGTGAGCATCTTTCCCTTGAGACTCATTATTAATTCCAGCAAAGCTGGTGGACTGACACCAAGATGGATTTTTAATGTAACATCCCAGGATGGATGAGGGAACCAGATTCTGCCAGCTGAGTTCGGGCTTGCCATCCTCAGACACACCTGTGCATGTTGAGGACACCTGCTTCACCTGGCATGTGGATCTCAGGCTCCTCTGAGAAATTCAGGAAAGTTTCCATGGCTGAACTGAGCTCCTTGCTCCTGGGGGCAGCTTGAGGGTGATCTGAGCTACCCAAACAGCTTTGTCTGCCTCTTAATTTTGTTTTGTTTTTCTGTTGGAGAATCCCAAATGTGTGACTAGAAGCAGGAACTGAAATTTCACTGCTGATAATGACAAAAAAAAAAAAAACCTGAATGAAAGCAGTGGGCAATTCACCTGAGCTCTCTTGTGATAGGGTTCACACTCCAGATTCCAATATTCCCTGTGTGATGTCCCTTTACCCTGCCTCAAGCACCAAACAGAGAGGGCCGTGTCTCTGAGTGCCGAGATTAAGGACTTTAAACATTGCAAATTTGATTACTTCCATCTTAGAAAACTTAAGCATCAGTCTTATCTGTGATCTAAGCTCTTGTCCCATTCTTGCAATTTGATAAATTATATCCCTGAAGATGTCTGGCCAAAATTCTCCGCTGGTTTCAGTCTCTCAGCACACAGCATAGCTTGTTGGCAGTGGCACAATTCCTCAACAACTGTGTACTTTTCAAAGTGGGAACTAATCATCCTTTATATTTACAACCTTTACAACAGGGGTTTCTTTAAAAACTTAAACCATGTTAAATTGTATGTTTTTGCCTTTGTAGGTTTGGGTTGTTTTTCTGAAACTGCCAGTTTAATGCTGAAGGTGTTTGAACTCTGCGAAGCAGTGACTCCAGCACACAGGCTGAGTAACCTCCAGAATGTGATGTATTGAACCTGGCAGCAGCCGCTCATTCATCTTTGAAGTAGAGCGGGAGCATCAGTAATTCCGAAAGGCATTACATTAAAATGGAAAGCCCCTGATGGCAATTGAAGGTGGTTTTTTGTTTCTTGTCATCATCCATTTGTATCTGCCAATAGCCTCTAGTTAAATCAATGCTCCTGATAAATATTGCTTGACTGAGGAAACAGAGCAAATCATCATTTCTTGGTAATGGATATTTATCTCTTTTTTGGATAACATTTATTTTTCAGATGTCCACACGCACAACCTGTCCAATTTTATAACCAATTAACACAGTTTATTTAATGGGCAACTTAAAATTAAGACTACTGAATGTGCAAAAGTTTGCTTTCTTGACTGTTAATTTGCTTTCATTGAATTAGAGTTAATTATAACTGATTTAATGCACAGGAAACATCAAGGACAAAAGCCACTATTTCCCAGCCCTTTGACTCTGGGTGCCCTGAGTTTGTTACTGTCACCTCTCACTCCACTGGCTTTCTCTGGGCAGCCATGCCTACTCTATGCCAGGCAGGGGAGCACAGAGCATCTGCAATCATGGAAGAGAAAGGAGTAACAAACATCACAGCCAACAGTGGAAGCCACAGGTGAGCTGAGTGCGCCGTAGGAAGGCCAGTGTCTGAGATGGTGTAGTGAGGGCACGTGAATGTGAAGGAAGTCTCTCCTGAGTGACCAGCTCCACAGCTGAGGTTTCAATAATGTGGACCACTAAAGCAGGGCCTTGGAAGGAAGCACATTCCAAGAAGAGGGAATAGCTTGTGCTGATGGCCCTGGAAAATAGTAATCATGAAGAGGGCAAGGAAGTGCGATGGTGACAAAATGCAGTGGGAAAGGAGTATGGTGCTGATGAGGAAGGCGGAGAGAGGCAGACCATGGAGGTGTCTGAGGCCAACAGTCTGTCTCAGAGTATGGGGAAGCTCTTGAAGGGCTAACATGTGAGTGGGGGAAAGTGGTACGTATATCCATATTTCTATTTGAACTGATGCTTCCAGCTGGAATATGGAGACCGGATGGAGAAGGATGGAGACCACACAACCGTGAGGGCATGGCAAGGAGCACAGTGGTTCTGGTGGTGCCATCACCGGTAAGTGATTATTTGGAGTAAGTTTGTTTTTATCCTGAAACCTCCTTGCAAGCTAAAAAGAGTAAATAGTTTCTGGAATAAAACAAACTAGGCTGAGACAGTAAAGACTACACACCACTCTTTTGGGGTTTTGTACTGATGCTAACAGAAAATGGTAAAAATAGACATTTTATAGTTTCCATAGTTTTTTGTTTTTGTTTTTTACAATTTTAAAGACAAATCAACTGCTTCTTTACGAACAGAAATAACTTTTCAAAAAGACAAAATCTACTGGGAAAAGAAAAGTTGACATAAAAAAGCATTTTGACTTCTAAATAGAGAACTAAATTCTGGAGCGTGTATGTTTTCTCAATGAGTTTCAAGTTTCTAGAAGCAGTGCTACGGCAGTGTAAGCCTGCCCCTGCAAGGACATGAATTTGCCCTCTGACAAGGCCTGTGTTGAGGAAGCAGCTGTCTTATCCATGTAGCTAGTCCGCGCCAAATGTATTAGCATACGAGTGGGAGCAGTTACAGGCAGATGTGCTAGGCCGTAGCTGTGCTCCCATGAAACCCACAATTCCGAATGCTGGCTCTGATCATGAGATCTCGATGTGGTTCATCAAAACAAATTGCCACACTGATTCTGATACGTGTCCTTTTTAGAAATGGTTATGTAACTTGCTTTCCGCAGTCCATGCCTTGTTTGGGCAATGGCCAAAAGAGATAATTCCTCTCTTCTCTTGGGTGTACGACTGAAGACTACATTTACTTGCCAGCTGTTGGGAAGGTTGATCTCAGTTCCAAGAGGAACCCTGCTCCTTCCTGACGCATGGCCTTATCACAATGTGGCAGCTTGCTTCTTCACAGGCGGCAAGGGAAGACTGGCTCTTCAGTGTGGTGAGACAGGGTAGTCAGGGAGAAGGTGGCATCCCATCACTTTTGTCAAATCATATTGATGCGAAAAACCAGTAATAGGTTCTGCTCACATTCAAGGAGAGAGAACTACAACAGATACTGATTTATTGGGTGTGTCCACCACAGGGGGTATCTCTTGAACAAAATGCCAGATGCCCTTATCCTCCTTAGTATGAGTTATTTTCTAGATGGTTATATTGTCACATTTCACTTATGCAGAAACCCTACCATGCTCTACCTCCCGAGGAGCCCACCAGGCATGCCCAAGTGTCCCCTAACAGCACCACTAATACAACCCAGGACTCAGGGGGGCACTCCACTGCACCAAACAAAGTGTGGTTAATAATGATATTAGTACACAAAATGAAGATATTCAGTTTTGCTAAAAATTTTAATAAAATGAGAGATAATTGCCACTTTAAATGCCATTCCTTTTAAAATGTTTGCTTAAGGAATTACAGAAAGGAACACAGTATTTATGTTAAAATGTTTCATCTTTGTATATTCCAAAGGTCATTACAAGAAATTGTGATGTGACACTTCCACTTCCGCATTCCCACCTTAGAAGGCGTGCACCCTGAGCAAGGCCTTTCTTCGTTATGCTAAGAGTTCTCTTTACATGCATTAAGAATTTGACATGCATTTAACTATCATTTAATGAATTCAGAAGTGAATTAATTCTGTCTTTTGATTTTGTTGTGGCAAAGTCGCTGAAGTTCGTTCATTCATCTCTCATTTTTATCATGTTCTTTCTACTTGTCAGGAAAGATGTGTAGGCACCAAAATGACAGATCTGATCCCTGCCCTTGTAGATTTTATGTGGATCTATGAATCATGTTTCTCATCGAACCTGGGGCTTATCACCATGTACCCTGCCCTGCAGAGGCCTACAAGGAGCTCTTTGGCTGGCAGAATATGTGGTGTCACCTTCAGAATCTCTATGACGATAGTGCTCTTATTACTTGCTCTCGCAGGACAAATGGGCACCCAGATGTTCTTGCTTTCGTGTCTTCTGAGTTTCCTGATCCCAGCTCTCTGTCTTTTGGTCTTGGATTTGTTTTTTGTACTCCCTAACACTCCACTTAATCTTACTTGCTGTGCTCTCAAAGGCACATCTCTTATGCAATTACAGATGCCCAGGGATTCTGCAGCTTCTTGTCTACCGTGAAGGAGCTGCGGCATTTTCCTGTGTGTCTCCTGGCTTTTTTCTTTGCCTTCAGTTTCTAAAGCATCATGGGTCTCCCCTCCCTGTTCATGCCTCTGAGTCTTCATGCCCAGCCTTGCCTTGGCTCCCAGCCCCACATCCACGCTGTCCCATACTCAACTTCTGCCAAGGAGTCTGGCCCTCAGCATCTAAGGAGCCATTTGTCATCACATTGGTCCAGGAAGTTCTTAAGTTCTTCCTCTCAACATATGACTCAGTAATTGCTGGTTTATAATCACTAATTGCTTTCAAAAATTCTTTAAGGATTGTGAAAGATCAATTTCAATGCAAACGACAATGGGAATTTAAGTTCAAGGGAAATTGTACCTTTCTTTTCAATAATCCATATAGACATTTTGTAAATATCAAGTATCCATAAGTGGTGTGAATTGCTACTTTATGAGACCAATGTGAAGCCACAATGGTAACAACGTGAAAATTCATAGAACTCAAGTAACACAGGACAGTCGGATAGTTAAACTCACCTTGCTTCAGTTTGGGGATCTGTGTAAAGTTTTTGGATAATTTTTATCAGCAGTTCTCAACTAGGGCTATTTTTCCACCCTCCACCTTGCTGCTCGGGACATATGGCAAAGTCTGGAGACAGTTTTGGTTGTCACAGTCGGGCAGGAAGGATGCAGCTGGCATCTAATGAAGAGAAACCAGGAATGCTGTTCAAGATCCGGCCATGTAGGGGACAGCATCCCACAGCCAAGAATCACCTGGTCCAAAATGCCAACAGTGCTGAGGTGGAGAAACTGTGTCTTACATAAAACAGAAATAGAAGTACTATTAGAAAGATAGCTGAGAGTTACTTTGAAATATTTGGAATAATAATAATTATTTGGGAAAATAAGTATTTGAAAATATTAATAATACAATAAAGTATCTTGTTCAAAGTTATGTGTGAAATTTGTGCCTAGTGCCAAATGTACCAGGTAAGTATTGTAAGATGTATAAAACAAAGTCCCTTTCTTTGATATTTCTAGAATATATTGTACTCAGCAGACACAGGAAGAGGTGGGTGAGATGGGTAAGGTGGGTGATGCACGAACGCAAGCTTATGTAATAAGGTAGGGAGGGGCGAGGAGAGAAAAAGGCAGCGTCATCCAGCCCTGGCCCTGACTTTCCCTAAGTGCCTAAGGAAAATGGTAATAAAGCAATGCTGACAACTGCCTCTTAAGATACAATAGCTCAGGAAAAGTCATTTTCAAGATTTATTCCTCATGCTGATTGTTACTGTCTTACAATAAGCCACAACTCTAAAACCTACACTTCATCAGTGCTTAAATATTATAAAAAGAAAAAGACACAGTTATTTAAAAATCACTGAAAGGCCCTGGCTGTTGTGGCTCAGTGGATTCAGTGCCGGACTATGAACCAAAGGGTTGCTGGTTCGATTCCCAGTCAGGGGCACGTGCCTGGGTTGTGGGCCAGGTCCCCAGTAGAAGGCATGTAAGAGGCAACCACACACTGATGCTTCTCTCCCTCTTTTTCTACCTCCCTTCCCCTCTCAAAATAAATAAATAAAATATTTTTTAAAAAGTAACTGAAGGAACTAAACAAGAATCTGAGAATGACATCATTGTCTTTGCAGGGTATGAAAGAAGTAATGACATTTAGAAAATAAGAAAAACTCGTCACGACACTTGTCAACAGCAGCAACGCATAAATACAGGCACTTAAATTGCCTACATGTTAACACACAGTTACTAAATAAATACTCCCCTTGCTGCCTGCCACCAAGAGTGACCTTTTCTCCATCAGAAGGCAAAACAACAGCTATTTATGGTTCCTGTAAAGAGGCTGCTGTGTTGCGCCCTTCATTTCCCCAAGTCCCTGGCTCATTTTTCACTCAGACCATCAGAGGCGCCCCCACGGTGGCCTGGCCAGCAACACTGCAGATGCATTAGGCGCCTGACTCAGTCCCTTTGGCAGTGATCTGCAGGCGCGAGTGTCACTGAATAGGAATTCCAGCCAGACTGCATCCCCCCTGGTGGCAACTAGTCCCAACACATGATCCTGGCCACTGAGAGGTCTGAGTCACAGGGCAACCTCCAGGACAATGAGGGGACCCGCACATCAACGGGGCTTCACCCGCCTGAATTGCAGTCATGCTGTGCAAACTTCACTCGGAAATGACAGAGTTCAGTCTAACTGTGTGGTTAGCGTGGCTCAAAAAGAGCAAGTAAACAGAATCAAAACTTACTTTTTTAAAAATTCATGTATTTATTTGGTTATATCTGTTTATGCCGGTTTACACTAAAATATTAGCTAATAAAAAGGTGTATTGATTTTAGTTATTCCAGAATTAATTTTGAATATAAAAAGATTGTGAGAGAAGTATAAAGAAGTAACTGCAGTAAATTAGAATGAAGCCAAAGCAATTAGTGTCTATTACCTATGGAAAGGAGGATGGGAGATGAAACGAGGTCCCAGGAAGCTCACAATAGCGATGCTTTCTGGCATGAGTTGCATGGGAACCTTACTCCAACCACAGAGCCCAGGCCTCCTCTGCCTCTGAAGGAAGAGGAGACTTCTTAACGGTACCCACTCAGGAGGCCGCTCCCTTCATGGTGTAGTGTGCAGGGCCTCGTGAGAAGCAGCATGTGCTACAGAATGAGCTTATGAGAGTGGGGCTGCCAGCTCCCCCAGGGAGAGAGTTTCAGATAAGGTGGGGTGTTTGACTGGGTCTCCAGGGAAAGCTGTTGGAGTATGAGTCGTGGGGTTCAGCCATTCCAAGGTAAACAATAGCATATTCAGAATCGTGGAGGTAAAAAGCACCTGGCATCAGGAGCAGCCTGGAATCTGGCATGGCCAAATACGAGTGTGCGAGCAAGTAAGGCAGGAGATGCCCTGGGACCCACCCACTGTCAACCCCTGGGCCATGTCCTGACATTGCTGGGGCCGAACAGCTGCGGCCCTTGCCCTCAACCTCTCTGGTTTTCTGCATCTGTAGGTTAGGAATGTTAGATCCAAAGGTTCCTTAGGGCTTCCCAGGAGGTACAGAATATGTTATATGGTTTCTTTTAAACCCCACAGCAAGTTGGGAAAAGAACAAGTCTTAGCACAGACCCATAAATGTCGAATATGGTATTACTGTTAATATTTTGCACGTTGGCTCTTAATGCTCAATTATGCATTGCATTAAACCCACAATCACTTGCATTGTCCCAGCTAATACAGGCAGCATCATTCTGGCTGACACAGTGATTAGTGTGACTGGGGCAAGTGCATCTTTACCAAAATCCTTTGTCATATGTTCATTAATGAAACAATATTAAGTTATTGAATACAATGGGATTCACCTTTGAGCTCATTCTTAAAAATGATATTAAAGTAGTTATGGAAGGTCAGACAGGCAAAATTGACAATTAATTTCCATTTTATCACATTGAAAGAAATGATTCACAGGCTAAATAAATTATTTCATTCCTACATGAAATAATTTATTACATGAAAAGCATGTACATGCTTCTCCAGAGGTATGGCTGGAAAGTACGTATTTCTCATAAATTGCTGGTCAGTGCATGAAATTGCCATATGTATAGCATAGCCATGCCATTCACATAATTATTATGAATTATGTTCTGGTGTCTCCTGTGTTATTTAGTATAAACTAGGCAGTGACAAAACTGTCCTCAGAATAAAGAACACAACCAATGAATCTTCCTTAATAGTATATTTCTTTAATTAAATGATGAAGGCCAAAATGCTGAACCTTATCACTAATTTTTTTCATAATAGAAATGTTATAATTTTTCACCCCTCAGTACCAATGAAACCAAGTTTACCAAGACAAGTTTAATATGAACTGGATGAAACTCTAGACTGAAATTCTCATTTGCATGAGATGGAAGGATAGGAAAACAAAACCATGAAGAAAATAAGCATACAGAAATAAAGTGTGGTAGATTATATCACTATATGAATCATTTGGCCCAAGTGTTTAAATGTCATTAAGAAAAAGACAAAAGTTGGAGAATGTTTGGGTTAAAAGGTACTGAAGAGATAAGGCAACCAGCCATGCAGTTCTATTTCAAAACAAACCAAACAAAAAAATCTCTCCACTAATGTAGCAAATGGTGAAGCAGACTATTTTTAATATGGTTTGAATAATAGATTGATATTAGGTGCTATAATGGCTTATTGTTAATTATTTTAGATGGGATAGTGCCAGTTTAGTTATGCAGTATAATTGTTCTTAGGTGAAGCAAACTAAAGTTCATAGCAATAAATTGTCATTATGTTTTGAACTTATCTGAATTTGTTTCACTGGTTCAGCAAATACATGTGTGTGCATATATGTATAGCTGTGTCTGCATGTGTGTCTGTTTCTGGAAAGAAATACAATCAAAAATAATATTAACTATCATGGACTGTAGGAAATCCTGAAGGACTAGAATAATAGCAAGTCTAAAAATAATTAAAAATGATTAAAGGATAGAGCACAAATTGTGACTGATTCTAATTATTTAAAGAGTCAAAAATAGACCACATAAATGCTAACCTGGGTAATACCCTATGAATTTCTTGTGCCTCTGAGTCTTTCCTTCCTGTAATATCTGTGACTAGAAGTACATAGGAGAGGACATAGAAGTGAAGCCCATAGAGTGTGTGGACCATAGTTAACGGGCTGTAATGTCTCTATCTCTCAGACACCCTCCCTTACTGCAGACTTTGCCAGACCTGAACCACAGCAACAGAACCCAGGACAAACACACCACCAATCAGAAATCAAGAAGATCCATGGAGTTTGGTAGAAGCCAGAAGATCAAAACTGAGGAAGGACTATAGAGACGAGTCCTAATGTCAGCTTAGCCTGAGAAGCAACACAGGAAGAAACACGAGCACAGCTCATGAGGACAAACAGAGCTGGGATAATATCAGCAAGGTCAACAGTCAGGGAAAGAAAAGTCCCTTTCTTTTAAAGTTGTTCAATATAAGAATTTGAGGTTGACACAACCATTGGAAGTGATGGAGGAAAAAGTTTTCGGAGATTTATCTGAGAATTTGGGGAAGACACTATTTAGGTTTCGCCCTGAAGCACCGAAGAGTATAGTCCTCAAAGAATAATGGCAGGTGCTCAGGAGGTCTGAAAGAGTCTCTGGGAGGTCCCCTGTGACTCTCAGAAGCTGATGCTCAAGGGAGCCTGGAAAACCACCGTGAATTATGCACCTGTCCGATCACCCAGCCACTACCACTAACAGAGGATGAAGGCACATCCTTCTTCCCCACCTTCTAGACCTCAGAGAGGTGTTTCATTGGAAGAGAATGCTGAGAAGTATTGTGTCTACACTGCAGAGGAGTGTAGACTCCCTCATGTTGTTTCAAAGGGAGTGTAGTTTCCCTTTTAGGGAAAAGGGACAGTAACGATACTCTATCAAAAACAGATGATCGAGTGTGATCTACCATTTTGTCAAGTCAGCATCCAAACATCCAGTCGATGTTCAACTTTTAAATAAAAACGATAACATCATGTAATGATTACATATAGGATTGAAGATATACTCTCCTTCTTTCCAAAAGGGCGGCATCTATCCCAAACACTAATTAATCTGTGTCCAAAATTGTTTATTCTTGTTTTTTTAATCACATTTTTTCTTTGAAATATTTACCTATTTATTCACTTATTCATTGATTGTATTTCCTGAGTGGTATCCCCCCATCCCCTGCCTTCAAAGGTATAAACCTGTGTTTAGGGGTGTGGTGGAGATGCAAACATTTGCTCAATTCCCCTTTTCTCTTCCAGGTTTCACCCTCACTATCCCCTGTGTGTATCACCTACAAGCCTGGAGCTCAACTATTTAATTTCTCTCTAGAATAAACCCTTGGGACATGGAAGAGCAGTGTGAGATCAATTGATGGGTTGACCTGGGTGGTCATCGCATACCCTGAAGACTTCAAAGAGTCCTCTCTTTCCCCCTCAGTGTCATGCCTGTGGCCACCTCAGCATCCTGAGGCTGCAGCTCACAGATGTGTTGATGGCTCATGTGCACTGATTTCTGATTCCCTTTGTTCTGAAGGGGCTTGCAGATTTTTATTCCTTTCCTGTAGTTTTGGTTTCCTGAAGGAGAGGAAATAAACCACATGATCAATCCATAGACAACTAAGCACTATCAGATACTTGAGAGAGACCTCCACCATGAGGCAGAACACAGTGAGACAAGAACGGAAGTGGAAGGGGCCCTAAGCAACGCTTTTTGTAATTGTGGATATTCTTCTGTGTGACTAATAAATCCAGGCAAGGACTAGTTTCTTACCAGGTGAAATCTGAACAATAAATCCACTTTTCGTGCTCTTTTATATTAAAACCCACTGGTCTTTTTTACACTTTGAATGAATGGATCTTTTACCCATTTGTGATACTGTAATATCCTTCACTGGGCATTTGGAAAACATTTCTTCAATGAGTTTTGCAGAGCTTCTAAATCTTGACACATTTCATTTTAAAACGTCAAAAATTTGCCATTATTAATAATACTACCAATCTCATCAGAAAAGTCTTTACATATTGAGAAGCTGTCAGGCTCATGCTTAAAAACTCAAATTTTATCCTCAGTAACAAATACTGTCAGTTGTTTTCCTTGAAGTGTCAAGCTCACTTGATTTGTTTTTGGGAAAATGTCTACAAAATGTTTACCTAAGTCTGTATAATTATAGTCCGTCTGTCAGTTGTTGTTTCAATTAAATATGGTGTTCCATGAAGGACACGGGTAATTCAGCTTTTAGCCCAATCACAGAAAAGCCGTTGCCATGCTTCAGTCTGCAGCAGCAAGGCTGGGTGGGGACCTCCCGTGCCATCCCACAGGGCCCTGAAAAGCACGGGCCTCACAGGTAGACTGACCAGAACGGAGGCCAAGGGCTCCTGGGAACCGTGGCTCCTCTGCCTTCGCGGGCACTGGGCAGGCGGGGTGGGGAGCGAGCAACAGCCCCGCATCGCTCTGCGTCTTCTCTTCGGAGATTTCTGTTTAAGTGCTGCCAGCACGCATTTTTACTGAATGTATGAAGGTATTTTAAATATGATTTTAGACAGTATTAAAATACTTATAAAAACTTGACATTGTTAAGATGCATTAGATCTTCCTGTTCAGGACTATTCTATTCTTGGGATTGCATGTTTGCTTGTCAGGAATTTGAAGTGTTCGAAGAGATGATCTAATGTAGTAAACTGAAAATAAAGTTTAAATATCTAGGATAATTTATTCAAATACATAATCAACAGTATTGATTGTTTCAGAGAAAGTTTTATCAGTCCACTCCATATAGTAGTAATTTAAAAAATCCAAAATTTGGTAGATTAAATATCTTAAGGAGATTTATAAATTAAACTTAAAATTTCAAGTTATAGGGTTTTTATATCAATACATTGTACATTACCCTGAAACCCAAAAAACTGCAACTGGGGGAAGGTCAGGGGTGGGGAGATTGAGCGCAAAGGGGAAGGACTCGTGGACGACAACAGTGTGGGGAACGTGGGGTGGGGAATACAAGCGGACCAAATGGAAATGGAAAAAATACAATAAAAAGATTTAAGAAAATCAAATAACTGCAACTATTCCTTCTGGTCTCTTTCAGGACCTGAACCTACACATACAGCCTATTCAATTTAGAATCACAAGCATTTGAAAAAATAGAATAATTGGGTAGAGCTTTTGAATAATTAAAATTTTAACAATCAAATAAAAACAGAAAATGCAATGAAAATAAAAATGTATTAAAACAATAAAAATGATATAGTGTTTAGAAGTTAAAATATAATAAGTAAAGTATATAGTTTGATAAATAAATTAAGAATCAATGTTTTTCATAAGAAAGAGAGAATTAGTAAACTAGAAGATGGAATTAAGGACACTTAATGGACAGAATAAAGAGATTAAAAAGGTGGAAAATAGGAATGGGCAATTAGGAGAATAAGAGAATGGGAGGAGTAGGTGCAATTCAGATCTAAAATGAAGAAACTGGAAAGAATCGAGAAAAGGCAACATTCAAAAAAGTAATTGGGAAGCATTTTGCTGAATCGACGATGGACAGTAAGCTAAGTCTGTCACAAGCGAAGTGGACATCATTAAATTCACACCTAGACATGCCTTCGTGAAACAGTAGAGCTCCATAAACAGGAAATTCTGAAAGCATCCAAATAAAGAAGAGAATTTATACATAAAGTAATTATTTGGAATTATAGTCTCAGAGCAACTGTGTCATCCAGAAAAAACTCCAATTATCTAGACATGTATTGATAAAGACAAGATAGAGCAAAAATTAAAATAAAATAATTAAAGAAACAATAAAACTCAAACTTCTCTGTTAAAAATATAAATAAATAATGCTTTTCAAAATTTATTAGGAAAATCAGGAAGGCAAAAATAAAACAATATTAGATTTGAAAATTGTGACATAACAAATAATAGAAATAACACATAAAGTTATGAGACATTACAACTATTTTATACTGACAAGTTGGAAAATTTAGACAACTATACAATTTCTATAAAATAAAAGTTAAGAAATTAAGTTAAGGAAGCACAGAAAAACTTGATGGATCTGAAACTATTAAATACATCTAATTGCTAGTAAATTTCCATTTTCTTTTCTTCCCTCACAAAAGAAGGGTAAAGACTGCTTTCCAAATGAATTTAGTAAAATATCAAAAAATATATTATCTCTGTGTTATATACACTTCCAGAGAACAAAGTAAAAAGGCAATCTTCATAACTTATTTATGAATTTAATATAACCTAGACTATACTGGGAAAATATTAAAAAGAAAAATTCTGGAACAATCTCAGTTGTCACATGGGTGAAAAATACTAAATGAAATATTCACAAAGCAAGTGCCTCAATGTACAAAAAAACATTAATACCAAAGAGTACTATAAACTTGAAAAAGACTTAATGAAATTTATTGAATGAAGATTATGATAAAAACATCTCAATTCAGGAAAACTGGTAAATTTCAGTCAATCTTTAATCTTCATAAAGAATTGTATGATGTTTTAAATTTGAAATAGAAAGTATTTTTCTTAATAGTATAAAATATTTATTTCACAAAATTATAATATAAACTCACAATTTGATAAAATATCAAAAGCATTTTCTTTGGTTTCAGGAAAAAAACAATGTCAGTTATCACTGATTCTATTCTTAGTGCTGGAGGTTCTAATCAAGTAGGAACTTGATATAAATGACTATAAACATATGTACACACATTCACACACATATACACACATATTGCATATAATAAAATATAATTTCATTAATATTGTGAAACAGTAATAATTGTGAAATTGTAATAGAATAAAGCAAATTCTCATTCACAGTAGAAATAAAAACAATTGAACTATTTAGGAAAATGGCCAAGGAATTATGTTAGCAAAAGACATAAAAATAGGCCCAAATAAAATGAGAACCTTACCAGGCTCATTTGTGGTAAGAAAAGCTGTTGATTTTCACCTAATTGGTCTATAAATTTAATACATTTGTAATTTTTAAATTTTATGCAGTTCAATAAAATTAGAAATTGATAAAATGATCATTATAGAGCTTTGGAAAAGTAAAGCAATAAAGTAAGCCAAGAGAAGCATTTCCACCTAATCAGAATTCAAGAGGTAAACTACAGTAATTAAAGACCACATATTTGCATATGGATACAGTGAGTATGTGACAAAGCAGAGATAGTTGTCCACACAAGAAGGAACTTGAGTCTCAGATAAATACACAGAAACACACTCAATGTAAAAATGATACAATAACTTTGGAGAACAGTTTGGTTTGCTTCAAAAGTTAAATACACTCCTTTTATACTATATAGCTATCCCACTTCCAGATATATACTCTGCAGAAATAAAAGATATGTCCAGCAAACATACATGCATTACTATTTCTAACGGCTTCATTGGCATTAGCCAACAACTAGAAACAACTCAAACGTTCATCAAGACAGGAGTGGCTCAACAAACCATGGCGCATCCATACAACTGGACGCTGCTCAGGAATGGCAAGGAATGAACTACTGATACATGCCACAAGATGGATGGTTAGCAAAAAATACTTCTCAGTGAAAGAAGTAAGAAAAAGGTACGTATCATATGATCCGAACTGCATACATTTCTATAAAATGCAAGCTCATTTGTATTGTTAGAAAGCACATCAGTGGCTGACTGAGGCAGAGGTTGACTGAGGGGAATGGGAGGGAGGAGTTAGGATGAAAGTTCTGGAATGACCAAGAAATTCAATATATGGACTGTGATGATGATTTCATAGGTAAGCATTTGTATGTCTAAATGTATGAAACTGAGCACTTCAAGTAGGTGCTGCCAATTGTATGTCAGAAATACCTCAATAAAGGTGATTTTTAAAAAACTCCTGTTAGAGTCATCACCTCAATGAGCTTACTACCCATTTCAGCTTCCATACTTAAACACAGACACACGCAGTTTGATTCCCTCCACCATGCAAGTCTACAGGAGGCTGCTGAATCTGTGTTTTTTACTCAGTTGCATTTTTCCGCGCCTGCTGGCAAAGTGGAACCCATCACTGAGCAGGGTTTCCCGAGGCGCAAGGACACTGTGGACAGCTCACAGTGGAGGTGAAGGTGGGAGCAGAATCTGGGGCACCCGCACATTGCAGACGGGCAAGTGCCAGAGTAATGCACCCGATACTTCTGCTTGTGTGTGAGAGCGTGTTCCTCTGGGTAACAAAGGAAAAGATGCTGGCTATAGGGCAGATATTTCGATCTCAGAAGAAATCTAGGGCAGCATTCCTCAGGGTGGGTGTGTGGTGACAAAGCAACTCTACTTCAGGAAACTGCAAAGAGGACCGAAAATGCTTCCGTGGAGGATATTTTTTTCCAGGCTTTTGAGTTCCTTTCAAAACTCCAATCACCTTTATATTTTTATGAATGTTTCTGCCTTGGCAACCGTTTTCTTGGTGGCAGTGTGTGGTCTGCTGCCGGACCCCATCTGCTTAACCCGTGGACCCCACCATCTCCCCAGCTCAGATGAGTTCACTCAGCAATCACTTTCGGCACCTGGAGCTTTCTTGCTTCCAAATGCCAGCTCCCCCTGTGTGCTGAGCTTGTCATTGCTTCACAACACTATGGTGAGGTCCAAGGAATCCTATTCTTAGCCTACAGCGCAGGTGCCAGGATTAACTGGAAAGGGAAGTATTTATATGTGCCGGTGTGTTTCTACCTCCCCTGCACCCAGGCCAGGATGCGGGTGTGCGAGTTATAGCAGGCTATTCATAAGGAGTATGTTCAAATGGTCTGAGCTCCAGCGTCCTCATCTTTGAAATTGTGGTCATCGGTGCCCTGGTATTGCTGCACACTCAAGGGAGGCCTCGTGTGAATATGAAAACATTCTGCAAGGCACCCAGGGAACTTCTGACTCTCAAGGACTGTTAGCTGCCTGCTCAATAATCAGCTTTACCTTCTGACTGCAAGATCAGAAGGTATTCACTTAGCAGTAATTAAGAGGAAAGGCTGATTTTTATCAGTTGCAGTAGTTCAGGAAGATTTGATCCGCACACAGGCGGCTGCCCGATACGACATCCTTACAAATGTTGTCTTCTACTGCCACCCACTGGCCGAATCTGGGCAGCCGAGCGCTGCGCGGCTGGGTGAAGACCCGACGTCTTAACCAGATTCGCTCCCACTGCGTTCATCCCCCACTGGCGATTGAGAAATTCATGCAGCTCACAGAGGCGAAAATGATATCTTTAAAGAGACGTAATAGTTCTTAAAATCCTTGGCGAGGAACCAAGTTAGATGTGCAATACTAAAACAGGCAAGAAAAAAGAAATGAAATCTGTGTTTATGTATATATTATTATCAGATACATTTGAAAAGATAGATTTTAATTAAACCATGAGCAGTGAAGAGCCAACCAGCTTTTTGTCCCTTTCATGCATCGAGAAGAGTAAGTATAAATCAATGTGTTACAAGAAAATTGTGAACCACAAGAACATTGGAGAATTAGTTTTTTCTTCAATTATAGTGAGGGAATTTTCATTTTATCATGTTAGTTCCACTTTCCCCATTGAAATATAGGCATATCATGCCACTCAAAGGAGAATTTAAAAAGAAAAGATACACTAGGAAAAGCCCTCCAAAATATTCTGAAACGCCCAATAAAACCAAAGAAATTGCTCTTTAATAGGCCATGAAAAATGTTGCAATTATTACCCAGTGAACCACATAAATTCTTTCAAGTTACATTTTAACTGTAGAGTTTCATTTCCATCCCCTTGCAATACAGAAGGGAAACAAACCCAGTCTAATGTTTAGTTGAAATTGAAGGGAAAAAATGTTGCCCTTGGTCCAGCTACCTCATATAACTGCACTGGTGAAAGAATCTAACTTAAACACATCCTGTGTGTGCCTTGTCCCAAAATGTGAGTTTGGAAAACCCTAAACTTTGTTGCTGTATTTTGTATTTAAAGCTGCATCTCTGATGAGTTAAATGTCTTTTCCAGTCAGATTATACAGCTGGTTAACCACAGGACTAGAGAAAGAAACGGTTTCTCTTGATTCTCAGTCGAGTGGTCTTTTCCCCTTCACTACACTCCTCTCAACTGAACATTAATATTTATGTGGTCATATTTATGAGCATATTATAATATGTACTAAGAAAAACATATACTTTATAAGAATTTTTGCAGAAAATTGATCCTCTGTTGAAAGCAAAAACAAACTATTTTGAGTTGCAAAATTTAGTTGTAGATTATACTGGTCTTTTCCATCACAATAGACATGATATTTTTCTAAAATCTGTGAGAGTGTCATTGACTTCTTGTCTGTGTCTGCTAGATTTCAAAGTCCTGGCGCTTTGTGGTTTAGCACTTTGCAACAAAAAGAATTACAGGTATCCACAGGAAAACCAGAGTAATGTACATGAAGTTGAATCATTATTCGATTCTTATCCTCATGATGATAGCAATATCTGTTCATTAAAATTTTAGTCAGTAGGCAAAATATTAAAAGTATAAAATATAATAAAAGCTATCTATAATTCTGTTCCTGAGCATATAAAAGGAAACCATAATTACAGTTTGGGCACACTTCCCTGAGTCAGTTTCTATGTGTGTGTGTATTTTTCTGTATCTAATCTCAGCCTCTCTCTCTCCCTTCGTTCCTCCCTCCATACTGTCCATGTTGCTTTTCTCATAATAAATCAGGTAAATTCATGGTGACTTCTCCTGAAATCTTCGCATAGGACCATCAAAAATGAACAGACACATTTTCAAACAAAAGAGCTGTGAGCAAGGGCAGAGTGTCAATCTGAAGTTTTTGGGATTCTCAAGGGCTCTTCACCTGGGACCAATAATCCCAAGAGCAAGAGAAATCTTCAGCTAGGAAAGGTGTGTGTACCTGCCTGTGTGTGTTAGGGTGGGCTCAGGCCCCTGGAGTCAATATTTACTGCAGTAGGCTTTTTGTGTTTTACTTTTTAGTTTGTACAATGTTTTACATAAATACTGAATTTGTTAATCTTTTATCTATTCTTTTCTGAAAATATTGAAGTTGACTTTTTGTTATGATGTCCTTTCTGAGGTTCAGAAATTTAATATTCCCTTGACAAATCTATCAAAATATGTTAACAGATTGTTTTTCCCTAGCTTTTAGGTTTAGGAATTTCCTCCTTACACTAGTATCTATCTATATTTATTCATCACTTATTTATTCATCTTTGTGGTTCCTTAGTAGTTTCATTAAATATATATTCTAGCTGAAATTTATTTTGGAACACTACAAAAATAATCTCAATTTATTTTTTCTAAGTAGTTAACCTGTTTTCAAATGCAATTTTAAACACATATAAAATCACTGTAGAATTATTAAGTTGGTAAAAAAGTATTTTTGATTTTGTTCCACTAATTCTTTATGTTCCATCTATTGCCATTTCTCATGTCAGTTACATGCTGTCTAATAACTGATATAATGCCAGGGGCTATTGATCCTTATTTTTTAAATATTGTTTTCTGAATATTTTATAGATGCCTTGTATAATAATTGAATGGGCACTGATAAAAAGGGGGTTTTGATTAGAATTGAAGTTTAATTTTTGGAATTAAACTTTAATTTTTAAATTAAAAAATTGTATCTGTATACAAATCTGTACAATATTTTGAGGCATATTTTTAATATTTTAAAGCATGTCTATTTATTTAAACCATACTTAGCCTTCAGGTAAAACTTGACATTTTCGTTATATGGACCTAAGTCATTTTTTATTAAATGTGTTTATAGATATTTTCTACTTTTGTGGCTATTATGAATGAGATTTTGGCAACTGTTATATTTGCGTAATTGGTCATATCTTGTACTAAAGAATGCTCTTAATTTTGTGTGCTTATGTTCTATAATAGAGCACCTGATTGAGTTTTACATTATTTCACATTATTTTTAGGATTTTTTTTTTTTTTTTTTTTTTTTTTTTTTTTAGTTTTTCTGGTGGAAATCTCAGAGTACCTACAAATAGTGACATGTTATTTTCATCTTTATGGAAAATCATATTTCATTTGCTTTTCTTGTTTTGTTATGGTTATCTAAAAATTAGAAAAATGATAAATTATAGAGAGGACAGTTGATATTCTTTCTTATTTTTACTTTAATAGTAATAATTCCAACTGGATTCTTCAGTAAGATGTTGGTTCTTTGCATAAACAGACATGATTATAATGTTAAGGAACTTTCCACTTCCAGTTTTCTAAGTGATTTTTACTTGTCTGTTTCCTTGTTTTAACCATGAAGGAATATTGAGTATGATCAAATGTCATTTTGAGCTCTATTGCAATTGTAATGTATGAATATGCCAGTCACAGGGCGGTTATTTGAGTACTCACTGATCTTAGCTGACTGGTGCTGCCTCTGCATAGTCAGTCTTCTTTCCTCCTTCATATGTGTGCATTTGAATCTGCTGTCTTTACCTGTTAAGCCTTTTAACTTATATTAAGTGATGCTCTTTATGTTCTACTTTACTTTCTTTCTGTAACTGACATGATTAAAGCCATACTATGACTCCTTCAGGTGTGTCATATAATTTGATACGTTCTTCAGTAGAAATTCATTGTATATTGTGTATTTTATTTATTCATTTTATTTAATTATTAAACTAAAAAAGACTCTAAATTTGCCTTTGAATACTAATACGTTATTAACTAATATTAAATAGCTATTATCAATTAATATTATCCACATATTATTAGAATTGTTTTGTAAATGTCTTTTTTTCTGTTTTAGATGTAATTAATAGATGTATACAAATTTTAGAAAATGAATAATTCAGGTCATTCCAAGATTTGGTTTATAAGAGTTCCAGAAATAATATTCTCATTTGGGTTTGCTGTGGGTGCATGACAAGTTTCGTGACTTCACCACCACAGGATGATTATTCTGCACGTTGACTGCACTCAGCTGGACGGTTTTCTGCCCCACGTGATGGTGTCTGGAGTTAGAGTTATCGGAAAAACATTTGGCACTATCTTGTATATATCTGCATTCTCCACCACACTGTAATATCATATCTGGTCTCTAGAAAAACTTCACATGAGACCCAGGGAATCACACACAAGTGTTCATAACATCACAAATATAATAACAACAACTAGAAACAACTTACTTGTGCATGAAGGAGAATGGATGATAGTACGTTCTCACAATTGGAAAGTTACCATGCAGATGAATGAATTACAAGGACATGCAGACATATATATGAATCTTAGTGATGTAATTTGAGTAAAAAGCAAGTCCCAGATAATATCTAGTTTATATTTCTATTAGGTCCAAAAACGAGGCATGGAATAATATGTAATAATTCTTTTTTTAAGTAAGGGATAAAGATTAACTTGGGTAGAGTAGTTGGAGTGAGATACATTAGAAACAACTCAGGAGCTGCCGATTATTGGTGCTGTCCTAGTTACTGAGGGGAGCAGTTGGCTCATTATAACATTAAATCACCTGGTTACTTAGTTGAACTCAAAGGGAACTGTGAATCATAGACCAAGGACGACGATAGGAGCCCCTGCCAGGCTCCGTCTCACACACGCTCCAACAAACTTTTTAAGGCAGCTCTTCTCACAGGCACCCGCCACACTCAACGGGCTCTCATTTTCCACAGCTGCATCTCTGCTATCCTTCCCTTGGACACTGGGCAGCTCACTCAGTCATTCTGACCCGGGCACAAACCCAAAAGTGCAAGGGAATTGGCACCTCCTAGAGCATCCCTGGATTAAAGCAGAGTGGGAGCGAGGGGACTAACAATCCGCTTCTCCATGTCACCTGGTTCTTGAGCTGACATTGCAGCTGAGCTTGCTTGCCCACAGAGGTGGTCAGATCACTAACACACCTTTAAATTTACCTTAGCTTGCTTTGATTCCCTGCTCCTTGCTTGTTGGTCCCCCAGCACACACACTCTTCTTTTACACTCTGACTTTGGGAGTAAACAGGCTAAAATATGTAAAATTTAAAATTATTGTAATTCCAATCATGCACACTAAGGGACATAATTTTTTCTGCACCTTCCTTGGTTTATAGTATATTTTGCATATGTTTAACAAAATAAACTGCATATAAAGTGCATAACCGAATGAGCTTTGGTATATGAATTCACAAACAAAGCCATAATCACAAATGAAACTATGAACTCCCATATTTTTGTGTCTCTTTGTCCCAAATCACACCCTTCTTTCACCTTACTCTTCTATTTTTCTCTGGGAGAGTTTCTGTAACATTAATATTATTTCTTTATTAAATTGCATAATTTTCCATTGTGGCCATTTGGCCCTAAAGTTCTCTTGGTGGAAGCATTTATATTGCAAATTCAATTTCTTTAAAAGATTCCTGAGTACAGTTTATTTATTTCTTCTTAATTAGCCTGGTAGTTTATTTCTTTAAAGTAATTTGTCCATTTAATCTATGTTGGCAAACTCTTAAGCAGAAAGATATCTGCAATATTTTTTATTATAATTCTAATGCATGTAGAGTATAATGACCTTCTCTTCTTTACTCCTGATGTTGGTACTTTGTGGCTTTTCTCTCTTCCCCTGAGCAGTCCAACTAGAGAGTTAGCAAAGAACCAGGGCTTTGTCTCAGATTGTTTCCAGTGCTTTTCTGTTTTCAGTTTAATTACATTTAGCTTTCATGTTTATTATTTTCTTTCTTTTGCTTACTTTGGCTTCAATGTGCTCTTCTACTTTCTCGATTTCTAGAAAGACTAGAAAAAGTGACGACTGTCACATGTCCTTAAGTGGCTGAAGAAAAAGTCTCCTGCCATCCATTTGGCTGAGGCTGATGATTTAAGGAGTTAAAGTTTTTAGAAGAGTGAATAATTCAAAGAAAGGGCTATGTTAGTATTTCTCTTACTGTTGTTATTATTTTGTTTTTAGGCTTTGGGAATCCCCTTGTTTTCATGGTTAAAATAATGCAAATCAGTTTACACTCCAGCTTTTTTCCACCTCTCTGACTCTGCAATTTCCAATGAGCTTCCAGCTTTCTCATGAATTTAACAGCTCTCCCGGTGTCTTTCCTGCCTTTTCTATAGTTGATTTCCTGCCTTGTATATAACTACAACTGAACATATACATCAGAAATTATTTCTTTATTCTTGAAATTATACATAATAACACACAACACCAGTGCTAACAGGGTAACAACATACACGTTAGACTGTAAAATTCTCCTTTTTTCTGGGTATTTGATAAGGGCTTTTCATCCACAGTTCAGCTCTGCTTTCAGACAGAGAAATTATTGTATATGACCTTTACTTTTTAACTGCATTTATTTGAATATCTTCCATAAGGAAACCAATTTCTCATCCATGAATCTACACTATCTATCTTCTGACTCCAAAACTACTTTCTTTCATTGTTTTCAATACTTTAGGATCTAAAGTGCATACACTGTTTCAATGTTCCAAAAGCAGATTCTACTCTTCACTACACCTATTAAGTTATTTTAATTTCATCAGGGGATTTTAGTCTCTGTTCAGTGTCACAGCTCATCCAGGTCCTCCGTGACCCTTGCATTCTGCTCATCAAGGTGACTTTACTCCTGGTCGTCTGTTGTGTTTTTCACAGAGCCAAATTTATGTGTATTTTCTAGTTCTTGATATTTCCCTTTTTTTCTTAAAAAATTATTCCTTTGAACATTTTAAAGAAGTAATTTATATTTATTGTACACATAACACAAAGAAGTAGAGGAACAGATTTTTTACCTCCATCTAAGATAAAGAAGGTTAACAACTGCTTCATTTATTTGTAGCATTTTGTGTTTTTCCCCTCACGTGACCACAGCAATATATCCAATCTTATAAGCTCTTCCAGCTCCTTTCTGATCTCCATCAGGGATGGCTTCTAATTTACTCTCTCCTTAGACTTGGCAGGTGTCTGTGACTGTTTTCATTAATGGAATGTGGCAGAAATAATCCAACCTGACTTCCAAGGTTAGACCATGAGTCAATATGACTTCCAGGTACCTCTCTCTCTCTCTAGTTCTCACTCTTTTGCTCTCTCTCTCCACTCTGTCTTTGAAACCCAGCCACATGCAGGAAAAGTGAAAAGTCAGATCCCAGCGAACGGCCAGAAATCAGCTTGACCTCCAGTCAGTGAACAAATGAGACTTCAGATGATTCTAGATCCCACCTTCAAGATTCACCAGCTGAGACTCCAACAAGTATAGAACAGAAATAAGCCATCACCTTGGCCTTGTCTAAACGTCTCTGTGAATCTGTGAGTATCATAAAAATTTATTTTATGTAACTCTTTTGGGGATGGTTTGAAAAGGAGAAAAAGAGACAGCCATTTTAGGTTAGTCTTTTGTTTTCCAAAGTCATACTGGTCACATCACTCTGCAGTTTAATTTTTTCCTGAACAAAATAACATGAATGCACTTCTGACTTTGAAGACTCCAGGGGATACCATTCTTATAATCTCTCTATATAACTATCATGTGATCAGTGACCCCTATAGGCATAGCCTGATAATCTGACTGGGCATTTTTACCTTCTTATTCCCATGCTCATAAAATGCATGCACATATTTATTAGATAGACAGGTAGATAAATGATAGATAGATAGATAGATAGATAGATAGATAGATAGATAGATAGATGAAAAGGTGTTTTGTGCCATTGTTCATTTTATAAAAACAGGGTCAAATTTTACACACAGTTGCTTTTGTTTTCATTATACTTTCCTTGCCTAATATAGTGCTTGGGAATATTATATCTTCAATATATAATTTCAAGCTAAACTTATAAAGGCTCAAAAGAAATTTGTGCTGTAACTAAAGGCATTATTAAGAGCAAATTTGTTATTTATATACAACTGTGATATTTCCAATTGTAGAAACTTCTCAAATAGCTAAGATAAACCTATAACAAGCAGAATAGATACATGATTGATAGAATTTGTGCCTTTGGGCTCAAAGACATGTTACCTAAGAGATGAACTCCTTATGACAGGGATTGACCAAACCAAGGGGCAAGTGTCAGCCACGTGCGTAAGTCCCTCTAGAACGAGTTCATGGTTCCCATAAGGAAAGAGGACCATTAACTCCCGCCTTGAACTGAGAGTAGAACAGCAGAACCAGAATTACTCCAGCTTCATCATCTCTAAATAAGACATGTTCATCTTCTGCGTGCATTGGCAAATGTATTCTTACCATGAGTAGGACTATTACTTGACAATAGATCACATGCAAGGCATAAATTTGATACATAAACATCAAATATAATAATGTTTATGTGCCTTTTTTCTTTTCTTTCATATACCTTTTTACATTACTTTCATTCTCCTTTGTAATGGGGTACTGTCTTGACCCCGGCTCATGGGGTAGCTGAAACAAAAGAAATTCACACAGACTACTGAATCCTGTGGAGAAAAAGGGTGGGCAGCTTCTCTCTCAAGAGGAGCAAAAGTCTCGCCCTTGCCTCGATGAGCTTTTATTGTTTTTCTGGGCACATTACATGAAGGTCCTCATTTACTGTGCACAGATTTGCTTTAGGTAGTTACCTTTTACAGAAAACAAAAGAGAGGATGCTGCTAATCACATCACTGAAGAAGAATATTTGCAAATGAAAAGGGAAAAGTGGTTGAACCGGTTACACTCCTCCTTGGAAGGTTTAGCATGGATTTTAGGAAGTTACTTTGTAGTAAATATTTGTTGCCTCAATTCAGGGTGAGGGGGTTTTAGCAAAAGCAAATCTCATAGCAGTCTAGGTACAGTGCAGGCCTGATTCCCCACAGGAGAACCTATCTATGGGTGTGGGTCCTGTGCATCTCTGAGTGGGAGCTGGGCCCACAGCATGCAGAATGCTCTCCTATAGGGTACAGGAGAATTGGTGTCTTTATTGCAATGTACTTCCCAACAGGAGCCTGAAGCTATAAAAGTACCTCATGCCTGTGCATCCTGTAAAGCTGTTAAATGGTTTGCATAGTTTTGCAGGAACAAAATCTGGTTGAGGTGATTAATATGCTATTAAAACTTAAATTTTCTCTGATCCCAAATAATTTTATAAAGCAGCCTAAAAGCCTTCCTATCCCATAGCTGAACATAGGAAACCATATGTAATTACAGAAGTGTTTGTGTCCCCATGTGTTCAGGAAGACTCAGACTGTCTTGTGTCTGAGAGCAAAAAAGAGAAATGGAGATGTTAAAAACAGCAAAGTCAACTGTGCCTCTTTCGAATTCTTTTTATTCAACCAAATTCTTCTTTGTTCTACTGCTCACAATCTGACATCATATTAAGTTTTAAATTTCCATTTGTTCTTCCCCCATCAGAATATATAGACCCATAAGGCTAATCAAAACAGGCTTCCCCCTACCATATCATTATATGCCCACTATCTAGGACCTTCGACAGTCAGCAAATATTTCTTAAGTAAATAAATGAGTGAACAAGGTAAAGGGTACCTCTGTCAAGTGATGAAATGAGCTCTGGTATCACTGACACCTGAACTAATTCCTTGTAGCAGGTCGCGGAACAAATGACAGCAGTACCATTTCCCTCCAGGTTACAACTGAGAGAAAGACTCGTACATTTAGTGGACCAACTCCTGCTTTTCATTTGTTAGAGGAACTCAAATGGCATCAAAGACAAATTCTTATATTTTGAAAAGTTCAAACACATTAATATCGTATAAACTAAGAAAAGTTCTTTTGTGAGGCAAAATATCAAGTTAATGAAAGTCAAGCTATTGGAAGCCCAGGGGAGAAGCATTGGCGGGCCATGACAGACACCTAGCTCCGATGCTTTGGCAAGGAAAGATGCCTCCTGTCTCACCGCCACTCTGCCTTCTGCACCTGCGTGTGTGGTGGATGCGGATCCCACCCGGAAACCCCAAAGCGGTGCTTTTAATGTTGTATAAATAGTTAGCTTCAACAAAGGTAGGACTGTAAGCCACCACCTTTTGAAAGCATTTTACTGAGAAATGATGCATCCCAGAGGATGTCTTCAAGTGTTTGACTGAAATTCTAAGCAATAAGGAGAACAAGAGAAAAAAATATTTTATAAACTATTGAACAGGCAAGAGGCCATTGATGAAATGATAACTTGAAGCATGGATGCATGAGTAAGGCAAATACTTTCATTCAAAAGCCCTGCAGTCTTCTATGTACAAACTTTTGGAATAACTATTTGGAAGAAGTTCGGGGAGGGGGACAGATAACAGTGTGAACTCTTCGGGGCTCAGAGAAAGCCTGACAGAAACTCTCCTTAAAAAAGAAAAGGTCTAGGCATTTCTCCAGTGGTAGATTCTTCAAAACTTTGAAGAATTATTTTCTAAATCTGTTTCTTTGTAGATGTTTTCAATTGAAATGTGAACTGTATTAAAGGACAAATAACAAATATGGTGAACTCATTGAGTTTGAGGATAAAGACATCTTATGTCATGACTTCAACTCCAGAGTCTTGGAAAATTCAGATTTTTTTCTTGAATCAGCCTCCCCTTTTCTGGTCAAGACCTTATAATATTTATAGTGTGCTAAAATATGACTTTAAGAATTTATTTATTTGTTAACATCAGAAAGAAAATCTGAATTGTTTAGGTGATGAAGAATACCCATAGCTCTTCTTAAAGCATCCTCAGAATTATAAAATTTTGCCTATTCTAAATATCATTGTTATTCTTATTTATTTATTCAAATTTATACAGAATTAAATTTTTATTTTTTGCACAATTTAGCTTTTTTTTGCTTTTTTGGGAAGACTGAATCATATATTCTCATGAAAAACAAGACAATTTATATAATATTTTCTCACATAAGAACTCAAAATAACACTGCTCAAGTGAGTTGAGAATAAAAACATCCTGCATTTTCCTATGGTTTCTATGCATTTTATATATATTTTATATATATAATATGTAACATATTAAATTCATTGTAGTTAATTGCAAAATCTGAGGTTATTTCAAGATTTTATTTTATTATTTTTACAAAGAGCTAACTAAGGGTAAAGGTTCTCCTTAGATGTTGTTAAGGAAAGGTACCCGACCCAGTGGACCCAATGCTCAATTTAGTGATAAACCTAATGCCAAACATTGCATGTGCTAGAGACTGTGAAGAAAGATTCAGAGAAGAATGTTACTCTAATTCACAGGTTTCATTCCATACACAGGGAAGTTTGGCAGCCTTGTTTAATGAATCAGATGCACTCCCTAAGCACCTACTGATCTGGGCTTTGCTTTAGACCAGGTGTTGAAGAACCTATGTCTGAAATTCACATCTTGATTTGGGCTTTCTTTTTGCATGTGCAACGTACAATGGACAGGCTACCAACACACCATACCATTGTGAAAGCAGGCAGACCGGTGACAGATGAAAGACGATGGTGATTGTCTCTTCCCCACTCAGGCCTTTCACATCCCTGGTTCTCTTCAGTTTAAAATCCATGTTAGGTGGACACAGGCAACACTGTGGTGATTGGCAGGGGGAATGGGTATAAGCAGACTAAACAGTAATGGAAGAATACAAAAAAATAACAATAAAATCCATGCTAAGGACTCGAGGCACAAGCAATCCTTTTCCTTTGCACCACCAGAGATAAGTATTACTTCTGAGATATACAAATAAGCAGTTATTAATGTACCTATGTGAGAAATAGGTCACAATACTGGTGATTAAAATGTGTCAAAGAACAAAAGAGAGAGCATATGTGTGGGCTTTTTTTGTACATGACAGAAAATACAGATGAGTCAAAAGGCTAGAAAGAAGCAGAAACTGGATGATATTCCTCATAAAAAAAGAAAAGAGACGTGAAGAAATGACTTGCTTTTAAGGCTGCACTCAGCAGGGAAAACAAAAATTACACATTGAGGTCAGTCTTGGGGAGCCTCTGAGATTGTCTCAGGCTTTTTTCCACCTCTAACTCAGCATTATACTCAATTAATCTGTCCCTGTCCAGAAGTAGAGAGGGATCTTAAAGAGTTTTATTCTCTCCTGCTGTGAGGAACTTTCTCCTTGGAGAGTACGGCACACAAATTGCAAGATTAAACCTACTTTTTCAGCTCTGAAACCCAAGCTAATATAGCAAGACCTGGCAATGTCTTACAGAGGAAAATAGTATAGTGAAACCAGGGAACATAAACTATAGTATAGTGACTGAAATGAGCATTCACAGCCGATCCTTGGGGCTAGGTGAGATTTTTCTTACCTAAGAGAACTTACCCAAAAGAGTGATGTCTGGTGAATTCCATGCTAGTATGGTCTAGGAAAATAATAAGAAGCTTAAAGCTGGTGAAAATATTGGCCGTTCCAAACTTAGCCAGCCTTAGGAATCATTATCAGAACTCCCTATGGTCCTGGACAACTTAATTTTCTCTTTATTTTGACCACTATGGCTAAGTGCCTCTGTTATAGGACACGTGAGTCTTAGTATTAACCTTTCAAAATGTGACACTGAAAGAGAAATTCTTGCTTGGGTTTTTGTAACCATTATCTGCATTGAAATTTTCCCCAAACTACAACCTTTAACTTACAAAATATGGGGTTGCCACCCGATGGCAGATGCTCGTGATTCTCAGGTATTGGTAGCAGTGAGAAAGAGATGCATTCTGAACGGCGTCCCGCCTGATTCACTCAGCCTTAATAAAAGGAAAACAAGTGATCTCTATTGTTTCATGCTCCACTTATAAAGACGATTTTTGTTTTGCAAATGTACTCGACTCTTACCCGTCCATTTCCTATGTTTATTCATCATGGATTTCCACTAATAGTCAATATTAGAGTTCTTGAAAAGTGAAATAATCCATTGCCCCCCTGCTTTTTCGGTCTCCACATCCACTGTAGCTGACACAGGAGCTAATAATTGAACCCCCCTTTTCACTGCTCTCTGATAGTGAGGTTTCTATGTAAAGGGACCTGACAGTTATGACCAAGCCCCTCTGCAGGCAGGTTGGAGACGGAAACAGACACACACAGAGCGATGCAAAGGTCTCCGAGGCAGCATTTTAGCATCCACAGTGAGATCTGCAACATCAGGACTATGAGCTTTTACCGAGAATTCAAAAACTGAATAAAGCTCAAATGCTTGCCAAATTGCTAACACATTTCTCCAAATGTAAAGGAAAATATAAATGTGATAAATAAAAGAATATTTATGCTTGAAATCCACATTTATCATGTAAAATAATCACATAGGAAACTTGTATTTGTAGTTGCCATGAAGAAAAATTTCACAAAGCTTAAATAGAATATTAACTAAAAAGTTATTGGGCTTGAAAGCAAAAATGTCAGTTTTTAAATCTCTTTTTTAAAAATTAAATTGAATAAAAATCCAGACCACATCATTGTGCTCATATTGTTAGTGGTAATTGGAGCAAATAACTTGATAACACTAATAAATTGCATTTGGAGCCATCTGGATATTCCAATAGCTAAAAGTCTGTCTGAGAACTTCAATCTATGCCTTTAAACGAAGATTCATAAGATTAACTATTAACAGGGTCCTAGCAAAAAATATGTAGGAGTTTCATAAGTTTAAATAGTCAAACTATTTATAAAAAGGTGAGAAAAATGGATCTGAGTCTAGTACATACTGGACTTCTATATTTATCTTCACAAGCTTAATACCTCTTGATTAATACCCACAAGATTAATACCCAAGATTAAAGGAGCATTGAGATTATGCCCCTTTAACTACTTTCATTATTTATTTATATAACCACATCTAAGTAGGGTCAGAGAGAATTATTCTTAAGATGTTTTGAAATTAGTATTTTAATTATGTTTAACTGGATGAGGGTCTATTTCTTTTTACAAGCCATTTTCTTGACATACCCAAGTTTATGATTTTTTTTTGTTTCTGGTTTTTAATGTATTTATGTCATCTTTCTTTTCTTGTTTAGTGATCCCAAATGTCATCTCAAACCAGTAAAAGAGTGTTTATCTTTTCTTATAGGTTATTCAATTAGAGTTTATTCTTACCAATTTTCAGCAATCAACTAAAGTGGCTCTTAAATTTTTTTCTGCTCTCCATCACAGAGACCAGTCTCTGAGCTTACCATTGTGCACCACTATGGGTGATTCAGACATGGCTCTCCTAGTGTTGACAGGAGAGGAAAATGTTCTCTTTTGACAGAATACAAAGCAACCACCCTAAAAATGTCTTTATGCTTATGAACTCAGTGAGAGCAGGGGATCTAGGTGATGATTCTCCTCATGGTTCTCCCACTACCCAGCAGAGTGCAGAGTACACAGCAAGATTATTCTCCCAATTATTAAGTTAGTAAAATATTTGAAAAGAAACCCAACTATATCAAATTTATAATATGTAAATGAAAATATTTAAAATACACTACTCTGAAAACATGCTTGATAATAGCAGTAATCATTGAAGTCAGAAGGCCATCCAACGGTACCTTGAAAGAGTTGATATAAAATATTTTGCAATATAGAATTGCAAACCTAGTGAATCAGGACAAAATTAAGACACATTTAAACAAAGAATATATCCAAGTGAGCAAAATAGAACCAGAGACATGGAAATATAGAACAAGCTGACAGTAACCAGAGGGGAGGGCTGGAAGGGGATAATGGGGGGAAAGGGGGAAGGGTCATCAAGGAACATGTATAAAGGACCCATGGACAAAGACAGTGGGGTGAGAGGGATTGAATGTGGGAGGTAGGGGTGGGTAGGGCAAGGTAAAGTAGTGGGGGGTGGGGATGAAGACAACTGTAATTGAACAGCAATTAAAAATAAAATAAAATAAAATAAAATAAAATAAAATAAAATAAAAAAGAATGTATTCAAGTCATACAACTTGTCTAATTACTAAAAATTAGATTTTGGAAAAATGAACAAAGAAGAGGAAGAATAAAAAAGATAAACACAAAAACTAGGACTTTTAAAAAATAAATCTAACTGTTATATTGGGGAAAAATCCACTATGGTAACATTATTTCTCAACCTTTTTTAAAGGTAAAAGTAATAAATACTACATAACAATGTCATGAAAAATAGAGACATTCAAACTTTTCCTATGTGTCTTTTATCAATCATTAAGAAGAGAGTTACTATATTTATATATTATACTGATTATCTTTAGAAATAGCCACACAGGCATGCTAAAAATTTCAAGTTAACTAAAATATAGGTAATTTATAGTTTCAACCAAAAGTTTGGAAAAAATAGAGATAGATAAATAGATATAGCAATAGATCCAACACATGAAAAAGCAGGAAAAAAAAGCAAAAAACTTCAGTAGAGTATAGATAAGATGATAGAAAAATGTATCAGTGTAACTAAAAATGTCTGCATTCTTCCCACTTTTTCACAGTTCTCTTTATTATTTTCACTCTGACGGTCCACACCTGTTCACCCATCATTAAAGAGCAGCCCTTCACTAATGAATAGCTACATGGATGTAAAAAGATTCTTGTCCATGCTCCTGACTAGACACCTCTGAGCTGTGTCTCCCTCTCTCCACATGACCCCAAAGGAATTGAGTTACTATTCCCTTCCTCCAACTTGACCCCACAATTGCCCTACATCCTTCCTTTCAAGGGTGTGCTCCTGAGGAGCCAACCAAAGACAATTAGTAATAACAACATATTGCATGAACTACACTTCCCATTAAGACATAGGGACTTTCCAGCCCTGGCTGGTGTGGTTCAGTGGATTGAATGCCATACTGCAAAACAAAGGGTCGCCAGTTCGATTCCCAGTCAAGGCACATGCCTGGGTTGTGGGCCAGTAGAGAGAGAGGCAACCACACATTGATGTTTCCCTTTCTTTCTCCATCCCTTCTCTCTCTAAAAATAAAATAAAATAAAATCTTTAAAAAAAAAAGACATAGGGACTTCCCAGTAAGAGCCAAAACAATAAAAAATAGATTAAATTTTAAGAATCTTCCCAAAGCCCTGAACATTTTAGAGAGAGAGGAAGGGGGAGTGAGAGGAAGAGGGAAGGAAAGAGAGAGAGACACATCAATTTGTTGTTCCGTTTATTTATGCATTGATTGATTGATTCTTGTATGTGCCCTGACCTTTTCACCAAACTGGCAACCTTGGTGTATGGGGTGGTGCTCTAACCAACTGAGCTACCTGGCCAGGGCCCTCTGCTCTTATGTCATGCAAATACCGAACATTAAGAGATGACAAAATAGACTAATCAGCAAAGACGTCATGGTTGATGAAGAATATTATTAGATCATGATATAATATTCATTTAAAAATACAGCATTCCTGGACCTATATGCACTTGACCAAAATTATAAAAGTCAGACATTAATAGAATTTCAAGACAACATAAATAAATGTACAACTGTAGTGTGGATTTTAATAGAACTTTCTCAGAAAATGATAGGTTAAATAGACTAAAAAGTATATATAAAAATTCTGAATGACACACTTAACATAATAGAATATAAAGGACTCTGCACTCAATATTCAAATAAGTTTATTTTTAAAGCATACATAGAGAATTTACAAAAATTAAACACACTATAGCCTGCTATCTACATTATAGCTATTATATTCTCTGTCCTTGACCCTTTGAAAAAAGTATAGCATAATACTGAAAAGATAACATAAACACCCTATATTTTGTTAATGTTAAAAAACATTTTTCTAAACTAGCAATGTGTCAAAGATAAACCAATAAAGGAATATTGAAAGTTATAAAAAATGTGATTTCCACTACAACTCAGTCGATTTAAATATTATTATTTCATTTCATAGCTAAGGAACTTGAAAATTAGAGACATGGTTTGGTGTTTTGCCTAAGGATGTGATGCTAAGTGCATGCCAAAACCAGAAATTAAAGTCAGATATTCTGATTTTAGAAACTGTTCTTTTTAATGCTGTTTTTGTAAGTCTCCACATAAAATAACTAGAATAGCTAATATGTAAACAAGAATTTATTTTATCTAGTGAAGGTAATTCTTGTCAATTGGGTGCATCTGCCTAAAATATATCCTAGAGTTTGCCTGGTTCAACATTGCGAATACATGCAGGATTCAAATAATCTAACCATTACCATCTTTCAGTTACTGAAAGAGTCTTTCAGTGTTTACAGTGGGGAAGAGTAAGTAATAAAACTGAATTTTGGGCTAAATTGTGTTTACTCTTGTGAAAAATAGCAATCATAATCACAAATAAACCATACTGCTGATGAGATATTTGATTATTTATTAATATGACTGATTCTGTGTCAATGTGGTTAAATTTAGATTTCAAAGATATTTTGTAATACCCACACCCTTCCCCTCTGCATTTCCTGCTATGGTGAATGTGTGCTCTCTTTTGACTTTAAAATCGCCTCTAGACTAAGGTAACCCACCTTCTGTCTGCTGAAATCTCTCTCCTGAGCTCCAGACATCCCACTGCCCATTCTTCACTCTCATCTTCTTCGCATGTCAACAGACATTTCAGAATGGGCAAGTCCAAAACTAAAGTCCCCAGTCTCCACCCCTGCTCCCCCCACCCCGGTCCTGACCCATTTTATGGTCCCTGCTCAGTAGATGGCAATTCAGACTTTCAGGTTGCTCAAACCAGAAAACTTGATGGCATCCTCCACTCCTCTCTTTTCCTGGCATCGCACCACCGGTACACGAGTTCTTGTTGCCTCAACCACCTGCAGAATCTGACCCCACTTACTACTACTCCAGAGCTCTCCCCTCACTATGAGGCCTTGTTGTTTGCATCTGGTTCTCCGAAATAGCTTCCCATATAGCCTTTCTGTCTTTTATGCTTGACCCTCATCAGGTAAAACTCTCCACTATGGATGCTGAAATCCTTAAAATGGTCCTCAGTATGCTACCAAACTGCCCTCAGAGCAGCCCGCCGTTCTGACATCTCTTCTGCTTTCTCCTTCATGCAACCACACAGACGCCCTTCTGGCCTTGACCTCATTTCACTTGTCTCCACCCCAGACCTTGGGCACGGTCCTCTTTTCCTGGAATTCTCTACCCCTGTTATCTGCATGGCTGACTCTTTCACATTCTTGAAGACTATCTCAAACATCTCCTTCCCAAAACTCCCTACCCCGACTGTAGGAAACTACCACCTGCTCACCCCTCCCCAGGCTCTCATGAGCACCCTGACACAAGCTGTTTATTCTTTTTCTTCCTTTCACTTGTGCTCTAACGTGAGGTGAGATCTCTTTAGTCATCTTGCCCATTGTTAACTTTCTGTTCCCTGTTTCAGAATGAAAGAAGGCATCATTTGGGCTTAAAATAAACACATCTGCAAATTCATAATACCAGCCTATCCTCTAACAGTTACACCACCTTTTAGCTAGAACCAAATTACTCTCCACATATTAACTGCAATCTTCAGAATCAGTGTAATTGGTGGTGTCTTAGTGTCCTGAATTTATACAGCATGCCTTACTCTTGTGAAAAACACATCTGGTGAAACTAATAGCAGGTACCTCCTTGATTCAGTACAATGATTAATGGATCAGTTACCATTCTAATTTTATGAATAAACTATTTCACAGCAGTATTATTTTTAAACTAAGTGAATAGAAACAATTATTTTTAAATCTAATTTTACAGTGAAACTATAATAGAACATATCCTACAAACATATTAATTTATATATCTTTTGTTTAAGCAAAAGAATATCTAGACAGGCTTTTTCACCAAGCAATTATTAAATATAGGAACTTAATTACTGAAGCCTTTTGGAAGGAATGGTGTATCAGTACATACAATGTGGGATGTGGTGCACACAGATTGAATCACAATAGGAGGTAAGAAAGGAGTAGATGGAGACAGCTATATATCTTCTGTGCTTCTTTTTAAATGTCTATTTTTCATTTCAGAGTTTCTCATTCCCTTAGGTGCAGTATGAACTTAAAAGCAACCTAGATTCTTCATAGGACTTTTAGAGTATATGATAGATCAATAATTTGTTGGTTTGTTTATGAAATATGCCAACTTACTAGGACAGAGTCATTTTTAAGAGGAAGCCAAGATCAATATATATGTGCATAGATTTATGGGTGTTTTTGTTACAATCAGAATAAGTCTGTTTAAGGAACTGGAAACGGCAAGCTGGCTGTTTTCCCTGTGATCTATTGGCTCCCGGGTGCCACTTTAATTCCAGAGACTAAAAATATCACGTCTGAGAATTTTATTCTGATAAACTCTCCTTGAATGTAATTAATTTTAACAGCCAGGACTTAAAATTGCAGACAAATAACAATCCAGCTGTAGTTTAACAGCATAATCTCTAGGATTCACTCTCTGTCTTGGAAATGTCAAATATTTGTTCATTCCAGAGAATTCTAGAATTACAGCCATCTGAATTTTCATACTACATTTTCTTCTGCAGAGAATTAAAGAAAGGAAACTGAAAATTGGGTCCTTAAATATGTCTTATGACTTAAATATCAAAGCATGAATGTGTAATCTTACGACCCAGAACTTACCCCTTTTTTGAATAGTTGGTTGGATGGTCTTAGCCATGCAACTCTGAGAAATCAGGTTTGGACAACAACAGAAAACACAAATAGATGTCTTCATCCTGTTTAATAATTTCAGTGTCACTTTCATTATGTGAAACTGCCGAACTGAACTAGCTGGTCTCCCCAACATTCTAGTGTTGGTCTAACCACATTGATTGGCATCAAATAATCATGTTGAAGAAATAGGACAAGAGGCATGCTGGTGTGGCAGCTGCATTTTTAATGACCTCCCATGTATGAAAGGGAAATGTGGGGATGTGTGGGTTAATACCCCCAAGCTATAGCAAGGGGAACTTGGTGTCGATCACCAGGTCATTGGCTGTTCTTAGCATTTTCATTACAAATTCCTAACTTGGCATCTGAGATTCTCTCACATGTCCCCATCCTCAACATCCATGTCTTGTGGCCCAACAATAAGGAAAAGACACCTTCATTTTACTTTTCAAGTGTTAATCATGAATCAAAGGAGAAAGATTGTTTTTAATGCCTAAAAACTATCATGACTAATTACCATTGTGCACACGTATGGGGAATATGAAATCAAGGTCATTTTAGCCATAATGATACTAAATAAGCAATTAATCATTTTTTCTTTCAATTCCCACCGATTTTACAACAGGTTTATTTTACCAATTAGCAGAGCCCTTGGCGGTTGGTGAACAAACAGATCTGTTCCCTTTTGGGTGTGTTGGCTGTTCTCTTGAGCCACCACTGTGCCCTCTGGGTCAGAGTGTGAGCTTCAGAAAGGTGAATTCTCACACCTGCACATGTTTCTCCAAAAGTGGGTTGTGCTAAAACAACAAACCACTCATCTAATGTCTGTTAAGCTAAGGTGTAAACATACAACCTTAGTGAGGACATTTAACCGTGTGTGTACATAAAAACCAGCCTATTACAGTCTTCCTCCTAACAGGGTCTACCTCTGCCATCCCTCTACAGCCCTTAATACTCCCGACCTAATCACAGTAACAGTGCCCACCTCCCATCATCTGCTCCTGACCGCTCACATTTCTCGTCCCTTGGACCTGGCTGAGTGTCTGTCTCCTCGGTTGCTGCAGTTACCATCGACCCCAGCATTACTGGGCACCTGTAACATCAATTTTAGTATAAAATGTCATGAGATATATTCTTCTTCATCCATTAAATAGTTTGTATTTTGAAGTCTGCACCAGATTGGAAGTTCTTTAGAGAAGAGGCCCACCCTGAGGATTAAGTTTGTGTAAGAAGAATTACTGCTTTATTAGGAAATTCTGACAGATTGGTCAGACAAAGGAATCCAGGTGAGAAAGGAGAGATCACAGTAGAGGAGTTATACCAGGAAGGTTACGGAGACTTGAGTTTGATAGAAGGAGAGGAGGGAGAGGAATGAATGGAGTGAAATGAAAAGTGGGGAGAAGAAGAATATATAAAAAAAGGAAAGTGTGCTTTGCAAGTGATTCTTCATCATCTAATCACCATGTTCACAAATACTAAAAAGCATAATTCTGATAACCTCATTAAATAAGTCAGGGTGTAATTGTATGTCATTACCCTGTGGATTCCTCCTGGTTGGTGACTGGAAGGAAATGTTCCACTAACATTTATTTTCCTCAGGCTGAAGCTCTGCTACAGTCTGTCTCTGGGGAGAAAAGTCAGAGGGGGAGATTCTGTTCCGAAACAAACCTTAGGTGGAGGCATAAGGATTGAGGTGAATTCTGAACAGAGTGGAAGAGGACTCAGACATGACTGTCACATCCCCCTGCTCTTGGCAGCTGCTTTGGGTTAGCACTGAATCCGGCAATGGGGGCCTCCAACCAAGCCCTCCAGTCCCCTTTAGGAAAGAAGGCTCCCAGAGGATGTCGATTTCTGTGCATTGTAGTTGTAGTTTCCTCCAGGCTCTTTAGGGATGATAACCATACCCAAGTCACAGGCTGGGACAAATAGTGACTAAACACAGACCTGTACTGCAAGACATCTCTGTTAAGGACTACTGCCTCTTCCTGCAAGGGCATATAAAAATAGCATGGTAACATGATGCTGAAGACTTGGGGGAATCCCGAGATGGGCAGTTATCAAACGGATTCCAGCAGAAGAGTGTCATGAAGCAGTTTGTAGCGGTGCAGAACGGAGGCTGTATGAGTAGGGAGAAATGGCAGCAACAACAACAATAACACCATTAGCTCACGATCAAAGCTTTGCACTCGCTAGGCTCCTGTAAGCCGTCACTTTTTCTGAATTATCTCATTTGATCTCCCAAACTAGGTAAACTCTACAGTTCTATGCTTTAACTGACAACACAACCTCTCCCAGGTCACACAGACTTGGCGGAGCTGGTTTCTGAGCCTGAGCACACTGGTCCTTGAGCCAAGCCTTAACTGTTGATGTTTTCTATTTTGTATTATTTTAGTTAACTGAGCAATGTCCTCACAGAAAGTTGACAACAGAACGTAATCACGCAGCACAGAGTGAACCTCTGCAATTCATCGCACTCCAGGTATTTGCTGAGGTTGGCGACTAAATGGTAGTGGTGGAAAAATAAAAAAATCATAAATAAATAAATAAATACATACCTCACTAAATAACCTCATTAAATAAGCCAGGGTGTAATTGTATGTCATTACCCTGTAATGGTATGCCATTACCATTTTTTTTATTTTATAAATAAAAAAATTATTTATTTATAAATAAATAAATAAATAGATAGATAAATAAATAAATAAATGTAAGACACTGTGCCTGCCCTCAAATCATGCACAGGTTCAAAGGATGAGCGAGCAATATGGATGCTCTATGGGGAGGTGAGGTAGACATTTGCTAGGTGATTGTGACAATGAGCATATTCATTTGCCAGGGTTTTGGCCGCAAATGCCATAGACTGGGGGGCCTAGATAACAGAAATGCATTCTCTCACAGTTGTGGAGGCCAGAAGTCCGAGGCCAAGGTGTCAGCATGATGGGTTCCTTCTGAGACTGTGAGGAAAAACAGGCTCCAGGCGTCTCTCCCGGATTCTGGTGGTTTGCTGGCAATCCTTGCATTCCTTGGCTTGTAGAAACATCGCCCCGATCTCTGCTTTCACGTTTACATGGTGTTTGCCCTATATACATTTCTGTTCCCCCTAAAAATTTCCCCTTTTTATTAAGGACATCACTCACATTGGATTAGGGCCCATTTTAATGACGTTATTTAAACTGATTATCTTTGTCAAGTCCCCATCTCCTAAGAAAGTAAAAATTTGAAGTCCTGGGGGTTAGGACTTTAACTTACAATTTTGAGGAAACACAATTCAATCCATAACAGTGAGAGTAGCTATGATCATATAGTATGTAGGGAGCAGAACAGTAAAATCACTCTTAGTTTTTATTTAAAACACATGAAAATTATCTAGAAAAAATCTTAGGTGACTAGTTCAAACTTCAAATAGTTATATTCTATTAAATTAAATTTATTTCCCTCTTACTAGCTGTTATAAAAATCACCAGAATAACTTGTTATAGTAATCAAAAACTGACAGCACTCACATCTGTCTCTGCCACTCAGAGTGCGCGGAACAGTATTTTGGAGTTGTTTTGTACGGTCTTTTCATTCACGGGGTAGTGAATATATTTTTGATGTGATATTATCAAGGTACACATAAATAAAGGCATATCTAAAATGTATTTTTCTTTAGTGGGAAACTGAAAGAATAAAGTTTATTCCTATATCAAAATAATTTTGCACAGGCATTCACCGTATTGTTCTGAGTAAAATCATGTTTACTTTGGATACATTGAAATCATTATTTTAATTTAACACATTTGTGATTTAAACAAGTGCTGATTTTTAGGCCAGAAGAACAAAGAAATGTTAAACTTTAAAAAAATGGAAAGATTTTTCCCCAAAGAGAAACTCTGGTAAACCCACCACTGGGTGTCACTTGGAGCAACTGTTCACAAATTGTTCTGGGACTGTGTTGGTCCCTGAGGTCCCTCTAGGTGACCCCCAGGCTAATCTCATGTAGTATTGATGCTTATAATATGAAAATGTCTATATTTTAGTTTCCAGAATGGATAGTTTATGAATAATGTATAATATTTAATAAAGCCAGACATTGCCTCATTAATGTCTCATCAAAAGTAGACTGTATCGCTCCCTTAAATCTGGCATTTTGGGGTCATGTACTGGATAAAACTGGAAAGATATACATCCTTTTACTCAGCTGAACACAGTTATAATCCAGCAAATCTGAGAATTAATTTCTGGAAGGTTTTAAACACTAATAAGATTGAACTCAAAATTTAAATTTCATGTGTTTATTAATCCATTCACTTTGCAATGAGTATTTTCATTTGCTTGTTACATAAAATGCTTATGAGGTAAACAAAGCCTAGAGATATGAAAGAAATTTGTCAAAAGGCATGCTCCTTAAACTGGATGAAGATCACAGAGCTGTTGCTTAATTCATATTTGTTAAATTTCACTAAAGAAATATCACAACATTTACTTGGGGACAATGATCATTTGGTATGAGAAAAGGATACCAGAAGGAAAACCCCATTGTCCTGTGATACTGAGGTATCAGCCTACACTCAAATCTCAAATTACCTAAGAAGTGAAGGACTCTCATTAGTCACGCTGTATATTAACTGATAGATTATTTGTATTCTCAATAATTAAAAAAGATATTATGAATTTACAACTTTTCTAAGTGACTGTAGTAAATCATAGTTTTGTCTAATGATGTAGAATTCACATTGATCTTAAAATTTTATAACTGACTTTTTTCAGTATTTAGAGAGAGAAAGGGAGGAAGAAAGAGAGAGAGAAATATTAATGCATAATGGAAACATCAATCAGTTGCCTCTCACACACCCCCTCCCGCCTGGATACCTGCCCTGACACGCAGGCATGTGCCCTGACCAGGAATCAAACCAAGAACCTTTTGGTTTGCAGAAAAATGCCCAACCAATTGAGCCACAGGAGTCAGGGCTGTCACTGACTTTTTAAACCGTAATTATGTGGTGTTTTCACAAGCCACCATACATGTCTCTATAGACCTGAATGTGTCTTGCACTTCTTATATATGCATTATATGCTTTTAGTCATTCCTCACTCTGCTCTTCTCTCTTCCTGCTGCATGTTTTGTAGAATATGACAGGATTAGAGTGGGAAGAAAAGATGGGGCTGGGCAGAACTGGCATGAAGATGAGTGGGTGGAGGCTTGTCCTTGAAATGTGGATGGACTGGTGCAGGAGGCTGATGAAACACTGCTTAAGAAACACTTCTGAAAATGGGAACAGTAGATTTTCTGAGTAATAATTATAGTGACTTAAGTCTTGGCCACCTGAAGAGTAATCTTCTAGAGGCTGCCAGGATCCCCTCATGATCTTTGCAATCTACCACCATTTGTCATCTCACCTGAGATGACAATTTGTTGAATTCAGCTGAATCAAACAAGAGACCATTATACCCTCTTCCTCCCTGCCAGAGAGATCTTAAATATGACCTGCAACTGTCTTTCATGATCTGACCGGCCCCCCAGTCTCTGCAACTTCACCCCTCTCCATCCCTCAACTCACAACTCAGACTTCACCTTGAGATTGTCCAACGTGTCCTGGCCCTCAGTACACTCCTGCTTTGCACATGCTACCTAATTTGCTACCTCCACTGAGGCCAGTGTGGCTTTCCTTCCATTCTAGGATAAGGGTTCCTGCATGAGCTGTGGGGTCTCTCCATGGCAGTCCAGGTGAACCCTTCCCACCTGGCACTTACCACAGTTCTCCATAATTGCCATGGGGTTTGTCCCATTAGCTTGAGGCCAGAAGGTTAATTATCAGCTTTACCTGAGTTTTCATTACCCACAATGCCGTACAGTATATGCTCTTGGAGAGATTGATGACTGAATGAATAAATGAAACTGAAGAGAGGAGGAAAGGAGGCAGTTAAACCAGATTAGTCATAAGTGGGGAAGGTCTGGATGCCATCCTAGGGAGTTTATTCATTCTGAAAATATTTGTTTTGTGGGCATAATGCTGCAAAGAAAAAAAAGGCACATTAATTACTTTCAAGAAACATATAAGCTGTAAATGAAATTATAAACTTTATCCTCAATCACAGAATTCTTGACATTTAAATTTACTTAATTTCAAAAATCAGGATAATGACATTTCATTAAGAAAGAAGGAGCCCCTACCCTTCACAACAGCATGGATGGGACTGGAGAGCATTATGCTAAATGAAATAAGCCTGGTGATGAAAGACAAATATCACATGATCTCACCTATAAGTGGAATCTAATTAACAAAACAAACAAGTGAGCAAAACAGAACCACAGACACTGAAATAAAGAAAAAACTGACAGTAACCAGAGTGGGGGAAAGGGATAACGGGGGAAAGAAAGGGAACGGTCCTCAAGGAACATGTATAAAGGACCCATGAACAAAGCCAAAGGGAAGAAGCACTGAGGGTGGAAGGTGGGGGTGGGCAGGGTGGGGGAAAGTGGTGGTGGAAAAATGTAGACAACTGTACTTGAACAATAACAAAAAAATAACCCTGAATGTGGTGGAGGAAAAAATGGGCTATGGGTTAGGTGCAATATCTGTGAGGAAGAGAGTGAGAAAAGTCTTAAATTGGTTCTAATAGTTCTGCCCAGCGATGACTATAAGATAGAAAGAAAAATGTATTGGCCATGAAAGATGTGAACATTTTCAGGGAAAATTCCTAGCTGAGCACTGTATTAAATGTTTTAAGGACTCCATTTTTCCAAATGCATTTTTGGTTTTATAATCAAAATCATGAAGGACTCTGGTATACCTACCAGAAGACATTGACTCCCCTAATTAAGGTGTATCTATACCAGAGTTATTTTTGACTCACTTCTAATTTGCTGATTCTCTTATTTCCTTCTTTGATTTCCCTCTGGCTCATTCTCTCCCACTGCATATTTCCACCAAATTCTATTTGTGAATCAATTTGTCCCCAAGAATAGAGCAGCCCTTGCAAAAATGTTTTTAGTACACAAAAATGGAGAGTACAAGCAAGTAAATCAAAGGTGTTCCAATTAGTGATTTTTTTTAGGACAGAGATATGGAGTTTTCATTTATTGTGGGGAAAAAAGCACAAAAATAAAAATTAAAAGTTCAGTGTTCTTTTTAAATAAAGAAAAGTGCAGATGCATTTAGAAAGTTATTTTTTAATCAGCTAACAGTGTCTACTGAGGAAGATATTTATAGCGAGCCTAGAACTGAGGATTCAGGAATGCTTTCTCTATATATTGAGCAGAGCATAAGTGAACATCACCAAAGCCATAGAGACATCACTATTAACCTGGAAGGCATAAATATAAAAGGAAGGGCAGATTGACCCTGCTCTGTGGTCTACTATCTTCCAAATCCCCGTCAGTAAGGGGGACCTTTAGTTATCACAAGCTAGGAGATTCCTGCTCTCCTCTTCCATCATGGGACTTTCCCATCATTGACCCTTTAATCACTACCCAGAGCTTTTGAAAGCCGAAGTGATGAATCTCATTTCCATTCATCATAATATTCCATCAAGATAATTCCAACAACCTCTTCTATTGGTAACCTACCTAGAAACCCACCCATCCTCCATAATCAGCCTATGAAAAGGATATTCAGCTCTGGGTTGAAGCTGTTCTATTGCATTCTTAAATTGTCCCTGTTGGTGGATTGAAAGATTAGGGCAACGTGCCTGTAAATTTCAAAAGACATTTTGTTCATTGACTGAATCCCATCTTTTTTTAGTTGAAGAAGAGCCTAAAACAGGCTTCTTGTAGTGCTGTTTTATGTAGAATGAATGAGTCAAGGTTTGGAAATAACTCGTGGCCACTGTGCTATGAATGGAACACTAGGACAAAATGTAACTACTCCCAGATTGCCACCTAATACAAATTTTGCAGATAAATAAGCTCTTCTGTTGTTTCATGCAGCTATTTGCATGATACAAAGCCAAAGTCTCCTGATTTTCCAATGACAATCCTAATACAGAATTCACAGATTTCTGTTCTTCCTACACATGTCCCAGGCAGACTGAGCTTTCTTTATCTTTGCTGAATGTCTCCTATATTTCTTGGGATAATTTGGGGTTTCTATTATTCTGCTTTTCCTTGAAATTCTCTTTACATGCTTTTAAACCTATACCTATCTTCAGTCATTTCTTTTTCTGGCTATAGGCTGTGTTTGAGTAATGACATCTATTCTTGTGTGGTCACCAGTGACTTATTTTCAAGTAAAATTAGTTTTTCCACCTCCATCACAGAATTCTGGCAGCAAGGCCGAGCTCAAGGCCCACGGGCCTGACTGCCTATGGTACACCTCCATTTAAATGTCTCCCAGATGCCTTCAAATCAGTGCCCCAAACTGACTTCAGCTTCTCCTGCCTGTCATTTCCCAAAAACTTGTACTCTGTCCAAACCTAGCATGTAGGCATCCATGACTTCTAGATGTCTTTGCTTCCAGTACACCCCAGAGAAATCTTGTTTGTAGATTTTCTTAATTTAAAACCCACTTGAAATCTGTCTCCTCTTTTCATTTCCCTTGATCAGATTAACTTACCAATAAGATTCCTCCACCCCTTTACTGCTATCCTACTTAGAAATCCCAACATTTTAATTCATCTTTTAAAATTTTACCAGCAATTGTCTTTATTGTAAAAAATGTGTGTTTAATTTACATTATCTTCATAAAATTTGTCAATATTTTATATTTCAATTAGGATAATATTCAAACCTATTGGTAGGACTCAAGTTTCCCCAAACTTATACCCTTATATCTGTATCTGCCTTCATAGGCATTCAGAGCACCAAAACTTCAAACACATGCACGTGCACACCCGTGTGCATGCACACACACACCTGTATACCAGATAGATAGATAGATAGATAGATAGATAGATAGATAGACAGATAGATGATAGATAGATGGATGGATAGATAGATGGATGGATAGATAGATGATAGATAGATGGATGGATAGATAGATGATAGATGAATGGATAAATAGATGATAGATGGATGGATGGATGGATGGATAGATAGATAGATGATAGATAGATGGATAGATAGATAGATAGATAATAGATGGATGGATAGATGATAGATAGATAGATGGATGGATGGATAGATGATAGATAGATAGATAGATAGATAGATAGATAGATAGATAGGTAGATAGATAGATGATAGATAGATAGGCAGAAGGCTCAAGTGACTGGAGGCCAGGAGAGATGTGCCCCTGCACAGGTACAGGTATCAAGAATGACTAGATTTCTCTCCGTCGCCATGCCTTTTACTCATGCTTGTAAGAAAAATCCCTCAAACTTGGGCACTTGCTGTTTTGAAGGCTTGCTCTACATTGTCATAAAACTGGCCATTATGTCTTCAAATATATGTTACGTTCCAGTCTCTCTTTCATTGCTTCAGGATTCCTATTGCTTGTGTGTTACAGCCTAACATTGCCCCCAGGATACACTAAGGGTCTTTTTTTTTTTAGTTAGTTTAGTCTGTGCTCTTAAATTTGGATAATTCTACTTATCTAACTTCAGTTTTACTATTTTCTTCTGATGTTTTCATGCTGTTGTAAGACTTACCTAGTGATTTTTTAAAAATTTCAAATACTCTATTATTCAGTTTATGCATTTTTATTTTATTCTGTGTCATAGATTTTGTTTCTTTGCTGACATTGTGTGCCATTTTATATATCTGATCATATATTCATTTACATATTTTTAAATATTTTATTTATTTATTTTTAGAGAGGAGAAGGGAGGGAGAAAGAGTGGGAGAGAAATATAGATGTGTGAGAGAAACATTGATCAGTTGCTTCTCACACCCCCCAACTGGGAACATGGCCCACAACCCAGGCATGCCCTGGGAATCGAACCAGCAAACTTCCAGCTCACAGGCCTGCACTCAATCCACCGAGTCACACCAGCCAGGGTTACATCTTTGATAAGAGTTACATTAGTTACATCGAAATTTTTTGCTAATCTGAATATCTGTGTCATCTTGAAGTTGTACACTCTGTGGATGTGAATCATATTTAACTTTTGCATGTCTACTATTTTTTATTTTATCATAGACATTGTGACATTGTAACATTATATTGTAGAAACTATGGATTATGTTATACTCCTCTGAATAACATTACTTTTTGTTATTAGCAGACAATTAACTTGGCAGAAGGCAAATTTAAATTTCTGTCTCTTCTGCAGAGGTAGTAACTATTATCTCTGTTCAGGTTTTCAAACTCAGATGAGCTATTTGGATTGTACCACACACATGTACAGTTCAGGACTTAGGTAGATTCGGGGTACCTTTTATGTGATGATCTAGAACACACCCTTTCAGTTCTTTCGATTTGGGGATGTCTCTCCTTGTTTTCCTCTGGCTATCTTAGCCCTGAACTCTGTCGTTTGTGTTTTCAAGCTAATAGTATTGCCAGCTTCCATCAAATTTCTTGCTTCTCTACAAGGTAACACTAACTGGGGGTGATCCTTGCAGGACCAGATATAAAAAATAAAATTTTAAAATGGTGGCAACCTCACCTACCACCAATTGCTTCTTTCAAGTGTCAAGTCCACTCGAGTTTCTTCTTGATTTTGAGTGCTCTCCAGTGGCCTCAGACAGCGGTTGTATGTATCGCCCAAAGCTCATCATTGTTATGTGCAGAAGGGTTGTTTCACATGAAATAACCTGCCATTTCTAAAAGTGAGATTTCTTTCATTTTACATCTCTTGAGTATCACTTTAGAAGTAAAACATCAAATGTTATGTTGCACACCACAACATTTATTTTATGGAGCAAAGAGTTCATCAGCTTTGTGTGTATCACTGTCCAGCTTTTTTTCTACATTTTATTTCCAGTCACATTCCTCCTCAGCTCCATCCTTTCTTACCATAGCTAGGGGTTTACCCACTTTCTTAGCTTCTTTGTTGTTTCAGAGAGTTATAATGAGATGGCATCAAAAATTCAAAGACATCAAGTTTCCATTCCTCCTAGTGCAGTAGAGAGCTTTTGAAAAATTGTATGCTTCCAAATAATCTCATTGTTGAAAATGGGTTCAAAAATAAAATGATCAATTTTTCCAAACTTTTTAGTACCATCTTTTTTCATCAAGTGGTAGGGAAAGCCCTTGGTGAGACCGGGCATGTTGCCTGCCCCGTATGGATGACTTATGGAGAGGCGCTGTGGCCGGTTACTCACACACTGTTGTTTGGATGCGCTTGGTTCATGTTTCCCAAATGGAAAAGAGCAAGAAGAAAGGGAGGAGGGGAGATCACAGGATGTGACAAGGACCATAAAGACTCACTCTGAGACCAATTAGGACTCCTGTTCTGCCTCTTCAGCAATCTGTGTCCAGGAGTGGAGAGCTCTTATTTTCACTGATTCTGCTTCCTCAGGGTTGTCTATTATATCAAAGTCTGAGGAAAATCAGACTTTACAAGTCACTTTTTTCTAGGACCAGGCAAAAGAGACCAGAGCTCATTACTTCTTCATGTTACATAGGGAGAGACGTTTAAGGTTATTTTGTCTGAATTATGTTAACTAAGACAAAAGCTTTTCTATTCATAATACATTTTGTAACAAAAATTTATATACTGTCTCTCCAGACAGTATTATTATGGTGGTCTTGTTTCTCTTTCTTCCCTGCATACTTGAATCATCAACAGAGGAAATTTTTACCCACAGTGAAATCTTTTTCACACAAAGTCCTCTTTATAGCAATCACTTCTCTTGGCGAAAGTCTGTTATGAAGAGTCCTGGAAATTTTGTTGAATCTTTCCCCCTAAGGGGAAAACATCAAATTCTCTCACTTCAATTATTTTCTTTTTCTTTCAGCATGTGAACAGTTAAGCATCAGATAGCTTTAGAAAGTCAATTAAAAACGGGATAGTGTAGCTTAATCACAGGGCTTTTCCTATCTATTTTTGCCAGTAGTTACTTTAAAACTGCTAACTTGAAATCACAGTCCTGTGCTGTCTTCAGAAGTTCACTCAATCAAAAGCCAAGTGCTGAGTAATCAAAGATCTTAAATAACTGGAAGTTCTAACCCTAACCACAAGAGGATTAAAAATCCAGTAGCCAGAACTCAGTTCTTCGATCCAGCCAGCACCAGTGCATAATGAGAAATCCCTAAAGCCCCAGATCACAGCCCTGTCCTTGCCCACCTTAGAACTAAGTGGAAAACCTTTTTAATTCCTTAAGAGATTCTATCTGCCTGATGAAAATAGATATTGGCTTCTGTGTAGCATGATTAGAAGAATGGGAGAGGATTAGCAAAGATGCAAGGGAAAAGGCTCAGCCTTGCTCATTTACATGGTATTACTGCTGACAGGTGATGGTAACAGAGGGAGGAGCCCAAAGGCAAACTGCCTCCGAATTAAAAGCATCATTTATTTACTCACATTGGACGGGGATTAGAATCCATTCATTTTGCCATATCTAATTCTTTAAATCTATTAAGCACTTTGATGCTTATTTATTTTATTTTCTGTAGCAGACAGCCAAGTTGTTTGGAGAGATGTTTATTTTTATTCAAAATAACTTCTCGACTGATTGTAACTGAAATGTAAGTGGTTGTAGCAATATTCCCTTCCTACATGTTGGGATGAATGAAAATTATGCCTCTTTATTTGGACTATAAATATTAAAAAGCCACCTGTTCTTTACTACCAAGTCTTTGCTTACTTGTGGCTCTATAATGTGTACATACAGTATACTATAGTTCAAACACAATGTTACATGCATGCTAAATACATAAAATATATGCACTGTAGCATAGCAATAGTTGATAATAGATACTTGATTGAAATGCTTGCCTACTTTTGAACTTGATTGAAATGCTTGCCTACTTTTGAACACTATGTCTTTTAAAACCTCTAAGTTTTATGTAATATAAGTATAAAATGTATTTTTATCAATGCACGTAGTAGCATTGAAATTGAAGTTAAAATATCCCAGAAATAACATACCTTCAGAAAGGCCTTAGATTGTCTTCTTTATAACTGAAATTATATGTTTTGCCATTTCCAGTGCTCCCTTAGTTTACGCCCATTGAAAAAGTAAAAAACACCGTTGTGCTAATCATGTGGATAACTGTAAAATGTAAAATTCCTTTAAGAAAATAATATCTCCTGGCTGAAATAATGGTTAATTGGTGGACATTAGCATGCAGTTGGGGGCTCATCCATTCCTACTCAAACAGTTACTTCTAAATTTGGAGTGTCTGTTTATAATATACCATCTTATATAAACATATTTAGTATCATAAAAATAACTTTTTTAACTCAAGATCACAGATAATGTTCTTCTTTATTCTCTGCTGTAGATTTTGTAGTTTTACATTTTATGTATAAATCTCTGACTTATTTTGAATTAATTTTTGTTTGTTTTTGTTTTGATTTTTGCTATTACTCTCTATATTAGTTTGTTAGGGCTACTAAAGCAAAATACCACAGACTGAGTGCCTTCCACAGCAGAAATTTATTCTTTCACAGTTCTGGAGGTAGAACTTCCAAGATCAAGATGTCAGCAGAGTTGGTTTCTTCCGAGGCCTCTGTGTTTGGCCTGCAGATGTCCGTCTCCTCTCTGCGTTCTCAAAAGGTCTGCTTCTTCTCTGGGATGTCTGAGTCCTAGCCTCCTCTTACACTGGCATCCGTCATGGGATTTAGCGCCCACCCATACAACCTCATCTTACCCTAAATGTGCATTTAAAGCTCCTATCTCCAAATGCAGTCACATTTTGAGGTACTGGGAGTTAGGACTTCAACATATGAACTTTGGGGAGGACACAGGTTAGCCCATTACAACAGTCAATAGTTTCAGTATCATTTGTTGAGAGACTATCTTTATTGAATCAACTGTACACCTTTCCTAAAAAATCAGTTGTCCATATACATGTGGTCTTATTTCTGAATTCTCTGTTCTGTTCCCTTGAACTATTGGTTTACATTTACAACAGTACAACATTGTCTTCATTACTGTAACTCTACACTAGGCTTTGGATGTAAGTGGTATGTGTCTTACTTTTTCTGTTTCAAAGTTGCTTTGAATTTGTAAATGAATGTTAGAATCCACATCTCAATTTATACAAAGTTGTACATTGGATTATTGATTGGAATCACATTGAATCTTTAGATTATTATGGGGAGAACTGACATTTTAATAAAACTCAAATTACTATAATAATATTAAAATGTTATAGTTCTTCCAAATCCATGAGCAAGACATTATCTATTTAGGTCTTCTGAATTTATCACACTCTAGTTTTATAGTTTTCATATACAAGACTTGTAAATATTTTATAAATTTTACTCCTAAGCATTTCATATTTTGATAATAGCATAAAAATTATTTTTAAAAAATTCTGATGGCTTGTGACTAGAATATAGAAACACAACTTAATTTTTCTATGTAATGACTTTGATAAATTCACTAATTACACTCTATCAATTTTCGCAGATTACATCAGATTTCCTCACTGATAATCATGGCACCTTATTTGTCCTGGTCAGTCTTCTGCACCCAGTGGAAAATAATGTGAGTTCCATGGTTGTTGGGTAGAGTGTTCTAAAAATGCAAATTTAAGCAAGTTAGTTGACAGTACATTCCAAATCATCTATGTATTTACTGATTTTCTGTCTGTTTTATCAGTTGCTTGAAAAGGATATTGAAGGCTCTGAAAACAATTATGTATTTGCTTTTTTTCTTCTCAATATTTTTTAAATTGTTACTTCCTGTTTCACTGGGTGGTCAGGCTGTACTTCAGAATAGAATATAACATGAGTGTGGTTGAGGTCAAAAGACACATACCACAAGGTCACTGAGGACAGACCACACACGCAAGAGTGACAAGCACTACAGTGTTTACTTATGCAAGAGGGGAGAGAGAGTATTGAAGGTCTAATCCCTGCAATATGTTGGTCTCCATGGCAACCTATGATGGCAATATGTCTGCACATAGCACAGTTCATGCTGCGGTAGAAGGACCTGACCCCTTGCTCAGTGACATCTGAAATACAAAGAACTGGGGGCATGTCTGAGGTCAACTGACATGGCTAAGTACTTCCAAAAACTGTTTATGTGTGCCTAATGTGGGGGAGCAGGGCGCATTGACTGTGCTGTGAGATCATTGCATGCAGTGCAGTTATTGAACTTGCCAGAACATCATGTACCCAGCACAAATTTCATCTAGAGAACCCTAAGGAGGAGTTAAGCTGCGTTGTCCTCACACTTCATATTTTAGGGTGCTCTGTCATCTGGTGAATAAACATTTAGAATTTTTGACCCCTTTGCCATCATAAATTTTTAAAATTTTATTTATGGTTTTTATATATCCAAAGTTAACATAGTTTCAGATCAGCTTTATAAAAATAGTGTTAGCATGCAATATATTTTTCTTTTTCTTACTTTTAAGCTATGTGTGTCTTTTATTTAAAGTCCTTGGCATGAAGGCTGCAAATATTTGAATCTTGCTTTTTTTTTTACCAGTATCACAATCTATGCCATTTAATAGGAGATTAGATTCTTTATATTTAATGTGATTAATGATGTAGTTATGTTTAAGTCTACTATTTACTATTTGCTTTCTACTTGCTCCATATTTTTGTTATACTTTTTTCTATTTTCCTGTTATTTTCCTTGGTTTATGATGTATAATTTATGAGGCCACTTACCTTTTATCAATTAATAGCAATAATACACTATTTTGTTATTTTAGTGGTTACCTTAGAGTTCATAGTATACATCTTAAGTGTATGACAGTTGATCTTTAAGTAATACTATATGAGTCTGTGCTGAATGCAACAATTTCTCTTCTATTGGTCCTCATGTCATTTTTGTCCCACATATAACTTTCCATGTGTTAGGAATATTCCCAACATTATCATTTTTATTTAAACAACCAGTTAAGTTAAAAAATTCATAGGTTTACTCATTTAGTTATTATTGCCAGTGCTCTTCATGCCTTTGCATAACTTTGCATTTCACAAATACCACGTTATTTTCTGACTGAAGGAATTATTTTAACATTTCTCATTGTGCACATTTACAGGCATTGAAGACTTCCATCACTTGTATGCCTGAAAATGTTTGCATTCTCATTTCTATGTATTATGTCTTTATTTTTTTCTTTCAACACTCTAAAGTGGGAGCCGCACTGTGTTCTGACTGGCATTGCACCCGATGAGGAATCTGCTCTCGCTTTCCTTTGTGCCTCTGTGTAACATTCCCCCTTCTGGCTGCTTATAAGATTTTTCTTCTTTGTCTCTGGTTTGGAGCAGTTGATGATGGCATGACCTGGTATAGATTTTCTCATGTCTCTTGTACTTAACATTCACTAACATTCTTTAATCTGTCGGTTTACAGTTTGCATCAAATTTGAAAAAAATTAGCTATTATAATTTAAATCTTTTGTCTTTTTCTCTTTTTTTAATATATTTTATTGATTATGCTATTACAGTTGTTCTATTATCCCCCCTTCATTCCCCTCCACCCTGAACACCCTCTCCCACCCACATTCCCCCCCTTTAGCTCATGTCCATGTGTCATAAGTTCTTTAAAAAAAAATTAAATAAAATAAATAAATAAATAAATAAACAAATAAATCCGTTCTTCCATTTCTCTGCCTTCCATTTCTCTCTTACTTCTGAAGATGCAAATTACACTTATACCAAGTCACCTGGTGTTGTTCCATACATCACCGATTCTGTTCATTTTTTACGATTCTCTGTTTTCTGTGTGCTTAAGTTTTTATTGCTCTCCCTTGGAGCCAAGTTATCTTTGTTATTATTTAATCATTTTTACTGTTATTCTATTACAGTTGTGCCCATTTCCCCCTTCGTCCTGCTCCGCCCATCCCATGCCTGCTCCCACAGTGGATTCCCACACTGCTGTCCATGTCTGTGGGGCAAACACACATGTTCTTTGTCTGGTCCCTTCCCCTGCTTAGCTTTCGCTCTGCAATGTTAAATCTGCTATTTATACCACTCCAGGTATCTTTGTCTCACACAGTGTAGTTTGGGTCTCCAGAAACTTGATTTAAGTCCTTTTTATAACTTCATTAAATAAAACTACAGTAATGTTTTAAATTTATCATCATGAAGACAATACAATGAATTTCTATAGGCCCACACAAGTTTTTCATTTTATTATGTTACATATTATAATGTAGTTTTTGCAATTAATGAACAAATAGTGGTGTATTATTAATTAGAATCCATGCTTCATTCAGATTTCCTTGGTTTTACCTAATCTCTTTTTTTCCTTTGCACAATTTTATTTAGGGCCCCACATTACATTTACACATTAAATTATCATGTCTTCATAGATCCCTCTTAACTGCGACAGTTTTTCAGACATTCATTTCTACATGTTCTTGACAGTTTTGAGAAATGCAGGTCAAGTGTTTTATATAGTGCACCTCAAATAGAATTTATCTGATTTTTCTCATGGTATACTTGAGTTATGGGTTTTAAGAGAAAAATCACAGTACTAAAGTGTCATTATTATCACATCTTACCAAGGTTTCATCCTATATTTATAATACTGTATATTAATGGGTTTCACCCATTATTATCACATCTTATCATTGTTTCATATACTTTACCTGTTTTTTGTTGTTTAAGAGAAGGTGAATCCAATCTCCCCTACTCTGCCTTGAGTGGAAGCATAAGCCTCAATCTGAATGCATTTTGATCTAAAGTTGGATGTTATACAAAAGTTCCCTTTAACTGTAACTTATAAATACTAGGGGAGAAATTTTTTTCTCTTTTCTGTTTCTGCTTCTTATCATTTGGAACAATGATGTTCAGGGAAGGTTTGCTGGATACGTTCAGTGTTTGCAGGTGGTGATGGCTAGGCAGTGTCACAATGTTTCTCCTTAAGGCTATCGCGTGAAATGACCAATTCTATACTTTCTAACTTGACAGTAAGCAAACTACTTTTACTACATATATAATTAAAAGAAAGCTGAGTAATTACGTAGAAGCAATTTCACAGCACAGCTTCAGTATTACTCTCTGGTGGGCCTGGCAGAGAGAAAGAAGCCTAAAGATGAGAAAAGACTAAATGAGCATGAAGCACAGAGAGGTCATCCCTGAACCTGGGTGACTGGGTATGACGCAGCCACATTCTAAGGGAGGAAGTTCAGCATCATTTTTCTTTAACTTTTTCTTCTTACTATTACTGGGTCCATAAAAACTATACATAGTGACATCACCAAATGTTATTTTTCCTCTTCATGAATCTTATCTCTAAGTGTGATCGATTGTCAGAGATGTCTGCCTGGCACCAAATGATGCTGCATTGAAGTTAATGACATTATGTCATGGGCTGAACTATGTCCCATCAAAAGTCACACTTTGAAATCACAACTTCCAATGTGACATCATGTGACCTCACGTGACTGTATGTAGAGATGGGGCCTGCGGGAGCTAATTAAGACTAGATGACTTCATGAGGAAGGAGAAAATCTCTCACTAGAAGCAGCCATGCTGGCACCATGATCCTGAACTTTCGGCCTCCAACTGTAATAAAATAAATTTCTGTTTTTTATGCATCCTGGTCTATGACATTTAGCTATGGCAGCCGAGTTGAATAATGCAGCTTATTTTTACAATCCCATAAACTGTGCTTCCACTACAGAAGAATAAGACAAGTTATTCAAGTGACCTGTGTTCATTTAGAGGATACAGAACCATCCTGTGCCAGGTTAATGAAAGGAGAACCAGGAATGGTGAATTGGCATGCTCTAGGGAACAGTCCCTGTGTGGTGTTCCCCAGGCAGATGGCTTCAGAGGGAGAGGCTGGTGAAAATGGAGCACCATCTCTGGACTTGCCTCCAAAGGGATGTTTGATGGCACCATGTGCTGTGTGGACTCAGGACCTGAGGGCAGCAGGCTGGATGAAGCAGCCAGTTTTCAATCCTATCTCCAGTAGCTCAAATGATTTTAGAGAATAAAGTGTGAACACATGAATGGGAGAAGCTGGCATCCTCCTTTCTGTAGTGAACTTTGTCTCCTTGGACAACTGTGACCTTGAAACCATGAAATCCTTATCATCTATCATTTCCTTTCTCTTACATTTTCTGGGAGCATGGACTTGTCTTCAACCATATCTGATATCATATCTCTTCTTTCCTCCTGCCCACTCTCTGTCTTCTAAAAATGTCTATAGTTGTCTCTGCTTCACCTTGCTGCTACCCAAGACCCATCTCCCCAGTGAAGCTTAATGTTCCTCAAAAACTTAGAGTCATGGTGTTTTCATCTCCAGGTTGCAAATTCTCCAACATGATTGTAGACAAGTACTACTTCTAAAAATGCCATTAAATATTGTTTCATTTACTGGACAGAAAAATTCCCTGACCACATAGAATTCTGGAGTTTTTTCCCCCTACAAAGCCTATTATTAACCAAAACAACAACAACAACAACAAACGAACAAACAAAAGCAAATATTTTTGGCTCCTAAGGAAAGAGAATGCAGAAGTGAACAGTGCCACTCCCTAATTTGAGACTGGAGTCAAGTTGGGGACACAAAACCCTAATTTCTTCTTTGAAATACAAGTAGCAAGAAAGCCAAGGATAGTACAATGCCTGTGTGTGTAGGTTGGGGTAGGGGTGGAGGAGTTCTTAGAAGGAATTCCACCTCAAGCAAAGCACACATTAATATCTAAATAAATCACTCCAATGAGGGAGGAAGTGAATTGATAAGCTTTGTTATAGAGAAGGCATGATTTTTGAGTTCCTATGTTCTATTAATTTCATTATGTCTTTATACAGTTTTAATCAACATGATAGTGCTTTTATTATGCTCCAACTGAGATACAGGCATGACTGAAACATAATTCCTACCTTAGTGTCATTAATTTTATGTGTGCCAGTAGACAGACAGAAGCAAACTTTCATAAATACTAAACCAACAGTATAGCCTAACTGTTGGTCTAACCACCAAGCAGTGGAGAGGAGGGCAGGTCAGGAAGGTCTTCACAAGCAAGAGATTCAGTCAGTTTTCAAAGATGCCCAGGTGGAGAAGGTTAGGGTCTTCCATGCAGAGAGAACAGCAGGTGCAAGACCACTGACACCTGTGTCACAGAAAAGGCTTGGGATCAGCCCCGAGTCTGTTGGGGAAGTGAAGGAAAAGGAGTTTAAATGAGCTCATAGACTTAATGGCTATGAAGTTTGATTTTATTCGGTGTTTGATTGGAATTCCAAAAATTAGTTGTTTGTTTGTTTGTTTGTTTGTTAAGTAATGGGATCACTTTTTAAGATTTTGTTTTTAGTTTTAGAGCAGTTTTGGGTTCACAGAAAAATTAAGAGTAAGATACAGACAATCCCTATATACCACAGGTGGCAAACGCAAGGCCTGTGGGCCAAATCCGGTCCTCCACCTTGTTTTATCCGGCCCAGTATCTTGTTTCTAACCAGTGGCAGTGCCGAGCTCTCACTTAACTGTTAAGGAGCAGCTACATTTACACAGTCCTAAAATTACATTCAGCCCTTTGAAGGCAACAGCAAGGCTGATGTGGCCCCCGGTGAAAATGAGCCTGACGCCCCTGCATATGCCTTCTGTTGCTCCCGCACGCGGCACAGCCTTCCCCATTATCCACATCCCCGACCAGCGTGGTACCTTCGTTACAGCTGTTGGACCTGCACTGATGCATCACCCAAAGTCCGCAGTCTACATTTCTTTTTATTCTTGGTTTGCTATACTTTTGGGTTTGGAACAATACTGTGGCAGCATTAAAGCGGGTATTTTCACTGCCTGAACAGTCCTCTGCTCTGCTCATCTCTCCCTCACTACCTTACTCCTGGCCACCGCTGATTTTTTTTACTATCTTTACAGTTCTGTCCTTTTTAGACTGTCACATAGTTGGAAGGGTCTAGAATATAGTCCTTTCAGATTGGCTTCTTCTCTTGAGTAATAGGTACTTAAGTTTCCTCCACTATTTTTTTGTGGCTTGATAGTTCATTTTGTTCAGTGCTGATTAATATTCCTTTGTCTGGATGTACCACAATTTATTATCTATTTACCTACCAAATGACATCTTGGCTGCTTTCAAGTTGTGGCAATTGTAAATAAAAATGTTATAAAACATCTATGTGCAGGTTTATTTGTAGACATAATTTTCAAATTATTTGGGTAAATACCAAAAAGCATTATTGCTGAAACAATTTATAAAAATGTTTGTTTTTATAAGAATTAACCAAACTGCCTTTCAAAGTGGCTGCACCATTTTGCGTTCCTACCAGTAGTGAATGAGGGTTCCTGTTGTTCTAAGTTCTTGTTAGCATTTGGTGTTGTCAGTGTTCCAGAGTTTGGCCATTCCGACAGGTGTGTAGTGGCGTTTTGTTGCTGCTTTAATGTTGATTTCCCTGATGACATGTGATGTGGAGCACCTCTTCATGCACTTATTTGCCATCTGTATATCTTCTTTGGTAAGGTATTGCTTAATTTTAAGTTCTTTGTTTATTTTGAATCACAGTCCTTTATCAATATGCTTTTTTGCAAACATTTTTCCACTCTGTGGCTTGTCTTTTCATTCTCTTGATCTTGTTTTTTTGCAGAGCAAATATTTTTATTCTTAATGAAGTCCACCTTATTATTTTGTTTATAGATTATGATTTTGAGGTTATATCTAAAAGCCAATAACATACTCAAAGTTATCTAGATTTTTTTCTTATGGTATTTTTTGTAGTTTTGCATTATACATCTAAGTCTATAATCCATTTTGAGTTAGTTCTGTGAGGCTGTAGGTGTGTGTCTAGATTCATTTCGGGTGGCTATCCAGTTGTGCTGGCACCATTTGTTGAAAGCACTATTTTTTGTTTCATCAATGGGGCTTTTGTATATGTAAACTTTACAAGTTCCCACTTGAAACCGTGTGGCCAAACAGAATCTAGATGTTTTTTCTCCCTCCATGAAGACAGTGCATGGAAGAATCAATATACCTAAGACCTCATTATAAAGTTACCAATGCAGGTAATAGAGAGCCCCTGAATTGTTTTAAGCAAGATATAAAGAAGATTATAATGTTTTCCAGGTTGACAAATAGGGTCAAGCTGAGGCTGCTATGAAAACCAGGTGGAAATGGTAAGTGGCAATGGGAAAAGAAAAATGAGGGGTTCTGAGACAGCTCACAGGCCATATTGATTCAAATAATTGAATTTCTGGCTTGGCATGGAAATGCTGTTAATTAATAAGAACTCATGGAGGATCAGGTTGGATTCTGCAAGGTAGGGTATGAGATGCTGGATGACAAAGTCAGGGACGTCCAGTGGGAATTATAGCTATTTATACCAGCCAAGGAGGAGGTGTGGATAGGAAAATGTTTAGCCTGTGGGCCTGAAATGGCATCCAATTAAAAGGGAAAAGAGCATAAAAATACAGTCTGAAATTGGAGGAAACTACCCACAATTTACACAGTTTCCTGAAAAGGCAGGAAGAAGAACCCTTCCTCTAGTTGATGGCTCATTGAATTTCATGTCTCCTCACCAATGTTGCTCATCACAGGAGGTGGGCATCATATTTAAACTAGTTGAAAATCCACGATGATGCAGTGTTCCAATGTCTTCACCATCCTCACTACAGAGCACTCATACCACAAAGTGGGCATCAGTAAAGGAGCCAAAAAAGAAAATACTGAACCTCCTCACCCATAACCAGAAGGAGGCTAGGTGCCACAGCCTGACCCAGTGTGCACAATAGGTACTTGGTGAGATCACCTTGACATCTTTACCTTTGGGTTTGAGTTTTAGGTGCCATAGAAAGCAGGGATAGTGTTCCTTACTCAAAACTGAAGTACTGGTTTTCTTCTGGCTCACACTGACTAGATGCCAGGGCTGTCGGTTTATCCTGTCTGCTTGTAGGTACTCATGTCCTTGTGGACTTCTATTCTCCGAAAGACATTCATGACCCACAGACTCCCCCAGTCACAGGTTTCCAATGGGTACCTTGACATACAAATCCTTTTTTATTTTTAGCAAACTTTGTGCTTACTAATTTTTTGGATCCAGGGAAAAAATGGTTTCCTACCAAAAAAGTATAATTCATACTTTTTTGCCCAATTTTTGAGGGAAAAATAAGGATGCACATTATACATGGGTAGTACTAATTCCTTATCTATATAAATGTTTTTAATTATTTTATTTATGTTCATGCATTAAAAGTGTAAATCTAGAAAGCAATAACAATAACCATATGTTCCAAAATAAATGCTAAAATTCCTTTATAATACGGAAAACAAGTATCTAAATATAAATAAATTAGAAAATTGAATTAAAATTTTAAAACAAATTTTTTTCCTGAAATTCAGGCCAATAACATGGGTGCACATTATACACAGCAAAATACATCCTGATCTTTACCTATGAATCTATCTCTATTTGGCGTGTTAGTTCAATTGTCCCACTAGATTATACATATGAGTGAAATCATATGGTATTTGTCTTTCTCTGACTGGCTATTTTACTTAGCATAATGTTCACCAGGTCCATCCATACTGTCTCAAATGGTAAAGTTTTCTTCTTTTTTATGGTTAAGTATTGTGGATTAAATACTTTAATGTTAAACCTAAAACTATAAAAATCCTAGAAGAAAACAGTCAGTAAAATCTTGGACATTGCTCATAGCAATATTTTATCTGATATATTCTCAGGCAAGGGAAACAGAAAAAAAATAAACAAATGAGACTACATCAAACTAAAAATGTTTTACACAGCAAAGAAAACCATCAACAAAATAAAAGGACAATCCACAGAATAGGAGAACATATTCACTGACCCATCTGATAAGGGGTTAATATCCAAAATTTATAAAGAATTTACAGAACTCAACACCAAAAAAACAAGCAATGCAATTAAAATATGAGCAAAGGACCTGAATAGACACTTCTCCAAAGAGGACATACAGATGACCAATAGACATATAGAAAGATGCTCAATGTCACTAATCATAAAGAAATGCAAATTAAAACCATAATGAGATATCCCCTCACACTTGTCAGAATGGCTGTCATCAATATACCAACAAATAACAAGTGCTGGCAAGGATATGGAGAAAGGGGAACACTTTTGCACTATTTATGGGAATGCAGACTGGTGCAGCCACAGTGGAAAGCAGTATGGAGATATCTCAAAAAATTAAAAATAGATCTACCTTTTGCTCCAGCATTCCCACTTCTGAGAATATATACAAAGGAACCCAAGACACTAATTCAAAAGCAACCCTATGTTCATTGCTGTGTTATTTACAATCACCAAGATGTGGAAGCAGCCCAAATGTCCATCGGTAGATGAATGGATAAGACAAGTATGGTACATTTTCACAAGAAGCTTAATTGAAAAAAACGAACATGTTTGGAAGAATGCTTTTCATAAAGAAAAACTTAATTTTATTTGGTTGTTTAAAAGCATCAAAACAAATAATCAGATTCTTTCAAAAGAAAAATAGCAAAAGTGCTGTGACCTATAATGGTTCTAAATAATGTTAACTTAAAATTGCTGAAAAATATAAATGAATATACTATAGAAATATATGCAGGTATGATAAATCAGTGAAGTCAGTTCTTTGCATTTTCCATATCTCATAACTGTTAGGTCCCTCACGTTGCCAAATGTAGATACAGATAGTGGAAACCTCAGTTCCCTTTACGAACTGAGAAAATTGCCCTGGTGAAAACTGAGTCAGTCACAAAACAACCTGAGTTCACAATTCACTTCCGCTGGAGATTCAGAGAGGAGTGCAGTGTGAATTTCGTCATTTTGTTTATCATGTTGTTTTTTCTTCCCTTCCCTCTTTGAAGCAGTGTAAAAATTGATTTGAAAACAGACCTGGTTTTTATAGCTGAAGATCCATCTTTTTCCAAGAGCAAAAGCAACAGTAGGACAGCACCTCAAACCCAAAGCTAGAAAACCAATTTCCTTAACTTTGGCCCCAGAAGGAGAGTGCTTACAGCCAGACCTTCTGGCCACTTCCACTATTTCACCCTGCTGCCATACAGCCTCACTGTTAGCACAAACCCCATTCCTCCTCTCGCCCTGCCTTCCCCATATGTGAACACTCTTCACCAGGTACCTCAGAAAGCATGTTTTAAGTGACACCATATGAGTAACCCACATTTTAAGATGTGTTTTCTGTAACTAGTACTATCATATAATTTGTTATCAAAACAGAACATTTTTGCAAGTAATTGGGGGTAATAATAATGTTTCCATGGCAACAGGCACAAATCTAAATTTTGGATCACAAAATCTTTGACACGATGGAAATTTCTTTACATATAAGGTTGTTAAATAGCAAGTCCTTGAGCATATGCACAGTCATGCTGGATTGTATTCTTGTATAAAACATAACACAGAGTAAATACTTAATATCAACTCATTATTGTGATAACCCTGCACCCCAAGAATCACGTACAGGTGAGGTGATGATGACGCATTCCATTCAGCTGCCTGGGGCAGCAAACAGTGCTTGCAGGAATGGGTTAGCAGCAAATAGCAAGAGGATCATACAAATTTAATTCCTCACTTGATTCCAGGGTAATTTCCCCATCAGCAGCAGACGGTGTAGAAGAAAAACCTCTCGCTCAACAGTTCACGCTCCTCTTGTCTTAGTATTGATATTAATGCCAACAAAATTAGTAATTTGACAATTAGTTTCCCACTTACCTGAGAAGACATTAAAGAGAGAAAGAAAGTATTTTAACCAGATTATAATATGGCTCTGACAAGTCAGGATCCTGTCATGTTATAGGCTTCCAACTTTAACATTTTCATGTCTGTTTGGCAGGTTATTAAAATAAATGAGGGTGCATTGGGCTGCTGCTGAGCTTTTCTCTAATGGGAGTTGAGGAATTTGCGAGCCACCAATGTAAATTGACCGATCTCAGAGACTGAAAGGGTTTAGCTAAAGTGGACAATTAGGATCATTTCTGCACAGCTGAGTGAAATATTCCTTGTTATTTTAATAATTCAGGCTCAGGGTAATTTTTGGAGGCTGAGTTTGTCAAGATAATGTGCCTGTGCTTGTCTGCTTGTCATTTTTAACTCAATCCCACATGTTACAGGTGCAGTCTAGCTTACAAAACAGGAAAACCATTCACTGGAGTATTTGCATATGGAATACAGATACACTGCATTGAGGGAAGGCAGACCTGGAGATTGACAGGGAGCTGCCATGTGATTGCTGCATGATGGTGAGAGTCTGGTGGGCTGATAGATGCTGTTTTGCTTTGTTGATACAATTCTAAATGTTATTGGGCAATATGCATATGCAACTGTGGACCACGGACAGCACCATTAACTCATGTAACCTACACGGTTTCAGTTAAGAAATGTGTGAAGGCTGCATAATCCCTCTATGGTGGATGCAAAAGTTCGCTTTCAGTTCTTTGATGGCATAGTATCTTTTTTTTTTTTAATTTTTATTTTAGTTTATTCAGTACAGTTTCTATCCTTTATTCCCATTCCAGCCCACCCACCCATTCCTCCCCTCCTCCTTCCCCTTTCCAACACCCCTAGTTTTGTCCATGTGTCCTCTATATTTATTCCTGTAAACCCTTCCCTTCTCCCCTGAAATTCCCTCCCCTCTCCCCTCTGGTCACTGACAACTCTATTTCAGTGTCTTTTGTTATATTTCACTTGCTTCTTTGTTTTGTTGTTTAGGTTCCTGTTAAAGGTGAGATCATATGGTATTTGTCTTTCACTGCCTGGCTTATTTCGTTTAGCATAATGCTTTCCAACTCCATCCATGCTGTTGCAAAGGGTATGGCATAGTATCTTTAACTTTTGGCAGCAAGACACACGTAGAGAATTGTACATAAGTTTATGATAGAGAAATCCTGATGCTAGAGAGTTCATCAATGCACTTCTACAAGTAGATGATTGCTTGCTCAGTTGATGTGGTCCCAATAGGATAAAACATTACTCATGACTATTGTGATTGGTATAAAAGTAGAAGTGACCTCTTCTGTCTATATGTTTAGCATGAGATGGGAACAGTCACATTAATTTCCAATCAAGAAATATTAAAATTTGATCTTGATTGAGATTCTACCTAGTCAGGGGTCCCAGGCTCAGGAATTCTTTAACTGGTTTTTGGGTAATGGATCTCCTTAGCCAGGGGTGTTCATACGGAAAACTTCCCAGACCCTCTGCAAAAAAAGAAAAAAAAACAAACCGACTTCACTGGGGCCGACCAGTTTCTATCTGGTTTATTTTCTAGACTTCCATGCAATAATTTATTTGAAGATAAAATGTACAAAAAATAACAAGAATATGAAAGCCATTGCTTTGGGGAAAAAATAATTTGCAATTTCAGTTAACCTAAAAATTAAAACACAGCCCCTATTGTTAGCTAAATATCTTTTAACATGATTTATTTTTGTCATAGTAATGTGTCACTGCATTTATCTAAGGGAATTTATCAATAACACTGTAGGAAAAGATAGAAATAGGACCTAACACAATATAATAAAAGTAGGGAGATCTAAAACAAATGGGTCATGCCAAATAATTGTGTTGCACAAAGAATCCAAACACTCCCATCTATTTCAATGTTGCTACAACATCAATAGTCTTCGCCCTGAACTTGAAAGGAAGACGGTTTTGTGCATCAGAGAACCCGTAAATTATTTTTCCTCTCAATCAAATACCCTTTTAACCTTCACAAATTTTAAACCCTCAGGCTGTATTTTTATTGTGTCACCCAGCATGAAAAGCTTGTATGTTGGAATGCTGAGCCATACGGCTCAAAAACAAAGGGGAACGCTTCACAAGAGGAATATGTACAGGTCAGCTCAGGAGATGGAGCTGGAAAAGAAACCACGTTTCCAAACAATTTTTTTAAAAAGTGATCTCTAGGATATAGTCCCAGCAGTGGAATTGCTGGGTCAAAAGGCAGATCCATTTTTAGTTTTCTGGGGAAGTTCCATACTGTTTTTCACAGTGGTCTTACCAGTCTGCAATCCCACCAACAGTGTACTAGGGTCCCCTTTTCTCC
>CM052540.1:164308876-164569893 GCA_028533065.1 Trachops cirrhosus
CAGGAACAAATATAAAGGACATATGGACAAAAACTAGGGGGGTTGGAAATGGGAGGGAGTAGGGGAGGGATGGGTGGGTTGGCTGGAATGGGAGTAAAGGATAGAAACTGTTCTTGATTAATGATTAAAATAAATTTAAAAAATAAAAATAAAAAAATAAAAGTGATCTCTAATGTGGTTTTTCTAACCAAGTGAGTGAAACGTTGGAGAGGCCATTCTTCTTTGGAATTCTGGGCCAGCAATGGAAGAATTACACATACCGCACCATGAACAAAGAAGCAAGCAAACGAACACAAACACAACACTGACATTGCTCTACCTACCTCCCACCTTCTCAGGGGAGGATGTATCTGCCCAGGCTCCTGGCCTCTCATCTCTGTCTCACATCCTACAACCCAGTACCACACAGTTTCTCACCTTGCTATAAGATATGCCAATTTCTGTGTGAATGAACTAATAGCAATAACTTAATAAATGTGCTTAACAAAATAAAGCTTCACTTCTCATTTAGAACCTGGGTATATTAGCAGATCCCCTGACTAATCTCACTTGAGCTGTGGCTCTACCTTCGGGATTCCTTCCATTGCCAGTTTTGTCATCTCAGACTGTGTCTTTTCTAATACGTGATTAGAGGACAGCGAGTGAGCTGAGAATCTCACAAACTGTTAAAGGTAGGCTCACGGTAGCACAAACTACCACCACTCATTGGCACAGTGGCTGTTTTATGGCCCCAAACTGACTGAAAGGGTGTCTGGGAAGCAAAGCATGCCTGTGGGTCCAGGAGGTTAGTGAACATCTAGCTAATTCCTATCGCACAGGCCAACAAAGTGGAAAACAATGACGTTTCAGAAATGAACACAAGTCATAGAGGTAAAGGGTAGACTAGACAAGAACATGGATTTACGCATTAAAGGGCGTATGATAAGGTATGAAAACTTCTGTCACCTCACCTATAAATAGATGATCCAATAAATATCTCCATAGACAGTTTGGAGGCAGGTAACTTAAAAAATAGTACCTTTAAGAAAGAGCTTTGGAATTTTAAGAGTTTATTTGATTGATCTTTTCAGTTATTTCCGCACTAGCCAAACCACCACATTTCTCCCTGTACTGACTTTATTGTTACATATTTTTCCACTTCATTGTTCTCTGTTTAAACGGGGCATGTCAGCTGCCTTATATATATCATGTCTTTGCTTCACACACAGCTCCTAGTGTTTGGGTGAGACTATCAGTATAGTAGATGCTCAGGATTAATGTATTAGGTTAGAGTATTAGATTGTAGTAAGTTATCAATAGTGAAAAAAGTGAATTACAATCGATTAGCAAGAGGTTTGCACAAGTGCCTCCATACGCTTATAATTAAAATTTGCAACTGAACTTTAAAGTTGGCTAACTATGACACAGAAGACGGAGACTGGAACTCACTGTGTTTTGCAGACTTCCCAGAATGTAATAAAATTACCACAATTATAGTTAATCAATATTGTGATTATTTATGTTATGACTCTTCAATTAACAAATCCCCATTGAGAGTCTTCTCTTCTTAATTTGATTGAGAAAAGAGAATATCACTTTTGATTTGAAAACCCATAACACATTGGAGGCATCAGCTGTCAATGCCAACCTATGTAGAAGGTGCTCTGGCATTTCAATGAGACGGAGGAAATTAAAGGATCATTTCACAATCAGGGATCACTTTAGAATCTAACTTAGTCATTGGTCTCATTTTGTCGGTGGTGTCCAAAACTACACCAGCTATGTCTGAGAATTGCAGTGCCTTGTGCAAATGAATCTTTTCGTATGTGCAAATATGCTCACGTCGACACATGGATTACTTTCTCTTGGGTCCCACTGCTTCCTTCCAGTGGCCCTCACTGAAGTATGGGCCACTAACCAGCACATGGGTCATGAAATCACAATGATGCATTTCCTTGTGTTACCACTTATATTTTATATTTACAAGTAAAAGTCTTGTAACCTTACAGAAACTGTAAAACTCTGTAATATCCTTTAAATGTTCTTAGATTAAAATTCTAATCTAATCTATAGTAGCACCTTTGGATATATTAGACTACTTGTCTCCAGAGAATTTTACAAGCCGAACTTCACATTTTTAGACTTATTCACCATTCATTTATTTTTTTTCTTTTCACACTACACTGACATAAAGGTAGGAAAAAGTATCATAAACAATAAGAGTACTAAGGGATGGAGGTCCATCTTAATCAGTTTTCTCTTCTTGTTTGGGTTTCTGGTCTTCACTTTGTGTTGATTGAAGGCAGGAAACTTGATATTCAAAGCAAATACTTATCAGAACACAATTTATTCAGAGTAGCTTCCAAATGCAAGTTCAGAATATTTTCCTGAATGATCACTCAAGCTAAAATATGGGGAGCTCAAATTTTTTCTCAACTGTTTGCTAATTCAGTCCTTGCAATTTAATATAAATTTTAACTAAAATTATCTCTGATACGTTTTAGTTGTGTATACAGACATTCATGTATTATATATCTTACTTAAAACATCCTTTTGGGTTGTAAAAATAATTCTCACCCATCTAGCATGCATAGTTAACCTGGCAGCATCAGCCAGCAGCCTTTCAGCCACTTTCCCTGTTGGAGCTGCTCAAATGCACTCCCTGTAAATGCTCATGTGATTGTTAACCCTCTGAAACCAAAGTGAATTGGTTTTCCTGCAAGGGAAAATGATGGTACCTGATTCCTGAGTTAAGTTAAGCTAGATTTGATAAGAGTACAGCTTTTGGATATGCTGTACAGATATTTCCATCTCATAGCTGTAACTGTCTCAAAAGTAACAGTGGTTCTAATTTACTCATTATTCTGTGCACCAAATACCATGTGGTGAGTCACAGAAGTTCAAAGGTATCATCTCGGTGCTCAATCAGTTTACAAGAAGTTATATTTACAAAGAAAGGGATTTCCACTCTGTAACAAGAGCAGAGGTGCTTCAATAAGAAGATGGCATTTGACCCGTGTTGTGCAGTCTGTGTAGGATTCAGGCAGAAAGAGTTGGAAGCAGAATGGAGAAGGGATGTTGTCAACCATGTTTGGGGAATCACATGCAGTAATCCTTGCCCTAAGTTAATACACAGGAGTACTGGGTGCCATTTCTGAAAATCTTAGATTAAGGATTAACAATGGAGACCAGGATAAGAGTTCTAGAATTAACTGGTAGCCAATAAGATGCTATTACATGTTTTCAAACAAGAAAAACATAATTGTGGACATGTTTTAGAAATGTCATTGCTTAATGCCCTCACCTTTTCCCCCCAGCCCCCAACCCCCTCACCTCTGACAGCTGTCAGTCTGTCCTTTTTATCTATGAGTCTGTTTCTATTTTGTTAGTTTATTTTGTTCATTAGACTCCACATATGAGTGAAATCATATGGCATTTTTCTTTCTCTGACTGGTTTATTAAACTTAACATAATACTCTCCAGGTTTATCCATGTTGTTGGAAAAGGTAAGATTTACTTCTTTTTTATGGCTTCATATTATTCCATCATGTAAATGTATCACAGCTTTTCTTATCCATTTATCTACTGATAGACACTTGGGCTGCTTTCACATCTTGGCTATTATAAATAATGCTTCAATTTACATAAAGATTAAGCAAAAAAAAACCTCATAGACAGACAATAGTATAGTTATTAGCAGAAGAAAGGAAGGTGAGGGGACATTGGAGAAGGTAAAGGTGAATAACTAGTTCTGGAAGGAGACTTGACTTGGAGTGGTGAGCACACAACACAATATACAGGTGATATATTATAGAAGTGAGCATCTAAAATCTGTATAATTTTATTAACCAATGTCACCCCAATAAATTCAATAAAAAAAGAAATGTCATTGCTCAAAGATCCCCTGGGATCTAAAATGAAGAGAAGGGAGAGTATATGCAACTTGGAAAATAGTCCTGTTATCAATGCCATCATTATTATTGTCCTTAGAATCAATGCAGTTGGGTTTTCCAGCAGTTTTGGGAAAATGACATGTGACAGTGAATCAACCAGGGGAACGTACCCATCAGGCCATGGACATGCAGAGCTGGATGGAGCACAGAGGAGAGGTCACAAGCAGGAGGCAGGCATTGGGCAGGAATTGGCTCCTCCCCCAGTAACCTAAGCTATGCCTGTTCTTCCATGCGCAAGGAATCATTGTCTAATTTCACCCACTTCAGCAGATATTTTCATGTAATAGGGTACATAAAGGCAGGAACAAATATATAAGAAAAGAAATAGAGATGATTTGCTCCTACTGCCCCGTGACTCAACCCCAGGACTGTGAAGTCTGTGCCTGTGATGCCTGGGACACACTTCTTTGCATGTGCTGCGATCACATCGTGCTCTGGGCATGACAGACATTACCCATACTCTCTAAAGGTCAAGCCTGCTTCTTTCTCTTTCTGCAGAGAAGAGAATCAAGATACTATGGCTGTTTCCTAAAAGTACAACAATGTTTCTCTTTCTGCCTTCATTATTGTTCCTCTTTCCAGAGCCCCCATCTTCTCAAGAATAAATTAGAAAGCAATGCAACATTGTGTGTCACCTTTTCTACTGTGTAGGTAGTTACCATGAAAAGAGGGGCCACTGTTTGCCTCAGAGAATTTCCTGGTGTATTTCCTGGTCTTCCAGTGCACAGTACGTTGTCACCCTTTTATAGCATGAGATACATTGTCACAATGGTTTTGACTTTTATTAGCCAAGCTCTTGAAGACTATAATTGTAATAAGTAATTGGGCAACAGAATAATTTTCAAATAATGGGGCAAGAAAAAAAGAGGTACTTTCTTATTATTTGTAAAATACCAAGATTGTCTGTATCCCTTGCCATCAGGGGAAAGTTCAGCTAATACATCAAAACCTCAGAGATGCGAATGCCTCAGAAATGTCACCTTCTTCATGAGAATCCTGTCTTGTCAACTGGCCAGAAGTTTTCAGTGTTTAAACAACCTTGCTGCTAATCTGACATTGATATAAAACTTGCCATTTACATGAAAATGCCAGCCTCGCCCAGGACCTGATGTGGCTTCTCTGTGAGGGGAGCAGCCTGCCTGTACCTTGTAGATATGGAAAGGTTGCATGTGGTGTGTTTTATGCAAAGTAGCTATAAGGAAATTGGTGGAGAGGCTAAGATGATAATATGAGATTAAATAACCAAAGTTATGTTAATAATGTCAATCAGCAGGTTACCACGAAGGGTCCTTGAGCAATGAAAACATAGCTGTCCAACTGCTAATCATCATAACACGTGACTCTATTGGCCCTTTGAATCTATGAGCCATGGAGGCATCTATTCACAAGCTGGGTAGCTGCAACAGTCTAAACTAGATGTAGATGAGGGGCCTCTCTGAGTCTTTACTTTGTTTTGTAAGTATTCCTCATACAACCTGTAGGTTTTAGGCTGAGATTTTTATTAAGTTGGGAGATAAGGTAAAAAGGAGTGAATAATAAAGAAAAAAAGGCGAATGGAAACTCTTCGAGTAATCTGTCAATCCAGGGTCACAGAACGTGTGTGAGTGTCATAGAGTCAGGAGTGAACACTGACTATGAGAACAAACTTAACTGAACAAGGACCTAAGGCTGAATTGCTCAAGATAAGCCTGATTTTAGCACACGAGGTTATTCTCATGATCCTCTTCATCATGTGTATGTTTTTGTGACATTTTAAGCTTTTATAATAGCAATCTTCCAGCTTTTTAGAAATCATTGTTGACCCTTCCTCAACTCATTCAGAAGCACTCCTATGACCTCCAGAACAATTAAACTGAGGGAAGATATGCAAAAATGCTATATAAGTTAATGCTGCTTTATTTTTCTTTTCTTTCAAACATGGCTTTGGAGAACTCAAAGACATGGACTTCAGGAGAGCTGGATAAAATCAATAAATAGAGGGTGCATCTGGTGAAATAAGATCCATAACAAGATCTTCTACTATGATGGTGGATCCAGTTCCCATTGGTCCTTTTGGGTTTCTTTCCTTATGAATTTCTTGTTCACAGCCATTGCCCATGTTTCCACTGGATATTTTAAATCTTGCATCACAGCAATGTTACACATTATGGATGCTCATTTTCAGCGTTGTATGCATTGCTATGGTCTTTCACTAGTCTGTGACAAAAATGCAGCTTGACAGTTTGCTCAATTTAAGGAGTTTTAGTTATACAAAGATTTTTATCTTATTTTAATATAGTGAAACATGGTTTTTTCCCCACTTTTCTTTCTTTAAGCTTTATAGAATAAACCCTGCCAAACATGAAGCACACATCTTCTATGAACTTGAAGTTTTCTTTGACTCATTTGGGTGTTTAATATACTGATAATTTAATTAATTATAATTTTCCGTATGGGCAGCCAATTACCCCATTGATTTTTCAGAGCCATAGATGACCTACATTTACCATACATTCTATACATTCTACTCTGTTCCATCAGCTTCTTCAAGCATCTCAATTCTTACAGGACACTAAACACCACAGTTTTAAATCATTCTTACTGTTTGATAATATGAGATTCTCCCTTTATGATGTTCCAAAGTTATCTTGGCTACTGTTAGACTTCTACTGAAGTTTAGGATAGTTTTCCAGTGTTATGAAAAAAATACGAGAAATGTATTATAAATTTCACTGCATACATTAAATAAATTGGAGAAAAATTATGTGCTAGTCCCACCCACTAATTGAGATGTTTGTCTTCTTTTATGTCTTTTAGTAAACTTTTAGTTTCTAAAATATTAAATTTATTTGTACGTTTATTTGTTGCTATGTTGAGTGGTATTTCTTAAGTTACATTTTATAATTGGTTGCTGCTTATATTTAAGAGCATAACTGATTTTTCCTATATTGATCTATTATTCAACAATTTGCTGAACTCTCTAATTAATTCTTATAGTTACCTTCAGGTTCTACTGCATTTTCCATAAAGACAATCATATTATCTGAGAACATGTATCTCACCTTTAATTGTTTTACCTCATTTGAAATTATAGAATACATTAATATAATTCACTTTATTAACAAATGAAAGAGAAAAAATATTTCCATGCAGGCAAAAATATGTAGATAAGTAAATAAATGAACTTCATCAAAAAGATCCACAGATTTTACATCTTGGCAATAGCTATTGAGAGTTGGCAGCTTAGAGCTGAAGGATTTTAGATACAGTGGCCATGTCTGCAAACAACCATTTGGACAAATATGTAGACAAAGAATTTAAGTATAAGCATGCAATTTTGCCCAAAGTAGCAGCTAACCAGTCATGGAAACACACTGATGATTGATCATAAAAGGAAGCAACTTGCCGTCCTTCCCACAAACTCCCCAATAAGCCCATTCTTCAATGGATGGACCAGAATCAACCACCAGTCTCGGTATACTGCCGTAATACATGTGTGCCACTGTTTGGCCCAGCATGTCCTTAGCTGTCTTTACCTGGCCTATTTTTATATAAAAACATTACTTATTACTTCCCACTTAAGAATGCACAATTAATGGTTTGGAAATATACAATTTGAAAATGCTGGTGATGACATCAATCTCTGTGTAAAGCTTTCATCATGACCTGTGAACAGATCCAACTTCACGGAACGTGACCTCAGGCCCCAGGGTCGGCTCTGTACCTGGCCGCCGAGGCAGCCTGGAGCACACACAGGACAGGCCGTGAGCTGTCCTGGGCCTGGGCTGAGGGCACTGCTGTGCTATTGCACCTTCCCCTTAGGTGTTTCGAGCAGATTGACTTATCGACTAATATTTTATCTTTTTGAGATTTTCCTGGTTTCATTAAAACTATATCTAATTTCCGTTAAATTATCTGATATTTTACCAAAAAATCTCATTGCCTAAAAGCATAATAGGAAATGCCCTCAGCCTGAGGAGGAGCAGATTGTTGGTTTTTCTCTCATATCGATTCTCTCATTTTGTCTTTAATACATACGTTCCAGTTCGGGGTTTGGCACTGGAACACATGGCACAAAAATCTTAGTCCCTTCCTTCCTCACAGCCAGGAGTGGCCATATGTCTTGGTTTTGGACAAAGACATGTAACCCAAAGTTGTGCTGCTGGCACAGCCTCCGTCATCTTTCAGCTTCCCCTTGGCTGAAACTCAGAGTTCAAGCAGTCATCGTGAAGTGGGGAGGTTTTGCTAATAACGACAGAACAGAGAGAGAGAGAGCGTACCTTTCTCCCCAAAGATCATGAATATCTGGAATGTTTGCCTCCACCATTCTTTTTTTCGTTAAAGAATTAAACTTGTATCGTACTTAAATCACCTTTACTTTCTGTTTTCTGTCACTCACAGCCACACTTAATGCTAACTGCTATAGATTTCTGACATAATGCAAGCCAAAGTCACTTGTAATGTCAAAACATTGAAAGCATTTCTTTTTAAAAATGAGAAAAAAATGCTTGAAGCTGAATGTAACTTTGGGGAGGTTTGAGGCCTGTCCACTATTCTGTCCCATATATGTGGATGCTTTTTCTACTTAGATGGATATATATATACCTCTGGTCTCATTTCCTTTGATCTCTCTCCATCATGATATCAACAGTATGATAATATAATCAATATAACTTTTGCACTCCCAATATAAATTATTTATGGGTCTTCATCACCTTCAGATAAAAATTATTACCCCCTTTAATGACATAAAAGATCAGCCTCATGCATTGTACTCTAATTAAGTTTATCTTGTAAAACTGAGCTGGAAGGCACTTATTGTATATAATAAGGAATCCTCTTACTTCTCCACAGCTTTGTACAAACTATCTGCATGAAATAACCTATCCCAGTTTATCTTTTTCTAAAGATAAGGGCTCAAAAAAATTTTAACAAGAATCAAACCAAGCTTCAGTGAAAATACAGTTTCATTGAAGAGTTAGCCAAAGCCTTCTCCACCTTCCTGGAAATTTCTACTACAGGAGTCGTTAACTTCGCTCCCAAGTTTCTGCAACTAGGTAGAATGTTACTGCTCTGTCTGTGTCAATAAAAAATAGTAACAGAATTCCTCCATTCTCCTCTTCTCTAGTGGGTACTGAGTTCAATACCTCTGCTGAAGATCTGGGGTCTGATGTTAACTGGGATGGTCACTGGGAAGTGTCACTGGGAGGAGACTTGTCCTTTTTCCGTCTCTGTAACTAGAATTGCTCGTGTGTCCCATTATCCCATGTCATTTGACTGCCACGTCTCCCACAGGACTTTGTTGTTTTCATCCTGACAAGAAGGTTGCTTCCCAAAAAAAATTATTTGCAAGGTGCGACAAATAGCATGTTCTCCATCTCACTGGGCATGTTCATCTCCTCCAAGGGAGTAACGCTCCTGGAGGGAATTGGGTATGTTGTACGTATTACACAGTGTGCAGTGTCTGGCTCTCAGTAGGTAATCAATCAAAATTTATTGACTGAATACATAAATAGCTCCTTTCTGTGAATCCATTTTGGATTATCTTTTTATATAATAGAACTCTTCATTCGTTTGCATTATTTCATAATTGTCTCATGCAGGTCAGTGACCCAATGGAAATGTACATACATGAAGACACTTTCCAGTGTGCTTGGCACATAGGTAGGTAGACAGTGAATATTCAACAAATATCATATTCTTGACAAAATGGTAATTATGATAGCTCTTTGTATAATTGGTAAACATTTTGTGTAAGCTCAGATCCATGATAACTGAGTCTCAGTTTAGACTGGAACTAGAATCATTTGATAATGAGAGAGCGAGAGAAAAAGAGGACATGAGGAAAAGAGGGTGGGAGAGAGAAAAAATGAGAAAGGAGAGAGAGGAGGGGAAATAGTTCAGCTACTGCTAATTTTAATTCCAGTTTACGATTGGCAGAATGTTCTTTCCATGAATCATTTTGAAGATAAATCTCAGGCGCCTGCCATGAGCAATGCAGTATTCTAGGTATTATTCCCTGAGAATGTAGGGCTAGTGGATAATCTTTCTTCTAACGATTTCAAGTTATCTTATAGGATGGATATGATAAATACTCAAATTCTAGTATAGTTCTCAATCTTGTTGGCACATTCTAAAACGTCCGAATATAGGACCTAATTTCCCTTTCCCCTTACCTTTGTTAAGGAATAACTTTCAAACATCTAGATGAGTTATAGACAAGGACTGAGATGAAGGTTGGATGGTGGTCTACTGAAAAAAAATAGATTGAAAATGGTTTTGTGTGTCCTGTGAGGATGAAAATGATAAAGAAAAATCCTGATTGGACCATTGTAGGACTAAACAAAGAAAAGACATTTGCTCAGAAATACAGAGATTTCTTTATTTGTTTTCTCTTCTTTTCAAACCCACTGCGTATATTAAGGTTTGCCTCGGAGACCCTTAACCTGTCAAGATTATAAATGATTATTGAGTTTGCCTATCAAATATCCAGTGCTGATTGGCTCGTCTGAATGACTACACAGATTTGGGGTTGTGGTAAAAATCACCTATAAACTGATGCCTTCCAAATCGCTCTCCCCGGAGGACCCAGGCTCTCACATCTCATCACTGTCTGTTCTGATCTGGGCAGCACACACTTGACGGGAAGGCGAGTTCTCTCGGCATGGAGGCTGGTGCAGGCAGCATATTTATGGGTTGCTCCTCTGCATTCTCTAACATCCTGTGTAATTTGATGCATCACATCAGGTTAACTCATGCTTAAGGCCATCGAGGACACCAAATGACAGTTTGGGTGGCACCAGATGGGGGTGTCAAAAATGCAGCATTCTCTTCTTTCAGGGTCTTAGCTTGCTAATACATCAAACAAGTTAGGAAAGTGACTCATGTTGTTTATCAGCTTTCAACCATCTCTTTTCTTGTCACAATACAAAATTATTTTTTTCTCTTTGAAAGCTATCCATTCCTTAATATTTTCATGATTAATGATGTATTGAAATTATGTCATATTTTTGCTTATGTCCATAGGTGTATCTGTATGTATGTATGCATCTGTACCTGTATCTGTAGCTATATCTCTATCTGTATCGATATCTGTATGTATCTATATCATCACACATACCTATCAACTCAGATATGCTAATGGTACTGAATTGCATGAGTCACTCCTCAGTGCCAATATTCAGGAGATTTTTATCTTAAATTTGAAAGAAAATTGCCTGTCAGAATACCGAGTAAAGAAAAAAAGACATAGAATACTTGTTCACATTATGGTAGCCTTAAATTAAAATTTGGCCTCTTTTTATTCTTCTCCATTCTTTCAAAAAGGAATCCCTTCCTCCAATTAACATGGTTTATAATCAGCAGCTGCTTTCACTTTCTTCTTTCTTGCATTTTTCTGCAGATTCTCTTTATATTCTATTTTTATCGGTTTGTTTAAATACTGTGCACAAGTCCACTTCAATACAGATAGGGCAGCCTTACTCGTATTTGCATTGCATGAAACTACAAGCAGGTGAGAGTTGAACAATTAATACCTCTTTCTTCTCCGTGGTGGTGCAAGCAGTGCCAATTTAATGCTGTTTAAGCTTATTATCTAATTGCATGCTTGTGCTAGCTTCAGAAACGGCATGACAGGAAGGCAGACTTGTGCTGTGTTCCCTCCACAGTAGAATATTCAATTATTTGTTCTGACTCATGTAATTCCCTGTATTCCAAGCTTGTTAATGTCATTACAGAGCTGAAATAAAGTGATTACTCTTAATGAGTATTTATCCGATAGGTAAGGCAACGCCTGCACCCTCTAGCTGACAGTGGACAATTATGGATTTCGCTCCCTAGTCCTTTCACTGCCCCCCACTCCAAAGGCACCGTCCACCAGCTCTTGACTTCCCTGTCAGGGAGGCAACATCGCATTGCGGTGTTCTGTGAAATACTGTCAGATGATGGGGGAAAAATAAAAATCTTTTTTAAAAAAGGAAAAGGAAGGATTGCCACGTCCCCCGGCAGAGTTCCAGCTAATGACCACTGTTTCCACTAGCTGGCAGTGATGACAGCTTGGGCTAAGTGATAATGGCATGCCTGCTGTTGAGTTTGCCCACTTATGTTATTTCTCTTGACATGGTTCTGGGGAAGGCCTAATTTTTCTGACATTTGACCATGCAAATTTGAGTCCTGATACATTATTCTGCATTTACATCCTCCCAGTGTTGCTGTTTAAAATGTGCTACAAGCTCCAGGAGCTCGGCTAATAAAGGCCACCGAATGAAAGAAAGTTAAATATGAATGCAAGAGGAGACCTAATGAAGGGCTGCCTTGTACATCTCAAAGATGACCTTCTGGAGATGAACGACTGGAAAATCCTTTTTAAAGCAAATGGTAAAGAATGTAATATCCATTTTTTTCTAGGATATTTTTAAAGATTTTCAAATATATATCAATGAGAGAGAAAAAAAGACCCTATTATAATTTACATGGAAGATTTTCTACTCAGCTTATCAGTTCATATATTATTAGCCAATTTCAAGGTGTTGGCTTTTCAAACTCTAAAATGCATGATTCTGTAGGGAGCATTCTTGATTGCCGAATTCAGGGATATACAGTCCCTAAACTTACTAAACCCTTGACATCATCAAATGCCTGTGAGATGTGAGAAAATCCTTCCATATCACAGATTTCTGTGGGTTCTGGGTACTATATTACTCTTGGCTCCAGGCCAAAATTTGGGCCTGACACTAAAAATGAGAAAAACATTTTAAAATAGTCAGTAATAATACTAACTATACTTAATTGACTTAAGAACTACTAAGAATATACACCTAATCCTATGATAATGATTATTCACAGATTTTATTATGTGCACCAGCATTTACATAGGTATTTCATAAAAATGCTTTTTTACTGGATCATGTTAGCAAGAATTGGAAAGTCACTACTCATTTCTTGTCCATCTTTATGTTTGTATTTAGTGATTATTCAGTTCACAAAATTGGTATTTCTTCATACATTATGAAGTACTTTATCACACCTAGACTCTCGAGGTTCAGTAGATTTCAGGTTTCTCCCACTATCTGAAAGTAGAGCTTTCCTATGAACGTTTTCCTAAATCAAAATGGTGTAGAGAAAAGAAGCATCACCTTAAGACACATCTTGCTAACGGATATGCAAAAGAAGTTCAAAGCTCTGGCGGTTTGATGCTGAGATGCTGAGTGTGGTTCCCAGGAAGCACCTTGGCGGGGCCACTCTCCCTGCTTCTCCGGGTGTGAGCTGCCCCTATAATGACTCCTGAGAAATGAATCTGAATGCTACTTTCGCCCTTTTTTATAAAAGCAAAAATTGCCATTAGGTATTTTTTTTAGTTAGTGAAAACAGGTAGTAATGTAGATCTTTCATAAAAGCACAGTGCTATAAAGCACACGTTTGTAAAATTAAGAATAGCTGTAAAATAAAATCTTCAATACAGAACTATACTATAATTAGGCTTTAGGTTTGCTAAGTATCAAAAACATTCCAGAAAACCCTCTTTCTAATTACTGAATAGCCAACATTTTTCTCCTTTTCTCCCTTTTTTTCTCTTCTTTTTACCCTCCTATCTGCCACCCCCTTCCCCCCCCCCCTTTTTCTCTTCTTTTCTCCCATTTGGAGCACGTATTCTACCTATCTACCTACCTATCTATCTATCTATCTATCTATCTATCTATCTATCATCTATCTCACAAGTTGAGTATTAAAGATTTTACAAAAATAAATAAGATAGTCTCTAAACATAAGCCTAAAGCAAAAGGGAGTGATTAAGTGAATATAATAAGACCAAAAGAAATACTTTGCTAAAAAAAATTCTTACTACCAAGAAGTTAAATTACCTACTTGAAGTCAGAGTTAAGAAAATGTAACTGTCAATTGATTTTCCTCAAGGTTTCAGAAGTAAATGTGCTCTTGTTTCTAGTTCTGTGCATAAGTTGTTATTGTTCATGAAGCAACAGAGTTCCTAATCTTTATTTCCTCCTGCTTTAGTCTGTGGGAAAGCACAAGAACTGATACTAGACCTGCAATCACAGGAGTAGCTGTGGACTCCATTTTTCTCTTTCACTTGGAAGATGATCAAATAGCAAGGATGCCATTTCTGTACCAGAGAACTCCCATACATCATGCCAATAATAGTCACAGGGTCAAAGACAGCATGCAGGTTCTGAGACATGGAATTAACTGTGCGCCAGAGATAGAATCCTGATTCCATGAAAGAATTGGATAGAAATACTTCTAAAGTCTCTTCCAAAAACTTTTGAAGTTATGAATAAATGACACAGTCCATGAATATGTTTGGGATACATTTTTTTCACCAAAAAATATGAGACAGGATTTAGAATTTTATTTTAAATATGCTCCTTGTATTTTATTTAATGTTTTTTAATTAATCGCTAATAAATAAATGGCAATTTAATAATAAGACTTTTCAACAAAATAAATAAAAAGAGATTTTAACAAACCTGATTGTCCCTTCTGGTGAAGGTGTAGGACTCGGCCTTGCTCACACAGCAGTTAGTAGGTAGCCTTTTAAGGGTTCAGTTATGGAAACATATATCAAAATCTCCCTGCTGTCTCTAATCACTCTTAGTTCTCTCAAACTAAATGGGCTACATTTGTACTCAGTAAAGCAAGCCCTTGCTCTGTGAAAAGTCTAGAGGATTATACTAGAAAGTAAGTAGTACTGTTAGCCAGTAGCTCCCACACATGGACCAGAAGTGCTGCAAGCATCTATTCAACTTCTCCAGTGAGTTCATGTATTAGTCAATCTATTGCTGCATAATAACAATAGCCCAACCATAGTAGCAATACCCCAACATATTTTTTATCTCACAGTTCCTATGGATCAAGATCTTGGGTATAGATTACCCACGTCTCCCAAGTCAGGATTTTAAGAGGCTTTAGTTCAGGTGTGGGCCAAGTCTAAGATCTTATCAAAGACTACACTGGAGAAGGACCTACTTCCAAGCTTTTTCAGGGAGGTGTATGATTTGGTTTCTTGTTTGTAGGACTCAGGGCTTCAGGCTGTTTGCTGTCTAGAAGCCAACCTGAGCTTTTGCAGGCTTCCCTAACTTCCACGCCAAGTGGGCTCCCTCACAGGAGCTTGCTTCTTCAAGCCAGCAATGGAGAGATGATGCAGACCCCAGCTCATGGGGTCCACCACATTGTGGATGAGACACGACAAATTCACACGGACTGCAGAGTCCTGTGGAGGAAAAGGGATGGTGAGGCTTCTCTCTCAAGAGGAGAAAAAGCCTTGGAGCACCTTGGCCACTTTTGCAAGGGGAGAGCGCCCCGACCATTGCCTTGACAAGCTTTTATTGCTTTTCTGGGCACATTACATGATGGTCCTCATTTACCATGCCGAGGTGGTTACATTTTACAGAAAGCAAAGGAGAGGATACCACTAATCACATCACTGAAGGATATTTGCAAATGCAAAGGGAAAAGTGGTTGGACTGGTTATACTCATCCTTGGAATGTTTAGCATAGATTTTAAGAAGGTACTTTAAAGATATGCAGTAAATGTTTGCTGCCTCAATTCAGGGTGAGGGAGTTTTAGCAAAAAGCAAGGCTCAAAGTGGCCTAGGTACAATGCAGGTCTGATTCCCCATGGGAGAACCTATCCATGGATGTGGGTCCTGTCTGGACCCAAGCCACACAGAACGGTCTTCTATAGAGACAGTGAAACTCAAACAACGTGCCACTAAAATACTATGTATGTGATATAATCTTGTGATCATGTACATAATCATACACATCTCCTTACCTTTGTCATATTCCATTACTTAGAAGTAATTCCCACTAAATTACTCTGCCCACACTAAAGAGAATTACACAAAGGCAGGAATACCAGGAGGTAGGAATCAAAGGGATCCTTTTAGATTCAGTACCACCTGTATTGACTTATATATTGAATGTCAGTGAGTGGCTATTAGATGGCAGGCAGGCAGGCAATGTTCTGGGCAAGGAGGACATGACAATGAACAGAACAGTGATGGGGCTTACATTATAAATCAAAGAAAAGACAAGAATAAACAAGAAACTATTTTTATATTGATAACTACTGTGAAGGTGAAGTAGAAGAAGGACGAGGAGGAAAGCCTCTCTGAGAAGGTGATATTTGAACTATGTCTTGCAAGATCTATGAAGGACACAACCTTGCAAGGACTGGTAGGTGGAGCTTTCCAGCAGGGTCACGAAGACCCTGTGGCAAGAACAAAAACGATGCTAATGTGACTACAGCCTGGTGAGAAGAGTTTTACATAAGGATATGAAAGAGAAAGTCCGGAGTGTGTAGGGCCTTGAAGTAATAATGGTGAGGCATTGGTATTTCACTCTCAAGGCAACAGGAAGCCACTGAAAGGATTGACCTTTACTGGGTACGGAGACACTTAATTCATCACAGAAGGCTGGAAGATGGAGTAATGACTAGATTCAGGTCAGCTGGTGTATATGATGTTGGAATACTAAAACGAGTAAATCTGGTTGCACTTATGTTCTCAAGTACCCCGTCATCTGCTGGGAATAGGATGTTTTAAAAAGATAAGATTGTGAGAAATCATTGTCTAGAAGAGCGGAAGAGTAAACACAATAAAGTGTAATCTAAATTAAGAGAGATTTAAGGATCAGTTTGAAAAGTTTGGTCGTAAATTTCAGGTAACACCAGGAAGCACAGTTAAGGGTTTTTTTTTTCTCTAGCCAGGTACACCTGCTTCTGAACATTGGATGTAGACTAATAGTTGGGTTTCCTAGGCTTAGGTTTTCTGTGGGTGAATATGACAAAAAAAAGGCAAGAAAATTAAAAGATGTCTTTAAGAAGATAGTTTGAAATTTTAAAAGGTGAAGAAAAATCAAGGATATGATGATGGATGTGAAGATATGAAAGACAGGCTAGGCCAATAAAAGTTTTCAATTATAGGGAAATTATTTGGCATAGAAACTTGCATCGAAATATATTTAATTCAGAGTGGAATATTTGAATCAAAATTTCAGAGATGGTGGTGTTATTAGGAATGACAAAATCATGAATACAACATTTAGAGGGTATTGCTGAAGTGAGTTGCATTACCAGAGAAGATTACAGAATTCAGAGTCCCCAGTTTTATAAGAACCGTTTATGCAAATGTTGAATTCATCAAGAAATATGTCAGAAGCAAAGGTCAAGAGGAACACAGCTATGTAGGGATCATATTCTTTAGTGCAATAAAGGAAGGTCGACAACTGACAGCTAGTGACACAGTGCATGTATGAAATGAGCCACTTTTCTAATGGCATCCATTATTACAGCAATTGTACGTTTCTAGTAGAAAACTAGAAAACACAAACAAGCCAATGTTGAACACATTAAAAAGTCTCATGATCCAGAAATCACCACCAACTTTTTAGTACTTTTCTTGTAAATAATTGTTCAGTCATTTTGCTATGTACACAGCTACACAGGTATCTTAATCAAAATGAGATCTTACAGTGACTGCTATTGTTAATGCTCATTTTATTTTTTAGAAATAATCTTTTAGATGCTAAATCCAGATTATATTTAAATTTTTGTAATTGAGTTTAAAAGTACTCGTTCAATCTAAGTTGTCAAAATCTAGGGAGAGCTTTACCTTTGTTATTTTCCATTAGTCTTTTTGTTTAAATATAGCAGAGCTGTTAAAAAAACACAACAGTGACTAGTAAAGAGGTTCAGCCTCATATCCTGTAAACAAAGCCATCATTTTCATTGTCCCTGTTTCTTTTGGGGGTCAATTAATGTTTTTACTCCCTGTATTGTCATAAACTGAATATTATATATAAATATTTAAAATTAAATATCATTTTTAGGGCAATACATAGGTGATGTTAAATTCTGGATGTTGAATCATACCAATAGACACATAATATGTTAATTAACAAATTAGCATGTCGGCAGCCCAATCCTTTCATTGTACAGTCTCACTTGGGAGAAGGGCATCACACAAATGCCCAGTGAATTAGTCTGCTCAGGATGCCATAACTAAATACTATGGATGGCTTAAACAACAGAAATTTATTATCTCACAGTTCTGGAGTCTAGCAGTCCAAGATCAAGGTTCTGGCTGATTTGCTCTCTGGTCAGAGGTCTCTTCTTGCAGATGGCTGCTCTGACACTGTGCCCACTCATGCCCTTTGCTTGGTGCACATGCACACACACACAGACAGAGAGAGAGAGTACAAGCGAGTGCATCATGGTATCTCTTTATAGACACTAATCCTATCAGAATTATTGATGAATCACCTTGATTCTAATGAAACCTAGATTTAAGTTTGTTTTAGGCAATTTGATTTTAGTTTTAGCCTCATTCCCAGAATATAGTCTGCCCTCCTAAGGTATGGTCTTTCTGATTTCTTTCTGGCATTCAAGCCATTCCACTTTAGGCCTGGACTTCAAATTCCCCTTGGCATTATGAATGCTCTCTGGAAGATGAGACTTCAGTCCTCTACCTGCTAGTAGCCAAATCAAAAGTCTCTTATCATCCAGAGACTGGCCAAGAACCAAAAGGAACAGTTTTATACAAACTCTTTAGATCTCCTTTCCACAATTTACCCATCTCCATAGCCTTCTCAGCTTGTGAAAATCTCTCAACGAGCACCTCACACCCCTTTGCTCAGGATGGCAGTCACTCCCAGCTTTGACTGCACATCTCTAAACTTTAGCCTGAAATAAGATCCCCCAAAATAAAGCCAGTGTATGTGGTATATACTCATGGGCCTCCTCACTCTCAAGGATCATGGGCCCCAGTTGGTGGCTGTCACAAATCTGCAAACAACTTTCATTTAGATTTTGTTTAGGTTTTATAATGGTTTAATATGAGCTACTCTACCATGGACAGGACCAGAAGCCTCTTTGAACTTTGTAAAAATGTTCAGACTTATAGGATTATTATGAGAGCGTGCAGCCTATAAAATCTCTAATGTGTAATTTATTAAAAATTTCTTCATGCCCTGGCTGGTGTAGCTTAGTGGATTAAGCGCGGGCCTGTGAACCAAGAGATCACGGTTCGATTCCCAGTCAGGGCACATGCCTGGGTTGCAGGCCAGTTTCCAGCAGGGAATGCACAGGAAGCAACCATACATTGATATTTCTCTCCCTCTCTCCTTCCCTTCCCCTCTGAAGATAAATAAATAAAATCTTAAAAAAAAATTTCTTCAAACTAGAACATTACATATATAATTATTTTATTATACTATTAGTTAATAGGTTATAAAATGATATATGTGTATAGATTTTTGATTATTTGATATATCTGGTAAAATCTCCAAATACAATTATATTTTATTAGTTCATTTCTACATTTCTTGCATTTTTATGTGTATCATATGTATAATGCATAAATGATTATATATTTTGTATAGATTATATATAATTATATAATGTTCACCTTTTTCTTATTCAAACATTTTGACTTTGAAATGTGATTTAATTGTTAATAATACTGACACGATATTTTCTTCTGTCAACATTTTTGAAACTTAATCCTAGTTCTTTTCTTCCTCTTCCTTATTTTGGAGGTAGAGATATGCTTGTTTCTGCTAATATAGCTAAATTTGAGATAGAAAATGACAATCTATGTAACATAAGGATGTACCACTTGAATCTTTATTATGTTTGCCTAGTTTAATTTATGAAACATATTTTAAATTTATTGTTTATTTCTGTTTTTAATAGTTTACCTTTTTTCTTTTATGTATTCTGGCATGTTTAAGGTTCTCTTTCATTTCTTATTTTCATTCCTTATACATTTATTAAGAATTAAATTATTATTTTTGTCTGATAATAAATACCCCACTTCTCTAATGTATATATATTTCAACTTATATATTTCATAAAGTATAAAAAATAATAACTATGACCTCACACTGAGATGTCTTGTCTGCTTACTCTTTATTCTGAGATGAACCCTTTGGAATATTTGCACTTCACCCTTCTCCAGTGTCACACATTGGTTTTCTGACAATTTAGAATTTAGAATTCTGGGAATTTCTCCTGTGATTTTAAGAAGTTTTATTAGCACTCAAATTGCAAATCCCAGTGGCATTTTCATTATTAAGAGTAATATTTTATAGAGTGTGAAAATGTTCGCACTGCTGTTTCTTTCACACCCAACTCTGCTATATCTTAATCCTTCTCCTGATTCAATGATTTTAGTTAGACTACTTTCTGAAAGAATTTATTCAGATAGAGAATGTGAACATAATACTGTCTGAATCTTTGCATATTTTAGAATAACAAAGTTATTTTGGTTCTCAACAGAAGGCTGCATGATAGCATCACCTGATAAAGCATCACTGAAAATACAATTATTTACTCAGAAAAACTGCATGCAACTCAAACATTTATAGACTCCGTTGTAACACATAAAAATGTTTGAGACTGTATGGATCTTCTTCACTTGGAAAAGAAAGAAAGAAGGAGCTCCTACCCTTCACAACAGCATGGATGGAAATGGAGACAATTATGCTAAATGAAATAAGCCAGGTGGTGAAAGGCAAATACATATGATCTCACCTGTAAGAGGAATCTAATCAACAAAACAAAGAAGCAAGCAAAATAGAACCAGAGACATGGAAATAAAGAACAAACTGACAGTAACCAGAGGGCAGGGGTGAGGAGGATAATGAGGGAGAGAAGGGGAAGGGTCATCAAGGAACATGTATAAAGGACCCATGGACATGGACAATGGGGTGGAAGGGAGGATTGAATGTAGGAGGTGGGAGTGGGTAGGGCAGGGGAGAGTACTGAGGAGGAAATGGGGACAACTATAATTGAACAACAATAAAAAATGAAAAAACTGTAGTCAATTATGCCTTAAATATTTTATTTTAAATATTATAATTATTAGATCATTAAATCTATAATATTACAAGAAAAAAACTAATAAAAGCACTGAGGTTTTATCTTTTCCATTGGAGTATTAGAATACTTTAGGATATATATGTGTCATATTTCTTCATCAATATTTCATTATAATCAGAATATCTCCTTAATCAGAAGACAAAATTGTTTTGTTAACTTGGGGATTTTCTACTATTATTTTTACTATTATTATGTTTTCTATATTTGTTGTTGTTTTTACCTCTTTCTCTCCCTGGGACTTTTAGTATAGTTTAAATTTTCATCACTTACCCTGCCAGCATTTTAAATTTATATTCATTATTCCAATTTTGCTCCTTTTCATTGATATTTTCCATTCAATATTAGAAAAACTTAATTCAGTTATTTTTAGAAAACTGGGTAGCTGTCTCACAGATTTCAAAGCAGCCTTGGCTAATGCTGGTACAGAGATAGTATCCACATATGGCAACCCAGGTGGGGATCAGAGTGTAAATGACAGGTGGAACAGATAAAAAATATGGCAAAGTATCAGGCCAAGACTTAGCTGTAATCAAAAAGCAAGGCAATCTTAGCACAGCTTTCAAATCTCTTTGTAAGTGACATTTTCTCAAACAGGCTATCTTAACCCTCCAGCCTCCCTCAAGGACACTGTTAAACAATTTCACAACACAGTGTATATTGTTCTGTAGCACATGCCATAACGTTCTGGATAGACTGTGTGTGTATTTGTGGAGTCTCTCCCCAGTGGACAGCACACTTGGGGAAGTCATGGTTAGTGTGCACTGTCTGACAAAGTGTCTCCTGCCCCATGCACAATAGACAAAACAAGAATTTGCAGAATAAAGAAATTGGTTAATGAAAGAATGGATAGCTGAATGGTTGGATGACTAAACCCAACACAGGAAACTTAATTACATTTAAGGGAAGCTTTCTGTTTGGCTAGGAATTGAAGTAGGGCTTGAACTTCTCTTCTGATATAGAATTTCTTTTGCTGTTAACTAGGGCCCTGATGAACTCCTCCCATGTCAGAGGTATCTAATGGTAATGCCTTGGTCTGGGGAGACACTTCAGAAAAGGTAGGTCTGAGATTCACAATTCTTCCTTCAGGGAAAATCCCAGGTGTGTTTGCTGTGGGGGGCGGGATGTTATTGGTCAATAACTGCTCTTTGAATGGGCTCATTCTCTTGGGCCCATGATGTGAAAAAACTGTTAGGATTGAATATTCAGTCTGGTAAGAAATTACATTTTTCTTAGAAAGAAGAATGTGTGGTTAGAAAGAACTGGATGCAGCACAGACCAGGCAGTACTGGACTGCTCAGGAAAGTACCCACACATCCTTGCAGGAGAAAGGCCAAGTATTAATCAGTCATTCCACCAAAGTGAATAAATACAGGTCAGATGACTGGCCTTTCTCTGCAAAGGCTCCACAAAGTGCAATGTTATAACCACACCTAGTTTAAGTAATATCATTTGTTTTTTTTCTAATATTGATTTACTCAAAAATGGAGGTGGAGATGCTGATAGTGTGGCATTCCAGCAGACATGTGTATTAAAAGTTGTGTATAAAAAGCAGAGTAAATATGAAGTCAGCAAGATAGGACCATTCTGGGCATGTTAGGGGAGCCACATGAAGGCCAGGGTGGTGGTAGATATGTAATTTGTAATACAACATTTTATTTTTTATTATTTTCTCTACACTTTGCTAAGTGCCTAGACTTAAGAGACATATAGCGCCCCTTAGAGGAGATTTATTATTCTATAGGGATATTTTTCTTTTTGATTGAAGCTTGAAGGAGAAAAGTTAGGGTGAACAGAAACTAGTAACTCAGTAGTACTCAATGCAGAAAACATTTATGGTTCTCTCCCAGAGTAAATCAGGATTCCTAAAACATGACAGATATAAATTAATAATGGCAGACAGATAGAGTGCCTGAGCTAGTTCTAAACATTACAAGGAGTAAAGTTTATTTTAACAGCTAGTGTTTCATATTCAACTTTTGCTTAGTCCAAGACTGGTCATAAAGCTGCTTGCATTGTCAAATCACTGTTTGCATAAGACTGAGAGCCATAGAAGCTCAAGGCATATCAAGAGGACAGGATTTCTAATAACTCCATAAAGAAACTTTCATAAGGGTATAACATCCATCATGTTGTCACCAATTTTATGGTTAACACCGAATTTGAAAAGATCTTCAATAAAATTTGAAATCTAAAATGTGCTTCTCAAAACAAATTCCAATACGTCAACATTCTTCAGGATTTCATCAGTGGTTATTACAACTGTGTCTGCAATACGGAAATCTGTTTAAGAATATGTCACCATGGCGAATTTTTAGAAGTTCTAAACACTGCTTACAACAGAAACATGGTTTGTTGAAATATTTTAGGTACATCTTTATGGTAAAGGAGTTATTTGGAAAATAAAAAAATATATAATTATAAAATAAATTACTTATATAAATAATGGTGTGAATTATTTTATAGATTATATCAAATGATAATAGTGAAAGATATCATGTCCAGGTGGTTAGCAGCTGCTGTAAGTTAAAACATTTTGATGAGAAAATGAGCAGTAAAATTTTCACCTAAAAAAAACTAGGAAAAATATATCTAAGCCAATTCAGGACTTTTAAATGAAGAAGTAGAAAAATAACCACTGATAAATACATAATTTTAGAAAAAATTACTGGATTGAACTGAAAACACTTAACAATTTGATTATCTTTGATATTTAATATTTCCAGAATAATGAAGATAATAGACACCGGGGCTGTCATAGCACTGCTCAGCAAAGCCTCAACACACACCTTTTCTCCAATGCTGTGCATACTATATACTGTTGGTATTGGTTCTGGAGGCCTGGGGAGGTGTTGCAGCTCCACCGCTTTGTGCGTCAGGTCACCGTCCCTGAAATGCATCCGTGACTCAGGACAAGTGATTTGCAGATCATATACTCAAGGGATTCAATCAGAAATGACCAAAGATGGTAAATTTGCATACTGTCATCAGAATGGAAACTGGGGCAAAAAATCCGAATTCAAGCTAATTTGAAGCGCACTGTTCTGCTGTGATGTACTAAAATGATGGCGGTAGATGAAACCTGTTGACAAATAGTGCTCTTGTAAAATCCCAGAGCCAGTGATTAAAACACTGCTAGGTGCAGCAATCAGTAATGCACTTGGCCTTGGGAAGCACACCATGTTGGATTCACTGACCTTACACATGAATAGGGCACAGTGCCAACTGATCAACGGGCTCTATAGTCAGTATATCTGTATCGATAATTCACAGCACAGGGGAAAGAGTCAGGAGCTGGTGGGTTTCACTTTTCCACAAATTTGTTAATAGACCACATTTCAGCATCATGGCTAGGGCAATGTAAGTAGACCAGAACAATTTTGATACATTTCATATTAGGAGGATTCAACTGAGGATTGACTTTAGAACAACTGAAAGATCTAAGGGAAAAATGTTCCAGAAAAGGTAGGAAAGACTGAACTTATTGAGGGTAAATATGTGCTGGCATCTGGAAAGTGCTCAATCACAAGTCACAGGTTGGTTTGTCAGTGCCCCAGCTGTGAACTGGCTGGATTCATAAAACACACCCTTAAACAGCTTACAAAATCTTAGACATTTTTTAATAGTTGCATTTAGATATAATTTGCATACCACAAAAATTATGCATCTAAAGTGGGCAACTTAATGGTTTTAGTCTATTGAAAAAATTAGGCAACTATTACTCAATTCTGACTTATTTCACTTAACATTATATTTTCAAGTGTCATCAATATTGTAGCATGCACCAGTACTTTATTCTTTTTATACCCAAATAAAAGCACATTATGTGCAAACACCACTCATTCATCCACTCAGCTGCTGATGGACACTTGAGTCATTTCTGCTTTTCGAGTGCTGTGACTGCTACTTACAGGAACCTTGGAAGACATGCTGTCTGTGTGCATGTTTTTTTTTTTATTTCTCTTGGATAAGTACCTCAAGGTAGAATTCGTGAGTCAGATGTTAGTGCTACAATTAATATTTTGAGGTAATCTGTTTTACTAAGTGACTTCACTATTTTGTATTCCCGCAATCAAATTGGCAGGGTTAGCTCTTTGCCATATCCTTACCAGCATATGTTATGTTTGTCTTTGCTATTATATTGACCAGAGTGAGTGTGAAGTGGTAGTTCATCATAATTTTGTATGACATTGCTTAATAAGACATTTCAACATAAGATTATTAAATTATTTAAATGCTATTTCTTTTATTTTTTGAACATATTTTTAATGCCTTCATCAAAGTCTGTCTCCTAAGTTCAACATCTTGGCCCTCTCAAAGTCAGTCTATATCGTCTCTTTTCTTATTTTCCTTTATGTACAGATCACATTTTATTATTTCTTTGCATGTCATGTAATTTTTGTTATTGTTGAAACTGGGATTGCTATTTAATTGATTGTAGCAACACTGTATAAGGATTCCTCCCAGGGCTTGCTTTGTTGCTGTTGTTTTGCTTCCTCCTTGGTTACTGGCCCCGTGGATAGTTGGTCTATTTCAGTGGCATTTTTCTCCCAGTCTGCAGCTTTTCATGTTGCTCTTCAGAGCATGCATGTTTGGACATGTGTGAAGCCTTCCTTCCCACCAAGGATAAAAACCTGTGGTTTTTAACTGAGCTCTCTTGAGTGGCTCTTTCCCTTGTCTCATTAAGCTTCTGGTTTATCTGCCTCTATTAGTATCACACTAAGCTGCTCACCTCACCTAATTGCTAGGTGTCCTTCAGCTGCTTTCAATAATGCCCTGTGACATAAATTCTTCCACAGCTCAGGCCACTGAAATCTGAGGTCCACTAAAAGCCACCTATCCTTGATGCTCTCTCAGACCCTCAGAGGAATTTTCTTGGTTATCTCTTTTCTTGTTATCTGTATTAAACTTCTAGGTGGTCTACTGCTTTTTTTATGTTGCTACTGGAGTTTTCCTATACCATAACCAAGATCTACATTGTTTTCAGCAAAACGCTTATGCATGCAGTATCCTATAATCAGTTCCAAAAAAATCATTTCACTTGAAGAGGGCCTATAGAGTTCTCTTTTCTTACTACCGTCTTACCCCCTGCACAAAAATTTTGCATCACTTCACTAGGGCTGAGGACAGAGACGGTCTACCTCTTCCAGAATAAACTCCCTGATAGATGAGTTTAGTACTGACTGGGCATGAATGGTAACCACAGTCACTTGGTTTGCCTCTCCTAACACCAAACCTGGGGTGAATGGTTATCAGGGCCCAGAGTCCTTGACATATCATGTCTAGGTTGGAGCTTCTGTCCTACACATTGGGTCGCATTGGAAGAAGGACTCTCCAGTCTGACTACACTTTCCTGCAATACAGGTGCTGCATCGTGAAGCTGTGCAGTGATCTTTCTCTTTCAGAATGAAACTGTAGCTCTAGACTAGGATCTGGGTGGGAAAGGGAGCCCCATCTTCTTGAGTACAACTTCCATTACACCACGCTGGAAAGGGAGATAGGAGAGTGTCACTCTCACTGTTCTCATTGAGGTATAGTAGATTTTCACAAATACATGTATCTGCATTTTGCTATATGCCCTTAGAACAATTTGCAGGTACTTTTTTCCCTGAATTTTTATCAGTTGGAAGGAGGGATGTTTCACTGGTGAGAAGGTTCACTGAGTTTTTCTCACTGCCATTCTATAAGTCCCCAATCATATACATTTTTTAAAAGAAAAATATAAATTAGAAAGACTCACATGAAAACAGCTTTGTGTAATTCCTGCATTTATAAAAACTAGAAGTAAAGTGGCAAAACTATATGAAAACCCTGTTTGTTCACTTTGTCATAGAAAACTATAGTCAAATACATTTAGGTATTTTTCTTCACACCCAAAAGCAGCAGTCACATATGGCTTTCATCCTGAGATATGCTGTAATGTTTCTGATACCATCATAAAGCCAGCTATTTCATGATATTGATGGGAGCTTCACCACCCCAAGAATTAAATCATTCCATGTTTCCTCCCACCAGTTACCAACTAGACATGCCTTTCCAAGTCAACCTCAAAAACCATGGCAATTGCTTTAAAGAAGTAAAATTGCTTCTCCTGTGAAGAAAATCCTGGAGTCCCGTGATTTGAACATTTCATCCTGGTTTAGCCATTGTCCAGATGTTCTTAGAACATCCAAGCTTCAGCAAGGCTCAGTGACCATCTAGGAATTAGGGGACACCAAGTGCCTACACAGCCTTTCCTATCAATTCCATCACTGCTGTCCTGGGCCTACCTTCACCAATAAGTTGTCTCTTGTAACAGCCCCAGTTTGTAATCATAGATTGTGAACAGGCTGGTGTGAAACCATGAGTCCCTAATTGCCACTAGACTGAATGGCCAGGCCCTCCATCACTGTGTACATCTTGCAACACTGTTGAAACCCGTTGTTAGGACTCTGCTTACATTTAATTATTTTACCCTATGTAAAGTGATTATTATACTCGAGAGTTCTGAACCTCCCTGTGTATCTCTCACAGATCCTCATTTTCTGAAAGAAACAGACTCTGCAGCAGGCCAAGTGCATCCAGCTCTGCATACTCTGACGGCTGCAGCCGGGAGCTCTGTTTCCTTCTCCTGTTGTCCTTGAAGATCTAGTGATTCATGAACTGTGCTGTAATTTCCAAAAACCCTACTGTGATTGTCAGTTTCTTGGTTGTCATATGATTGTTGCTCAAGGGTACCTAATGGTAGAATGAGGCAATAGGAAGAATGGACTTTAACTAAGGGAATGTGAGAATTAGTGCCTCTGAGATGTGAGTGCCTCACTATTCTAATAGTTCTAATTTGAATAGACTATTCATTATGAAACAGCTGACATTTCTTCTGTTAGACAAATATCTCCTGGGAACAAATATAGTCTCCTCTTTTAAGAATAAATATACTAAATAAATGCATCCTTAATTTTACCAAAGCATGCTATAATTTTTAAACAATTGGATTATCCAGTATATCACATTAATGGGGCATTCTAATGTCTTAACAAAGTCTTCCTACTACAGACAATAAGGTATGAATGGCAGTTACCAAATGTTTCACAGTGATATATATATATATTTTTTACCACTGGTAAGTAGTTATTTTATTTTTTAGTACTCCCGCAGGCCACATAATTTACTTACTGCGGTGGTCACAGACTCCATGCAGACTTCACATTATTAAAATAAGGTTGGTCAGCCAGCTAAGTGGTGGTCAGCACAAAATTAAGGCGGTCCATCTGGTGACACAAGTGAATTGCTCTAGCCAAGGAGTACGATTCTCTTATGCCCCTGATGAGTTCTCCTCATCCACCTTCTCTTTTTTACATCGCATGTGGTTTGCCAAAAGGCTTTGACTGTGGCATGTGCAAAAATTAAACTGCCATCTGAAACCATTATTATGCATGTGGAGCACACATTCATTCCATGCATGGCTTCCTACAGCTTAAGATCTTTGTCCCTTTCATGCACTTGACCTTTTGAAGGGAGGCATTGCATAAAGGTCCCCATCTTGTTGTGGTTATGAATGCTCTCACTCCTGTAAGTTCTGAAACTAGTCATAACATTTAAAAAGCTGCAATCTTCCACTATGATTTACCTGAAAACCACTTTGTTAAGAAGAAAGTCTGATCACCTGGAGGTGTTGGGCATTCTTACTGCTGAAGATCACTAACCACTTACTGTGATTCACCATAACAAACACCCAGAGTGATCCATCCCGTTTGCTGATGGTGGTAGCAGTTCAGGTCCCGCGTTAAAATCCAGGAAAGAAGGATTGTGGTTATATGTTTTGAGTGATGGTGGAAATCTCATCTTTTAAACAATTGCTTAGAGATTTAAGATGAGGTGACCAACAGCTGTCAAACTGCATACTGAAATTATAAACGGGATGGAGGTAACTGGCAACAAGCAGCCTTTATAAATTTACTGAATGAGTACATTTCTTGTTTATTAGTTTTACAAGTTGGCATCCTCCTCATTTTACAGGGAACTGTAGCACAGAAGGGTAAATAGGTTAGTCAGTAAAAACAAAAATAGTATCAAAACTGGAATTTGAATCTAATTCTTCCACTTCCCACCTCTTGTTTAAATGTGATACTGCCTCCTGTTGCTTATTGGTCAGGTTCTTATTTAATTAGTTCTATGCTAGGTTTTCTGGGGATGCAAGTTCACTATTGTAACAACAACAGCTCTGAAACCAAGTTGCATCTCAAATCAAAATTTTATTTGTCTATACTCACTGTGCATACTGCCAACCTCTCCCTTCAGGAAGACACATCCTCGCTCCATTCCACTTCCCTCCCTCTTTCCTTGTATCCATCCTCCTTTCTTCCTTCCCTCCTTTTAAGTAATCATAATCATCTCTGAAAGGACCATAACAAGATTAAACACTAGACCAAAAAAAGATAACCGGTTGTTTAATACTGAAGAAGAAATAAAAGCTTAATTCCAAAATGTTATCATAGTTGGAAGATAATATTTATAATACTTATTTTATCAACTCAAATAAAATCCTTTCATTCCCTTGCAGGAACAGAAACTTCTCAAATACACTATCCAAAAACATAGGGCTTTAACTCAGCAGGCATAGATCTCTTAAACACCTTTATGACATGTATGACCACAGAAACCCACTGATGTGAAGCTTGAGGTGTACATATGGGCAAGCCCCTGCATGGGTGTGAATGTGTGTTTAGACCATGAGAAAATAGTCCTTCACATGATGTTTTGTAATTATAATTCCAAATGTCAAAGAAGGGAACTTCTTTACCATTTTTGGTCAGTGAGTTCAAAAATGATGTCCAGGAATAAAGGCAGGACCTGGAAACAATCTCCTAGGAGCACCAACTTCCCTGAGAAAGTCCTCATAAAATAAGCACAGTAGAAAACCATTTCTGATTTGGAAAGTATCTCCCTGGGTATAGCCCTGGTCCTCTGAAGTGGGCCCTCCTCACCAAGGGTAGCTTCCTCTCCTTGTGAAGCCTTCGGTATGAAGAGATAAAGGTTGATTGGATTAGGCACCACTCTCCTCTAAGGGAATTCTAGAAAAAGGATGTGAGTGTGAAATTTTCAGCCTCTTAGAAGCATTACACTTTAGTATTTTTCTTTAGAGTAAAAACAGTTAACTCTATTTGTGTTTGTTTTATTTACATTGGGAAATGGTTCAAAAACTTCAACAAAACTTAAAAAAGAAACAGCTCAAAGGGAAGGCTATTTTATATCATCAAAGCATTTAGTTTTAGGGTTGTTTTATTTTACTTATAGTGAAAACAGAGACCAAGAATATATAAGATTTTTGTTTCTTCTTTTAAAAATCATATTTTTCCCATTCCCTTGTGGATTTTTAGAAACATTTTTAGGACATCTTTAAGATAAAACAAAGTAAATAAATATAAATAGATAGATACCTCAATATCTATCTATCTAACAAAATATAAACAAAATAAATATATAATAAAGAAACATGAATATCTATATTTAGTTTGTAAATGTATTTCTTAAACAAAATTAGACATATGTGTGGGTTTGGGATAATGGTGATGTTTGCTGGGAGAGTTATCTTTGGGGTTGGACACAGGGTCTTGTTAGGACTAGAATTTGTAGGTAACGTTTGTTCTAAGGTTTCTGTCTGGAGTTGGAGATTGGAAGATAGGTGTTGCGCCACAGTGATATGGCAGGGATTAGGTGGTGTTAGATTAGATGTTAATTTGGAAACAATGCCGCTTGTAAATGAACTGATTGGCTGAAAAGCTGGACCTTCTTTAAAGCTGTATTCTTTTCCTCACCTCCTTCCTGAAAATGCTCCTTTCCTGTGAATTTCCTGCAGAATGCCAAGTACTTTCCTCGGACCAGGAGTTTAGTTCAGTTTAGTGGCTCATGTGTCTGTTCCTTCTGCTGTAAAGAAAAATCTCTCTTTTCCACTGACTTCTGGGTGGCCACCATCATCCAGTGCTTGTAGAAGAGGTCCAGCTTGTTGCATTTCTCTTGGTGGTTTCTATTTTACCTGTGATAACAAACACACGTAGGTACTTAGTGCTGTTGCATATGGTGTGCTCTTTGATGCTTTTTTAAACACATTGAGTAAGGTATAATTGTTCTCCTTTAACAGACACAGAAATTAAGATTTAGCTAACTCAAGGTCATAGAACATATAGAGGGCACAGAGTTGGCATTTTGCAAATATATGTGTGTATACATATATACATATACATATATATATGACAGTCACAGGAAGAAGGAATTATAAATTATACCAGGTCTTCTGAGACCAATATCTATCATTGTTCAGTTGTCCCTGCAGCCTAGAAATTTCCACTCCATCTTGCTAGCTACTGCTCAGTGAGAACTGGAGCAGATTGGTCCCTATTATCTAAAGCACCACCCTTTATAATGCACACATTTATAAATGCGTATAGGAAATGCACAGCGTTAAAGATAATACGTTAGAAACTTTAAACCAGTGTATGAATGGAGAGTGGGAAAGTAAGATTTAACTTTAAAAGGAAATTTTAAATCTTGCCATATTATTATCTGCTTTAGGACTCTTTAAAAATATGTCGGCAGGAGCCCTGAGAAGTATATCCACATTACCGTAAATTCCACTTAGATCGTGATGGGGATTAGTGTGAATCAAAAACCAAGCCCTCATCCCGTGTGGAGTGGCAAACACTCGCTGCAGCCTCATTCCCACTAATCTGGGGCTGCTGAGTGATCTTTGATCACACCAAGTATTACAGATGGAAAAGTACTCTTTTCAAATCCCCAACGTGTTTCCAACTGTCAATAAAATCCTTTTTAAGTGTCAGAAGCAATTGCTCTGGTTTGCACTTATACCGCTAACCAGAGCAGCACATTGCAGTGCTTCTACAGCAAAACAACAACCACATGGCGTGACTGCGGGCCAGGATTCTGACAGACACAGTCACCCTCAGCTTTCATGGCATTAGGGATTCATTTCTAAAAAATGCCATTTATGTTAATGGCACTTTAAAGATTAAGTATTTCCCTCAGAAATACCCTGATGTGGGAGGCAAAACATCCCCCTTTCCCACCCCAGATTTAAACAAACAAATCACACAGGTTACATGTCTAACCAGATGTTTCAATTCACACAGAAAATGAGGCATTCCTAGTTTCTATAACATGCGATCAAAATTTTAATATTTGGAAGCATATGACAAAGGATGTCTTAGATTTAAAAGATGATCTCAGTGAAATTGGATTCTTCCCCATAAATTATACTCGATGATGGTTTGTAGTAATTGACGTAATAAAAAAGCCTGGTAGAAAGAAACACAATTCCCCAAACTAGATAAAATAAGCAATTACCCTGCTATCAGAAAGCTCCATCAGTGGGAAAGTTGTCTGTGTCAGAACAGAGCCTAGGAATCCTGTTGCACTTGAGCATCAGAGGCCTTGGTCTTATTATCTTTCCAGGATGTGCATGTATAATAAGCTTCTCCAACAAATGAAAGGGGGATGTTTCTGGCAGAACGAAAAATGGTGATAAACTGTGTCCAGATGATTAATTCACAGAAACTCTCCATCACACGGCGACGACATATGCCCATCTCTCTGTTGTCCCCGTGGAGATTTTCCTACTAAACGTATGTGCATATTTTTCATGGCCACTGGTATTTGAATTGCAGCCTGCTCCCATGCAGAACATGAAACACTTCAAACTGCATAATGCTGACTAAATTATCGAGTCTCCAGTGGCCTGAGGTAGCAATAGCCATAATAATGAATGTGCTTAAGTGGTTTGTGTGGATCTCCCCAACCCCCCTAATTTTAATGCCCCAACTTATCACGTAGGGTTTTTCTCCCTCCTTTCCCTGCTAGAGATGGTGGCACATACATTACTGGCCATTCCGTGGTGGGGAAGTGTGGTGGTCTGTCACTGCACATAAATGTGAAGGAAGAGGAAAAGTAGGGATGGCCATCGTGTAATCATAGTTTAATAGAATGTTTTTCTCTGTCGTTATTCCATCTCCTTTAACAATAGGTAAACAGTTATTTGTGTCCATTAAAGTCTGGAGCTTAGGTTACTTTAAACGCTATAATCCACATGTGTATCTAAAATGGGTGCATCACCCTGACTTCTCGTCATTAGAGATATTTTGCATTAATCAGTTTTGAAAAAAATTAAAAATTATCAAAACAGTGACTGCACACATTTACTAGTTGAGTAATTAACAAGGCATTTTAAAAAATCTGATGTTATTACAGTATTGCTGTATGGTTTTACCCATTAAAGCACAATTTCAGCATAGAATTAAGAAAAAGTAGTTCAATATTATGAGAGCAATAGTTTTCATACCATTCTCCACAACTTTTTACATACCTACCATGAGCTTTGCATTGGTGCAATGACTGTTTTATAGTCATCATAATTCCTTTACTAGGGTAACACCACCACCACCAGGACCTGAGCGCCGAGGACCTGCCCTTAAGGAAAAGGTAGGTCAGCTGGGCAGGAAAGGCGTTGTGTTAACCTCCCTCTCTACAGGACGTGTATTCTTTGCTTCATTTATTTATTTATTTTTTGCCTAATTCTCTTTTGGGAACCACAGTCTCCTCATCTTACTATGTGGTTTGACAGTGGCAAACCCAGATCACATCTGCAGGGAGAAAACAGGTCTGGGTTGCACCATTAACATCCCTCCGTTGCCTGGACACAATGACTCTGTCAGGTGGTCACATGAGAGCTTAGGGCCATGACTGTCCGACCCAGAAATTTTATTTGGGAAGGGGCTGCCCACCCATCTCTTCAAAACCCTCTACCAAGTACCCATGGTTGTCAGTCTCAGATATGAGAAAGTTTTTAAGGTAGACTCTGAGAAATGAATAAAAGGACATGTGCCTTTTTAAATTTAGAGATATGACAGATTGTTTAAATTGTTTTTAATTGATACTTCATATAAATGTCAAAGTGACTGCTTTTCTATATTCACCAACAAATGTGTTTTTGAACTTTTAAATCCCAATGTGTTCATGTAAAAAAATGTACTTTGTCAATTTAAATTTTTATTTATTTTAATAAAAATTTGACTTGTTTCACATATTAAAAAACATGTTTTGCTTAAAACTGCATTCTTAATAATAATGGTGTTGGTCTTTATGCTACTGATTTATAGAAGCTTTTTTATATATTAGCCTTTGCATACTAGTTATGAATATTTTCCTTCATTTGTCATTTAGTTTTTGACTATGCTTATAGTGTTTTTAACTATGCATATTTTATTCAGTATAGTAAAATCTGTCAGTTTTGTGTATTATGGCTTCTGAGTTTTGCTTCACACTTAGAAACATCTTTCTTATTTTGAAATAATATTTTATGATCTGCTTACATCTTCTAACATGGTTATTGCTTCAGATTATTTTTAAAATAAATACATGTCATATATTTATACTTTATTTTTGGTAAATATATGTTGTATGGATCCAAATTTACTTCCTTTGATATTATTCAGACAACACAACATTCACTGCAAATCTATAACCTCTCATTAACATATTATGTCATTTTTATCAATTCCAGAAAAACCCATTTTATGAATGAGAAAACTGAGGCACAATGTTTTGAAGTGTTTTGCTGGCAGTTTCATCAGAGTCATATTCGAACCCAGGCAGTCTGTTAATATTATTTCTTCCTGTACACTGTCCCTCTTCCCTTGCACTGTCCTTACTCTTATTTGTTTCTACCTTACTAATTGAATAGACTTCTAAACTTTTGCATGTATTTTCTGTTGAGGACTGACAGACCTGTGCTAATGTCTTTCACAATCAATCCTCACATATACAACTTTTAAGTTATGATTTTAACTGCACATGATATAAAATATAAATATCCCTAATTTTCTAAATTACTTTATAGAATAACTAATTAACAAATAATGACTGATTTGTCAAACTTAATGCTTGTTGCTTTCGATCCTACTTTAGCATTAACCATGAAAGCCTTTCTCATATTGACACTATTTAAATGTAACTTTCCTCTCACATAGTTTTCATTGTACTCCTTGGAGATATATTTTTGTTCAGTTTTCTGGTCCCAATCTTTATTTTACTTTGTGTGTGAATCTATAACATATGAATAAAAGGTATACAAAGTCACTTTGTGTTAAGGAATAATTTTTCACATCTTGCTTTAATTTGAAACTCAGGCTTGCAAGCATCCAAGACTGAGAGGAAGTTACAGATTATTATAGAGTAAATGCTTATGTCTTCCTCAAATCTGTATTTTGAAGCCCTAACCCCCAATGTAATGGCATTAGGAGACTGGGCCTTTGAGAGGTAAATAGGTTTAGATGATGTCATAAGAGTGGGAGTTCTATTATGAGATTATACAAAAAAGGATTACAGGAAGAGTGCCCTTTTAAGAAGAAGAAAACAGACTTCTCTTTATATAAGCCCAAAGAACAGATGATGTGAGGACACAGCAAACGGTGTCCATAGGCTAATACTCTCACTAAGCACCAAATCTACCAGCACCTCGATCTTAGTCTTTCCAGCCTCCAGGACTCTAAGAAAAGAAATAGCTTATTTAAGCCTTAGTCTCTGGTATTGTGCTACAGTGGCCAGAGCTAAGACACATACATTTATCATGTTTTAAAACATGGTATAAATCATGTTTTGGCAAATTCTGCATATCCACTGAAGTCATTAGAAAAAATTTGAAATATAGTATACACTTACTTTTATTTGTTTATTCATTGGTTGGTTGGTTGGTTGGTCTGGGAAGATGAAAAAAATTATTTCCATATGAAACAAAAGTAACATTGGATGTCCTGGTACCTAATGTTAAAAACCCAGAATCATGAGATTTGACATAACTTTATGGCCTGAAACATTATTAAAGAAAATCAAAGTTGTATGTATGCATGTTTGTGTGTATATCTCCACAAGTTGAAGGAATAAAATCCAAACTCTAGCAGGATGCACACTCAAAGATATACTCCTGTTTTTAGAGAACAGTAAGTACTGTTGAGGCTCTCTGCGTCAGCTAGACTGCTGCATGTTTTGAATGCAAAACTATAAATCAGTACTTGAGAGATTGAAAAATATCATCTTTACCTACAGCAACAAAAATGCAGATATAATTTTAAAAAGAATAAAATATAATTCTAATGAATCAACTTGATAGTTGAGGTAACAAACATAGTTTTAAATTTTCTAAAATGTAAAAAAAAAAAAGTCAACCAACACACTAAAATTTTTTTTAATGGTATGAATTTGAGGATAAATCTAGAGACTGGAGACTTGTCTGGAATATTGAGAGCAAAGAAAAATAATTTGAACTGAAATTGAAGCACTTTGCCTCAGAAAGCCCTCCATGTCTGGCCCCAAGTTTTCATAATACAAAGCCAATAGTAAACTAGAAATTTAACTCACAGGTATTATTTCTCTTGAGACTTAATTAGCACTTGAAATGTAAATAATCAAGACAAAGAAATAAAAGTCAAAGATTGATGTGAAAAAGAAATCCACTCAAAGTTTTAAAAACGGAGGTTAGCTGAAATGAAGTGGGAAAATACGCAACACGCAAACACTACACGAAAGAAAGCTGGAGTGCCTGTTTTAATGTCAATAAAGTAGACTTCAAAATAAGAATAATGGCATCTTATAATTATAAAGAAATATATTGATAAAGATAGCATAGCAGCCCTGATCCCTGTGGCTCACTTGGTTGGGCATCACCCCACAAAGCAAAGGGTCACCAGTCTGATTCCCGGTTAAGGCACACGGCTGGGTTGCGAGTTTGGTCCCCGGTTGGGGCACATACAAGAGGCAACCAATCGATGTTTCTCTCTCACATCGAAGTTTTTCTCCTTTTCTTTCCTTTTCCCTTCCACTCTCTCTAAAAGTAAATAAATAGAATCTTAATCTAAAAAAAGATAGCATAGCAATCCTAATGTATATGGATATAATTTAGTGCTTCAAAATAATAAAGAAGAATGGATAGAACTGAAAGAAATGGAAAACTTTACAAATATAGTTGTGGACTTCAATACTCATTCATTAACTCCTTCATTAATCAAAAAACATCAGGTAGACAGAATTTTTAAGGATCCAGAAGACATGTAAACACTATCAACCAACTTTACCTAGTTGATGTTTATAGAACACTGAGAATACCCACTGTTGGGAACCGCCCTACCTGGTTTCAGGAAGATGTAACCCCCCATGGCTAAGGCTGAGGGGGCTACCTTTGGACCAGAAACCACTAAGGAGACAAAGCTTTTCTCCCTGGCAGGAGCGCCACTTCTGCTCCACTTTTCATAACTGGCCCCCAATGCTTGATTGGTTAGCCAATGACAGGTAAGATTCCCCAAGCGGGGAATGACCTAAGACAGGCATGATCACGTGGAGGCCCCATGGAAGGACTTGGGAGGCTATGGAGAAAGGGGGTGATGGACCCTCGCCCCTCGGCTTTGGCAAAGCCTGAGTCCTCATTCTGCCTGCGAGAAGTCTCCTAATCTCTTGGTTGCCTCACTTCCCTTGCTCCACCTAAGCATGAAACAATGACAGAGGGTGGTGCAGCCCTGTGCTGGAAAGGGCAGGTTTCCCTGGACAATCAGGCCTAAGAAAGAATATGTAAAATCCTGTGAAACCTGCTTTGTTTAGAATGCTCTCAATTAAATAAGGGTACAAGCAAGAAGTGAGTTTGTTCCTCAAAAGTTTTATTGCTCTTTAGCTCTCTGACCCTGACTCAAAATAGGCCCTCAGAGTTCTTTGTTATCTATTGTTTAATTCTTATTGCCTGACAATGATTAATGAGCTTTACCTGTATTCTTGGGCAAATGAACCCAATAAAAACCCATTGAGGAAAGGGCCCTTGGCCCTTCTCCTTTGAGAGATTGGCCACCTTTCCTCCCCAAGCAGATCATGTCTTGGTGGACTTATTCTCATTCGTGGCAGACGGGGGGCTCTGTAGGCAAAGCTCCACCACAACCCACAATTGCAAAAGACCCATTCTGTTAAAGTACATATGGAACATTCATAAGATGGACAGTATCACATACATTTACACAATGGAATACTGCACAACAGAAAGAAAGAAGGAGTTCCTACCCTTCGAGACAGCATGGATGGAACTGGAGAGCATTATGCTAAGTGAAATAAGCCAGGTGGTGAAACACAAATACCATATGATCTCATTTATAAGTGGAACCTAATCAACAAAACAAATAAGCAAGCAAAATACAACCAGACATTGAAATAAAGAACAAATTGATGGTATCCAGAAAGGAAGGGGAAGAAGGATAACAGGGGATAATAGGGGAAGGACCATCAAGGAACATGTATGAAGGACACAAGGACAAAGCCAAGGGGGTGGGTTCAAGGGTGGAAGGCAGGGATGGGTGGGGCAGGGGGCTTGTTAGGGTAAAAACGTACACAACTGTACTTGAACAACAATAAAAATAATAAGAAGATTTGAAAATAAATCTCAACAAATTTAAATTGAAATCAAACAAAGTAACATCATAATGGAATTAAATTTGAAATAAATTACACAATAATACATGTAAAATCTCCAAACACTTGGGAATTAAATAAACAAAACTTATCTATAGGCAATCAGAAATAAAATCAGAAAATACTTTGAATTTAATGACAATGTAAAAAAAGAACAGTCTTATATCAAAATGTATGTGGCATATAGCTAAAGCAGTGTTGACAGGAAAATTTATAGCATTAAAATTCTTATATTAAACATAAGAAGAATGTCATATCAATAATGTGCACATATACCATAGAAAATAGGAAAGGAAGAGCGAATTAAATCCAAAGCAAACTCAACTAATGGAAAAATAAACACAAGAATCAGCAAAATTCATAACAGAAAAACAATACAGAAAATCAATGAAACTAAAAGCTTCTTTTTGGGGAGAATAAAAAAAGAGATTTGAGTTGTGTAAGAACTAGCATGGTGAAAAATTATTTTCTGTGGATCAGGAGAAAAACACTTTGTAAGTAGTATTATTACCACTGGTATTTAGCTATATCTTAATAAAAAGGGAAGCAAAGGGAGCTAGACATTGAGCTAAATAAACTGGGGGGCATAAACCTGCTTTCATAGCCAGGAAGCTACAGCTTCAAACACTAGGAAACTGCATCAGTGCTTGGCCAAAGGGATTAACACCACTCCCTTTTCCCCTCCAGTACTGGATTATTGGGAGTCAGAAGGGGAGATGCTGGACCCTAGAGGCCTATCAGTCTAACTAAGGGGGTCAAATCTACCAAAAGCCCTCAAAAGCTTGGGAAAATGATTGGCTCTTTTGAAAAGTCAACTGGTGCATCCCAAGCTCAAACTAATATAATCCCAGTAGAAAAAAGAAACTCTCTGCCTTGCTTGTGACCAGCACGTGCACTGTGCAATCACACCTCTCTCCCTCTCTCCGTGGCCATGCAGACTCCATACACAGGCTCCAGGAGGGAGCCTGAATACTGCAGCACAGCAATGCACTGCAGCTGCAAATACATGTTAAGCTAGCTGGATGCTGGACTGGACTGGACCTTAACATGGAGCAGAAACCCTGGCCACTGGCCTTTGTGTTGGTCCTAGTGAAGAAAAGATTGGACCTTTTCCATGGTGAGACAGATGGAGATCGGACATTAAGAAGTCAGGAGGGAAACCCCCTTAGTTTTACATCATCAATAAAATTTACCCCATCTTCCTGCAAGGGTCTCAGGAAATTCTTTTCCTTGTGACACTGTAAGAACTCATTTTTCACTGGCAAGAATCTGATTTGTGATAATCCAATGAACTATGATAATGGGATTTTCACAAATTCTGCATGGTAGGAATATCTCTATTTTTTATGTTTTGCTTAAGTGTTTTAATTTAAAACTAACTAAATTCTCTAAATATCAGCTGGTCCTATCTGTGTTAGATTCTCAAACTAAACCAAACCAAATAAATGATGAAGTATCTGAATTCCTACTAAAGTTAGGAAAGATTTAAAATGAGAGCACTTAATGAGGCAGGTGACAACAGGTATGTAGAAGATAATTTGTTAATGTATCCTAAGCATTCAGAATGGTGCAGGTCTTGGAAGATGTGCACCTTCTCTCTTCTGCGTGCTGCTCCAACAAATAATCAGGAACACGACAGCTACGCAGTCGAGAGCACTATCATCTTTATGTCGGACACATGGTATTTAAATCATTTAATAAAACAGAAGATCAGCACATTGCAATTTCAAGGGAGAATAATAGAAATAAAGTGTATGTCATCTGATATCAAGATGTACAGAAGTATATGTAAAAAAAGACTCAGAGGGAATCCCACAAAATGTTCAATTCACGAACCATGTAGGATGTTTGAAGCTGTTTCAATTTCACCTCCAACCATTTTTGTAACCATTCTTTGTTTTGAATTGTTTCTTGATTTACATCAAGAAATAAGGATATTTTTAAATTCAATTCCACTAAACTTGTACTAAAGTAAATGAGGGGACCAAGTGAAAAAACAGTCACCTGTTCATCAACCATTTGTTTATTGCTTAGTGACTGTTGGCATTTGTAGAGTCATTACCCAAAGACCACGTTTTCACAAATGGAATCCACATCAAATGAGTAAATCAAATTAAAAGGAAGAGTTAAACATTTTATTTGTGTGCCCCATCTTCTCTAATGCACAATCTTGTGGTATCTGGTATATAAGCAATATTTTAGAAAATGCTGAGAGCTCTGTGCACATGGGCAAACGCTGTCCTCTGTGTGGTTTTTAAAGTATTTTCAGGAGTGTGAGAATAGGCTGACCAGCTTCAGGTGGATAGCTTTCCACATCCCGACCTCTCTTGCCACATTTGTAAATGGAGATAATCTTTGAAACCCCTGGTCTCAATATTCCTATATTAAATCTAAAGTTTTAGATTGTTAGCCCTTTTAGTTAAACAGAACTCACAGTTCTGACCTCTGGCCTGGAAATTCTGGAGTCAATAGTAGTCAACAGAGAGACATTCTAATATTCAGTACACTGTCCTCCTTCACTTGAAGGAAGTTGGAGCACTTGCTAAGTATTTTTTAAATTATAATAGTTCCATCAAAGAGGTGGTCTTTTTAATTTTTGATTTCTCAATCCCTCTTTCTTTATAAACTACTTTGGAGAAACAGGTATATACTTATCTTCATATTTTCCCACTAAAACAACCCTGAATCTGAACTGCAAGTTATAATTACCAGGTTTCAGATGGTAAACAAAAGGAGGGACATTTCTAAATCTTTTTTTTAATTGAAGCTTTAATAGAAGATAAAACTACACTGGTTTACTTATTGCCTACAGTTAAGCATGCAAATAAAATGACAGTACAAAGATGAAGAAAAATTCTCAGCAGGGTCAAATCCATATGAGATCTTCAGTACTGCTAGATCAAGCTGTCCTCAAAGAGAGCCAGCTTAGATCAGCTTACTGTAGTTTATGTACTTTGTAAACTGAGCAAGACAAATAGTGTGTTAAGGCTTTATGGACTTGTTATGACAGCTAATTTCGTATCGCCTGACATAGTATCTGAGCAAACGTACCGATGTTCATTCATTTTCACTCCACTATAGATACTGTAAATTGAGTACCTCTGGAAGTCCAGTCATAATAGCTGACAAACATCCCTGCTGCCCACAAGAATGAAAGTTGTAAGTCACTGGGCTTTGACGTGGAAAGTTAGCAGAGAACTCGGGGACTCATGCATCTTGTTAATGACTTTATGGCAGAACTCTTGTGTGGGTTTACTATGACAATCTAACAGGGGACTCATAGAACACCTAATGAAGTAGCCATAACTTTAATTTAAATGACATAAGACTTGAGAAATGAGGGACTTCTGACTGCTTTTGAGTTTATAACCCTCTCTAAAAAACCACCCATAGTGACCCAAGCCTTGTCTTCATTTTCTCCTTTACCAGGATTTGTTCCGAATTTTATAAGGATCAAAACGTGTTACTGAGCACAGTCGCATGAAATCTTTTGAAGAAAAGCCACACCTGCACTAAGCCTAGCATTCTTCTCCCAGCCCATCATTTTGAATAGATTATTTTCCAAATGTTTTTCTCTGCAAAAGGTGCAAATATTTATTTGATTCTTATTCACAGTATGATATGGTGAGACTTTACCTGTGACTTGCATCAGATTAAAACATAAAACCTCAAATAAAATAAAAGTTAAGTTTTGTGTTTTTTTAGAGGAATGTTGAATTATCCCATAACCTTTAATATACGAAAACTTCCATGTAGCTATTTTGATTATAATCCCCCATCTTTCATTACATGATGTTTGGTTTTCTTGAGGTACATTTTGAACATTTTTGAAAATAAAGATTTTTTTATTCTTATTTGATCTTTAATGTGAAGATATCTATATTCACATGGATTTTTGTTTACATGGAGTGTAAAACTTAAAGTACTTAGATCACATTCAAGAGTAAAGTAACAAATCAATCTTCTTCTAGACTTTCATGGAAAATTCTCATCAAGGTCTTTTGCAAAATTTTCCATTTTACTGGAATGATTGCTATCTCTGGAAAGATCTTGCAACAAAGTTTTATATTTGAGCCAATTTTTGTTTAAGTTCATACATAATGACTTGCCCTATAGTTTGGGCAATTAATGGTGTTCTTATTTTATTACAAAACACAGTGAAGATGTTAATAATAGGAAAATAATTTCCTTCAAATTATCTCTTCTGTAAGTTTTCATATTTAACATTTCTGTGAAAATTATAAACTGAAAACTGTCAGTCTCTCTGAGTAATTTTTCACTAATTAGGAAAAAACAGAGTTGGAAAAAGGGCATATTGCTTACCAAGAATCTCAATTTTTATTTCCTATTCGTAGGGCTTGTGGAGCAATAAATAATGGGTCTTAATACTGAATAAAAATGTTCTGGGCTGAATTACTTCAGATTCAATTCCACGTTAACTCTGTTATTTTGAATCTGGAACCATAATATTTCATATGTCATATATTTAACTAGAAGTGACTTCAGCCAGTAAACTTCAGAAAAGCATCACTAGGTTCATAACACACTTCAGATGCCTTTTGAAATGATCAATTGTTCAACATTTGGGAAGGATTCTGCTTTTTTTTTTTGTTTTGGCTATGCCCCAGAGAGAAGCTTAAATATGAAAAACAGTTATTGATGTGAAAGTGATTTTTAAAATAATAAATATTAAAGGGAAGAAGCCAGTATTACAAAAATTTAGGTTGTAAATAGTACCAGATAAGTCCATAGTTGTGGGTACAATGTAAATAAGGTAAATTCCTTATCATTTGGATGCTTCTTTTTACTGGAAAGACAGTAGAAATTTAAATATATACTGTAATGACAGGCAGTTTTAACTGCTACAAGGCAAATATAGCCAAGTAAGATAATATACAGAGATGAAGGTAACTTTTTTTAAAATACGAGAGTCATTAGAAAATATATATGCAATATATAGAAAAAAGTAGAAAATTATTTTTAAGTATGAGGAATCACCTGAAAAATTTAAGAGATCTCTTAAAATTTCAAAGATCAGGAGTTAGTTTAACCCCTAGCTTTGTGTCAATATAACAAATAACCAAAAAGTATTTTGCCTGTCTCAAAGTGTCTCCATTTCTAGGTTTGACTAAATTTACTGAAGCATCCTCCATGTGGGTGTAACTGTGGAAACAGGGTACATGCACCTATATTAACTTTCACATGCCCTACAGTTCATTTGCTTCATCTATACTCATTTCCTTCTATTCCTGAGGGAGTGTTTTTGTAGAGAAATCTGGGAGTCATACTTTTATGGTGAGAGTCACTGGAGATGTTGATGTGGGACTTTTTAATGGAGAAGAGACTTTGGAAGACAGAATTCTGGGAAGTGTTTATGGATGATGATAATGATGGTGGTGGTGATGATGGTGATATTATGGTGCTAATACTGATAGTGATGATGTTTATGGTGATAATGATGCTTATGGTGAAGATGATAATGATGATGATGGTGATGATGATAGTGGTGGTAACGATCCTGATAATGTTAGAGTGGTATTGGTGGTGTTGGTGATGATGATGATGACAGCATCAACCATAATGGCTATAAATGGCAGTGAAATAATCTGATAGAGAAATAGGATATTATGCAACATCAAAATATGGAAGTAGAATTAGTCTTGGAGTCAAAGGTGTGAACTCCAGCAAATTCTCTCCATTAATTAACATGTGACTCTGGCATGCTCCCTCAAATTAACTTGATATATGTGGTTAAATAGATAATACAAGGGCCATCTTTGAACCTTCCACAAGGTAGAGACAGATTCTGTAATTCATGTTAGTAATTTTGGCTGAGCCCAAATTTTATTCCAGGAAACAAAGTACAAAACACCAGTAGATCATAATTAACTGTAAATATAAAACCTAGCAAAGGTATCTAGAACTGCGGGGTGGTAGTAGTTGAGGGCAGTAAAATGTGAAATAGGAAGTATGCTAAGATCCAAATCCTTTTTAAAGGTTCTTGAATAGTTCTTAAATGACAATCACATAAGATAAACTATTAATTTGTCTCATAATTTTAGTGCTTAGGAGAAGGAATATTCCACAATATTACTAGGAATTGTTTCTTTAATATATAAAATGCATATATTACTGAATGATATCTACATTTTTCAGTTGAGTTTTGAAGCACCTTTTGGAAATATTAACATAAAATTTATTTATATTTAACCAATAATTGAGTCCATTCAAATATTAGATTACTATAACCTTTTCATTTTGTTTTCTAATTTTTATTTTTTATTTTTTTTATTGTTGTTCAAGTACGGTTGTCTCCATTTCCCCTACCGCCACCACTCCCCACACTCCAGCCATCCCTGCCTCCCACCCTCGATCCTACCCCCCTTTGGTTTTGTCCATGTGTCCTTTATAGATGTTCCAAAAACTGTAGTGGAGGAGAGAAACCTTTAATCAAAATTAAAGGTTATGCATATTTTTCTATCATACTTATTAATAATCCTTTTATTTTAAAATTATGATTCCATTACACTCTCCCCTAAGCCTTATGCTTAAATTTATTTACTTTTTTAACTCTACTTTTTCCATTCACTTATTGGCAGTTGAAAATTAGCTGTCTAACATGTAAACTATATCTCTTGAGTTTTCACATGTTAAAAGTATGGATATGTTCTTTATTTATTGAATAATCATCTGGCTACATGTATCATTCTGAAGCACATGCTATTTCCTGAGGAATTTCTTGGTACAGTTACACTGTCTTCTTCAACTGAAAGCTACTGTGGAGAAGCATGAAATCAGACTGACAACCCCCCTATAGGTGCTATAGGGGACGTGGCTCTTTTTCTTATTGTTCAAACAATTTTTTCCTTATCTTTCTTGTCTACCAACTTTCCTAGGCCCTCTCTTAGTGCTGATTAGTTAAGATTGCATCGTCTTTCCAATCCGTGAGAACACATGTTATTTTATTGTATGAAAGTGTTCTTAAATTGTATCTTAGAAGTTTCTATTTGTTTTCTTTTTGGTTCTCTCTTCATCAGGACTATCAATGACATATGTGATGTATTCACTTTGTCTTTCCTGCACATCATCATTTTCTCTCTAGGCCTTTAAAACTCTTCAGAAGAGGGCCTTAATGAGGGTTTTCCTGGGCCAATCTCAAGAATAATCTCAAGTTTCCCCCTCTTTTATAAACTCTTCCATTTTGTCATCACTTATGAACCAGGGTTTTCTAGAAACACTCATGTTATTTTGAAAATTTCTGTCATTGGCAAAAGAAATTCTCAGTTTTATAAAGAATGAAGACAGCTCACAAAACACCCCTGTGTTTTGAGGATACAGGAATCTATTTCCCGTATTTTCAAATATTCTTTTTGGATTCAGCGAAACTCGAGCCAGAAAAGGTCAGTGACTGCCTGATCGCCATGGTGCCCTGCATTCTGCACTCTGTGTGAACCTCCAGACGGCGGTGTCCACTTTTGTCTGCAAGACTTCATCTCCTGAAAGGGATCTGGAGTGTCTCAAAGATAAGATGGGAACACTGCAGGTGGCAGTGGGTCATAATGGGGAAAGATGTGACTCTGTCTCATAGGGGGTTGTGTACCTTGGCTGGGTGCTGGCTGGGGTACTAAATAAAAATGGATTATCAGCTTGACAGTCTACACCCCAAGTATCAGACACACTCACATGCATGGATGTATTATTATATGTACAGAGATCTTAGCAAACCACAATCAAACAAAAATATATGCGGTATGATAGTGGCTAACTAATTTTTCTTTTAATTGTTTTTGCTATTTCATTGCTACTCTAGTGCTAGTCTTTTCATGTGGACATGCAGCCTGACTCTCTCAGTGCTTATGAGAGATGTTTAACGGGAAATCCATGTATTCTACCAGTGTCTGCCACAATAAGCCTCTCCAGTAATTGATGTACTCCAGTGGGTCACATCTCATTACACTGGGTGACTTCATAAGCTGATCTGACAGGTTATTTGACCACATGATTCATCAACTTCAAAAGTGTTTTTGGTTGGTGGGCAGATCAGCAATGTGAGCCGCTTTAAAGTAGATGAATAGAGAGAATAATTTGCATGATTCCATAAATAGTTAAATACTCTGATACCTTTGGCATGACAAAAATGTACCTGCAGCTAGTAGTTTACATTCTATCTGGGCCCACAACATAAAACTGGATATCTTACATGTTGGCCAGGAAGCAGGACACATCTTTGACAGAAATATTCCACCTCTTATGGAATGTGGGTCTAAAGCCAAATGTTCTTTCCCTAAATCTTAGCTAAATATAGTGGTAGGGTTGCATTATATAGAGGAATAGCAAGTAAGAAATATTCACATGTCTGTTATAAATCCCCGTGATCCTCTCTGCCAGAAGAAATCATGACAAGATTTTTACCTGTAAAGTAACTTTATATGCAGAAGACAAACAATATTTATGCTAATACTTACATTGTGAAATGTGATTATTGGAACTTAGGATTAGTGCACTGAATTTTGGTATTTTTCTCTTTTTGCAGTTTGAATTAGTATAGATGACTATAATAATCAATGAGGTATTTTCTAGTTAGGGTATGTTTTTAAATTAAATCTCTAGTAAATAAATATACTCACAATTCTATCTGATCTAAGAGTAATAAAACTATAACTTCAGATGATTTTCATGATTTACTAGTGATGGCTTTTCAAGTAACACATTCCAAATATCGTTTTGTTCCTCCACTAGTAATACCTAGCACCCGAAGTCCTGATGAGTAGACTTGAAAGGTGGATGATCGAAATTAGGGTTTAAGTCTGGTGAAAAGTCAGATAACATAGAAAACTCTCAAACTCAAACACACTGGTTGGAGGAGGAAAAAAGAAGAAAATGTCTGCATCCCCAGAGACACCATTTTTCAGCCTGTGGGTATAGTTCTGAAAACCAGCAAATCTTATCAGAGCTTGTCCATCCAGAACACAAATCCCAAATAAGTAAATTAAATCCAGGCTGACGTGACTTCGAACAGTGCCCTGAGTACCACAGCCCACACCCCAACTCACTGGGTAAGTACTGGAGTCCAGCTGGCGGACCTGACCCAGAGACTGATCCCTGCTGCTGCATGAGGCGTCCACTGCCTGCACCTCCTCTGGTTTCCATACCGCTGGAGAACATGTCCTTCCACTTTGACGTAAAGAGCCCCAGTTCTATGGGGTTCTTTCCACCCACACTTCTGATGTCTTCACCTGTGTTCTGTCACCATGGGATCCATCAGAGTTCACCTGGACTGAACTCATGAGCCCTTGCTTTCCACAGTTTGAACCAACCGCAGAAGCCAAGCCACACCCAGCATTTCTTCTCATCACTTAGATTCAGTCACCACTTCAGCTCCCTTAACAACATGTCCATTCATTCCCTGTAGCCTCCCATCCTGCCATCCTCAGTTTCTCTCTCCCACGACACCTGTTATTGCACCTCATGAAGCTCACATTACTTCTCACATAAATGTACATTTTTGAATCATTGTCGCTGTCCTCTTTCCTCTAGCAAACAGCATTGTTTCTCATATAATCAGTCTGCAGAGAACAAAACCAACTTTCTTGCCATACTGGTATTTCACTGAACCTACCCACCAAATGCCAGCCCTTGATTAGTCTATTGTTGGGAACCTCCCTGCCTGGTTTCAGAAGCTGTAATCCCCGCCAAGGCTAAGGCTAAGGGAGTGACCTTGGACCATAAGCCACTAAGGAGACAAAAGCCTATCTCCCTGGCAGGAGTGCTGCTTCTGCTCCTCTTTCCATAACTGGCCCCCAATGCTTGGTCATTTAGCCAATGATGGGTAAGATTCTCCAAGGGGAGAACAACCTAAGACAGGCATGATCACATGGGAGGAAGTCCAAGGAAGGACTTTGAGGGGGTACAGCAAAAGGAGGTGATGGACCCTCACCCCTTAGCTTTGACAAAGCCTGAGTCCTCAATCTGTCTGGGAGAAGTCTCCTAATCTCTTGGCTGCCTCACTTCCCTTGCTCCTCCTAAGCCTGAAACAATGATTGCCTTACTTCCCTTGCTTCACCTAAGCCTGAAACAATGACAGAGGGTGGTGTAGCCCTGTGCTGGAAAGGGTGGGTTCCCCAGGCAATCAGGCCTAAGAAAGAATATGTAAAATTCTGTGAAAACTGCTTTGTTTAGAATGCTCTCAATTAAATGATAAGGGTCTAAGCAAAAAGTGAGTTTGTTCTTCAAAGCTTTACAGCTCTTTAGCTATCTGACCCTGACTCAAAATAGGCCCTCAGAGTTCTTTGTGTGTTACTATTGTTTGATCCTTACTGCCTGACAATGATTAATGGGCTTTATCTGTAATCCTGTGCTAATGAACCCAATAAAAGCCCATTGAGGAACAGGCCCCTGGCCCTTCTCCTTTGAGAGATTGGCCACTTTTCCTCCCCAAGCAGATCACGTCTTGGTAGACTTATTCTCATCTGTGGCCAGAGGGTGGGGGGACCCTGCAGGCAGAACCCCCCCCACAGTCTATGCTCCTGTATTTTTGGGTGGTGTAAACACCAAGACTGACAAAAGAATCCCACAACTCTACAGATAGGTAGCTCTAAAATTCTTTACTTCTAATCTAAATTAGACATTTCACATTTTCTGTTGGCATTTGAATATTTCCCTAGACATTTCTGACTCCCAAAACTAATTGGAAACTTTTTTTCTAACTTAGAACTCCACACCTCATTACCTTCCTCATCTGTTGAAGAGAGTGAACTTCTCAGACAGAAAACACAAATTATACAGCTTTGGATTAAAGATTAAAGTTTAAATATTTATATCTACCTATATGGCAAGAGAAAATAAAACAAAAAAAAAGGTAAAGGTTGCTAAAGACAAACATAAATATCTATAAAAATTATGCAAAATAAAGAGTTGTCCAAATTGTTAGGCCCATAAATGTTAAGCCAACTTTGGGGGACAAAGATGGGCTTCAGGGAAAACTCTGACCCCATAACACGATTCTGATCAGCAGCTGGAACTGGGCAGAGGATGAGCAAAGGCACACAGTCATTGCCCTTGAAAAAAGACAATAGGACATACAGATGGCCAATAGACATGTGAAAAGATGCTCAATGTCACTAACCATAAACAAATGCAAATTAAAACCACACTGAGATATCATCTCACACCTGTCAAAGTGGCTATTATCAATAAATCGAGGAAAAAATATTGGTGAGGAGGTAGAGAAATGGGAACATTTTTGCATTGTTGGTGGGAGTGCACACTTGTGCAGCCACTGAGGAAAAAGGTATGGAGCCCTGGCTGGTGTGGCTCAGTGGATTGAGCGCAGCCCTGTGAACCACAGGGTCGATGGTGCAGTTCCCAGTCCGGGCACGTGCCTGGTTTGTGGGCCAGGACCCCAATAGGGGGCATGCGATAAGCAGCCAAAATTGATGTTTCTCTCCCTCTCTTCCTCTCTTCCCATCTTTCTAAAAATAAATAAAATATTTTTAAAAAAAAAAAGAAGTAGGGAGACACCTCAAAAAATTAAAAATGGACCTGCCCTTAGACCCACTTATCCCACTTCTAGGAATATATCCAAAGGAACCCAAAACACTAATTGAAAAGAACATAAGCATCCCTGTGTTCACTGCAGTATTATTTACGATTGCCAAGATATGGAAGCAGCCGAAGTGTCCATAGGTAAATGAGTGGATAAAACAACTATGAGACATTTACACAATAGAATATTACTCAGCCACAAAAAAAAAAAAAAAGAAAACTTTACTCTTTGAAACAACATGGATGGACCTGGAGGATGTTATGTTAAGTGAAGTAAGCCAATCAGAAAAAGACAAGTGCCATATGATCTCACTCATATGTGGAATCTAATAAACAAATTGAACTAACAAGGAAAATGGAGACAGACTCATAGATGGAGAGCAGGGTGACAGCTAGAGGCAGGGGTAAGGGGGTGGAGGGAATGAACAAAAAGTAAAAGGACTCATGGACATGGACAACAGTGTGGTGATTGCTTGGGGGTAGAGGGTATAGGGGACTAAATGATAACGGAAAAAATAAAATAAATATTATTTTTTTAACAAGCCAATTGAAAGAGTGACAAGAAGACAGAAGAGTACACATGGCTGTTGGCTTGACCAAAGCAGATGAGAGATGGAAGATGTGTGACCCCATAAAAACGGCCTCATTGTAATATGCAGGTGTGTCTCCAGCTTCCCAGGTAGCTTGTAAGGTGAAGCAATGAGTGGAGATTCCAGACCAGGGGAAGCAGCAACGTTCTGAAAAATTTGTTCTCAGTAAAAACACCTACTGACCCAAGTAAGGCCTGTCTCTCTTTCCTTTAGTAATGATATTCTTAGAAAACACCTGAGTCATTCAATATCATTTTTAAAAATCATAAAAATCCAAAAAGATTAAGTATAGGTTTTACAGTACTATAAGAAAAATAAAACAATTTCAGTAGAAATTCACAACAAAAGAAAAGCCACAGGTGATTATTTAGAATGCTGTCCAATTTGTGAGCCAAGACACTTGGGAAAAACTTATAAAACAATGAGAAAACATGGAAAAATAATTGAAAACCATGTGAAGAGTGAAAATCATATAAAGTGTAATCAAAGGAGATTCAACCTCCAATATGTAGATAATAAACTAAGTTATAGATGCTCCTGCTGTCTGATTTACATCTAGTAAAAGAAATAGTTTGATGCACTAAAGGGCATAATTTAATTAATAATTCATGGAAGTGACTAGAAGAGCAGACCAAGGAACATACAGTCTTCCCAAGTCATGTAACTGAGATTCCTGTTAAACTGGAACCTATTATAGAAAGAAAACTATCTTTTAGTGAAGCAAATGTAATATTTTACCAAAATTTGTCAAAGACAAATACCCATGCAAACAATGATAACAGTCAAGAAAGAGAATAAACTTTTCAAACAGCAACATAAAACCATAAGTAAAATGTTAGCAAAGAAAATTAAGTAGTGCTTTAAATAATACTAAATATAATCAATAAGGTTCATAAATATGTACAAAAGTCCATAATATATTTCTTTAGTCAACCATACATTGACTATGTAGAAATCATTGCAATTGATGTTAATGTGGTATTTAGTATAATTTACCATCAATTTTTAATTTTTAAAAAATCATCTTAAAGTGAAAACATAAATACTTCATAAAACATAAAAGCATATGAATGGATACACAGACTGGTCTTGAAAGTTTGAGATATGTGTTTTTTTTTTATTATGCAGTATTTTCTAGATCCCCTTTGGCTTATCTCGCTCGGCAATAGCCAGAGCCCGGAGAACAAGTGCATGGAAACCATGGTGTGGTCAAGGGCAGGGAATATTAAGTCAGAGCAAGTCCACAAATCCAAGTTCATACTAGTGCATCTCCAGAAAAATCAGAGACAAGAAACACAAAGACATAGGAAAGTGACCCAAATCGTTCCTAGGCCTGACTCCTGCTCAGCATGGATGCTGAGTGATGGGAAACCCCATTCCTCTGAGGATCTCAGAGCAGAGTAGGGTCACTCCTCACTTCCTGCTGGGATCCTGGGAGGAAGCAGCCACAGGAAAGCTCTGACGTCCATTTAGGCCAACTGAAGGGAAGGACAGATAGTGACAAGATGGATGTGATGAAGAGAGTGTGAGTCTCCGTCACATGCACCACGGAGCAGATTTGAAAGTCCCCACGTCTTCAGAGGTAGGAGACAGGGTAATGACCACAAAAGAAATGCTGACAACACTGACATATCAGAAAATATTTGTATAGAGATGCCATGTGCCAGGGACTGTTATAAGTACTTCACATGTAATAATTTATTTGCAATACAGCCCTTAGAAATTGGTATATTTTATACCCATTTTACAGACTTGTGTTCATACATCGTGACAACGTGAGCTTCTATTAATTCCTCATAAGCCAACACTATCTCAAGATGGATTTGAGGCATATTTTTATACCCTAACTTCTCTGATTATTTCTTCAGTCAGTTTCTCAAAATAGGTAACATTTTGTCTTGCCTTTGCCAGACCTCATCATGGACATTGGCCAGTCCATGAATGGGCTTTCCTCAGTCAATGTTTACTCCAGTCAATTAAGAGCTGGAGATGTGATCTCAGAGTGAAATTCGAGTCTAGGTCTTCCCCATCAACAGAGGCAGGGAGCAGACTGGGCACCATGACTGGCATGGACCATGCATGTTTTATGTTCCAGATGAGAGGGGTAGGACCCAGAGGTGCAATGTGACGGGTAGAATATAGTACACTATCTTCAGTGTATAGCCTAGTTTCGGGATCTCACAAACGATCAAGTAGTTGTCTGCACTAGATGTTCAAAAGATATGTTTCCCACTCTGGTGTTTTGTAATCATTTCATTTTTTCAGGAATACTGGTTTCTTATTGATAAGATAAATTGAATGTTTATTTTTTAACAAATGTGAAACAGCAAGTAAAGTCTTCTATCTCTGAACCTTGCTGAAGGAGCAACTTAGTATCACAATAAAGTATCTTTGTACCCACTGGGGCTCCCCTCCCCTGAAAAGGGTTTCCATGTGCCCCTACTGGATTTGATTCAGAAATAGTACAAATTTTTCTCAAATGTTTGTTGAAAGACACGAATTTTAGTAATATCAAGGTATCAGCCATTTTAAATAAAAGTCAAGTTAGGAATAATTTACCCAGTTTAGGAGGATGTTCCCTTCTGGACCATTTCAGCTGCTTCTAGGAGGCTGCTCATTTAAATTCATGGGTCTGATTCAAACAGTATTAGACAAATTTATCTGTTTTCTAGATAGCTGTCAACTGGTCAATTCATATTCAGTAATTTCCCTAAATGAGAGAATAGCCACCAAATAAAATCCCCATATCCAAGCCCAAGTGGTGCTTTTCCATAGTAATATCCATGGGGATCGCCTTGTCAAGAGTACTGTGAATACAATGCAAACTTTAAACAGCCAGCCTCTGAGGTAATATATTCTCATTTTGAGTATTTTAGTTTCCTGTGGCTGTCTTATATATAAACAAAAATATGTAAAGGTGCTGTTTAACCCTTTATTCTCATTCTCTTAACTGAGAGTACAGGGTTCTATGCCATAAAGATGACATGGAGAAATAAATACCTGATCTCTTCCGACATCTACTCAGGAGTCCTGCAAATGAAATCATAAATGATTTAAATCAATTACTTGGAATTAACACCAACCTCTTGAAACACCCATTCTCTGTGTGAGAGTAAAGCTGTTTACAGAAGTTTAGCCAGAATATATGACAAACGTTGCATAATGTTTTTCCTTGAAAATCTGGGCAACTTCTGTTGAGAAAAGGTTGTTACATATGAAATCACTTCAAAAAAAGAAGTCCCTGGAGATAACCAACACATACTACTACTACTACTATTTAATTTGTACATGTGCAAATGGAGACAATCTCTATTTTTCCTTTGGAAGAAACTCTAGGTACTCCTAATATTCATACATGGTGCTACATGATGTACCCTTTTTCTTTTTTAATTGAATTTATTGGGGTAACATTCATTAATAAAATTATATAGGTTCCAGGTGTACAATTCTATCATATATCACCTGTACATTGTATTGCGTGTTCACCACCTCACATCAAGTCTCCTTCTATCATCATTTACACCCCCTTTACAATCTTCTATTTCCCCACTACCCCTTTTCCTCTGGCAGTCACCATGCTGTTGTCTGTGTCTACGAGATTCTTTTTTGCTTAATCCCTTCAGCTTTTACACCCAGCCCTGCAACCACCCCTTCCCTCTGACAACTGTCAGTCTGTTTTCTATCTATGACTCTGTTTCTATTTTGTTTGTTACTTTATTTTGTTCATTAGATTCCATATGAAAGTGAAATTATGAGGTATTTGTCTTTCTTTTATTGCCTTAGTTAACTCAGCATAATACTCTCCAGCTCCATCCACACTTTCGCAAAAGGTAAAATTTCAGGTTTTTTCCTTCTTCTTTTTTATGGCTGAGTAGTATTCTATTGTGTAAATGTATCACAGCTTTTTATCTACTATTGGGCACTTGGGCTGCTTTCTAATCTTGGCTACTGTAAGTACTGCTGCAGTGAATATAAGGGTACATATATTCTATCAAATTAACATTTATGATTTCTTCAGATATATTCCCAGAATTGGAATTGCTGGGTCATAAAGAAGTTCCATTTTTAATTTTTGAAATAACTCCATACTACTTTCCGCAGTGGCTGCCCCAATCTGCATTCCCACCAACAGGATACTAGGGTTTCCTTTTCTCCACCTCCTCACCAACACTTTTTTATTGATGTATTGGGGGTCGCCATGCAGACAGGGTGATGTGTATCTCATTTGTGTTGCATTTCTCTGATGATTAGTGACATTGATCATCTTTTCATGTCTGTGGGCCATGGCCGTCAGTACGTCCTCTTTGGAGGAATCTATTTAGGAGCTTTGCCCATTTTTTAATTGGATTGTTTGTCTTCCTGGCATTGAGTTATATAAATTCTTTATAAATTTTCAATATTAACCCTTTATCAAATGTATCATTGGCAATTACGTTCTCCCATTCAGTGGGCTGTCTTTTCATTTTGTCATTTCCTTGGCTATGCAAAACTTTCTGGTTCGATGTAGTTACATTTATTAATTATTTTTTCTTTTTTTTCCCTTGCCTGAGGAAATATATCAGAAAAAAATATTGTCATGAGAAATGTCTGAGATTTTACTAACTATGTTTTCTTCAAGGATATTTATAATTTTGAATCTTACATTTGTCTTTTTCCATTTTGAGTTTATTTTTATCCAATGTGTAAGAAGGTGGTCTAGTTTTATTTTTTGCACATATCTGCCCATTTTTCCAAACATTATGTAGTGAATAGACTGTCTTTACCCCATGGTATGTACTTTCCACTTTTGTCAAATATTTACCATAAAGGATTTGGTTTATTTCTGGGGTCTCTATTCTGTTCTATACATCTATATGTCTGTTTTAATGAAATGTCTATTTAAAAGCTTTTCAAGTACCATCTATTTTTATTACTATGGCTTTGTACTATATGGCTTTATATCGGGCATGATTTCTCCAACTTTGTACTTCTTTCTCAAGATTGCTATAACTATTCTGGGTTTTTCATGGTTCCATATACATTTTTGAAATATTTGTTCTAGTTCTGTGAAATATTGCATTGATATCTTGATAGGAATTTTGTTGAATCCATAGATTGCTTTGAGTAGTATGAGCATTTTAATGATGTTAATTTTTCCTATCCATGAACAATGGTATATGCTTCTACTTATTTGTATCTTTTTCGATTACTTTTCTCAGGTTTCTTATAATTTCTAAGTACAGATCTTTTACATCCTGAATTCAGTTTATTTCTGGGTATTTTTATGAAATTATAAATGGGATTATTTTCTCAATTTCCTTTTTTGATAGTTTATTACTGGTATATATGAATGCAACTGATTTCTGGATATTTATTTTGTATCCAGATACTTTACTGAATTCATTTCTCACTTCTAGTAGTTTTGGTGGAATCCTTAGGGTTCTCTACATACAGTATCATGTCATCCACAAATAATGGCAGTTTTACTTCTTTCTTTCCAATTTGAATGCCTTTTATTTCTTCATCTTGTCTGATTGCTGTGGCTAGGACTTCCAGTACCATGTTAAAAAGAGTAGTAAAAACAGACATCATTTAAAATTGAAGGTGAAATAAAGAGCTTCCCAGACAAGAAAAAGCTAAAAGAGTGTTATCATAAAACCAGCTATAAAAGAAGTGTTAACAGATCATTAAAAAGACAAAGACTGTTGTATGAACGAAGAACAAGTGAGCACTCCTCTTGACAAGTACGGAAGAGGCTTGGGCCTAACGACATGCATACGGTTAAGGCATTGCCACTAACTTTGTGGCATCGAACCATCATTTTTAAAAGAAGAAAAAGAAAAAAAAAAAGCACAATAGAGAAACATAGTTAGAAGGATAAAATAGCAATAAATACATGCCTGTCAATACTCATTTTAATTACAAATGGCTTAAATGATCCAATCAAAGATGTAGGGTAGCTGAATGGATAAGAAAATAAGACCTGTATATACACTGTCTACAAGAGACCCACCTCAAAACAAAACATGCTCACAGACTAAAATAAATGGGTAAAAATATAAATTTCATGCAAATGGACATAAAAAACCTGGGGTAACAATATTTATATCTAACAAAATAGAATTTTCATAAACAGGCTATAGTCAAAGACAAAGGAGGATAATACATAATGATAAAGGGAGCAATCCACCAAGAGGAGATAGCCCTTGTAAACATTCATGCACCCAACATAGAATTATTTGAATAGATAAAGCAAATCTTGATGGACATAAAGGGAGAGATCTACAGTAGTACAGTCATAGTATGAGATTTGCCTCATTGTTACCTCATTGTTATCAACAGATAGATCTTCAGGACAGAAAATCAACAAGAAAGCAGCAGTCTTAAATTACATACTAGATCCAATAGATTTAATTGATGTATTCATGTCATCTCACCCCAAACATCAGAATAGGCATTCTTTTAGAGTGCACATGAAATATATTCTAGGATAAACCACATGTTAGGACATAAAACAAGTCTCAATACATTAAGAAGATTGAAATCACATCACGCTTCTTCTCCGAACATAAATGGTATGAAACTAGAAATCAATTATAAGGAAAAAAACTGAAAAACACACAAATATATAGAGGCTTAATAACATGTTACTAAACCATGAATGAGCTAACAATGTGATGAAGGAATAAACCAAAATACAGCTTTGAAACACCTGAAAATAAGAAAAAAGCAACTAAAGTCTATGGGACACAGCAAAAGCAGTTCTAAGAGGGAAATTAATAGCACTAAACGTCTACTGAAAGAAACACAAAAATCAAATAAACAATCTAACTTTATACTTAAAAAAACTATAAATAAAACAATGAACAAAGCCCAAAGTGAGTAGAAAAAGGAGATAATAAAAATCAGAGCAGAAATAAATGAAATAGAATCTGAAAATATCATGCAAAAGATCAATGAAACCAAGAGCTGGGGCTTTTGGGAAAAAAACAGTTGATAAACCTTTAATCAGACTCCTCAAGAAAAAAAGAGAGAGGGCCCAAATAACTAAAATCATAAATAAAATAAGAGAGGTAACAACTTACATCAAACACATACACAGGATTGTAAGGAAATATTATGAACGACTATATACCAACAAACTGGACAATTTGAATGAAATGGGTAAAATCCAAGAAACATACAATCTCCCAAAACTAAATAAGGAAGAATCAGCAAATCTGAGTAGACAAATTGCAACTAGTATAACTGAAGCAGTAATCAAAACGTGAGCAAACAAAAGTCCTGAACCAGATGGCTTCACAGGTGAATTTTACCAAACACTCAAAGAAGAAACAACATCTATCCTCCTCAAACTATTGCAAAAAATTTAAGAGAAGGATACACCCCTAAGCTCACTTTACAATGCAAACATTATTCTAATTCCAAAAAAAGATAAGACACTACTGAGAAAGAAAATTACAGGCCCATATCCCTGATGAATATAGATGCTAAAACCCTCAACAAAATATTACAAACTGGATTCAGCGATATGTTAAAAAGATCATACAGCACGATCCAGTGGGGTCTACTCCTGGGATGCAAGGTTGGTACAATATCTGCCAATCAATGTGGTGCACCACAGAAACCAAATGAAGGATTGAAATCACATGATCATTATCAATAAAAGCAGGAAAGTACATTTGGTAACATCCAGCTCCCATTTAGGATGAAAACTCTTTCCGCACACTGGGAATAGAGGAAACACACCTCAATGTAATAAAGGCCGTATATGATACACCTGCAGCCAATATTATACTCAATGGGCAAAAACTAAAAGCTGCTCCTTTAAGATTGGGACCAAGACAGGAATGTACTCTCCTTCTTGATTGAAGTCCTTTAAAAGCCAACAAAGGCTTTCCAAAGTTTAGCTTGGATTGCCCTCTGCTGGTCAAACAAGTTAAAACCACATATAATAGTACATAGCACTACTCACACACAGGTTAAACTTACTCTGTTTTAGTTAATTGGACCACACTGATTATCAATTGCCCTTAAGTTGTAATTATATGATCAAAAACAGATGCTTTATATAAGCTTCTCTTAATAGTGATTGCTTAGTGAATGAATAGTTTATGAAGTTTTAAAAAATGTTCTCATGTAGATGATAGGTAAGTAGGCAGATAAGAAGATGATGAATGGATGAATGGATAAATAGATAGATGGTCTTTGATATAGAGATAAAATTTTAGTGGCTAAGTTGTACGTGGCAACTAAGATATAATGTTAGAGGTTGATTTGTTCCCAAAAAACTCCTGTGTTGAAATCCTAACTCCAGTAACTCAAAATGGACTGTATTTGGAGATAGGGTCTTTCAGATATAATTAATCAAGACGAGGTCATCCTGGAATAGAGTGGGTCTCTAATCCAATAATACTGGTGTCATTATAAAGAGGGGAAATGTGAACACACACGCAGGCAGACAAACATCCACACAGGAAGAATATTATGTGAAGCTGGGGAATGGAGAGAAGCTCCTACAGCCCAACAGATGCCAAGAACGGCCAGCAGCCCCCAGATGCCAGACTAGAGGCCCGAGCAGATTCTCGCTCACAGCCCCAAAAGTAACTAACCCTGCCCACACCCTGACTCAGACTTCTAGATGCCAGACCTGTGATAGAGAATAAACTTCTTTTGTTTGAGCCGCCTGGTCTGTGGTACATTGACATGGCAGCCTGGGAACTGAGACAAATGGAAAGTTTGAAATGCGAAACTCGTGGCACATCATGGTTGGGAAGGTATGAAGAACATTGTGGCAACTGCCACATGCTGGCGACTAGGGTGGACCCGGAGCCTTGTAGTAGCTCCCTGATGGGACACTCCCACAGGCCTCTGTAGTCTCGGCATCACCGCCACTAGCACAGGAAAGACCAATGGTCAAGACCAGGGCGGGCGGTAGGGAGGGGCAGAGCTTGATTACAACGCAGGCCCGTCAGCTCTCTGATTTCAGACTCTGCCTCTTCTGCTGGACGAGAACTGTGCTGCCTCAGAGATCTGGTACCTGTGAAATGCAGGTGTGTGCAGCTACACATACACATGCATAGAATATATGTGCACTCTTATACATGCACCTTCCCCTGCGTGCACACGTATGCACATGTATACACCTGCTCACACTCACACTTCCACATGCTCATGTACTCACAATTACACTCTAACGTGCTCATGTGTATGCACATATCCACCTGCACATGCACACGCCACACATTAATGCACACACACAGTTATATATACAGCCCAAAGGCTAGAGAAAAGCCATATCTAACATGTAATTCTTAGAAAAACAATCACCGCCTGCCGATAGCAGCCACTTTTACTTCTTACTTTACTTCCTCTCACGATATTCTGTCACATCTGACCCAGGAACTCTTCTCACAGAAAGTGAAGTTGCAGAAATAAAAACTATGAGTTATGAGGTTGCTTCTTTATGTTTACATGAATATGTTAGTTCATAAACTGATTGTATAATTTTGTAGTGCTGTTATAACAACTTATCACACGCTGAGTGGCTTACAGTAACACAGATTTGTTATCTCAGAGTTCAGGAGGTCAAGAGATTGATCCTGACCCCAATTGGTTGACATAAAGGGTTCTCAAAGTTGGGTCTTTCTGGAGGTTATAAGGGGAGAATCAGTTTTCTTGCCCTTTTCAGCTCAGAGAGGCCACCCCCATGTTCCTTGTCGCATGGCCCTTTCATCCTGAGAGCCAGCATGGGTGGGTTGAGCCCTTCTCATACCACATCACTCTGCCCTCCTCTCCTGCCTCTTTCACCCACTGATAATGATGCTACAATGACATTGGCCCACCAGGATAACCCAGGACAACGGCCCTAACTTAAAGTCAGCAGACTAGCAACCTTAACTCCGTCCTCACCATACTGGCCCTTCTCCACTACCCTGCCACATCCACGCGTCGGGGACTGGCCCATGGACATCCTTAGGGGTTTTATTCTGCCCACTACACCGACCCATTTATTTCTCCCCTCTCACTATTCTCCATGGAACGAAAGCTGTGCCTAACTGTGCCTGATCTGTGCCTCAGGGTTTAAAGACATCGGACAGGGAGTGCGGCTCAGAAGGAACAGCAGCACAGACAGTTGTTTCCCTAGTTATTTGAAATATAAATGAAAATATAATAAAATGGAGAAATAATTCCAGTGAAGTCTTAATAATGCTGTTTTAATTATGCAGTCAGATGACTGGACTAAAAGAGTCCAGGTAGGCTTGGTTTTTAACTCTGCCTCTTTTAGATTTGCTGCTGTGAACTCAGTACAATGTGTTAATAAATACTATCATCAAAATATGTAAAAAGCCTGCCCAAATCCCAGCAAGAAAAGCGTAGAATTTTTAAGAAAATCTTTAGTCACCTGCATTTAAGCAACATGTAAGGGTAGTTAATGTGTCTTCTGTTGAATGTGCCACCAGGGGGCACTGTGGAGCTAACAAGGAATTCACGGTCCTGATACACTTCCAGCCACACCAGTAAGCGTGACAGGCAGGGGAATTCATGAGGACCTTACTCAGGTCATTGAGGAGGGCAGGAAAGTGTTTTATGCAGGCCAGTTCATCAATTTTTAAAACAGTATTTGTGGACAATTTTTACTTATAATAATTTTGTACTTGCTGAGTTTTCAAAATCATTTCTGAGTCATTTTCTCTTATTCTCTAATTAGTCATTTTCATTGAAAAATGTTTTATCTTCATTTTGACATGGTCACAGCCACACATATGTAGTTGGTTTCTGCAGTGCAGAGTCTCTGGTGCTTAGGCAAATGGCTCTGGGTAGGGCTCAGACCTCCACCCATGGAAGCTGCTGTCCATAGTGTATGTGTGTGTGTATGTGTGTGTGTATATACATACTATATATATGTACTTCCAGGGTCCTGGGCAAGGAAGGGGCGAGCTAGGGCAAAGCAGGAAGCACAAAGCCTTGGAAAGCCACACAGAGTGAACAGGTTGAAATCTGGTCACCAAGGTCATCTCCGTGGGCAGCAGCAAAGAGAGTGATTGTGGTCGGCAGGTCTTGGATGCAGGTATTGAGAGGGGGCAGCTTTCCCCAAACCCTCAGCTTTCACTGGCTTCCTCTGTGCTGACTGCCAGGACTGCACAACCTAGCATCTTGCTATTCACTCTCAAATTATCTGAAATTAGCATGGCCGCAAGCCTAGATCTCCAGAGCCCACCCCCTGTGTGTGCTGGAGGCAGGAGAACAGAGCAACAGGGCGCCCAAGGCCTTGACTTTGCGTCTGAGCTGTGAAACACTGTGGGTCCTGTCTTCCTTTGCTTCCTGGAGGGCCCTCTGCCCTTAGGGCACTTTTGTGCTGGCCGACACTTGGAGGCACTGATGAGACTGCCTGAGCTCAGAGGGGGGCCTCCCTGCTGCGTGCGCTGTCCTTCCCCTGAGGACAGGTACACAGAGGTGTTGCGCCTTCTCAGTAAACATGGCTGTATGCTCGTCACAGCAGGACTAAGGTGGTCTTCCTAGTGCTCTTTCTCCTGGGAGCAAGCCTGTGTGGGAGACACAGTGGGGCCTTCCCCTAAACTAACTGGCGGACACGCCAACACCACCACACGGTGTCTGGCAAAGAACGGGCTGACTGGCGGATCAGGAGTGATCCACCAATCCTGAGCAAGCATGAAGTGGCCCAGGACACAGGGCTTACACATATGCCTTCCCCCTTTTTCTGGAGGTCTCAGCCATGCTTTCTGCACCAAATTAACTCAGATGCATTTTTAAGACCTCAGCTAGGTTTAACGTTTTCTCGGAGAAGACTTCCTGGAAATCTCTGGCTTAATAAAACATTCTTAGTATTTTCTACCACTATGCCACATAACCACCCTCTGCAGCAGTTACACAGCTGTGATTTGGCATTTTATTTGTTTTTATGTTTAACTCCTGGTTCTCTACCCAAAATGTAAGCTCTGTTAAGGGCTGGGACCTGCCTGGTTTTGCTCATTGTCAGACTTTCTAGAAATTTAAGAAATATTTACTGAATAAATGAATGATTTTTTAAATAACATTATGCAGGAAAAAATGGAATTGGTTGGAAGAAGTGCAAAATCTCATTAGTCATTAAGAAAATATAAATTAAAACCAAATGAAATTTAGAGCATAACTAACAACATACCTATTTCTTAAATAGACAATACTAAGTTTTAGTGAGGATGCACTGAAACTACAGCACACGTAAGAGTATAAATCCATGGACTTGTCCACCAATATGTACAAAACTAAGCTCATAAATACCTGATACCCCAGACTGGAAACTATATCTATGTACATCAGAAGATGTGTACAAAAATACTTGCAATGGCATTATTTTTAATAGGCAAAAAGTAAAAATGAGGCCCAAATCCATCAACGACGGAATGGGTAAATAAAGCCCTGCAGTGGAATATTGCACCGCCGTGAAGACACCTCCTGCTGCACAGTGAAACTCAGATGGCACGTAAAATACCTGCGTTGGACAAAGGAAGCCGGGCACAAAAGTGAGCACAGTTTGATTACATTTGTGAAGGGTCAGTCGTGGAGCACAGTGAAGCATGCCTGCGAAGTCGGAAGCGAAGCATGGCTGCCCTTAGGGATGAGGGTGTTGTGGCTAGGCAGCGGCAGGTGGGGGCAGTGGCAAGGTCCTCTTTCTTGATGTTGTAACTATTTACATGGGCATCTTCCCTTGGTGCAAAGTCACCAATCTGTTCACTTATGACTAAGTGCAGTTTTCTGTGTATGTTTTGCACTTAAATAAACAAGTTTCCTTTTTAATTACATTCAGTGAAAGTCAGAAGAAATCACATTCACATTAAGTAGCTCATATGACTAAAGTTTTCATAAACTGCTATCACTGAACTAAGGGCGGGTCCCCAGCTCGACATGCAGCAACGCCAAACATTAATCTCAAATTTTGCAGCGAAGAAATCAGGGCAATTTATTTTCAGGGCACCAAGGAAGGAGAACTGGAAGCTGTTATTTAAACCCTGAACTCCACAGTGGTTTACAATCAAGGGTTTTTAAAGGCAAGGTTTGAGGATTCAGGGTTAGGGGTCGTAGGTGACGCTGATTAGTGAGCTCTTGTGTGAGCTTCAGTGGTTTTCCTTCGTCTGATTAATTTAGCTCCTGACGTCATCTTGTCTGGAGCCTTCCTCACTGTGGTCGGGTGATCTAACTGGGCTGAGGAACCCAGATTCTGCAAAACATCGCATGACTGTAGATCAGCGATGTTATCTTTAAAGCAAAAGGCAGACACGAAACATCTTGTGACCACTGTTATTGTTTAAACTGTCTTTGCTTTGTGCTTAACTAGCTACATGTTTCTATCATCTCAAGCAAAGCATATTTTTAGACTTTTCTCCTGGAACTTGTTTTACCTGCAGACCTTGAAGGCGCAACTGACAGAGCTTCCTCTGGGGGTGAATGCGCTGGGCCCTGATCCAACCCACATGGTCAGACAGGTGATGGAGCTGCAAGTGATGACCACACGTCACAGCAAGAAGCACAATTAGCCAATGCAAGCTTTGAAGTTGCAGGCTTGCTTCTGTTGAAAAGCTAAGTCATGCTTTGGCTTGCTGCTCCTCCCAGGTGAGTTAAGTTGGCAAAGTGGTAGCTAAGCCTGAGTCCCTAGTGTAAAAGGTAAGGCTTGTTTGAAACCACCCATGCAGGGACTACCTAGACAAAGGAGACTTCTGCTAAAAGGACTGTTACGACAAATTAATGATTACCTGACATTGAAAAGTAAATGTTATGTGAGTTTTTGTTTAATAAAAATAAATAAATATGCAAGATTGGTTTTCACTCTCTCCTCACCCTGGGGATGGGAGAATGCAAACTGAACTTTCTCACCCAGCTATCAAACCCCATGTCTTCCATATGCCAATTCACTGTCCCCATTGGTCCCCAAAGGTCCCCATTGCTGTGTCCTCCTGATGGCCCAGGAGACCTCACTGTGGCCGAGGTCCCTCTAGATTTTCAACCTTTTTCATCTCATGGTACACATACAATAATTACTAAAATTCTGCAACACGCCAAAAAACATGTTATTTTTTTTCTGGTCTGACAAAAAATAGGTATACTCTTGATCCATTCACACAGAATGTCCATTGTTGTGTTGGCTGTTGTCATTTTTTTATTTGACAGTCTAAAGGGAAAAAAGGGTCAGTGCTGCATGATCCAGATATTCTCGCGGCACGCCGGCTGGCCATCGCAGCTCCAGAGCCTACATGCCCTGCTTCCTGGAACGGCGCCGGGCACCCTGTGTGTGCACCTGCGGGCAGCCCCCGGCGGTGCCACCCCCTCTTCCTCCTGCCTTTCAGTGTGACCTCCTGCAGTAACATGGAATAAAGAGGATTGCATGATTGTGTCTCTAATGGTATTATTAAAAGTCTCACCATATCCCGTTAGCCCTGATATTTTTCACACGTTGGCAAGAATCCAAAAGGATTACTAACTTAGGGTCCCAGGCAGCCTGGAGTCTGGCTGAAACATGTGAAGTCTCGGTCACACACTGTGTGACATCCATGCACTGGCTGTGGCATCCGATATAATTTAGCTCATGCCGGGTTCCAGTTATTTGTCACGACTCACCGAACTTCCCATACTTGGTGATATTAAGCAAAAACCATGTTGCCATGCTCATGGAATGTACAAGGTGCACGGATCTGGCTTTTCTCTGCTCCCTCATGTCTGGGGTCAGCTAGGAAGATGCAAATGGCTTGGGTCCTCTGCAGAGTCCTCTTTTACCCAGCTGGCACAGGGGCCTGCCGGAGTGGCGAGCTGGGCAACTCTGACCATCCTGAGAATTATTCAAAGGAGCCATGTGTGTTCTGTTAAATAGCTCATCTCAGAATCACATGGAACCACTTCTGCCAAATGCTCTTGGTGGAAGAGGACAGGAGTCCACCCAGGTTCAAGGGGAGGAGACAGAGACCCAGCCTTCTGTGGAAAAATTATCTAAGGATGGTAACCATTCTTTGGAGCTATTTCTATATCATTTTAACCCTTTACCAACAGGTCTGTCCTTGAGAATGCTGAAATGTGGTCTCCTCTGTTTAACTTGGAGCACCCAGGGTGCCTGCTTTAACTTGCGGTTGCACCACAGACTTGAAGCGAGCAAGGCTCTCTCCACCACTGTCAGGGATTTACTCTGAGCTTCTACCACGATGATTCTCAAAGAAGAATAGGGAACTTTGACCAAATTGCATTCATTGTTTATTTTGTACCCAACTTCTATTCTTTATCATATTAAAACAGAAAAATAATTGACCAAAGCCCCAGAGCCCACAGTTCTTGTTCTGTTCCTCAAGTTCTGGGAAAGATGGATGAGCTTGGATGACAGCGCCAAGCCCGTGATGGATGTTTATTAGCTCAGAGCCATGACCCAATCCCTAGGACCCGAGCCAATCACTCACAAGCTGCCCTCTGTTAAAATGACTGCTACTGGTCTCCCAGGAGAGTGCAAAATCCCCAGTGGTGATGGCCACATCTTATTCATCTCTGCACATTTGGCATGCAACCCTAGGACAAGGTGAGTTGTCCTAAATGCCTTGTCCTTGTGAAAGGCACCCATGCAGTGTGGTCCCACATGAGAGAGAGAGGAACAGGGATAATTTAGCCTCCTATCAGCACAGGGACCGTGCTTTCAGGAAGCCAGGCGCATTGCAGTCACAAGACCCTGAGATTCCCCGTGAGCTACTGCCAGGTTGCCTGGGGCTCCAAGGTCACCAAACATTTCATTTCTGTCCCACCCCAAATTTGGAACTAGAGTCATTCTCCATGCTTCCCTTGCCCCTACCAGCTCTAGTGCCCCTTTCAACATTACTCAGAGCCTGGTCTCTGAGCAGAAGAGGGTATAAAATAAAGAAGCTTCCAGATGCAGTGAGAGCTCTGAAGATACAACAATGCAGGGCTTCTGAGCTCCTGAAGGGTTTAGGCAAAGGCAGGGGCACAGTCAGGCACGTATTTGTGGGCCAGTCAACAGCAGAAGCACCCTGTGTAGAGCAAGTGCTAGCCTCATTTCAAAGGTGGGGAATATGATGCCAAGGAGACTAGCAAGTCCATCCAAATCACAGAGTACCTACTACAACAACAGCACTGGCAGCTGAAGTTTGGTGAGCAGGAGTGCAGTATGGCGGTCGAGGTCAGAGTGGAAATGAGGTACCAGCCTCTGTGTGACTACAGACAAGGCACTACAACTCTGTGACTCAGCCTCCTTAGGAGCAGAACCTTATGAAATGGTTGTGAGGACAAGTAACCAACGTGAACAAGGGCTGGTCCTGAGTGCATGGATTATCAAAGTCATCCCTGACATTAATAGTAACATTGAAAGTGCTGAACCGGAGTCATCCTCCAGTCACTTTGACACTCTCTGGGGCAGGAATTAATAATGCCCAGTCTGCTGGACTCAAAGCTCATGCCTTTCCCGTGCAAGGAACCACCACTTAGGGAGGATAAAGTTACTGCAAGTGGGCACCAAAGCCCACTGACCTCGCTCACCCTGGAGCACGTCCGACACGCTCCGTAGTGCAGGAAACACTCATTACTCCACGATCACGGCTCTGAATCTTCACATGATATTAAGGTAGGCATGGCATGCAAAGTTGAAGGAAACTGGGAAAACATTTGCAAATGCATAGTATAAATGCCTAGAGTTTTTAAAACTTCCCTGACCTGAAAGAAAAATAAACTTTGGTCATCTGCCAAATTCATTATCACGGACCATCTCAGCGCTCCATCCCATCCCGCACGCCTTCTGCACTCAGAGGAGTCACTGCCACACGTGGCCGTGCGTGCGAGACATTGCAGGCTCGCTTGTGCACAGGCGTCCATTTGTAACTTTGTTTTTTCTTAGCTATCTTTCTTGCCATGAGAAGAACCTTGGACGATGTGCGTGTACTTGTCGAGGGCTTGGATGGGAGGACCGAAGCCAGAACTGTTGTTGCCAGGAGTCACTGATGTTTGCAGACAGTGTCTGCCCTCCACAGCCTTAATCACAGTTTGCCGTGTTTACTGTTTGCATTAACTGACTCATAATTTTTGCTCTTTTTTCCCTTGTTTTCTGCAAGTGTGTAGGTTTAGGGGCTAAAGACAGGAATGCCCCACTGTTAGGAGCCAGAGAGGCTACTTCTTGAGGCTGGTCTCCCTGGTAACTGGCCATAGCCTTGGCCTGTTTACTTAAGGTCACATGTAGTTCACATGCAGGCAAAAACAATTTTTTTAAATCTTTAACTTTATATTTGCAAATGGTTTCTTACTCTTCTCTTTTTTTAAAGAAAACTTTCTATTTGGAAAAGGAACTTTAAAATTACTTGAGAAGAAATGGCCCACAGCCCCCTTCTGCAGCTCGTTTTTCTATAGCAGCGAAATGGAGAACACATGGCGAGAGCGGGTTCTGTCCCCTGTGCGGGTCGGGGCCAGTGGCCCACAGAGTCCTTGGCCGCCTTCCCGCATCTTTCTCTCTGCAGTGGCATGTCTAGCCCATGCTTTCCCTACCCAGGTCCTGTCTCAAAGCTCTTCCTCACAGATGTCCTGGTCGGAGGGCTCGCAGCCTTTGGCTGCCTTCCAGCTGGGCGGCGGGATGGAAAGGTAAGTTCTCGTCACTGTGAGCACTGAGTTTGCCCTCCAGGTTCAGGTGGTGTTCCTCCTTTCACAACTCCTCCACCGTGAAGTGCCGGCCCCTTGTCCTGGAGCCTGACCCCCAACAGAGATTCACATTTTACTTTCTTTCATCAGCACCTTAGTTGGCTTCAAACGGGTGACAGAGTAGGTGAAATACAAATCAGGTGGTGTGCACTTTGAATGAGAGTTTGAATTCCTATAGAAGTAGCTTATCCTCTTCTATTTCTCAGTAAGTGAACTGTGTTTTGTAAGGGTTGGAGAAAAGAGTGAGAGATTGTGGTGGGCTGAGCATGATGACTGACAGGCATCAGAGACCAGCACCAGCCAAGTGCAGGGCCAGGTGTGGAGTGAGTGCCAACCCAAATGGCAGGGCCCGGTGTGGGTGGTTCGACGCTGTACCCTAAAGGTAAGCGAGCCTTCAGGACCGGGCAGCAACAGGCACGGACTGTCCGGCTGGCACTGAGCAGTACCTTTCCTCGGATGTCCTGGCCACTTTCTAAGACGCCCACACAGGGGACTTGGTAGTGTTTTTTGGGTGACCAGGCCCAGGATAGTGGGCCTCTTTGCAGAGCTTCTTTCAAAATCAGGTGAAGCTCTGGCTCATCAGTTCTACTGAATGGAGTTCCTGACCTGGTAGGCCCCTGCATCCAGCTGTCTCACCTCTCAGATCAGAGAAGGGGGTTGGCCAACGCCTCTGAAACACCAGGGAAGAGGCCGTGTACCTGAGGTGACAGCCAAGAGGCCGGAGCTCTGCTAGGTAGTGACTGGTTCGGGAGGTTGGATTTCTGCCGGAGAAGGTCACTGTTAGTGGACAGGGACATGACAGGTCTTGGTCCTGCTCTCATTTAACAAGTAGCCAGGAAGGAGGCAGGTCCATCAGCAGCTTGTTATCCCCGCCCACATTTCAGGAAACCCCCATCCAGACAAGCTGGGGCCCTTGGTCACCCTAACCTGAAAGTTAACACCAAGATTCACCCAAACCTAATAGAGAGTCATAAGCTACCCTACAAAAGGCCTGTTGGCCAAATAAACAGGAAACAACACTCTTCCAGGCCCTGCACCAGAGGGCAGCAGAGGATCATCGGCTAGACCAAGGTTTGACGAACCCCAGGTGCAGGCTGCCTGCCTTTCAGGTCAAGCCTCTCCTGTGGGTGGGAAGGTGTGTCTGTATCCACTGTGACGGAGAATAAGGCCACTGTCTGTCCCTGTGTTTGTGGGATGTCTGCAATGTCTGAACTCCTATTTTTCACAGTAAATTCTTCATTGAAATTATTCCTTTAATTATATTTGAAGATTGAAGTCTTTTCATACTTGAACAGAAATGACAACTTGAGATTTGGAATAAATAAATAAATAAATTGAAAAAGAAACATTATGTGTTCTCATCTGGTATATGGAGAATAAGGTAGGCCCTTAGATGTCTCAGGTATTTATGTTAACATGTGAAGAGGTTTGAGGTTATTTAACCAGGCCACTCCACTCTCTGGGGTGGAGATGTCCCATGAAGCTGGAGGTGACCACCAGGGCAGGGCCAGTAGCCACCTGCTGGAGCCAGATGGCCTTAGTACCCTCCCACCCACTCACGTGGACTCCTCCTGCTGTCAGTGACCTGCAGGGAAGCGGGTGCCTGCAACAACTCCATGTGACAGAGGTATTAGACAGAAAAGAAGCTGAGGGTCTCACCCCCACGGCATGGGTCAGGGGTGGCAGCACGGAGAATGGGCATCCAGGTAGGGATCCTCCACCCCTTCTGTGCTCAGCCAGCTCTGGGAGGGGTGCCCCCTTGTGCAGCACACACCTGCAAGGCCTAATTCCAGAGATCTGGACCTGCACTCAGGGAGGCCACTGCTCCTCAGGTGAGCTTGTTCTCTGCAGAAGGGGCTCAGATGACTTCACTCATTTCTGTAGTAGCTCTGGTACATGGTTAGCACTTAATGTGTTGGGGGAATGATTACCCTACAGACTGGTTCTTAAGAACAAGTCACCAAGAAGGGTTTAGTCTTTGCTTTGCTGTGCTAAGCACTTCATATTATATCAGACCCTCTTAGGTTCCTGGAGCTGTCAAAACACATGGCTATAACCTGCGTGACTTCACACCATAGAAACATGTCCTCTCACAATTCTGGACACTGGAAATCCAAAGTCAAGGTGATGGCTGGGACACACTCCCTCACTAGGCTCCAGGGGAAGATCAGTGCTCCCTTCTCCTGCTCCGATGTTGCCCGGTTCCTTGTGTTCCTTGGCTTGTGGTCGCATCTCCCAATCCCTGCCTCCATCTTCCCACGTCTTCTCCTTCCCACGTCTCTCTGTGTCTGAGTCTGTCAGCTGCAAGATCACTCTCATTGGATTTAGTTTCTCCTTTCCCTCAAATTTAGTATCATCTCATCCCAATTTTTACCTTAATCACATCTGCGAAGACACTATTTCTAACTAAGACAATGTTCTGAGATTCTTGGTGGCTGTGAATTTGTGGCATATACTATTGAACTCGCCACACACATGAAAGCTACAGAATCTGTGGACTTGGCATAGGTGGATGCTATGTTAAGTACTTTACTTGCACTTTTATATTTTATTCTCAACACTAGACAATGAGGTGGGGTTATTATTATTATCACTCCCATTTTGCAGGTAGAAAAACTGAGACAAATATGTCACTTGTTCAAAATCTCAAAGCTAACAGATGGCAGACACAGGCCTAAAATCCAAGCCAACATAAAACAGTTGACTCTTTCGAGCACCAGGTGAATCTTCCCAGATACTGACCGTGCCCAACACTTAGCTCGGTGCTGTTGGAAAATGCTCTAAGTTACCTTGAACAAATAATCAAAACTAACTGTGCAATGTTGGAATATCCAGAACACAAATACGGGGAAAGAGCAAAACTGGTTGTTGACATCCACATGTCCATCCCCTGCTGTAAAGTTCTTGGCCCACCGCACACCAGAGGGAGTTCTCGCTAGCTGTAGACTCCTCACAGTGCCAAAGATGAGATCTACATAGACTTCACAGCTATAATTCGGAGGAGAACAAGGGAGAACAGAACACATGATACAAAAATGTCGGTCTTCACAAATTCCCTAACCAGGATGTTCCCTGTGCCTTTAGGGTGACGAACGTGGCCTCACTTAACACCACCAATTCACAGGCACTGAATGAGGACCTTCTCTGGTATAAGACCTAAAATTAAGGCCCAATATTATTTGCTGCTTTGACTTCTGGTAAAATTGTGAGGACCTGGAATGACCAAACCACACGTCCCCTACCCCTCTCTGCTCCCGTGGGTAGGGTACCTTAGCCAACAATGTCCTGTGCCAAGGGGCCGGGCACAGTGCCTACTCATCCCTGAGCAGTGGCTTCATTCCCGCCCCCAGCCATGCAGAGATTTACACAGGTCAATCCCATCTCCCCTTGGGGAACGTGGGCCACCTCTACCGCTTGTTACTACAACGATTGCAGCCCCCCCAGCCCCTGGTTGTCCCCTCTGATGTGCAGTACAGCCTCTCTGTGTTCCTGAGTAGCGTGCTGAACGTGTCTTCCACATCTGGAGTGTGAGTACATGTGGCCAACAAACTGCCGCTAACATAATCTGTGCAGTGTTGCGTGTAGGGTGTTGGCCATCCCCTGAGGCAGCAATCCCCCCCTTACCAATGGGGTGGAAAAAAGGCTATTAGAAACCCCCAGTCCTGGGGGAGACAGTCACAGGGATAGTCACCTGCAATACTATGTGAAAGGATGAGATAGGGAACATGCATGCCATGCAGAAGGAAGGCAGAGTAAACAAGAAGCCTTTCCTGGAGCCACGCCTAGAGAAGAGATGGCAACTGAGATGGATACTGAAGCAAAAAAAAAAAAGACGTGGCTCCTGGGTAGACACAGGGCCAGAGAGTGGGCGGTAAGGCCATTTGAATCAAGGAATAACTCGTGCAGGGATGTGACGACTAGAAAGCAGTTCAGGACTCTGCCGCCTCACTCCTTAGCTCTTGAGTCCCAGTTCTAGCACTATCTCTCAGAGGCATTGTGAGGAATGCCTTCTGAGCCCAAGGGACAGCTTCCGTGGAGTATGATATGTAAAGCGACCCCTGGAGTCTAATGGAGGAAAATCGTCAGCCCATCCTGCCAGTCGCCAGCTCTAGGGTGTCCTGGCCTTATTTGTAATCAAGACATGGCACAGGCCAGAGACTTACTTGAAGTGATTGACTCCAGACATTTTAAATTGATGGTGTTATTCATAGGCTTCCCAATACCTCCTCAGGGTTTTACTGTGGGCACTGTAAATTCTTTAGCATGTCAACTCATTCTGACAACACTGTAGACACACTTTTAAAAACCCATATGAAACATAAACTACTCTGACTGGAGTGAGGTGACTGAAATCTGGCAAAAATTTTAAAGCAAATGGAAACACAAGCAAAGTAAAGCAATTCTGTGAAGGATTCAGTGCAGTGAACAAGATAAATCTCAAGTGTACAAGCTAAAGGGCATCCTGTTAATATCACAAAGGAGTCAGAGTTCAATGGAATAATATAACTGTCACCTCAAAAAAGTCAGGAGTTGATGCATGAATGAGTCAGGATATGAATCCTTGATTCATATTCAATGCGTGACATTCACCCATGTTTCTGTGCCAATAACTTCAATTTAATAAGCCTATGTGTCAAGGGCCACTCGGATATGGTACAGCTGTAGCCTCCCACTCACTCATCCCCTGGAAAGTTCAGTTTTCTGGCTCATCCTTCCCTCCAGTGTCTACAAGGACACTCCACACTCCTGTTCACAGTGTGTGCACCCTTCTTGATGCATCACTTGGGTACCTGCTCAGGTCCCCCCAGTTGTAACATCCCAAACGTAGTCCTCAAAGCTCTGTGAACATGACCATCAAGGTCATCAGTGTTCTTGGGGACATTTCCTTGCAGTGAAGGAAAGTGGTAAATATAGGAAAACTGCATGAAAGAAATATACAGATTACCTGAATTTAAAGGTAAACCTCAAAATCACTCAAATAATTCATTGAAATAAGGCATCACAAGGGCAATTTTCTCATTATATTAACCTTTACCAAAGAGTAAATAATAGAAGAGAAACAATAGGTTATTTTTAAGTCTAGTTAAGAAAGAATATTGAAAAGGAACTGATGCCGGGCCTACCAGTAATCAGGAGCTTGAACAGCAATGAAGATGTCATTTTAAAATAACAAACTGACAGTGACCAAAGGGGCTGAGGGAGGTGGGTAATGGAAGGAAGAAGCAAGTCAAGGAACATGAACAGAACAAGAAGCATAGACAATGGGGTGGGGACTGACTGGGGGTGTAGAAGCAGGCAGGGGAGAGAAATGGGGGAAAATGTGGGGTACCTGAAACTGAACAATTTAAAAAAGAATTATACATAAAAATGCATGTACCGGGTATTATAAGGTTGGTTATCTAAGAGTTTCTGAAATCTAAAAGGAGAATATATCCAGAGCAGTTTACTTGTAAACTTCAATACGCTTTCCATTCTGTGAAACCTGCAGAGAGTTGTCCATACACTCTCGTCCCTTAATGTGTAACCAGTGTGGTTTCTGCAGACTTCTAAGCAGAGGATATAAGCCCTGATTTTAAACTCCGCTCATTGTGTCCTGAAAACACCTGACTTCAGATGTAATAAGACCTGTCATTTAAATTAATAGGAAGAAGACTTTCTCTTTTCACACGAGGCTAACAGAGCCAGAAACCTGGCCAGTATTAGAAACAGTGGGCTCCCCAACGTCCCAAAAGACGTGTGTCCCCTTAGGAAAAACCTCCTAACTGTCGCAGGGTGTTGTGTTTGTTTCGTTTTAATTCTGCCCTAGAATCAAATGCTTAGGAAGTGCATACAATCTGCTTATTAACTCCAGAAACCTGAAGGGATGATTTAGAAAATTGGTGGACCGGTATTTTCTTCAATGAAGAAAACCCTATGGGAAAAACAAACAAACAGGTGGCAGTCAAGGCAGGCCACAGAAGAACCAGCCAAAAGGTTCCAAAGAAAAAACTCAGAGGGACTGAATCTACCTTGCAACACCAGAGTCTTCTGCACCATGATGCTAGCCAGAGATCCTCAGAGGAACTCCACCTCCCCCGGGTTCTCACGTCTTCCTGTCTGCATGTTTCAAGCAGCAGTAAAAGAGCAGTAACAGAGGGAAGATTGCACTCCCATAATTTCACAGTGACATTTAGATGAAGTGGTCATGATAGCGAAATCGTTTGCTCTCTGACAGTTTCAGACAATCCTCTTTCTTCTGCACCTACCGTTACATGTTGACCCTTTTCCAGTATTTAAATATCAAATGAGTGAAAGGGGTGAGGAAGATGCCAAGCCTAGAACACCAATAAGCAACCGGGCTCTGGGTTCAAAACTGTAGGTACTTTTTAAATGCTTAAAGAACATTGGCTATGTGGGCACTGGTTTCTACACTACATAAAAGAAGACTGGGCATGCATGTCACCACTTTATATGTGCAGTCTACTTCATTCTTTCAAAAACTATGAAATTAACGTTTCTGGAGAGCTTAACATTGATTAATTTTATTTATACAACTTCTCTGTGAGGTAAGAGTTACTATCCTAATTTTAAATTAAGGAAACCAAGAACCATCAAGGTGAGTAATTTCTCAGCTAACAAGTGGCAGAGAGAGTTTTGAAGCAGATTTTGAGCTGACTGATGGCTACATAGGCTAAAAGGCAAAAACATCAAACAGATAAAAAGAGATTTGCTAATAAATAGAGGGTGTAATTATGCTTCAATTTAATGGAACCATCAAACCATACACAATTTCTTCTGCTTCTTTTGTCTTCCTTATGTCCCTGGGAGTACAGAGTAATCTGTGCACGATTCTCATCCAGTTATTATCAACTTGAGTGGATAGATGACTTCCAAGTGTTCCCCATGGCCTTCCACCTTTGAAACCCACAGAGTCAAACTTAGAGCATCTTGAAAATGTTAGCAATGGAAACCAGTATGTATTACGACAAAGATGATGGTTATTTAACTCTTCAGCATGCAATTTCACATTCAGCACGAGCCCCATGCAGCACAGCAAACACGCTGACAACCCCGGCGACTGTGTGTGGGACCTCAGTGCCAAGCACTCCATTAGGCAGAAGTAGGTGCTGCCCGAGTGCGCCATTTGATAAGGACAGCAGTGGAGGATTTGCCAAATTAGATCTCTCCCACATAAGGGAGTCTTTTCTTGCTGAATTGAAATGTATCTAAAAAGAACAATAAAAGCACATATCCAAATCTGGAGGGAAATAAAACCAAATAGCCTTCCTGATTGCTATAAAACATGAGGCCTGGCTAACCCTTCTTCATCAGAAATAGATGGGATTGCACGGCCCCTTGGGTGTGCGTCCCCGCCAATGGCCAACACGGTGTCCTGGTCCTCATCACACAACAGACAGGGAAGGAATTCTTTGAGATGTTCAGAATCAAGGTTGCAGAATTTATATAGTAAAATTTCCTAATTTCTAACTAAGCATGAAATCAGAATGCCTTTTATCCTTCCAGCTCCCTGAACTGTCTGTCTGTAGCACGGGCAGATGCAGAAATTCATGGACTTCCACTTCGATGAGCAAAAAGTTCACTTAGCGATTTTTTAAAAACACATTTCTGGCCCTTAGCCTCAAGGTTGGCAACAGAGGTGGGGCCCTCAAATGTGGTTTCTGAGATCTCTTCTTTTTTTAACATCTATTTCTTCTTTGTTATAATTAGTTTTTCATCTGCTTCTTCTTTGCTCCTCAATACGTGTCTACCAGGCCCACCCCCTAAAATAGCCAACTCTGATTTTTCCCTCTTGACTCAGCCACCACCACCCAGTTAACCTTTGCTCATTATACCTACTTTCTGACCTTTTGATTATTTTCCCGTTCTCATTTGGGTATTGTCAGATTGCCATCCCCTTAAAATATTATAATGTTACTCATGCTATGATTATGATGTTAAGAATGCTTTCAGAGGCCACATTCACTGTTGGCAGACTGATAGTGCCTACAGATGCATATATTTCAAATTATCTCTGCTAAGGCACTCCAGGGAAATAACAAGAAACTATTTCTCCACTGACTCCATACTCTCTACTGTATAGGACCTTCATGGTTGCCATCATTTTCCCAGAAGTTGTCTCCTTCTCCTGAGTTCTCCTGTGACAAAAGCTTTCACTAGAATATTGCACTGCCTGTGAGGTGGTTTGTAGGTTGAAATAAATATGATTTATTGCAGTTGAAAATATACTGTACATCCCATGGGACTTATAAATCTGTTACAAATAATTTCTTTCAGTTTTCTTGTCAGAAAAGGATTAGTTTATCCCCAAAGAGTATGACTATTCTAGGTCTATTGTTTCAGAGCTAGAGATGCAATATACAGCCCTGCAAAAGCGGTTACTTATTTATTTTGGAAATGTAATTACTGACTACAGATGATTTCGGTGAAGCCATGCCTATCACACATATTTTGTTCCACGTTGTTAGTGACCTGGGTCTCGTTGTGGTGCTTCCTACTGCTAAGTTTATTGTGTGCCGTCGGTAAGAGCCTAAGCCTTTATTCTCTAAGGAAATATTCTAAGTCATATATATGCACCTGGTTTCAGTTGCGAAAAATTTCATCCTCCAAATGCATCTTTGTGGCTGGAATTTTTCAGCCACCACAACACAAAAGGAAAAATTCACATAGTATTGTCTCTAGGCATCAACAACAGAACCAGAGAGGGTCTATGATCCAAACAGAACCAGAGAGTGGTCCAGGCCCCAGTGCTGAGCAGCATGCTCCCGCAGACTTGGACCCATGATGCTAGCCTGGAGCAAAACACAGGTTTCCCACTTCTCCCACAAAACGTAATGAGAAATCACACAATAAAATGCAGCATGCAGGCATGTATTTCCATCTGCACTTAGAGCCATTCAGCTCCTTCTGTCCACACCCGTTAGTTCTGTCTCCAGAATGCATAAACATGGCAGCCTACTCCAGGTTCACTCTTGGTTAGAAACTCATCTTTTTCTTGACTGAAGATTTCTTCCCATGCCTCTACTTTTAAGTATATATCATAAACACATCAGTATCTCTCAAGATAACTTATAGAAAAGTATTAGTAAAGTGCCCAGGTACCCAATTTTTCAGGATATCAGTTGGTCAAAAAGGAATTGACCATATTCACTGTTCTAGGTCTGTCTCCTCGCAGCCTCGCCTATAGGTAAAAAGCGGTGTTTCCCCCTCAGAGTCAGCACCATGGGCCCCCAGCCTCCTGAGGAGCCATCCTCTACGTTCACTGTGGTGCACCATGGGCACAGCCACACAGGCCGCCCTCTTCACCGTGGAGAAGTGAAGCACCTGTTGTAGGTGGGAACAGTGCTAAATGTGAGACCTGCTGAAGGCACTTGCTGGAAGCCAGGGTTGTCTCCCCCTTCCATTTTATGCACACTAATTTTTTCAATAAATGCTTGTCAAAACTATTTGCTTGTCACCTTGCTGGTTACGAAGAATCAGTGGTGGAGTGGAGGCCTCTCCATCAGTCCCTACCCTGGCCAGCCCTTGGGTCCCTAGGATGGGCTGTATCAACATGTTTGTGTGGTCACATGTCTTTATAAAATTGTCTAAGGTAATAATTTCATTGAATTTGGGGTCAATTTTATTCGGAATACCCCTTGCCTACCTTCTTCTCGTGGCTGAGGATATTACATCTCCGTACACATTTAAGGTAAGTGGAGCTGCTTTAGGGATATGTGTAACCAGTATATTTAATGGGTTTGCAGTAATGTCCTTGTATAACTAAGTTACTAGTGGCTGTCCCTATCAGCTCATAGGACACAGGCAAAGACCAGGTCAGAGGTAATACAACTAGGTCCTGTAGGTGTTGGCGCCCATGCCTATGGTAGTGGAGGAGAAAAGAGTTTTAAAACACATGGCCCTACAAGGTGGTTTATGGGAAGGTTTTCCAGTCCCCAGATGTGTACAAATGGAAGACTTCCTCATCAAAATTAATGTTCTCCCTGTCAGAAACAACCTCAGTAAAACACCATTGATAATTAGAAATATATCCATAATGTTTTTTTCCTCTTTTTGGAAATCCCACGAAATAGAATTTATCAGTATCCTTGTGTTTGGGACACAAATCCATATCAACTGCAAAAGGTGAAAGCCCCCCATGTCAATTATAATGCTTTATGTATTTCCATGTGCAATAAAAAAATAAATTTTAAACAAGCAAGTTGAGGCAAAGACTAAATTATGTTTCTAGTTTTTAATGGAAATTATACCAGAAAATCACCACTACTTGTAAAGACAAAGTCTATGCACCCCAAAATTATAGGAAAATAATATAATAGATGTGTAGCATTTCATTCATTCATTTATGTGTGTCTTTCCATTTAAATTATAATTTGCTGCTTTATCTTTGTATTAAACACAAATATTCTTATTTTACTATATGTTGTGTTGTTAAAAAAAATTCAGATCCCACACAAGCTGAGTGAGAAAGCCAGGATCCCTCAGCCCCCTGCTTGTGTACAACTTCATTACAATGCTCTATACTGACCTCCTAGTCCACGCACCCTGAGTCCTGGATGCCAAGACTTAAATGTTTCCTCACCCCTTTCCCCTGTGGACTCCAGCTCCTTATTGCTTCCACTCTTTGATCTGATTTCCAGGCCCTTCCCTGCTCAGGAATAGAAAAGGGTACCTGCTTGTGCTCAAGTGTCCTGGTTAGCGTTTCTGAGCCTCTTGTATGAGCAGCCTCTTTAGTGTTTGTTCAACTTTTGTCCTGATTTGGCAAGACTCAGCTACGCCCTCATCTCTGCTCACTCTGCACCATGATGGCATCTTTGACTTTGAGTTTGGCAAACTCACTGGCTCATGTTACTGTCTGAAGCCAGGCTGCCCTGTGTCCCCCCACATTGTCAACACTCTGCCCTCTCATGCAGCTCCAGCACAAGCTGGTCCTGCCATCATGATAACTCTGGGACCACCTCCAGGCAACATCTTCATGAGAAGTGTAGGTTAGAGCTCCTGAAGATGGCAATCAAAACTTTTACTCAGATAGCAGGGCAGCTTAGATAAGTGCTTTTGTGCCAAACAATGAGTGTGTGATACTAAGATTGTCTTTTTAATATTATGGCCTGATGGCATATTTAAGCAGAGGAGTCGTACAGCCCCGCTGATTTCTAAGTGTCAATGGCTATGTTTTTTAAAAAAAATCCCCGACAGTTGCTGAGAGGATGAATTCACTTCTGTCAGTTTTTCATACTACCTCACAAACTTGGCCTATACTTCTGGGATCAGATCCCCAAACCTTGGTTATTATTTTTCTATGTACTCAGTCCTGCTCCAATCTTACATCTCCTTCCAGGCCATTCACTCTTTTCCCCATGGAATCCACTCTTCCAGGCTTCTCAATTTCCTGTCTCTGTAACTGTAGTCCCTTGTAACTCTATGATACAGCCCTAAATTATTCCACCTGCCACAGCTAGAGTTTAATCTGCCCACAGCCAAGGAGAACCACCCCTCCCTCCCAGGGATTCCCAATTCACATCAGCATGATAAACACAATCCCTATCGAGGCCTTGGATGTCCCCGTCATCTAATATTACAACATTTATGTCACCACGTTTACATGTGTGCATGTCACATCTGGAGTTGCACTCCCACATCCATCTAGAGCAAACAAACCTTCTGCACGTCTGTATGAATTGTTTTCTCCTACTGAAAGGTACAGTGTCTGGGCCTGCACAAAGCAAGAGGATTGTTCTGGAATCAAGCATGATCCCAGTGAAGATCTAGTCCTACTGCGAATGAGAAGAGAGGGACCCCTGTTTGCCAATTATTGGACAGTGACTGGTGAGAAAGACCATGGAAGATTCATGAGTCCAGTGTTTCAGATGCATGCGAAGACATGTGGTGCTCTGGGGCAGAACTGAACCGTATCGGGTCAAAGATCTTAAGAAGATACTTTTTCTTCACTGGGGAAGGGAAGTTAGGCTCAACGAATAGATTTGGATTGTGTTACTTTCTGCTTTTCACTATGGAATATGATGACGACTTACCAGCAATACTTTACAAAAAGTAGATACAATGAAGAAGAGCCAGATTTGGAGCACCTTTTCAAATTTATGACAATGAACATACTGGTTCTAATGTCAATTCCTCATATCACTAGTGAAAGAAATTAGAAATTTTAGAAATCAGAAATTTTCCTCATTTGTTTTCCAGTGAGGAAAACCCACAGAGTGGCCCTATAGTCCATATTCATGAAGCCAATATTAGAAGATTTTTTAAATCATGGAAATAGTATAGGACAACATCCTATTGGATAGGAATATACTTCCTCTCATAGTAACCTGCCTACCAAGAGATACCCACGTTTCAATTTCAGTTCTGCAATGGCAGATTCTAGACTAACATGGGTCCCCCGAGCAGGTAATAAGCCAAGCGACAAATGAGTGCTTTGCAGGTTTTACAGAGTGGACATGGCTCCAAACTCAAGCTGAACACAGACATGTGAACATAATTCAAAAAAAGAGAAACATAGATTTTCTTCTAATAGTACTTGATTTCAATGATGCTTGTATATTTACACTTATTTTTGGAAACTGAATTCTGCCAGTTCAATGGGCTACACGGTACAAGGTAAATAGATGCCTTTTGAAATGCAGATATGAAATTTTATTGTGCTTCCTCATATCTTGGAAATGTGGAAGCTTAAATTAAAAGCTTTAGTCTATAATATTACGATAATAAGTTTAAATGGTGACAGATGATAACTAGAATTAGTGGGGTGATCACATTGTAAGTTTTTAAAATGTTGAATCACTGTATTATACACCTGACGCTAATATAATCAATATAAGATTGTATACCAACTCTACTTAAATAACACTTCTAAAAAAGCTTTAGTTTGATTTAACAGTTCCCTCTTCCATCTGTTTGATGACCGTATATTGATTGCCTGTGTGTAATGAGCACTACAATAGCATAGAAGTTAGTTGTATGGCCATGTCATCTCATCAGCAGCCAAGTTGTCATCTCTCTCTCAGCCCCCTACACTTTGGGATGTATCTGCCCACCTAACGGGATGGCAATTATATTTGTTATATATTGGCTCTTCACAATTTCTTCTCTTTATTTTGTAGTTACTCTTCTTTGGGCATTCTGTGTCTAAAGCTGTCACCACTCCTCCCTGAAATACACACACGTACACTTACATAAATATGTACCCACCCAGAAATATACACACTCATGTACACACACACACAAGAACATGCCTACACTAAAACACATGCACACATGCATTGTGATACCTCTAGATGAAAATCTGAAACCTAACCATAGACTTAAAGTCTGATTTGATACAGCAATGGCCCATCTTGGGGTACCAGAGAAAGGTCCATTTTTATTTTGTCACACAGTGAAGAGCTCCTGCCTGTCACTGTGGTTTCACTTTCTAACTCTCCCATCTGACCTCCCTTCATCCTGCATGACAGCATGCACATCTGTGCTGCCTCCCTGGTTTGCCACCTCATGATTTCTGCATCAGTCCAGGTGAAGGTAAGCTGCAGTGACAGGGGTGAAGCAACAGTGGCTTATACACTGCAAGACTGACTATCCTCCATGAAAGGAAGATCGATACCTTTTCTATAGGTTTAGTAGGATTTTTACAGAGAAAAAATGGTTCTATTTCTCATTTTATTTGTAAGCCTCACTACTTCTTTGTACTCACCCTTCTCTGTCAATGTTGAGAAAAATTAGAATTCTAGAACATCCTTATTGCAACACAAAGAGAAACAAGCGACATCCAGGTATATTTTGGTTTGTTGACCTTTTCTTCTAGATCAGCTTTCAAGGAGGGAAAAAGAGACCACGAGGTGAGCTGAGCATGGAGAATAAGCCACATTAAAAAGAAGAAATGAGAGAGGATGGTGACTAAATGTCCACATTAGGATCGCCTGGGTAGGGAGCTAGACAATTATACACCAGCTAGTGGGCTGGACACTAGAGACAAGGAAGAGTGGTACAGTAAGCTGACTTTGTTGTTTGTGTCAAGATGTCATTATCAAAAGAGCACCATGTACATTTGGCACAGTAGTTAAGTTGACATCCTCATTTAGGGCAGCCAGCACATGCCTTTCCTTACCCAGCAGAGGAGACTGAGCCCCACCCAAGCGGCACCTGTGGTCAAGGAGAAGGTTGTGTCCTTGAAATTCCTCAGGACAGGTGTGGTTGTAGAGGTGGACTTGTTGGTTTTCAGAAACCTGGGTCTTCCCATCTTGTGTCAGTGCATGCCCTGGGTTTTAAGCACAGCCAGCTGGCTGGAGGGGAAGGGCAAAGGGAGGATTGCAAGGGCTATGTTCATGATCCCACCTGGAAGTGCCACCATTTCTTCATTGACCACACTGCAGTCGCATGGCCACTGCGAGCCTCCAAAAAGCCAGGGAATGCAGTTGAGCTCTGTGCCCTGGCAAACACCCTACCATAGAGGAAAGCCCCTTCTCTCCCTTTCTCATTTTGAATAGATATAACCCTAGGAAGAGAAGATGGGAAATAGAGATGTTCGTAGAAATTCATACAATGTAAGTAATTAAAAGGAAAAGTAAAGACTATAAACTCTTTCAATAAAGAGATCTGGCAAAAGCTGTGTAACAAAGAAAGCTGTTATATTCAAGTTAGATTCAAATCAATAGACCTTACTTTATTATGTAAAATTGCATTTATATGAACAATTTTGCTGACCTATGCAAGCTATGCTTCACAATCATATTTAATAAATATTTATTTGGCACCAAAAATAAACTATAACTATTTGCAAGTCAGTGCTCATGAATGTGGGTAGAAGAAACACATATAAACATTATGGATTGGAATTATTCCTTATTGGAATACTTATATTTATCTTCTCCAGTATGTTGACTGATAGCTTCAGTATTCTGTAATTTAAATGATAAATGGATTTTGCCCATTTCTTAACGATGCTTAAAATGATGCAGAAACAATGCAAGAGCAATGGAAAGAATTAAACATGTTAGCCCAGACTTAAAACATTCTGGCAGCCTGTTCTTTGTTAGTAATTATGGTGCTGCCTCTGTCCACATGGATGACTTGGGTGGCTCGGGGCCACCGAGCCATGTGGTTTGAGTTGTTTCCCACCAGGGGTGATGGATTTGAACTGGTCCAGCCACAATCTCCCACCCAGTCCCTCTTGTGACCAAAGGCATGTGTTTGTGAGAAAGCTGGATGTTTTCAGGAGTGAAACTGGTGACAAAGGAACAGAGTGAAAAAAGAAAAACGTTCAACACAGCCATGAATCCCCAGTCACGGGCCTTGTCTGCCTCAAGTTCTAACCAGCTAAGCTAACAGACTAACTTGCCTGTAACCTCAGAACAGAGGACACATTAGGGACCTCTGCATCATGACAGATGTATCCAGAAGGCTTATTGCTGCTACCCAGAGGTGCCGTAAAACAGAGTTCTCAGGGAAATAGGGATCACAGCTGACCTAAGCAGGAAAAGTCAGACTTCTTTACAGAATCACCTTGAAACTTAAATTAAGTTTATCTTAAACGTTCTTTTCTGAGATTTATTTTGATTTTGGATTTTTTCAGAGTGCTGCAAAAATCCAGACCAAAGATCAAAACCTTTATTTAAATATATCTGATCCCCAACATTTCCATAAAAATGAGAATTGTGCCCTCCTCTTGAAACAAAGAAGTACCTCAATGGAAATTTCCAACCAAGTTGGAATTTGCATAAAGTATACCTTTTTAAAAAACGATTTCAAGCAAAATTTAAAATATAACTTCATGCTTTCTGAACATTTCTGAAGAATTCAAAATTTCAGGGTTAAGGGAAAGGATGGCCACAAACAATACAGAGACCTAGAGAGATGGGAAGATTTTTAAAGTAAAATTTGATATAAAGCTCAAGGAAGAAATCTTTCCCCCCTTCCTCATAGTGGGATGTTTTTGAATAGTAAATTATTTCATGAATATGCATTCCCAGTAAGAGCAATGGAAAAATGCCGAGCAAGGACCTGCCAAGGCATGAGATTCACAACAAACTAGGAGATCTGAGATTTGTCATATGTAAAAGATAAGGAAATAAGACAGTGGGTTCCAAATGAGGGCGTACTCTCACATAAATTAAGGTTTTTGAAATTTAAGGGGCCACTTCAATGATGCCCCTTAACATAATTTGAACTAATTTAAAATAGAACTTTGTTACCAAAAACAACAATAAAATATGGGTTTTATTGATAAACCCACCTGTGATTTAAAAAGGAAGCTATGTAGACATCTCCCCTAGTTAATTTTTAGTATAAATATTTAGCTCCTGCTTCAGGCTACATATGCTCACAGGAGCCTAACAACTAGATTAGTTGAGATCATAGTTATCATTTGATATCGTCTGAGTCTGCTGTTCAGCGGCTGCACAAATACAAACATGACTTTCCTTGGAGCCGGAGACCTCAACCTCAGAGAAAGAAGTGTTTAAGAAGGTCCCCCTAATATGCACAACTTTTTCTTCCCATGTTAGTTTCCCGCAGGCAAAAAAGTCTTGTCTTTTCTGGTCTATGACTAAAATGGGTTTTACATTTTAAATGTTTTAAAAAATAATAAGAGAAGAATAATATTTTGGGACACATGCCAATTCTATGAAATCCCATTTTCAGAGTCTATAAATAAAGTGTTATTGGAAAACGTTCACACCCACTTATTCATGGGGCCATGGCTTTGGCATTACTTGCAAAACTGAGTAACTGCAGCAGAGCCCATATCGCCTATGAAGCAGAAAATGCTCGCTCTGTTCTTTTACAGAAAAAACATTTGTTGGCCCCTGGCCTCGTGGTGGAGATAAAGGAGTGAAAGGTGAACCATTCATGCTTCCTTGAGGAGTGTCTGGTCTCCAATGGAAGAGAAGGACTGCTAGGAAATCAGGGAAGAGATCTAGTTGAAATGGAAAGAGAACCAGGTGGTATAATAACCTGTCATGCATTTGTGTTTCCAAGAATACTACAGCACATACCCTACCATGCATCACGGAAGGGGCTTCTTTCTTTATCTTCTCAGCATTTGATACCGGTTCCAGTAACAATGTCTAACCTGTAAACCACAATGTCAGAATGTGTTGTTGACTCCTGCAACTGAGAAGAAGGTTGAATCTGTATAGCAGAACATAGACAATATAGAATGTTCCCCATTATGATGGAAATTGCAGGGTGCCCAGTTAGAATCAGAAAATGCCCAAGGCGGTGCATGTTGGCAGCATTTAATGGAAAAAGACAGCTTTACTTCATATAAGAGCAAATAGCCAAAATTAGGAAATGATAAGGTTATAAGTACTAAATACTAAATAAGTATTAAATATCACCAAAACATTCTTGCAGAGGTTTATTTGAAGCATAAGAAGACAATACACTGAATGAATTTGCTGAGAGATATGATTGATATGCCTGCTCCTCCTTGTTACAGAGTCTCGCCTGCACCCCAGGTGAAGGCTCTCTGGGGCCCACCCCTCAGACAGCATGCTGGGAGGTAGCCCTGCTTCTCCATCAGACTTCAACTAGAATTTGCATTTTGTTCTGCTCGAACACCTGGAGTAAGGAAAAGAGGCTGCCCCGCCTGACTGCTTTCCGGCTCCAAAGTGAGTTGTTTCTGAGCACGGTCAATGATAACCAGGCTAGAGGGGAAGCGGTGCACCTTCAGGTTTCCTCCTACTGACACCTACATCCACAGACAAATCAAAATTGGTGGCCAACAAGACTGTGGCAAAAGAAAATATTCATATTGGATAAATTTGGTGCTAAAATCATTGTCTTTGGTGAAAACAGTACAATCATATGATCCAGGTGTGTATGGCAGCCTCATCTTAAACCTGAGTGAATGCTAAGAAGGCTGCTCACTTCCACGTAAGGACGTGGAGGAAAAGAGGTTTCACAGAGGACATGAGAGAGAAAACTAGCCAGCAAGCAGAGGCTTTCACTGCCAAATGGGGTAGAATGGTTAAGGAGACTTAACCATTCAATGGAAGGGAGATTGAGTCACGAGATTCTCATGTGCGTTCATGCATGGCGGGGAGGACAAGAGTGCTCCCCTAGGTTCATGGGAAGCTAGGGTCCTGAGATCAAAGGAGTCAGGTGTGAACCAGGTGAGAGAGATGAGCAAGCACTAGGGTTGGTAACCACCCGCTCTCCACCCCTGGGTTCCAGGAAGGAACCCTAGACCAATTGCAGCCTCCTTGTGCTCCAGAACATCCACCAGCACAAAGGGGGCTGGGAATGGGCTGCTGTCAGTGTCACTCTGCGCCAGTTGTAAGAGACTTGGAGCTAGATAGTCCATTTATATTCCTGCTTGATTTGAAACATGTGCAAACAAGGAATGTAACCAGCTTGTGTGTAACAGAAATGCAGGCCAAAAGATGACAGTTTTTATGACCCTGACACTTCTTTCTATCATAGCAATTAGTATTCGGTGGGGACCAGGCACTCTCGGCTTGTCACTTCCAATAGCATGTTGTTACTTAATAATAAAGTCCCAAACTTAGCATGAAGTCACAATCTCATATTGTATTGTCAGTTACAGACGCTGAAGACCCCGGAGACATTGCTCTGCAGGAGTCAGAATTATTGTTTGGCATTTTCTTCTCAATAGGAGATTGGTTTTCAGGATTTGTCATGGAATGGGAGCTCTGGGCTTATTTGTTTCCTGTCGTCACTCTGACACTCCTCCCCTGGTGAGAGCAGCCAACTCCACCAGCTGGTTGCCCTGGGCTCCACTATCCTTAATGCCAACAGGCCGACCGTCTCCCGGTGCACATTATGGGGGTTCAGAGCCCTTGGGTTTCCTGCTGTGTGGCTGTCTCCATGAAAATGCCCCCACAAAAATGCAGGCTTTTCATTGGGCACCAGGCCTGGATCTTAGGTCCAGCCAGGGGAAGGTTCACGAGGCTGGGAGAGGCAGAGAATCAGAGACTGCTAATCCAACAAACAGCTCTTCTTTCCTGGGGAGTTATCCTCAGGCCTGGAAGGACATCCATATTACTAGCCCTCTCCCCCTGGAAAAATGTGGGGACACCAGTGTCTACTTCTGCATCCAGGCACTGTGTCAAGGGAAAGGGAGGCTTGACATGGGTTGAAAGATGCATCTGAAGCAAACTGGCTTCAAAGTATTTGAATTCTTACTAGGTTAGATTGTAATGCTTTCTCCCTTACTATTCCCGCCTTTAGCCTTACTCAGATTTTTTTTACTGCACACGACTGAGACAAATATAAGTGCCATCAAATTCTCCAAATTCCCACATTACATCTTGTCTGAGTCTCGGTAATACATCAATGCAAGGAGAGTCCAACAATTAGAACTAATTAACATCTGTGGTTTTATTAGAGTCATATTAATTTCTTCAGCTCAGTAAACAACCAGTAAGTGCCAAAGCACAGATAATGCTGAAGTCCTTGAATCTGTGCCTTCTGACCTGTGAGAGCACGTGGAGGTAGAGGGTGAGGTGAGACAGATGTCAGCTCTCTGCCTGCTGCGGCGAGGCAGCAAAAAAGGCAAGATAATTAAGGATCATGAATGTGACACTTTATGTGTTTCCAATCAAATTTCTAAAACTGAATCCTTTAGAATTTCCACATTTAAACTTAATTATTTAGTTGAGTACATTTTTTGCAACAATGTAGAACTGACTTTGCTATAAAAAATATAACTACCCTACATAAATGTATGTGAATTTATATTCAAGCAAGAATTGTGCCTTAGGTTTAGTCTCTTTTAAGTCTAACACAAAGTAAAGAGAATAATGAGGCAATTATTACTCAGGTAGTTAGTATGTGATTGACTTTTCTGTGTAAATCAATTAGTAAGTTGTGACTAGACCCTGAGAGAAGGACATAAACCAAGGCTAGATTTAAAGAGATAATCCTCCTGCAGCTGAGGATTTGGACGATGTGGTTGACCACCATAGCGTTGTTTCCTAAGATTTTCTTTCTGACTCTGAGTCCCAAGATATTTGGCTCTTGGACCACGTCAGCAGAGTTTTGATGCTGAGACTCACACACACACACACACACACACACACACACACACACACACCCCACAAACAGGATTAAAAGATTAAAAGAAGCAAAAGACAGGACTAGTGGGCCAGATTCCACCAATCATTTAGATGTCAATGGCACTTTATGGCTCCATGAATATAAATGTAAAATTGGCCCTCTGAGTCATTCTCTAAGAAACTAAAACCACAGATCTGACATAAGCCTCAAGGACTCAAAAAGTATGGTGATGCCAAAGAAATTCATTATTCATTATTCTTTTTTACTCAGTGTGAGCTTTTTTATTTCTTCTTCCTTTCTATCGGTGTTTGATTACAGGTGTCCCCATTCTCCCCCCATTACTCTCAGGTTCACTATTCTTACTAGTAGGTATGTTTTATTGGACTTCATCTTATCTTCCCTTAATGATTTCACCCTGCAATCTTTAACATCAAATTTTATTATTTATTGCATTTTATTTAGTAAAAAATAAATTTAACCCAGGTCAACAACTCATATTTTAAAGACAAAACCCATACTAATTACTTATTAATTTAATATAGGCATTTTAAATGTGACTTTGAAAGTATTGTGTGATATTAATATCATTATTTAAATTCAAATTTCTGTGGAGTTAGATAGGTCACTAGTTAAAGTAGCATTTTCGTATAACTGATACACATATACAAGTTAATTTATCATTCCTTAAGAAATAGAACATATTTCTTAGAAAATAGAAAAGCCTCCTTTATAAGACTCTTAATATATATGAGAGCAACTTTCACTTCCATTCAAGAATGAGACTATATTTCCTCTGTCACCCAAAGCAACCAAAAATAGACAAAATGTGTATAAAATACACATTGGCAAGACTGGAAAATGAAGCAAGGATCCCTGAGAGATGAGAAGTCAATGATATTGCTCTTGCTTGCTGCCTTGAGTTTCTAGGTCCAGGAAGGGGCTTATTAATTATCAACATCCTGAGATAGGAAATTATGTGTGGAGTCCATGACTTGACTTCAACCTACAGAATGTGGCCAAGGTGACGGGATGTCATTCAATGATTATATTCACTATGTAAGATGCCCTCTTAGCAGACTAGAGCTCCCTGGCCTAGAAGAAGAAGCCACCATGTCCTGAAGACCTATTAGGACCTATGAGTCCAGGGGATGATGGGGGCCTCTGTGCTCAGAGAAGCTGTGGCCAACAGTCAACAAGAACGTGGAAGCCTCTGATCTACAGCTGCAAGGAACCGAATTTTGGCAACAACTACATGAACTGAAAAAGGACCTTGAGATGCTAGATATATATATAGACTTCCCAAGGGAATGGACAAAAAGGTAGCATGTGACCCTTAGCTCAATGCTCACCTGGAGAATATAAAAAGATGATTATAAATATATATGGTGAGAAAGGGATCACTTTGGAGAAAGATTTGGAGTAATGTGGTATTTCCCCTCCACAGGTTTTCTCTGCCTTCCTCGGGCTGAGTTTTCACCCATGCCCAAGGCCCTGCAGAAACTACAAATATTAAATCCTTAAGAGTAACTTGCCTAATAGGAGAGAAAGTTGTACATAAATTATGATAAGTTCACGTGGAAATGCAAAAGTACCATAAATGAACAAAATGTTATGGGTGCTGAGAAAACGTGATCCCCCTTCCAGGAAGGAAGATCCTAGCAAGCTTGACAGATGAGACACCCACCAGGAATGTATTCATAAGCCAAGCAGAAAAGACTCAGAGAGCAAAGGCATTTCTGAAATAGGGATAAAAAGGAAAAAGTCACTGGGGTGGATATGTGAACACAGTTCAGTCAATAATATTCTTGGGTGGAATGACAGGAGTGAAGAATGAATGGAGATGGAGGCAGGATCATGGCATTGACCCCCAGGCTGAAGTGTGAGTTAGCTGTGTAGTCAGCCTCCAAAATTGCTGCATGGAAGTGTACCTTAGCAAGGGCTGCGCTCAGGACCATGGCTCTGCAGCATTAGGGAAGGTGTTAGAAGAGTGAGAAGCAAGACACAGAAAAAGCATACAGATGGGGAGCTAACTCCTGTCTCGGGGTTCTGAATTCCTGGTGGCTGTAGACATCCAGGTTGTTATCAACAGCAGCAGGCAGAAACAGGAAATGAAACTCCAAAGAGAAGTCACAACTATAGCCACAAATCCGTGAGTGATCCCCATAGGACCGATGATTAACACCACGCCCTACCTAACTCATACATTCACAGCGATATGACATCAGCTCACTACTCAGGGCACAACAGATAAAGGTTTCCAGGCTCCTCTTCCAAAAAGTGAGGAGAGGAGAGTCTGAAGCACAGGGAGCAGTGTGTACTGATGTGATGTGGCAGCTTGGCTCTGGCTCAAATGAGAACACTTGAATTCGGGGAATTGGATGTTTTGACAATGGTTGTCTGGTAAAGGCAATATATATGTTGAGAGTTTTAAGCTCTAATGTAAGTGATTTTTAAAAAAATCCCTGTGCTTAAGGGCTGTAACAATCCTATCTGTCATAATGTGGCTAAGACATCCTAATGTATAACCCTATTCTCTGGGATGAATATTGTCACTGATTATCTTTTTCCCATTAAATATGCTAAAACAATCATGGGTGTGTCATCAGAATTCAGGGATTCAGATGACGATTAGATGGCCATTGAGGTAATGCTAAAACATATGTTCTGTTTATCAAGAAACTGTTGTCGTTGTTTAGTGTTGCAAACCATGACAACCTGTGCAAAGAAATCTGAGATTAGCATGTATCTGTTTAATTTCACATGTATTTTTAAGCCAGCTTGCAAAATGATTCTCTGCTCACTGAGGAAAGTGCATGGCCACTGCTACCATATATGTGTACGAACTTCCTAACAATGGAAAAAACAACAAAGGGAGTGGAGTGAACCCAATGGTAAAGGACAGTGAGGTTGGGTGATGTTGTCAGGTGGAAAGCTGATGCTAATTCATTCTGGAATAGGCCACACTGCCCTGAAAAAATGAGAAATTCTGTGACATTTGTGAACAGAGGCAAATGCTATAGCTTGTGTGTGAAACCTGCAAATAAAGCTATGTTTTCTCACCTACGTTTCTGTTGTCACAATCAAATATACTTAGCATGAGAATATTTCTTGAGTTACATTACAGTAGAAAAAAAAGAGACTGCAAAGTTCTCAAACGCTTCTGGAGACTGATTTCTGAAGCTGCCACCAAGAACCATTGCATTTTTATCCTTCTAAAGTCCTGGCTTGACTCAAAGATTCATACTACTGAAGGCCACCATGCATCCATGTTTAAACGGTTCTGTTAGAAGTGCAGTTAGATGGAGTGCACCTCTGGTCACTGAATCAGCTTCATCACCCCTTATGAGGAAGCTCCAGTGTGAACTGTCTAGCCCAGGGAGCCTGGGAAGGGTGCTGAGAGTAGAGAAGACAGCCTACCACAACCCTGAAGAAAGAGGCACGCTGGATGTGGCTTCTGCTGTGATATGGTGGTGGCCAGTGCCCCGGTGATGAGAGATGTGTGAAGCAAAGGAATATGCTGAGCTGAATTGCAAGTTGAAGACATCCCTTTGCAAAGATCCATGCTTTTAGCAAGGCTGCTGGTCCCCCGTGAGAGAAGGCTGCATCTCTCATGGGATGCATAGTGGCCTTCAATAGTATGAATCTTTGACTTAAGCCAGGACTTCAGAAAAATAAAATTGCAATGTCTTTTGGTAGCAATTTTGGAACTTAGTCTTCAGAAGCAGTTGAGAATTCTGTAATCTTTTCTCCTGTGATGCATCTCAAGAAATATTCTTTTGCTAAATATATTTAACTGTAACAACAGAAATGTAGGTGATAAAAACATGTATCTTTATCTTTGCATATTTCATTATCAAGCTATAGCATTTGACCCTGTATGTGTTTCTTGATTGATTCAAAATTTTGCCTCAATTTGTGGAGGGAAGTGTGCCCTCCTGCAGATGGATGTCATAGCAGCTGGTATTAAGGGGCCAAGTTTACAGATCGGTGGGGTCTTTTAATAGGATGTGACACCCCCCTTAATCAAGAAGCCCAGGAGCCAAGGTATCTGTTGTGTGCCATGCACTGATTCTGCTCATCTGCTCTGATGGGTTGCTTTATATAGGAACTGCTTGGGATCCAAGGTGTAGTGATGAGATATGAGCTTCCATTCCTGAGACAACTATCACTCTGCTGTGGTAGTACCAGGAGTAATTATTTCCAGTGCAGTTTTATGGATCTTGCTGTACAAGACATTTAGTTGTTCTTGGAACCAGGCCACCGGGGACATAGAAATACTTTAGCAATAGGCTTTGCCTATGGCAAGAACCCAGAAGACCAATGGCCAAATCTGTCATGTCAAATACATTTCCAACCATTAACCTTGAGTGTTGAAATCAACTGTGATCATACAGATGGTACTTTTGATGTATTTATGATTTCCACAGGCTATTTTTTAGTGGAAATCTCCCTGTTTTTCTCAAGTTTCTCTGCATATTTTATGTACAACTTTAGAATACTGCTTCAGAAATGTAGGTTCCAAACCCACATGGTGCTACCCAGAGGCGGAACTTTGGAGCATTAAGTGGCTCTAGGCACTGATACAGGTTCTGGTCGGGGGCATTTACTGCCAAGATTGAAAGATCTCCAGAAACAATTGTGTCCCTTCCTGTACCCTGATGCCATGCTCTCTGTTGGACAAGAGTAAACAGATTCTTCCTCAACAGCTGACCTTTTCCAATTTCCTTAATAGACAAGAAGGAAAGTCAGAATTCCAGAGTCTCAGAGAACATGAAGAGAAGATGCATGCCCTCTTATTGGATGGATAGAAGGATGTTTTAGAAACCATACCCCTCAAGACTGTTGGTTTCTCACCTTGTATTTTTCTTGTCTCTCCTTTTTCTGTCTCTACAGCAGGGTTTCTCAAAGTTGGCACTACTGACTTTTGAACTAAGTAATTCTGTGCTATGGGATGTGTCCTGTGCATTCAGGATACTTTGCAGCGTTCCTGACTTCTTCCTATAAAATGTCAAAAGCACCCTCAGCAATTGTGAAAAAAAAACTATCCCTGGACATTGCCAAATATCTCCTTGAAAGAGATGAGAACCAATGCTCATCAGAGAATAACCATACAATGAAACATAGGACAATGATGATAACTATCATTCAATAGGTATTCTGCTAAGTTCTTTAAAGGCATCACATTATCTTTTAAAAATTACTGCAACAACTCATACTATTTGGCCCAGTTGGTGTTCCTCCTTCACTGAAGAAGCTGAAGCATAGGAAAGCTAAGTGGCTTCCTTAGATAAATCAACGGTAGAATCTGACTTGGAATTGCTGCACTACACCTACCATGTCATGCTACCATGTTTTACAGACACATACACAAAAACTGGAAAATAGAGCAGTTTCTTCAACTGTCAAGCACATGGTGCTTGGAATATGGTTGACACTTTACAGATGTTATAAAATAAAAATTTTAAAATACAATCTATTAGAAGATGTGGCTTATATATTATATTTAAATCTGTACTTAGAATTTAATTTACTTAGTAAGCAAAGAACATATACCCTTGCTGAGTCAGAAGCTCTGTTTCTTTGCATGCTGCTCATTGCTCTGTGGGGCCCCTGGCTCTTCCCACCTCTGCTACAAAGCAGCTAATTGAGCATTATTTGGAGAATCACCACCCCTCATTACCAAATGCATGTGTCTGCTTCCTGCCCACTAGGTGCCCAGTAGTACACAGTGTTTTCCTCATGAATGGCGTGTTTTCGAGTCCTCAAGTACTGTGGAACTCCATGACAATATTTCTTGTGCAGATCTAGGAAAAAACCATTTATGTGTGGCAGAGGCCTGCCAGGTGGGAGATAAGCTCTGCACTAAAGTAATTTTTACTTCTGAGCAAGGATGAGGCATAATGCTTAGAGGGAGAGGTCTCATGCAAGCAAAAACATCTGGTAAGCATCGACTGCAATCAAGAGCCAGTCCAGCAGTAAAAGGAGCCCAGGGACAGAGGGTGAGTTTCTCTAGGACCAGGCTATAATCATTCTCCAGAGCCAGGCATTTTGATTCTAGCACCAGCCATGGAAGTAAGCTCTGATCTCACTCAGCTTCAATGCCAGGAACAAGCAATGCCTACCTCCAAATCTTAACCTCTTTAGTATATCGTTGCAACTACAATTAGAGAGCAGAACTTACAGAGTTCTGCAGAAAGCAGACAGGCCACTTCCAGGGTGGGATGACTTCAGAACAGAAGGCAGGTCTGCATGCTTTTGACTTCCAATATCCCCAGTTCCACAATTAAGGATTTATAGCTTTGGCTCAAATCTTGTTGTTTCCCTCTGAGAAACAGCCATGTAATTAATGGATTAATCCTATTAGTTATATTACTTAGTGTTTTTTCCAGAGAGACAGAACCAATAGGAGGTATAGAGAGATATAGAAATAGGTATGAACATGGATATAGATACAGATGAAAAAGAGGGATTTATTTTAATAATAATAGTGGATAAGGACATGCAAAATAATATATGCTATATATATAGTATAGGTAACACTACTACATGATATATAAACTATTACATAATATATAATATAACATATAATACATTCATGTGCATAATATATAACAGTTTATATATTATGTATTAGTTCATATGTGTGTGTTATGAAGAATTTCAAACATACACAAAAGAAGGCAGAATAATCTGGTCCAATTCCATGTACCATCATCCAGCCTCAACAACTATGGCACCATGGCCAGCCTACATTCACTTGCCAGCCCTGTGTTAATTTTAAGCAAGTAATTTGTAGTGTATCCCTAAAAGATTAATTCTTTTCCAACATAACCAATACATGATCACATCTAAAACATACACACACACATATATACACACATAGACATATACATGTATATAATACAGAGTATATAGTATGTATACTATTATATGTAGTATATTATATAAACACACACATACTTGACAACACCGCATTATGGTATGAATGCGGAACAACTAGACCTCTCAGCACCACCGACAGGGTACAGACAGGTAATAACTACCTCGGGAATCTATTTAGCGTTCACCTGCTAAAGTTGAACATACACATGGTCTGTTATGCAGCAGCTCTACCCCTAGGATACTCACCAGGAATGCACACACGTGCACACCAAGTGTGTGCAAGAATTATCCTCAATAGCTTCAAACTGTAAAGATGCAAATATCAACCAAGAGTAAAATGGATTAATTGTAGTTTAATTATAGAATGAAATACTATAGAATAATGAAAATGAACAAGCCAATGATTCATACAATAACCTGAATGGATTTCACATATAAAAGTTTGTATAAAAGAAGACAGTACCATACAATTCACTGTGCATGAAGTCCAAGAAGAGACCAGACAGAAAATGCAGAGCTGGGAATGAGAGAGGTTTCCAGTGTATCATGGGTGGTAGTTACAGGGGCAAAACCATGTAAACCTGTACACTTTCAACACACATATGATGATACACTGCAATAAAAATAATTGAAATGCCATTGTCATATTGATGTGCAAACAACAAACAACCCTTAAATGACACTGTATGCCTAACCAGAATTGCTCAGTCACCCAGATTTGAATTTTGTAATTCAATGTGCTGACTTGTAGATGAATTCAAGGGTTTTTTAAAATAATTGTCACTGAAATAATGTTTGTGTAATTGTTCTTAGAAGTTAAAATTGCTGTACAAATGTTAAGACATTGAAATCATATTAATTGATTGAAGGTTTATATAAAGGAATTTTCTATAGTTTCTTAAAAAGGAACAACTTTCAACTTAGAAAAAGAATGAAATTAAATGCTTTAGTGGAAAATTTAAGAAATCTCCTGGGTTTTATGATGTCCACCTGGGTGAGTTAGCACATTGGTCTGAAGCTAAAGTATTTCCACGGGTGGGTGCTCCTATCTTCAGGTCCATAGAATGGCAGCCATACTGGGTATCTAATGAGTTTGTTCTGAGAATTAAATGAGACATAGAGGGGGAAACACCTGGAATTCTGCCTGGCACAGAAATGGCAAACAATGCAAATTTTAAAATAAACATGAAGTTTAGCTCACTCATGGCAGATGGTTTACAGAGAAGTTGAGCCAGGATATGTACACTGAGCACTGGCATGCTGCATGACAGGAACACAGAGGGAGGCTGACAAGTCCCTGATGCATGGCCTCTTGGTTTCAAACTTCTATCTGTCATGTCATTGTGCAATTTAGAAAGTCACCTTTGAGAAAGAATTAGGTGGGGTGTGTCCGTTCTCACTGCAGTGAGGGGTAAGCTGCAAGAGGCTAGACCAAGCTGGGAGAATGGCATATACGGTGGCTCTCTCTCCCCACAATGGCTTGAGTCCACATTGGTGAGAAATTAAACACAGATGACCAGAAAGGACTTGGATGCCCTCAGGGCATTTGTGGGGGTCAAAGCAGAACATGAGGACATCCCAAGAGGCCCTTAGTTCAACAAACTGGGGCCTTCATGGGAAAGCTCCAATCCTCCTACAGCTCTGAACTCCAATGTTACCAAACAGATTCTTTAGCTCAACTCTAGCTCAAAATTACCTTCTCAATTCTAAGGTAATTTTAAAAATGCCTTTTATTTCAAAGCAACCCATACATATCCAGGGGCTTCTTTTGAATTGTACAGAATCCGTGCTAGTCCAGAGCATGTGTCCTTGGCCCTGCCTGCACTTGAGTCTTTCTCACAGTACAGAGAAGTCCACCCCACATCAAGCCAGTACCACCAGGGACCCATTTGCTCCCTTTATCGCCCCACAAGGCTGATGTGTCCTTAGGGATGTCAGAGTCAACTGGATTTCTCCATGCAAACAAATACTCTTATGAATATTGAAAAAATCATTCATAACCTTTTTTCTTTCCAGTAGAAATGTAATAGAAGAACTTGTGGTTTTAATACTATGTCCAAATAACAGACATGCAGACTCCTTATTTTCCCAAATAGCTGCTTGAACCTCCTAACAACTCACATTTCAGAAAGGAAGCTGATCGACAGTCAAAATAGAACCCAAGTTAAAAATAATTAACTAGATTTTAGACATTTTGTACTGTAAACTATGCTTTTATTTTATTTTTTTGCATTTTTATTGTTGCTCAAGTACAGTTGTCTCCATTTTCCTACCACCACTTCTCCCCACCCTACCCACTCCCACCTCCCAGAAATTTTCTTAGGTTATAAACTTCAGAGGACAGGTCTGAGAATTTTTATGAATATATGGAATAGCCTAATTTTGTTTTATTTTACTTTTACAGCACTATCATAAAAAGAACAAAGCCTCTATTTTTGTGACTTATGTGTAAAACCATGTCTGGCAAGCCTGGTGCATCAACTCCTCACACAGCTACACTGCATCTTGGTTTCCCAGCCCATCTTGGTTAGGTGTGGCCATGTCACTATGATTGAGTCCTCGACCATGCATGTTAGAGGCTCTCTCTACTATATGGCAGATGTTTGAAAATCTTCCTCACGGCCTTTGTGCATGGTTTCCGTTTGCAATGACCTTGTAAAACCTTGACATCTGAAGGTAGCCAACCCCCAAGAAGGCAGAAACCTAAGTCCTGATTTCATTGCATCAAGAATGTTGCCATCAACCTGGCATCCTTGTGCAGGAAGGGAGTGAGAAATGAACTTGATTGTTTAAGCCAGGGAGATAGATGTTAATGTTTTCTGAATTTATCTTTATCAATACTGTGGAACTAAAGTGCATATTATTTAGAAGTAAGGTCTAGTTTTAGTATGAAAACCTTCAGACAGAGCAGCATGGAAGAGTGGAAATTCCCAATTTGTCATCAGGCATGTGTGAGTTTGAATGTAGACATGACAACTAGCCAGGTATGGTTTGTAACAAGGTGGTTTACACCCTGAACTTCAGTACAGCTGTGATGATTTTGACGGAGGTATATCACGAGATTTCAGTGTAACCCATATGAAGCACCTTTCATAGTGCCTTATATTTAGTTAGCTACAAAACCCATCTTTCTCTTTTTCTCTATTTATCTTTTGTATCCAGTGCCAGAGAAAGTTCATTTCCTGAAATCAAGACCAATGATGTCATCAGTGTAGCTTTCATACTTTAATACTTGGTCAGTATTTTAGGAATACATCAGAGTATCAAAACTCATACATGTCTCCTCCCTGAAGACTGGTTTTCCTGTCCTATTTCCCTACATAAATACTACTCATTTTCAAATGTCATTTTGGCCACCATAGCCCTTGGACCATGAGACCCAAATTAGCAATGCCTCATCTGCTCTGACAGCAGGGTGTTCTTCCTCTTGGTTTCACTTACCACCCTGCATGTACTCACCCATTGTCATCTGGTATTGTAATCACCAGATGACAATCTTAGCTTTTGTGAATCTCCCCATTGAGTGTTATCCTCAAAAAAGAACCCTGTCTGCTAACATCATTCCTTTGTCCAGAGCCTGCCATCTAGAAAAAGTAAAAGATGAGTGAAGGAGTAAGTGAAAAAAGCAGCATTTGCATACCTACACTACCATTTCATATTCATGCCATGTAATCTTCTAATGTGTAGCTCTTTGCCACAGCCTTCCAACATTGCCTAAGGCAGGATTCTGAGCCATTGCAGCTACTGCACTAAAGAGTATGTTTAAACAGTTTAGGAGTAACAGAAGACTTCACTTTTTTTCTGTAAGCATAAAGTGTGCTTTCTCTGTATTAATCCATGCTGAAAAATTTCAGTGAAGTTAGTTATTAAAAGTCCAAACAAAATCATCTATTTAGGTTTCTTGTTTTTATTTTGTTCAAACTATAGTTGCATGCATATATATATATATGTAAACTGCAGACACTATAGCCAATTTTTTATATTTGAGTAGATAACTTCCTGCATAAAGTTTCCTAGCTGGAATTTCAGAACAAATTTTTCAAAAACTCACTTTTAAAGTGTTCTTCAAATTTCAGGATTTAAGGAAATGCTCTCCTAGTAATTGGTATGATCCCAAAGCATGAAAGCATGGTGTAGAAGTGGTTTTGGTTTTTTTAAACATTACACAAAAAGCCTAGCCTCTGCTATTTTATGCATAGGTGGCCCAACCCCATGAGGCCACACTGGGCCCTTTAAAACAATGGCTTTCTCTGTACAATGCCATGTTGCTAAAGGAACAGCAATGCAATCCTGGCAAGTCTAGAGACCTTCCATTCAGGGACATCCCACTGTTGGGTGGTGAAGCATGAAAATCACTGTGTGAGGAGCATATTTCTCAGCTGTCATGACGTAAAGCAGGGAAAGGGAACATGCTAATGATGATTGCTTAAAGCTATCTCCCCTCTTTTGAGAGCACACACATCAACACTTCCTTTTTCCAAATGGTCTAAATGAACACTTCTTACTATTGAGAAAAGCTAATTAAATCAAATGACTCAGTCCCTAAACATTGGAGAGCCTTGAGTGGCAAACCCTCTGCAGCTGGTGTCGCCTTGAGGCAGTAGTTGGGGGCAAAGGGATGCCACCAGCTGAGGCTAAAAATACCTCTGGCATTCATGCATAGGCACTCTCCAAGCATTGCACAGCAAACTTCTAAATGCCCTGTGCATAGAAGCAGCCAGATGTCCCAACAGCTGACCATAATTGGACCTCTGAAATGCATTCTCAGCAGGCAGCTTGAACCTAAGGAGGGTGGGCAGGCGCCAAGCTGGTCTGCTTACCTGTCAGACTGCCATCATGAATCTCTGTCATCTCTGGCCTCCCATTTATTTGTATACACATTTGAAAATATTTAGCAAATGACTTCTACGTGCCAATGACTCTTACAGTCATGGTGCATATAGCGATAGTTGGGAGGCAATTCTGCATGGGTCTCTCATATTTCCACACATCTTGTGAGCAGAGGCACCAGCTCCATTTGTTCCAGACTAACTTGTCAGGCATCTTTGTACAGATAACAGCCTTAGAAGGTAGAAAATTAGTCTCCCTGTGAGCAGAGGGCAGGGCTATTCACTGCCCGGTGTAATAGATATAAGGTCTTCCTTCAATGCAAGGTAGCCGGTGAAACATATTCTTTGATACCTAAACATTTTTATCCAAGTGAAAGTTATTAGCCTCACACATTAATTCCTGTTTATAAGTTTTTTGAGGATGGGATTGTTAATTTATTTTATGTCATTCCACGTATGTTGGTGGGATGCAACATGTAAAGAAATCATGCTGGAACATTGACCACAGCCCATGGTTTTACAGAATATGTCTAAATCAATGCATTATGATTATGCAAGTTACAGAAATTTTTGTATAACATAAGCAGTATATTACTAGATCCCTTAACTTTGTTTTTTTCTAGATTTTATGCCATTGTTTCTATTGTATTCTCTAACTTACATGGACAATATTTATGGACAAAATGAGCCTAAACTTTTTGTCACAATGGAAGTAATGACTTTATAATAGAAAAACAGTCTTTCAACTAATAAAAAGCTGACAGTGGACCCAAAGAAATACTTTAAAAGTTAGGGAACTGATAGGTTATACCTCAAATTCTGTTTCCATTCTTCCTAAGTGAGTTGTCCGTGGGTTCCTCTGTGAACTGTAAATGTATAATGCATGGATCCTGTGTGGTTTTCTGGGACTAGGAGTAGAACTTCTCTACTGCTTTGGGGTTCAGTATCTCTTTAGTTTGGGGATGAAGGGTGTAACTGGAGAAAGGAAGGATATTGTTATAAGTAGCACACAAAAGAGACTCACAGTCCCACTGGGGGCAGAATTGTCTAGCAGCTTGCACAGAACATATCCTCAGCAAATGCACAAACTGAGTCTTGGAGATGTGGGAGGTACTGTGTGTCCCAGGGCTCATGAAAAGAAGAGTTGATGCAAAGACCATGTTTTCTGTGTCTGCTGCTTCACCACACAGCCAGTCTCCTATGGTAACTCTCTTCCTCCCCCACCACCCATCAGCTTCCTTTTCACTCCCCATCCTATCCACAGGTTCCTCTGCTTCATGGCTGAACACCGAGCTGGGAAGAGTGAGAGAAAGTCAGCAATGATACTTCGGATTAATTGTCAGATTGGGTACTTGACAAGTGCCTGGTTTCTATAGTTGGTTTGAACTCAATTTTAAAATTACATATAGATTTCATTTTAAGGGTAATATGTGATGCCAAGTGCTGTGAGTTCTGGACAACTTATTACAAAGCCAGGTACATAATGATAAGGGTTATTCCCTGAATTATACCACTAAAAATAAAAGCTCCAATTCTTATTGAGTTGGCACACAATCGCCATAATGTGTTTTCTCTCACTTCTCTTTAAAAGCCAGTCTGTGCTTTGTAATGATCTTAAAAAGCAATGATATCAGATATACACATAAGCAGTGATATTTTTAAGAAAATTAATGACATTTCCTTTTGGGAAAAAGATCAAACTGAAAGCCCCTTTAATGATGGAATAAAATCTCTAAAGCAAGAACACAGTGTGAGTCAAACCCAAGGTCATCAATAATGATTTCTTTTTCTTCGTGCTGTATGAGCGATAGCTCCTCAGTGCCTGTCTGGACACCCTCCCACAGCAGATTCAGGCAACCAAAAGGATTAGCAGAGACTTTTGATGATACCCTGACTTCTGGCATCTCATCAAACCCCAATCTGGCCGACTGCTTGGCCTCCAACCTTAGCATCACTCTTCTGACTGAACCCCCATCCCAAATCAGGATGCCCTGAGCCCATGGTTGACTTCTTCTTCATCATTAGCTTCTGAAATTCTGAAATGGCCTCTTTGAATTCTCTTTTTCTGGCCCCACCCATATCCACAATGACCCCACAGTGCCTCTTTCCTTGACTGGGAGTCCTTCTCAGGAAGAGATTTCCTTTTTCTCTGAAACTTTGGACCCCCACCCTTCTTGAAACATTGCCCAAGGGGCTGCTCAACTGGAAGGGCCTGAGGCTGTTCCATTGACCTTCCTGCCATGATGGGCACTCTTGGACAGAACTATGGCTTTAGTCCATCTGGCCAATTTGTGCTATGCTCCCACCTAGAGGACCTCTCTGTATACTGCAGGTCAACCTTGTCCATAGTCTGAAAAGCTCATCATTTTGCCTGTCAAATTAAAAACCAATACTCAAGCTGACTCTGTTGGAGTCACTTGTCTGTCATGCATTTTCTCCAGCAGGTATCACCTGATCTAACAGCACAGAGAATGAAGAGAAGTCTGGGAGCATCTGCCTATGGGAGGTATATTGGCTGTCAGTTCAGTAACCAATGGTCTGGCCCAGCCAGGCTTTCCCATCTCTGACTCTAGTCTGTAATCCCAGCAAGGTTACAGCTATCTCTGGGCTCCTTCATGCAGACCAGACAGGTGCTCTCAAGGCAGTCCTATAGAGGTGTGGCTCATGGAGAACGTACAGCATCCAGGACAAGAATGGTGGTGGCAGAGATGGCTGGGGCATGGCTGGATGAGCTGGTACATAACCACAGAGGCAGAGCTCCAGAGGTTGTCCAGGATACTAGGTTCCCGTGAGTGCCAAGGCAGAAGAGGCCACAGAGGAGAAGCTCCTGAGAGAAATGCTGGAAAGAGCTTCAGAAGTACCAGCAGGAGGTAGATGTTTCCTGCCTGAAGCCATAGAAAGCACTCGTGAGCCAAAGGTCTCCTAAGGGCACCCAGGAATTGTTTTAATCAGGCACAGTAAGAGATGCAAATACAGAAATGACTGTCATGAAGAAAAATTTATCATGCTCAGAGTTCCCTAGGGACATGAAGTATGCCATGCCACACAAGGCCACAGAGGGAAGTACCAGGGCCATCAGGAGGCAGAACACGTGGCAGGAAGTCACTGACAAGGGTGTTCATTGTGGTTTTTGTGGAGAGAAATGAGTGAGGCAGGGTGAGCAGGCTTAGGACTAGATACTTTGGAACTTTCCAAAGGGCTCTGGGGCCTAGGGGCTGTCCTTCCTTGTCTGTTACCTAGTCCTGGGGTAATGATGGCAGAGGGATAGTAGCCTGGAGTGAAAGGCTATATAGGTGGGAGTTGGGCTTATACATTCTGATTGGGTGGTTCGATTTGAAAGGCTTGTTCATTGGGCTAATGATTTACTATCTCTTTCTAGAGATGACTGAATAGTTAGGTGGTGAACTCTGAGAGGAGCCACTCTTCTAGGGCCACTAAGGCCCTAGGATGCCAAAGCTCCCAAATTCAAGAAATAATAGACAAAGGCCACACTACGCAGTGGTCGTGAACCCTGACTAGTGCCCAGCGGCAGGCCTCATATCACCAGGTTCCTCCGGCCCAGATGTAGGTGCAGCATGAGCTTACAGAGTGTGCTTCTGAGTAGCAGAGCCTGGGCTGCCAGTCCCTGAGGGCACTCAACAGGCAGGACACAAATGGCGCCCTGGAAGTAGGAGATGTCTGTGTCCTTCCAGACATTCAGACCTAAGAGAGGGGTGAGGGGACTCACCAAGGCAACAGAAATTGTACCCCAAAATAAGAGTTACCATGAGTGAAGAAATCAGTCAGCAATGTCTCTCAATAATGTCCCTTGCCTAATAGTAGTCCAGTTATAAGGGGACAGGATGATAGGGAAGAAGGAAGACGGTTTTTTTATCTCTTTCAAATTTGCAACCCAGCTGTTGAGGTAAGAAATGAGTCAATATAAGAAAAACAAGAGTAACTGGTAGAATTCTGCATATCTCTTCCCTTCTCTTTTCTCCTTGGCAGAAACATACCTAGAGAGCATGGCCAACCATATTACTCAATAATATTTAGTTCTTATTTCAAATCTTAAGGCGCATGTACATGATAGACTTGGAAACAGTTTTATGAAGTCAGACTGAAGGTGGCCCATGTCCTTCCCCAAGACTCAGATCCCCTGGGTTCTCCTCCATTTTAGATTTTCAAAGGATGGACAGAGGAAGTGTTATTTAATGTACATTTTCTTTTTAATGAGCATTGGATCACTTCCCTTTATATATGACCATACACTGTGCAATAAATTGTATATATGTATATATACATGTGTGTATATTTGTGTGCATATTATATATATATAATTATTATAGATGTGAGAATCTCTGAAGAATTGTCTTTGAAGTGGAATTGCTAACAAAGCATATGTACATCTTAACTTTTGATAATTAATAACAAGGACTCCTCCCAAAGGCTGTAGACACGTCTACTCCTGGCAACCACCTATGACAGTTTCACCACTTCGTGCTGTCTCTGGCTATTTTCAACATTAAAGCTTTCACAAGTTCCCCATGTGGGAAAGGGCAGCTGCTTGTTGCTCTTGTGTCTTCCCAAATATCAAGGAAGAAGACACTTTTTTATCTCTGAGCTAGCTCTATTCATTTTATTTCTTTATAACTTGCTGTCTCAGCCTTTTGCCTATTTTTCCACTGAGCTTTGATGATTTTCTTTTTGGTTTGCAAGGCCTCCTTAAATTTTATGGATATCGTGGCAAATAGTTCTGTCTAGCTTGTGCATGAAATTTACAATCTTTGTTACCACATCTTTGTTTAACTTGTTTTCAAGAAAACCCATTTTTACTCCAAGGTTATCAAGTACAAACTATAGTTAATAATTTTGCTCCCTTGTTTTCAGATTTTTGAACCATCTGGAATTTGTTTCTCTGTATGATATGAAGTGGGCATCTAAATTGACTTATTTTATTCATATTTCTCTCCCACACTGGGTATCTGATAGTCTATCCATTCCACATTTACCTAGATTTCACCTTACTCATACATTAGATATTGAGATACATGTGCTTCTCCTTGCTCTCCTTCTTCTTCCTTCCTTTCTGCTATCTCCCTTCCTAAGTCTACTTCTGCCCTCCATTTCTTTGTTCCAATCAAAAGAGATGAATTCCCACCCTTTTCTGCAATGCAAACATCATGGGACCCCGTACCCAGCAGCCACAGCCAGTGGAAACATTTCTCTGGCCGGTGAAGACCCAGCATACATGCCTGTCTCAAGTCTGACCAAGGCCATGAGCAAGGCCTGGGAGAAAGGAGAGAGTGGGAGAGAGGATAGGCAGAAGTGAGCCTTCCCTTTCAGAGCACAGTTCTCTATCTCATACCATATCTGAAATAAAGCACACCTCTTCCTCTTCAAGGATGAGTTTTTATAGGAGGCATGATTTATAGAAACATAATCTTCCCTCTAATCATGTCATGCCTACATATGTTAAGCAAATCTATGCCTTTATTTCTCCCTACAATATGAGTTACCCTATAAGGCATCCTCATTACCCCTGGACCCTGGTCAGCCTCCTTATCTCCCTGGTGGCAGAAACATCAGTGAGCTCCACCCTCAAAAACAACTCGAGTTCCCAACCTCCTGACTAACACTTTCATACCAGGAATCTTTATTTCTCGCTATGAACATGATTTATTATTTTGGCTCTGCATAATCTTATTTAAAATACACTTTTTTTCCTCAGGAACAATTTGATCCTCTGTATTTTACTGTTTATACTCTGACTCCTGAAAGACCAAGAGCCAAAACAGTACTTTTAACATTATATTCCCAGGCCCCAAAATGTAGATTATTTCAATGAGTTCCCAGGGAGAAATAATACTATTCAATTCCCAAACACAGTTTTAAATATTTTTCATCTACTTAATGAAGAAATGACAAGTGTGTTAGAGCATCAAGAGCTCCAATTTCATAAACTCTGTCAGGAATGTGTCAAAGTGGCCAGTACCTTAGGTCCATCCACAGTGACACCACCTTTTTCTACTATTGCAAACATAAAATGTTTGGTCACAAAGAATAATGCATTTGGCATAGACTGGTATTGCTTTGTGAAATATTTTAATTTGCAAGGGATGAGTCAAAGGCTCAGTTTAGTCACTTGTCACAAATTCAATACTGACTTACAATTCTAAATTGCTGAGCTGCCTCTTTTTTCCATAACTCAAAGCCCTCTGCTATTTGATTTTCCTGGAATACATTATCAATTGTTTTCTTATTATCACAATAAGGGTTCTTATTAAAAGGGTTTGTGGAACCCTTTTAGCCTTTCCTTAATGGATGACCTAGAGAGCCCCATGGGGGCCCAAATCAAATGATGAGAGAAAAAATCACTTTGTAGGGATGCATTCTCTTAATGAAAATAATCAAAGGTCTGTTGATATAGACTCTTTAGGGGCCTAGATAGTTCCCACACTGAGTTCAATGGTTAGGTAGTGACTGTGTTATCAAGATCCTAAACAATACTTACAATTATTACCTCCATTGGCTCTGAATTGCAATATACTCAACCACACAGAAATAGTTTAAGTCCAGAAATGATGGTGATGTCATTCTTAAGTTATGTAATCATAAAGGTAATACTAGTATGATCACAGAAGTCTATAACCCAACTAAAAAGTATTGGTTCTTATAAAACAGTAAGCATGGTGCAATTGGCATTTGGAGGTATATTTTATGGAATATAGCTGCTTGTAGTGTGCACCAGTCTTTAGTCAAAGCACGATGGTGATCTGGCCTGGCATGTTCTTGTTCCAGGACATCCAGATATCTCAGAAAGCACTCCCCTGGTCATGCCTGTTTAGGAATCAAACCTGGACAAATGAGATGGGCCAGAAAGGAGAAAAAGGAGGAAGACTAAGACACTAGGACTGACCTGCGTGGGTCTATGTATCCACTCTTGGACCAAGTGTTATTGCAAATCCAATGGCATGGCCTAGAATGGGAGCACTGGACAAAAATAAATCTTTGAAATACACAACAGAAAAAAAGGCCTGAAAAATGTCTTCTGGATCCTATAGCTTATCAAGCTCTTTCTTAATTTTTCATTGGATTGCCACACTATGTAATGAAGGATTTTGAGTGTCCTCCTTTGAGAAGTAGGGAGGCTGAGATTTGGTTAAAAGTGCAGATCCTTAGGCTACACATTCCAGAAAGTTTTAGTTTATTAAACAAGGCAGGAAGGGAAAACGTGTTTTGTAAGTGAATGATGAGGGGCATAGGGGCCTCATTTAATGTGTAAGCCACTGGGGAAGAGGTTACGAGAGTCTTAGGGTATGGGCCTTGTAGCCTGAGCACACAGCTTGTCATTCAGGAAGTGACAGTCTCCCTGTGACTCCACAGAACATTCTTGCTGAGGCCCAACTTGTACAGAGTGAGCTGTATCATCTTGTACAACATGGCACAAATTTTGTGGTAGAATTTTAACACACTGCTTACCAGAAAATAATTGAGAAGTATTCTATCATAGTTAAATTAGGAAAACCTAAGTATCAGTGGATGGACAGCATCATCTGTGATGCCCAATGTCCACCACGTGGCAGGTGGTCAGAGGAACTAGCCACATAAGCAAGAAAGGAAATGTGGTGGACTTGAGTCAGACAGCCCAAAAGTATGCAAGGAAGTCACATGTGTGCAGTCACCAAGAGAGGACTTTCCCAGACACAGCACTTTTCAAATGAATTTGCAATACTTGATTGGAGGAACTACCCTCAACATTCTTTCCCAGCTGTAGGAAGGGTGGAAGGCTAACTCTAGACTTGTTACGTCAAACCTATGAAAAAACCCACAGAAACCACTGTGTCTCAGCTTAGAATAGACACTCAAACTACAATCTAGGTGAAGAGAGACTCTTTCAGTGAACCACTGTAGGAGTTTAACATTTTGTTGTTGTTCTTCTACAGAGGACTGCAGAGACATTAAAAAAAAATTTTAAAAAAAGCATTGCTAAGGATAACTCATCTGAAAGCAGGTCAGCAATACCTATTACTAGATTCCACTGCAAGCTCTTAGGAGGCTCTGTGTCCCTTTGTGTGTAGTCCTTGACACAGGTGACTGGTGATGGTTGATAGATGCTCTGGGGGCCTTACACATCTTTGCAAACATTCTATAGCTGACTAGCAGCCCAGTCCCAGAGTCAAAAAATAAGAGACTTGATCTTTTAATGTACTGCTGGTTAAAATTTCTGAGGTATCTCTACATGTACACATGGTACAGCTCCAAACCTAGGTAGAACAGATCAAGATACATGACTCAGGAATCATCAGAAATGTTCAATGGTGCACTAGTCTGCTCAGGCTGCCATAACAAAATACCATGACCTGAGTGGCTTACACAACAGACGCTCATTTCTCAGTACCAAAGGCTGGAAGTCTAAGATCAAGGTTTTGGCAGATTTGGTTTCTCCTGAGGCCTCTCCTCTCAGCTTGCAGATGGATGCCTTCTTGCTGTGTCCTCATGTGGCCTTTTCTCTGTGCACATAGATTTCTGTTGCTTTTCATTCTTCTTTTTAAGGATACCAATAATATTGGATGTGGGCCCCACCCATATGATCTCATTTAACAATAATCACCTCTTTAAAAAAACCTGTCTCTAAATACAGTCCCATTGGGGGTTAAGTTCTCAATGCATAAATTTAAGGAGGACATGATTTGGTTCATAACAAGGAGCAAGGCCTCTAGTAGCTATCCTTTTTTCTGGAGATGTACTCATAGAAAAACACTCTTTGGGGAACATTAGCATGATTATTTTCCTGAGAATTGGCATTAGGATTGACCAGGGCTTAAATCTAAGGGGGACACATCTCCTTGACTTTGTGGCCAAAACCTGGAACGTTGCCTTGAGAAGGAATTCCTTGAATGCACGTGCCTGCAGCTGATACAGGAGAGGCCCTTCTCATCAGTGCAGTCAAGCCTGCTTCCTCTCATTGAAAGGGTAAATTTGACGTGTTTAAAAGAAGTGTGTCGATTTCACCACTTCTAAAGCATATTTCTCTCTGTTATTTCCCTGAATTTAATATTTGGTAAATCTAGCAAATGATAACAATTCCTATCAATAAATGTGATACTTATAATGCATTTTAGTGCACTTCCAGTTCCTTCCTGCCAAAATTAAGGTGATAGTGACTTTCTATACAACTGCACACTTTCAATTTGTGTAGGGCTGGAACCTGCTGTGTAAGAGGGGGTGTGAATAGATTGGGGTGTGTACAATGACAAGAATCTCTGAAAGGGCCTGGAACCCAGCACACATAAGCAATCATTGGAACAACTGCAGAGGCTGAGCCTGGAAACATATAGATGCTGGGTGATGTTATGTTGCTTGCTAGACTGAATGCATCTCCTACATCAATCTCAGATAAACATACCATCAGCTGTGTTGCACAGCTACAAGCGAAACAGCCAGGTACGGAATTACACCAACCACCAAGAAGTTTCCTTTTTAGAAAGCCCTGGGTAACCAAGATAACTGACCATCTGAGTGACCTTGACTATCCCTTCTCATACCCTAGTTCTTGCTTTTATGTTTAAATTTATCAATAAGGAGTGAATCCAGGAACCCTAAGTTCCCACCCTTGACTCCATAAGTGCCGAGCCCAGGTCCTTGTTCTCTCTCTCTCTCCTCCAACAACCTTTGTGGGTGGCCTCAGGTATTCCATGTACTATCTAAGACCCGTGTGTAATAAATCTCACTCCTTAAAGTCCCCTGATGTTTTTTGCTGAAGTCATAAGAATAAACTACAGGGCTGGCCCAGCAAACATTGCTCTGATTGGGAAAATGTCTGTGGGGGTTTGCTAAAAGTAATTCAGAACTGGGTGAGTGCCCCAGGAGTTCAAAGCCAAGAGCATCACTATTAATGGGCTAAGACCAACACAACACCCTATCCAAATTCGCATGTTGAAGTTACAGCTCCCAATGTGATGATGTTTGGAAAGGGGACCTTGGGAGATTAGGGTTAGATAAGGCCATGTGGATCAGGCCCACCAGAGAGCTTGTCCTCCCTCGGTCCACACTCACACTCTGGAGAACGGACATATGAGCACACAGAGAGAAGGAAGACATCTACAAGCCAGGAACTGGGCTCTCACTGAACCCAACCCTGCTGGCACCCCGATCTTGGACTTCCAGCTTCCAAAACTATGAGAAATAAGTTTCTGCTAAAGCTGTCAGTCTGTGTATTTTGATATGACAGCTTCAGCAGACAAAGACACCCACTTACAGTATTGAATATTTCCTCTTTTGTTGCTCTTTTGTTCCCTGGGTCTACAAACAGAGAAGCACACTATTTATAGCTATAATTATTTTGTTATCATACATTCAGGTATTAAGATATGTCACCCACAACACCTCCAAGGGAGTGAAAGGGATATATCAATGGTGACATTCTTGACAGAGATGAGATCACCACCAGCTTCTAGTTGACAGTATGTTTCACAAACATAAATGTGAAAGAAATGGACTCGCTAAGTAACAAAAAATGTCTAGTTTGACTTTTGCTATAACAATTGGCCTAAGGATTTTAGTCTTCTGTGAAATGAAAAATGTATAAATTAGGAAGAGTTCAAGGACTTCCAAAAGACCTTTGGTACCCCAAACGGAGCAAAGAAATAATCCAGAATTCTTGCTGATCCCAGAATTCTTGGGACTGCTTTGCTACATCTGGGGCACATTCGACACAGCTTTTAGAAATAAAGTTCTTCATTCTTCTCCCAAAGACCTAGGTGGCCTCATTCAAATGAAAACTATTAACTGAACGTGAAAGACTTCTAAACAATGCAGTGGCTGAAACCATTGACAATATGTGTTTCTGAAATGTCTTTGAATCTCTGCCTTAACTAGAATGTATATCTAAACTTTGTTTTCTGTGTTTAAGAGCCATTAAAGACTCCTTTGGACTTGAAGGCTTATCCGGTTGACAAGATTGCCCTTCATTTTGTGATTTTTTAAATCACAACTATTTTGGCAAACAAACAGTGTTAGATCATTTCACCTCCGCTAATATTTTCATAGAATTTTTAAATTTGGTGCAAACTTGCATCACTTCCTGAAATGATGTCAAAGTAACACAGTTTACTTGATGTGAATGAGCATGACATTAAAAAGAGAAAACATTTTCACATGCATTCCTTAGCCAAAAAAGTTTGAGAAACACTAAGTAAAGGTCTCTCCTTTGTTTTGTGCATCTCTGGAGAATAAGCAGTTTAACGTTATTCCAGTGTCCTCTGGGCCGTGGGCTGGGACATTAACTGTGATTAGAGGTTGCAGGTGAACTCTTCCTGACCTTGGACTTCAATATGAATAACAGAAGTGTAAGGCACTCAACTACATGTCATAACTCACTTGAAAGGTGACATAATGCTACACCTGCAATAATGGATGAAAAAGCCAAGGTTCTTTGGATTAGGGATAAAAAATAAATGTATTAGGGACAAGGAAAGATAAGCATTTTGATATAAAAAAGAAAAACCTGAACAGTGAATTTCATGCTTGAATAGTGCCCTGAGGATTAATGATGCAGAAAAACTTGACAATTTATAAATCAAATGATTCAGAAGGTACAGAACTGAGAAAAATGCTAGTTGGCATATTGAGGTGACTGTCAATGGTAGAACTGGTACTAATTAGAAGAATCTCTCATTAAATATTTTTATGTAACAGTAGCGTTAGTCAAAATAAATTTTCACATCTCAAAGACCAGAAAACAAAAAGGCCTTCACACTTCAATGAAGTGTCCATGGGGATTTCTGGAAAACTCTTCTATTTTGTTACATTCTACTTGGTAATGAATATGCAAATATATAATTATTTCATTATCTACTTAAAGGGCTTTTGTAGTGTTTTTTTAAAATTAGAGCATTTGTTTTCAGATTTTTTATTTATATATCTTATTACTGTTAATGTGATTATAAAACCAATATATTTCTAATACTCATGTTTTGTCATGACAACGCAATAACTGAAAATACATTTTTGTGAGTGATTTTTCTGGCCCCATGCTATGTCACAGACACCACAATAAGCTCTGAACTCAGAACCTACACAAACCAACATCCTTCTCAATATGCAAACATTGATGGCAGAGAGAGAGAAGCATAAGGCCCAGAAATGTTTCCAAGTCATTTGTTCAGTTGTGGTTGTCATTGTGTGTTGAATTGAAGCTTTTACCAGTGGATGCAGATATTGTTGAGGAGAGGAAACAGGGTTATTCTGTTTGTGCCGCAGGTGTGATGGGTACTGGGCCCTGGACACCTATTTTGAGTAATGGAATCAATGAAGTGAACTACACATGTCAGTCGTCCCTAGGGGGACATTCTGTCACTTCCTTCACACCCTTCAACAACACACTTTGACCTATCTATGTGTGCAGATAGAATTGTGCCTGGAGGTAGCACTGAAACAAACAAATGAACAAAAAAGAGTCATTCTACTTTGGAAATACATCCACAGAATATGTACAACTACCACTCAAATTCAGATGTCATTTTAATTGAATACCACCCAGTTGTTAAAATGCTTCCCTGAATATAGGCTTAAAGAATAGAATGTACAAAATAGGTCATAAAATTGGGACCAAATCCTAAATCGTAAATCCTAAATCCTAAAAAATAATTCTCAGGTGAAAAACAAAATAAATCAGTACCAGAATTTAAAAATGTCTTGGACGTATATTTTTCTCTTCAAATTTAATGGACTTTTATTCTGAGAGAGAGAATATATGGCACTAACTCAGGAGTACCGTGAATATGTGTGTTTTCATGGGGGAGGCACTGTCCTGGAGGCATGCACTGCCTATTCAGATGGAGGCATTTGCTTTTAGCTTTTAAAATGATTCCAAAAGTCATCTGCAATATCTCGCTACTTTAAGAGTAAAACACTGATACACTAATAGCCCTGATGGATCCATTTTATTTGATTAATCAAGCTGCTTGATATGGTTCCAATTGTTTGGACTCACAAGGGGGATTGGATTGCATGATGCACAATTTTTCATGCTGATTCTTCTAATTACTAAACTTTAGTACAGTTTTTGGTCAAAAATCATAAATGTATTTATTTAACAAATGCTTCTTTCACCACAAAGCCCTGGAGGTATGCTTTTAGAGGTGGGGATGCTTTTCTTCTTTGGCATTACCTAATCTGATAAAGTACAGCCAGATGATTCAAAGTGAAAATCCAGATGCAGAAAAGTACTTAAAAGTTTCAGAGCACTTTGTAAAATTCCCACTGGCTATCCTATCATGCTGTATAAGTTAACCATATGCAATTTAACACAAATGGGTGATGATATTAATAGAGTTAATGTAGGTAGCTCCAATGTCCAAGGGTGAAAGTTTTATTAGCTGGGAAAAAAGAACAGGACATTTAAGATCAGAATTTGCTTAACAGCAGGTCTTGAAACACAGATTTGTGTGAACAATACTTTATAGAGACAAGATGTTTGGGAACTAGGTGAAAGGAGGTGCCCAAGACAAAGCCTGAATTAGCTCTTTGGGAAGAACACGCAAAGAGAGGACATTTGTAGGTAAAGATGGAGACTCAGAGAGCTCCACAAGCAAGTGGAGTTTCCTGTCTTCCCCAGGGGTTCAAGGTTGATAAGCTTGAGCACCATAAGTGACCTCAAAGAATGTGGGGTCCTAATGGAAACAGAGAGGTCTCTTTGACAGAAAATCAAAGATATTTTTATCCTTGCTCAGGGTATACAGAGGAATGTTCTTCAGCAAAAATGACTCAGCCATGGAACTGAGAGGCAGAGAAAGTCTGTATGAACTACTGGGCCCTGGAAACAGGCATTTGGACACAACTGTGTGAGAACACTGAGTCCTCTTAGGTCAGCTGCGTAAAGAAGATGACCTCCATGGATGAAACTGTTTCTCACTATGTATAATCTGTATCCTCATGCAGCCTACATAGTTAATAGTTGATTATGTGTGGGATCCATCATTTTCTGTTATTCAGACTTTTTCCTATAATTTTGCAGTACCATCACTAACCTGATATATCTGGAAGAGGAGAAAGATGCAATGGAGTTAGAGTCATCTGCCAAAGCAAAAAAAATGCACTAAACAAGGTTAAACAGGCAAAAAAAACTTTACTCAAGGATTTCGCAATAGAGACCTGAAACCAAAACTGAGTCTCAACCCAACTCTGAGGAAGTATAGGGTGGTAGGGGTTTATTTGATCAATTGAAGCGAACCAGTGGAAAAGTACTGAAGGATGTCATGGGAGAGGCTGACCAATGAGGTGTGTCCAGTGCACTGAGTTCTTCCTGCATCTGAAAACATTCCTGTCTGTGATTAAGCCATCATGTTAGCTAATTTTTCAAAGTTTGGCTCTACCTTCACAGATAGGGACACTATTTTCCTTGATGATCACATTTTAAACATATGGCTCCCAGGTTCTTGAGAAACACATTGTTGGGTTGAAAAAAATGGCAAGAGGCTTTTAAAAAGAGAAGAGAGAGTCACATACACCAAAGGTGCAGAAAAAATGTACAATTTCAAGTTTTCTAAAGAAAATGCTCACAGAAAAGCAATATCAGGTCCAAGAAAGAAAGAAATCTGTCTAAAGTTTAATCAAGCTGAAGGGATATTAAGGCCATTTTGGAAAAGTCTATGAACTAGATATTTGAGAAATTATTTAAAATTGCATGAAAAAGAGCTTTATTTAAAATAATTTTTTTAAAAGAGAGAAATACAAAACCACCAAGCACAATAAAAAAATAGGATTCGGGGCATGACAAATCAGTACCTGCTGAAAGAATTCTCATGGAAAAACCTGACACAGCTTCACATGTTCATCTGCAAACTGTGGATGAGCTCCTCAGAGCATCACGATGCATAAGAATGTGTTGCTGGCCCCCGTTATTTAATTCCCACTGTCAATATTATAAGGTGGACTCTTCAGTTAAGATCAATAGCTAGCTGGAAATGCAATGAGGGCTTATCCACTGAAGCAGGTTAGGTTTTATGTAGGTCAGGTAGCTAGGCCAGGTACCTGAGGTTTGTGCGGTACCCACTCGGGATATCTCTAACAGCTTATGCAGGTTGTTAGGTGCAGCACAACCACTCTTTAGTAAGGATGTCTTCAAAGGTGGCCACCATGATTTACCAAGCAGTTCCAGGGAACTCCACCCATGGTCTCTGGCAGAATAGACTTGAGATTCACCAAACCAGGCTACAGGAAAAAAGAGAAAAATAATAGACTCTGTTAAGAAAGTACTCCATAAAGTGCTGCCCCACGCTCACTTGGGGCCCGATGATCTGCACATACATCCCTTTCTCTCCAGTAGGAGACTTGGAGAGCAGTGATGTGTCCACCAAGGACTGTTTTCCAAACAGCATCTAATGTGGAGATAGCCTAGCAGAGAAGTCCATCATCCAATTAGGGACATAAATTTAGAGATTAGAACAGCTTCTGAATACATATAAAGAAAAATGAATGAAGACGAGTTAAGGAAAATGAAACTAGATGTGGTATTTCAATAAACACAGGTCAGATTGTCCTGGGAGAGGCTGAGATATGAGAAAAAGCCAAGGGACTGAAACACCATCAAGACTGGAGAGTTGGGGTGGATAACTCTTCAACTCTCTTCAAAGAGGATTGAGAAGGAGACAGCAGGGAAGCAGCACAAACCTAGAGAAACACACATTTAAAAAATAAAGAAATGAAGGCTGAAGGATGTTTCTAGATAAATAGTGATATGTATGATGCCACCAGCAAAGATGGAATTGGCCCATTCAGTTTGTTCACTGGTTGTGCACTGTATCCTGGGTGAGAAGACTTTTAGCATTGTGGAGGATAAGACAGACTACCATGCCTATGGGTACATGGAATCAAAGGTGAGGAAGCAGGAACAAGAAGTATAGTTGTGTATTTATAGAAATACAACTGCAAAAAACAGAAGACTCTTCAGACAGTATCTCAAAAAAAGAAAAAAAAACTAAGACCAAGAGGAGGTTTGGAATGTTTATAATGGAGATGTGAGTGTGTTTCTATGGAGAAGAAAGCAATGGTGAAGACCCAGTTGAAGAAGAGAGAGAAACAACCTGATGGACAGGAAGAGAGCAAGAATCTGTAGAACAGCCTCTGAGAGTGAGAGGAGGGAAGGCAGTGGGGAGAGCGCAGAGAGCAATCAGTTGTGGGAAAGGGACAGCAACTCTAGTGACTCCAGCAACTCCAGGCTTTGGTTCTGGGTGGCTTTGCCTTCTCCACAAAGATGGAAGTTCACACCTGGAGGACATCAAGGGCTAATGAACTAATAAATATTGGTAATGTTTATTAGACCAATAGGAGATACATTGAAGAAGTCAATGATCAGTTTTGAGGGTGTAACAGACTACATACAGAAAGATATATTGGCTGACCCAAAGGGCACAGTTGTGTGCAATTCCTCTAGCAACACTCACTACTTTGGCGTTAGTGTGTAGACAAGACAGATGGCCAAAGTTTTGGCGGTGAAGTTGTTTTCACCCTAGCCATAAGGAAGGGACCACAAAGAAGGCAGCTGATTTTCTGCTATCAGGAGGCTTGTTGAACACTCGTATCGTGAGCTCTTAGCTGGAGCATGAGAGATGGACACCACAGAGTGGAAAAATAGAATGCTGCAATTAGTAGAGAGACAGTTGTCACCTGTTCCCTGTCTCTTTCAGTGGACATGCTCTAGTATCAAGGAGAACATTTCTAGTCCCCTCTGGCCTGCTTTCACTCACTCGTTCTTTCCCAAAAAGAGAGCTAGCTGACTGTAAGGTAAAGGCCACTGGGATGAAGCTGGACTCAGAATCCCATGGCTTGCTGCACCCTCCCCAGGATTGGACTAGCCTCAAGGAAATCCTTCCCCTCTCTGCTTCCTCCTCTAGGCAGTCAACAGAACAATGAAAGGCTTTCTGCCACACTGGGCATCCCTCCATGAGAGGACAGCATGGCACTCTGACTGAAGAGGTTGGGTTCAGAGTAGAACACTCAGACCTCAGATATAGACACCCTTCTCCAGTGCAGTGGTATCATTGAAACTCTGCTGTTTTAATCTGCTTTTGCAAGAATCAGTGCTTCACATGCTACTCCATTGGCTCACAATTCTGAAGGGCAGCAGGATGAGGGATGATGTTGATGCCAAGGCCTGCTAGCACTTCCAAAACTGGCAGAAGCTCTTCTCAGAAGTACCAATAAGTAAGTGCTTGTCTAAATAACCAGCAGATGGGAATCTTGGAAGGAAACCTTTAGAATTCTTTCTACCACACCCACAGTGCTCTCTTTCTTAAAGCAGACATTGCCATAACAATTCTAAATGGTATGGACCTAACATCAGTTGGCAAAAATGTGAGATAAAAATTGATGGTACAAGTAAGAGAAATAGACAAATAGACTATAATGGTTGCAGACTTCAACCGCCCTCTATCAGTAACTGTGAAATCAAGCAGGCATAAAAAGACAGTTGACCTGAGCAGCCCTATCAATCATCTTCATCTCATAGACTTTTTACTCCACTCACTAACAGCAGAATAAATCACAGTCTCCTTAACCTCACATGCAACATTCAGCAAGACGGATCACATTTTGTACTATAAAATACACCTTAGCAAATTTAAAAAATCATAATCATGCAAAGTATGTTCTCAGGCAACTATAGTGTTGAATGAGAAATCAGTAAGAGATAGTTAGAAAATTTTCTAATACACTTAGCTTGGAAACTAAACACTCTTCTAAAATAATACATATGTCAAAGATAAAGTCCTGAGATAAATTTTGAAAATATCTTGAACTAAATGACAATAAAAATAAAACACCAAAAATTGTAAGACATAGCAAAATCAGTGCTTAGAATAGATTTATAGCCTCAAATGCACGTATTAGAAAAAAAAGATGAAAAGTCAAGATTATAAGCTTCCACTTTAGAAAACTGGACAAGAAAGACCACTTTACACCTCAAGTAAGCAGAAAAAATAAATAATAAAACTAGAACTCTGGCTGGTGTGGCTCAGTGGTTGAGTGTTGGCCTGCAAATCAAAGGGTATCTGGTTCAATTCCCAGTATAGGGCTCATGACTGACTTGTGGGCCAGGTCCCCAGTAGGTGACATGCAAGAGGCAACCACACATTGATGTTTCTCTCTTTCTCCCTCCCTTCCCCTCTCTAAAAATAAATAAATAAAATATTTTTTAAAATTGAGCAGAAATTAATAAAAGTGAAATTAGGTAAACAAGAGAAAAATATCAATAAAACCAAAGTATGGTTCTTCAAAAAAAATCAACAAAATTGATAAATTCTAGATTAAAAAATAGAAGACACATATCACTAATATCATAAATGAGATTTTATTACTACTAATCCTGTGAATATTAAATGGTAAAGTGTGATAAGAACTCTATGCCTACAAATTTGATACCTTAGCTAAAATAAACAAATAACTTGAAAGACAAAAATATCAAAAAAACAAAAAAAATCAATAAATAATTGGAATAAAACTTGAAAAATAGATTATTAAAAATAAGTTAATAATTACTAATATTTTAAAAAGCACCCAAGTAGTTATATAGGAATATTCTACCAATTATTTAATAAAGAAATGATACTACTTTTCTACCATCTCTTCTCAAAAATAGAATATGAAAGACTTCCTAACTCATTCTTTAAGGCTAGCATCATCCTAATAACAAAACCAAATAAAGACATGATAAGGACAGAGAACAACAGACAATATATCATATGAATATAAACATAAAAATATTTAACAAATAGCAAAAATACACTACAACATTGTATGCAAAAAAGCTATACTCACAATCAAATGGTATTTATTCTAATTGTGCAAATCTGGTTCAACATTTTTAAATCAATCAGTGTAATTCACCGTATCAACAGACTAAAATCATAAGATCTTGTCAGTTATAAAAATAAGTCATTTTATAGAATTCAATACCCATTCATTATAAAAAAACTTTCAGGAAAATCAGAATAGAATGGCACTTTTTGAATTTGATAAAGGATTTCTACAAACATCCCATAGCTAACAACATACTTTTTGAGAAACTTGATGCCTTCTCCATAAGATTATGTACAAGAGAAAGATGTCCTCTCTTCTGTTCAACATCACCTTCGAAGTCCTAGTTAATGCAGTAAGATAAGAAAAAGAAATAAAAGGGATAAACATTGGAAAGAAAGATGTAAAACTGCCTTTATTTGCATATTTCATGATTTTATATGTAGAAAATCTCAAATAATTTACCAAAATAAAAAATCCTGGAACTAGTAAGTAAATATAGCAAGATTGAGTGTTCCAGGTTAAGAAAAAAAGTAGTTGCTTTCAGAAAATTAATTTTAACTTAAAATAAATGTATAATTTCCAATAACATCAAAAATATAAGAATTAGATATAAATCAACAAAATATATCAGGATCTATATGTGGAAAACTGATGAAAATTTTAAGAACTCAGTGAATGAGATTGTATTTTATATTTATAAGTTAGAATGTAATATTATTAAGATGTTTATCCTCCTCCATTTCATCTACAAATTCAACAAAATTCCAATCAAAATCCCAGCAGGCTGTTTTGTATGAAACAGCATATTGATTTTCAAATTTTCATGGAAAGGCAAAAGACCTAGGCTACCAAAGAAACACTGAAAAAAAAAGAAACAATACTGAAAAAAAGGAAAAAAATACTAAAAGGAAATTGGAGAATTCAGATTACTTGATTTGAAATCTTTCTATGAAGCCGAGTCCATAAGATAATGTAAAAATTGTGAAATAATAGATAATCAGGCTAAGGTAACAGAATAGAGAGGCTACAAACAGTCTCACACAAATATAATAAATTGATTTAGGCAAAAAAAAATCAAAAGCAGTATGATAAAGAAAGGACAGTCTTTAACAAAGGTGCTGAAATATGTGGACATCTATTTTTTAAATGAGCTTAGACAGAAATCTTAGCCTTTACCTCCCCCCAAAATAACTCAAAATGTATCTTTGCCCTAAATTTATAATGCAAAACTATAATATGTCTAGAAGAAAACGTAGGAGACAAATCCATGTTACTTTGGGTTTGGTGATGAGCTTTTAGCTGCAACACCAAAAGCATAATCCATGAAAGGAGAACATTGACAAGTTGAAGTTTATTAAATTTGAAAACTGATACTCTGTCAAAGATACTATTAAGATGATAAAAGCCAAAGACATGAACTGGGAGAAAGTATTCACAAAATGCATATCCAATAAATGACTTATATGCACAGTGTGCAAAGAATGCTTGAGATTCAACAATAACAAAACAAACAACCCGACTTAAAAACATGCAAAAGATCTGAGCAGGCACCTCACCAAAAATGATAACATATGACACAAAAGCAAACAAAAAAAATGTGCACCATCATTTGTCATTAGGTAATTCCAAATTAAAATCAATTAGATACTGCTGCACCCATTAGAATGGTCCAAATCCAATAAAATTAAAAAACTTGTCAGTAACTATTTCTGCTAAGGGTGCACATGAACAGGACTTCTCGTTTATTGTTGGTAGGGATGCAAAATGGCACAACCACTGTGAAAAGCAGTAAGGCAATTCCTTACAAACTAAACATAGTCTATATCATGCAAACCAGAAATTACATTCATAGGTATTTATCCAACTGATTTGAAAACTTATATTCACATGGATACTTACACGATAATGCTTAGAGTAGCTTTATTCATGATTACCCCCAAATGGAAGCAGCCATTCTGTCCTTGAATAGATGAATGGATAAACAAACTGTAGTACATCCTTACAATGGTTGCCAGGGGATCCCCTGATAGAATGCATATTTTTTGGCAGGAAACGCATATTGTGACAGAACAATCTAACTCTATTGCAAATACATGAAACAATCTCACTAAACCAAATTAGGGAGAACATTTTGTCCTAAGCAACTTTAGATGTTAGTGGAATTGATAAAATAAAGGCCAAGCACCATAGTTGATAAAGTTATTTCACACGGGAGTACATGTTGACAAATATGCTATTGTTCTACATGTGTACTGAAATTAATGATTAGGTAAATGGATGGCAGATAGTGAAAGGAATTTTCTCATTATTGAAGTGGAAAGTTATATATAAGCAAGGGAAGGACACTGGAATGATCCATAAGGTAATGGAATAGAATCTTAAATATTTTTATAAATTAATATTTAGTATAATATAGAAACAGATGGTTATATAGAGAAACAGTTATAGCTATTTATATACACAAGGGTGAAAATACATGCATAGTTTTTGTTATTGTACAGCTGAGAGGGTTGAGAAGTAACAATACCCCAGTGCAACAATTCTGGCTTCTAGATTTTTGGTTCCTAAATTCACTCTCTGACCAAAAAAAAAATTAGGGATTCTTGGAAAATGGCTGATTCTGGGCTATGACTGGAGATATAAAATGTGCTTGGAGCATTTCATAGTACCAGAAAATAAGAATTTGCTCAAAACAAACAAAAATGGCATGTCAAAGGAATACAGAGCCAACTGAAAGTGTCCCCTATGGCCAAAACTTGAACAATCTAAGCAACAAATTAAATACAGTAGGATTGGATTATGATCTGAGGTATAAAATAAGTATCCATGAGTCCACACTTATAAAAATAAGTATGATTAAATAAATGGAGAACAGACAAATCTCCCATGTAGAAAACCTTGAATTAACTTTTGTAGATACTTGCTATAGACTGAATGTTTATAATTCATGTTAAAACCTAGCTTTCAATGGGATGGTATCAGGAACTGGGGCCTTAGGGCGGTGATTGAGTCGTGAGATTGCGGCACTCCTGAATGGGATTAGTGCCCTGCTATAAGAGACCTAGAGACCTCCCTTCCCCTTTCTGTCATGTGAAGTTACAGCAAGATGGCCATGAACCAGAAGGCAGGATTTCACCAGACATTTTGTCTGCCAATGCCTTGACCTAGGACTTTCCAGCCTTTAGAACTGTAAGAAGTAAATTTCTGTTGTTTATAAGCCACACAGTCTGTATTATTTTTTGTAGCAGACTGAACAGGCTAAGAGGATTATCCACTCTTAATGCATAACACCCTACTCTGTAAGTATGTGTTTCACATAGTGACTTCAAAACAGGACAGTAACTTTACAGTGAAAAAAACCTGACAAATATTTCTTCAGTGTGAAAATCAAGGTCAACACCAACAGTGATAAGTCATATTGATAGTATGTTCCTTAATATGATGGAATGAAAATAGCACTTTATCTTCAGAACCTTGCTTCCCAAATCCTGTCATCTTAGGCTGATCATGAGGAAAATGTCAGGCACATTCCACTTATTGGACATTCTAAAAATACCTGAGTGAAACTCCTCAAAACAGCAAAGGTCATCAAAAACAAGGAAAGTTTGTGAAACTGTCACAGCAACAGGAAATCAAGGAGACGTGACTATAAAATACAATGTGGTATTATCTAAAATGGGATCCTAAAAGATCACAGACACTGGGTAAAAATTAAGACAATCTGAATGTGCATGCACTTTAGTTAAAAATAATGCATCAATATTGGCTTATTAAGTTTAACAAAAGTATGGTAGTGACATAAGTTGGTTCTTAACCAGAGTGGAAACTGGGTGCCAGGCATATGGGAACTCTCTGTAGTGCCTTAACATTTTTTCTGTAAATCTAAAACTGGTATAAAATAAAATATGTGTTTAAAAAAATAAAGAGGATACCTCTAAAAGACTGGATAATTACCCCAAAGAGACTGAGGTAACATAAAAAATTTCTTTATACAAGACAAAAATATTGTTATTTTGAATATTTAATCCTCTGAGTAGAAAGAGACTCATGCAAAATTTGGGTTTCATCATTAAAAATAAAGTTTTATATTTGTATGACTGAATCATAGCATTTAGCTTTTAACCAAACTACATTTATAAAATATTTTTCTTCCAAAATGAAGTAACAGGTGAAAATATATATTTTATATTTCTTTCTAGGTTTATCTCAACCCTTTAAACACACACAGTTTTCTATATTGAAGCAAATAAATCATAATTAAATAATAAATATGAATGCATAATAACCTTTACCCTTTCTGTTAATTCTGTTGAACTATAATCAATGGACCCATTTGTTAAGAGTTTTCTACATAATCTAGTTATCACCATCATCTCTATCACTATCATCATCATCATTATTATGATCAGAGCAAACACTTCTATAATGTTTACGGGTGTCAGGCACTGTTCTCAGGGTTTATATGACTGATTCCATTAATCCCATCAGACACAATCCCTTCAAACACACGAGGCATATTTATTCCGTGGGGAAACTGAGACAGAGATGGACTGGGTAACTTTCCAGGTAGAACAATTAGTGATGGAGCCAGGATTGGTCTTCAGCTGTTGGGTTCAGAGTGCATACTTATATGCACCATGCCATTCCCACTTTTATAAACAACCTGACCCAAATGGTGGGATGCTCATCCTTAGAAAAACGAAGTATCTGTTGCTAGTTGGCTGCATTATGGGCCAATCTGGGAAAGGCACCTTTCACTTCTGTGCTATAGAAAATAACTGGGATTTCTTGAACTGGATCAATTACTAGAGCATAGAAGAACTTTCGTTACATATGGGCAGTGTCAGAGCATAATCTCATCTACTTAGCACTAAATATTGGGCATGGAAATGGTAGAAAATCGTGCTGGGTCTGCTCCTCCCAATGACTCCCTCACTCGAAAAACATGTGTTTGGCAGCTGGGGGAATGTGTCAGTTCAAAGGAAATAATAAAAGTCAGAGAAAAAGAAGGAAAATATGCATTCTTCATTTATTTACTTATAACATATGTTAAATAGTTGTAATGTGTTTGTTTTCGTGTTTCGTTACTAGGAACTTATATGTTATCTCCGAAGAATAGAAGACGGCCAAGTCACAACATGTCTTGCGTCTTTCTAAATAAGTCATTTATGAGCAGCCGGTGTAATGCTGACTCTTACTATATTAGCAGCAAATCCTGGCTACTTAAAAACTGGGGAAATAGCTTCCAGACACTTAATCACTAGCAGACTGGATCTATTTGAAATGACTTTGTAAGCAGTACCTGTTACTCAGCTCATCAGGGCTTTGCAGTGCGGGCAGGCCATCCTTCCGCATTGACGATTAGCCACTCTGCAGAAGGTTTGTCTCTTCATTCCATTTCTGAAAGGCTGTTTGTCAGTTTTAAAAGGACAAGGAGATGGTCAAAAAATGGACTTACACTCTTCCTAGAGTTAGGACAGTATAATGGAAAAGTTAGGGTCTTTGAAGTAAAGATGGGAACAGTGACTTTAACATTTGCTGAGTGACTGGGGACTAATCATTTCATCTTCATGAGTCTCATCAATCGCATCCAAAAATTTGGTATTATAAACTACACTCCAGGAGTGAATTAAGAGTGAAAATAAACATGTGTTGAAATAATCAGCCATGATAATGAACATTTATTTTTTCTATATTGCTCTCTACACCATATATCACATGGTTACAATGGAATTAGATCCAGTTGAAGCTTAACAGTAGGTTGACCTCACAGCACTACTTAGAACCAACACTTGAGGAAAAAGACTTGCTGGCATACGAAGAAGGCGTGCATTGGCCATTTTGAAATCTTCTTTCATACTCTAGTAGATGCACAGCTTCATTCCTGCGGTTGAAACTTGAAAACCAGCAAGTAGATCAGTAGACATAGCTATGTAGAGTGGGAATACAGTTTGTTGGAATAGTCAGTAAAAAATGTTTTCAAGATAATCCAGAGCCACACTATAGGGTGCCTTAAATGAATATCATTCTATGTCATCTGGATGACAGTATCAGGAACACTCTCTTACCTACTATACTCTCAGGATAGTTCATTCCTTGCTTGCCTTCACACATATAATCTCACAGCTACCCTATGAGGTGCAACCATGGTTTCTATTTGGCAGATGACTAAACTGGAGGAATATAAAATGAACCACCTGTCTAAGTTCATACATTATGGGGGTGACAGTCGTGCCCTCCCAGAGCAAGAGTCCACTCCTAACCAAGGTGGCCTCTGCCATCGGTATTCCCCAGGCTCTGAGCACCGTAAGGACAGTGAAAATGGCTTATTCAGATTTTCTATGTTGTAGATCAGCAGCCCAGGCTGCCAAATCATAAATATTTGTTAGATGAATGCTGTCTAGGTTATAACTATTTAACCCAGGGAATGTCATGATGAAATGGGTGCTTGGGGAGCATTAGTCTGATAGACTACAGGTTGGTTGGACCAAAATGTGGGAGTGGAGATGAAAACCAGAAAGATGTCTTAGGAGACTATTACAGTAGATGAGTGTTATGACATACGAGGCAGCCAGAGAGTATAGTTCTCTTTTTTCCTTTTCTTAGAACACAGCTTGAGAAAGCCACAGAGCCTACTGTTTGGGGCCAGTTTGTACAACTTTCATTCATTTTCCATACCTTATTGTTTTTCTCTGTGAAGTTGGAGACCCTTGTACCTCAGTAGCAGACTCCTCAGTGGTGGGCTTTTATTCTAGCTGTTCTGCAAAATGTCCTAAGAAGGCACCACTATCGACTAAAGAAGACCACATTCATGCTACATATCCTATGACTTAAAAAGATAGCCAAGTTAGTTATGAGGTTAGTTCTTACATAGTTACATACATGTTTTATTATGGCTTTGTACATCTGATTACTTATATTGCCTTCCAGAATCTAAATAAGGTATTCACTATAATAGATCTTTGCATTTGAGGCTTTAAAAACACATATCCATTAATATATTTAACATATATTTGCCATGTGCCTACTATTATATGCCTGGCATTATCTTTGATTACAGAAGCAAAACAAGGTAATTGTTCTTCTGAAACCTACATCTTAGAGGGGTAAACACACCAGAGAAGAGCAATCCACTCATGCCTCTCCTGGTATTAATTTATCCATTTTGTCATTTTACTTAAAAATAAATCAGACTTCTCAACATGGCCTGAAATTTCCATCAATATCTCTCTCCTGTCTCCCTCTGAAGCCCTCTTTTTCTCTTGAATTTAATTTGAAAGTCATCCTGAAAGATGTATATTCTAAGTATTTTCTATTCTCTTCTAGAACTGTCTATGCTTCTGCAGCTTCTAGAGCTCCTTTTCATTGTTCATCAGCTGCTCGTTTTTTTAAACTCTCAGGCTAGGTGGCAAATCCTCCTCTAGAAAGTCTTTCCTAAAGTCCCCAAACCCATCCCAAGTGAATAGTTCCTTTTTGCTGCCATAACATTTATAGCAGTGTTTTATCATAACCTTCTTTGAGGATGAGGATTTTACTGTTTATATTTGTGAATTCAGTGATTTAAAATAACGATATGTGCTCAGTATATGTCTGCCAAAGGAAAGATGGATGGAAGGAAGGTAGAAAAAAAGGAAGAAAATCAGGAAGAAGGAAGGAAGGGAGGGAGGAATGAAAGAAGGAAAGAAGGAAGAGAAAGAGAAAGGAATGGGGAAAGATAAAGGGAGTACGTTAGCTCTTATGTCCATCTTTTGCCATTATTTTGCACTATGATTAAATTTTTCTCTTCCCTGCAGGTCAGTTCTGTCCTTATTTCAATGACAACCAGATATGAGGTGGTGAGTCCCTGACCTAGGGTGATAGTAATAGAAAGAGAGAAATATGAAAGAAATTATAATGGAAGAATCGATAGCTGGTGACAAGTCCAACAATGAAGTAAAAGGAAAAGAGTTTTCCTTGCCTTGCAAATAAAAGAGACTACTTTTTAAAAATATTTAAGCTATATATTTTCACAGCTCTTTTCTCCACTGGGTAAGAGTTGGTTACTCAAAGTTTCTCATTTAAATCAATATATTCATACAAACATAAAATGTGCATTAATGTAGAGCCAAACATGAAAATCTTAACACAAATACATAGAAGTAATCATTGCACTAAATGTATTTATAAATGTATAGACTATGTAAAATACTTCCTACCAACCTTTAACCCAGCAGAAATTGAATATGGATCATATCTTGCCCTCATGGCTAGCTCCTTGCCTGTAACTCTCTCTTCTTCTCTCAGCAGAGAACCCTTGAGACCCATCTTCATATGACCCTTAGCTTAAAGCCTGTATCTTCTTCTGAAGCATTTACAACACCTTGAGCAATCTCTGAAATTGTGATAAGATTAAAAATGAAACCAGAGGAAACAAATATGCAAGGAACATATTACTAAGCTTTTAGCTAACTGAGTGACCCGTTCTATGAGTACCAGTACAGGGTTCATGAAGTTGGTATGATTGTTGTCTAAGGAGATAAGGTAAGATAAGAGCCCCAGGAGATCTTAAACCGTGGTGGGTGTCAAGCTGGCTGAAAATGTACATAAGGAAAAGCTAGCAGCCAATCAAGAAGCAATCTTCAGAGAAACTGCAAGCATGAGAAAAGTGAGACATGTCAAAGGGAGAAAAAATGTACACCTGAGAGCCTTGGAAGATCACCCTGAAGTGAATTTTCTTTTAGATTTGGATGTTGGTTATCACCAGGATTGGGGGATTTGCTGTAGACAGAAACAATTCTAGGATTCAATCAGGATTTTAATTCTGAAAAATCCTGTTCAAAATTCAGCCCCCAGAACACTCCAGGGGGCTTCCTGAGAAGAGGGAATATATTTTTCCCAAAAATCCCCCTCTTTATGAGGTAATAATTCTTATTAACTTCCACCATCTGTACCTATAATACCCTCACCCACCCCCATTGAGTTGACATAGATTCCCCAGACTTACACTGATTTGAAATTGATGCCTTAACTAGAAAAATTCCAGAGAGTCTCAGAACCTCCCTTCTTTTACCATTTTGTCTGGACTAGTGCATTTTCTTCCACTGTTTGTAATAATTTGTATTATTAGTGTGAGCTTCAGTTCATAATACTTCCAAATGCATTATCTCATCTGGCATAAGGAATTGACATAGATGTTAGGCATAAGTAACCAACTGGGGAGGTCTGATTTACAAGTTTATCCTTAATCTAACAGCGAACAGTGATGAAGCAGCTACTGTAGGCCAGACACCACATTGAGTATAGTATGACCAGGGGAAAATGGAGGATGAAAAAAGCATCATGATAACATGAGCTGAAAGAAATTTCAAGTTGGAGGAAAAAACAAATGTCTATGAATACTCAAGTCTCAAGAAAAAATACTAGTGTTTTCTGAAAGTCTATCCTTGACTATCTTCTGTCATTTTTCTACACATTCTGTCCAGGTAAGCTGGCTTATCATTTCCACTCACATTTTGAGCTTCAAGTTTAGAATAATGGCACTGACGTTTTACAGCTTAAACCTCTCCTGAGGGTTAAGACTACCATCAGAAAAGGACACGTCCTGAGTGTCCTTTTAGTACTTCAAACTCAGTCTGTCAAATTGTAGATTAATTATTTTTTTCCAAACCCATCCCTTATTCTACATTCTCTTTCTAGGTACTGGTCCTCAGTTAATTGCCAGAAACTATTGATTCCTCCCACTTCTTTTTTTTATTAATCGTCAGATCCTTTTGGTTTAATTTTTAAGTGTTTCTTATCATTTTTGGTTCTGTTAAACCAGTACTTTATGTATACTTAAGAGAATATAGCATTTATTATACCAATTAATCATTATTCATTTGTATGTCTCTTGCTCATGTAATATTGTGAACTTACAAGCTCAGGAGAACTCAGCTTTATCATCAGAATGTGGTCAGCATGTGGAAGATAATCTGTAAATATGTCTTAAAAGAATTGAGTGTGCAAATTATGTGGTCATTTTTCCTTTTCATGATAGGCAAAATTCAGAGATATCCCTAAGATTTCATTCCTTGGCATTTGCACAACTTTCTTTACCCAGTTATTAAAACACAAATCTAAGTACTGTTATGGAGACATTTTTTATGCAATTAAGTTCCCAAATAAATTGACTTCAAAGTGAAGGAGATTACTTTTGTTTGGATGGACATAATCAGATGAACACTGAAAAGGAACTGAGATCTTCCTGTAGGAGAGATTTCAAGGAATAAGAGGTATTTAATGAGAGAAAGGTCTTCCCATTTTGACTTTAAGATGGAGGGGTCACATGGTGAGGAATGGGAATAGCTTCTAGGAACTGAGAATGGGTTTGAGCTGACAGCCAAAAAGGAAATAGAACTTTGAGTCCTACAACCATATTGAACAAAATTCTGCTAACAATCTGAGCAAGCTTGGAAGTGAATTCTTCCCCGGAGATTCCAGAAAGGAACATGGTGTAGCTAATTCCTCAACTTCAGTCACATAAAACTCTGAGGAGAGAATCAGCCACATCATGCCCAGAATTCTGACCTAGACAACTATGAGCTGATAAATGGTAATTTTTTAAGGTATTGAGTTTCTGGTAATGTGTTATGCAGAAAAAAATTAACATGCTTTTCTTCTAATTGTATTATAGTTGATAAGGATAATGTATGTCCTTGAAAATGTCAAGGTGTGCCATAGAACTAAAGGCAGTTTGTAGATACCCAATCCTTGACTTCCTCAGGAAGGACACCCTAAATGACTGCAAGAAATACTTTCAGTTACCAAAAATTCATGTTATTAAGAACAGTTGAAAAATGTTAACATGTATATGGTCAAAAGTTATGACATTCTACCCAATTCTACTAAAAACGGTATGTAGTGTTCCATTAGAAGCTTTGAACTGGATATTTGAGAATTTGGGTTTTGGCCACCCATACAGTCCCATAAAGTAATAATTTTCCATTCTGACTGCAAGGTTATCCACAGTTCTTCAGTCAATGTTGGTTTTGAAAGTCTGTCATCCTCAGCCAATTTTTTTTCATTACAGAAATTACAAAGATTTTGTCAAACACCAATACTTGCATCAAGTGTTACAGGCCAGAGAGAAATAACATGTCCTTTAGTCTTTTATTCTAGAAACCACCTAAAATTCATTATTCCATTTTAAGTTTATTTCAATCTCTGCCATATTAAACTACTTAAGTATGGCTGTTTATTTAACCAATAGTTTCCATAAACTGAAGGCAAATATGAAAAAGAAAGCCACAACAATAAGAGATACCCAGGAACAAAGTTGGACAGTGTCAGGAAAGTATTTCAGTAAATAGCAACTGAATTAGAGGTTGATTTTTTATTTTTAGCCACTCAGTGTCTATAGATTACTTTAAGGACTAACTTGTAACTGACTTTTGAACTGTACCTTTTATGCTAATGAGGGGAATTATGTCTAGGCACTGAACTTAGATCTCTTACATGGAAAATCATTCCTCCCTTACCATATTTAATGACAAGATTTTTTGATTCTCATAGGTCCCCCATCAAAAGAGATTCCCTGATTTGTAGCACCATTAGAATAAAACCAGTGGCTCTTACTAGAATGCTTTCTTGTGGATACTTTGCATATAAAGCCATGAATCAAGGCAGGCATTTCAACTCCCTGAGAACATTTCAGATGAACTTGCTACCTATGCCTCTACCTAAATCTAAAGCTATACCTATATGTACATGTATTCCCATGCCCACACCTATGCTATATCTAGAGCTATACCTATGCTTTTAACTACATCTATCTCAAAGGGTTGTTTTAGGATAAAATGAGAGGCAACCCCATGTGTATGACACCAGACACCTAGTAGTATCTCCAAAAACATTGCTCCCAAAAAGGTTCCCTGGTCAAGTTGCATACATGCATTTCATCCCCTGCGGAATAGTTGTTGGACTTTGTGGAGAATGGGCCATCAAAGTGGAATTTGCAGTGATTGTTTTCTGGTTGCAAACCATCCAAGTTCTTAAAAAATAAGCATTTTATTATTTGGCTTTATTTTGGTTAACTGAACACATGACCCTGAGATGAGATGTTCTTGTTTACTCCCATCTCACCACTGAGTGGTACGTTCTCACCCTTGTCAGGAACAATGGCCCGTTCCTTCCCCTGGCTCGTGGCTCACTTCCAGTGACCTGGACGAAGAACAAACACTGCCGTGGAAAAGGGGTGTGGCTAGAAGCCTGATGTTCAGAAAGGACCATTTCTACCATGGCAGCCAGGAGATAGCTAGAAGCTGCAAAGCTAGAGGTTATTCCAACCATTACATTCTGCAGAACCTCAGTTATTTCATTGCTTACAATTATCATTCCTGACCAAACTGCCTCTTTGGAATTAAGGAAAGGTGCAGTGAAAAATTTTCAGAAAAGAAGAAAGCTGTACATAAAATCTATGAGATTAATGAAGTGCAAGTGAAGCTTATTAACTTCTCCTGCTTTGCACCAAAAGAAGTAGGCATTCCTTCTTCTGAACCAATCTAATATTATATTGACAAAAGCAATCACAGGTATTTTCTTTATAAGATCTCTTATTTCTATGCTCATATCCCCAGTGATCCCAGTTTTATCTTCATTCCAGATCCCTCACATAAATGAGTTCATTAAAATGTGCTCAACTCTATTTCTTTGTATTGTTTTATGCATTAGTTCAAATGAGGTTTGAATAAACAGCGTATTTCTAATACTAAGGATTAAAAGTTTCCATCTTCTTAAATTTCCTTGGCTTGGACTCATTCTGTACAACTGCTTGGTTCAGGACTTAGTTATGCTCCCTCAGTACCAATAAACCTGAGTAAAAATATCCATCTAATTGGAACCTTCTTTGGGATGTTTCTTTTTTTTTCCTTTTAGGTCAATTATTTTTATTGTTATTCTATCACAGCTGTCCCAACTTTTCCCTTTGCTCTCCTCTGCCCCATGCCACCCCCTGGGCCCACAATCAATCCCACATTCATGTCTATGTCCATGGGTCATTCATACATGTTCTTTGTCTAGTCCATTCCCTTTCTTTCCACCATTATGGCCACTCACCCTATAGTCACTTTCAGTCTGTTCCACGTTTCCATGCCTGTGGTTCTACTTGGCTCATTAGTTTATTTAGTTCATTAGATTCCTCTTATAGATGAATCATATGGTATTTGTCTTGCACCAATTGGCTTATTTCACCTAGCATCATATTCTCCAGTTCCATCCATGCTGTTTCAAAAGGTAGGAGTTCCACTTTTCTTTCTGTTGCATAGTATTACATTGTGTAAATATACCACATTTTTTGAACCACTCATTTACTGATGGGCACTTACACTGTTTCCAGCACTTGGGTATTATAAATAGTGCTGCTATGAACATAAGGGTACATAAGTTCTTTTGGGGGAGAAAAAGAAAGAACCCTCAAATAAAATGAGGTATCCCCAGAAAAAAAGGCTAAATGAAATTGAAGCAAGGAAGTTTTCTCAGTATTTTAAGAGTGAGTGATTTTCATACCAAAGAGAGAACATGCTGTCCAATGTACCACAACATGATTCCCATCCTTGGACCCCTGGGCTCAGTCTCCCCTCTGCTCATAGCCCTATAAACAGAATCTAGAATGTTTAATGCAAATGTGTGTATTCAACATACATTTATGGTGCTTAATAAATGTATGGAAGATGTACGGTGTGGGGTTCCTCACAACAGGACTCATCATACTCACCATGGCATCAGCTGCTTGTCCATGGGACCTAGGCCCTGAAGATGAGGCCACCACCTTGTTAATGTCTATCTGAAGGAATGGTCTTGCCATTTATATTTTTAATGCTCTTCTGTGAGGCTTAAATGTCAACAGCCCAAGAATATGTGGACAATCATCTGTACCATTAAAACTAGAAAAGCAAACAAGAAGAAATACACATCAAAGGAGTCATGTAAAAAAGTGGTGAGTGGATTAATGAATGGGTGGTTGAATGAAGGAATGGATAATTCAGCCAAGGTAACTGCCTGATTTTGGACCAAGCCACATCTTGGAATTCTAAGTAGATGAGCTATTTGTTCTCTCTCATCATTTTCCCTTTTCATAAAGGAGTAAACATAGATTAAGAATTCTGATGTAGCTTACAAACTTATTCCTCAGAGGTAAAATATGGGATGATTGTTGTGTTTATCATCAGCTACTAAATTATACATGTTTAATAAAAGTGTTATCATTACTACTTCATACTTTTCAAAATGTTTTACAACTGTTACTTCACTTTATAAAGAGAGGGAAAGAAGAATTCCATGTTTTCTTAAAATAATCTTCAAGTTTTCACCTATTACATTTCCCTTCATTTATACTTCTTGTTTTATCCAGAAAAATTTGCTCTTCATTCTTCCATTCTTCTCATGCTTCCACAAGAAGCAATTTTTAAAAATCACAAACTATAATATAACCTTTCTTTGTTAATTGTCCATAGACATTTTCATCAGGTTTTCAGAACTCATACTATCCTAATTCAGAAGCTGGATGTGGAACAAGCATTACTTCAGCATCAAAAGTGCTGCCATAGGAAACAAATCAAAGCAAAAGGGAAAAAGCCATAATGAAACCAAAGTTTCATTAAAGCCTGACAGTGAGTTCATTATCACCAACTAGCTCTTACTGCAAGGGCAGCAAATGTGAATGGAAAACACCACAGAGAAAATGCTGTGTTGCTGGATGGTCTCTGGAAAGAGTTAGACTTTGGGTACAGAGCTCACAATAACAGGCTAGACACTTAAACTTAGGCGCATCTCATTTCCTACAGGCTAGACTCTCTGCTGAGTAAAATAGTGTGTGTGTGTGTGTGTGTGTGTATACACGTGCACACGCATGCTGGAGAGACCCTTGAGCACCTTGCCAGCACAGATAGTAAATGGAGAGAACTTTAGAGCCATAAAAACCTGGAATCAACTTGTCCAATTCAATCCCCCTTCCCTCATATAAAATTCACTCTACATTGTCCCACATATGGTCTCCAGCCTTGGCTTGAGTATACATCATGACAAGTGGCTCACCATCTTATAGAGATGGTTTATAGACACACAATCTTAATAGTGAAGTCATGATTTGATTCCACTTGAAGTGCATCAAGTTATGGGAGAATGTGTACCATTTTCCATTCTGTTCATATTCAAATCCTATCTACTGAGGTGACCTATATCAAGGGCTCTTCACAGTGTGTGGCTTCCCATCCATCCCCATGTCCTTTGGTGTAAGCATTCTCTGTGGTTGCATAGAAGTCAGAAGCCATGCTGCTCTGAATGTGAGCAACCAGCCCTGCCTGGCACAGATGCTGTTCCCACTGCTCCCAGAAATCAAAATGCTAGCACTTCTGCAAATGCACACTCAGCTTTTACTGAGCTTTAATCTGGAAAGGATATAAAACTTGATTGTTGGCAAGCTTGTGAACAACTACCCATAAATTTTAGAAGCTTCTAAGTTTATATTGCCCAGGTACATTTCATTCTGTTTTCTTGGTTCCAGTTCCCTTGTTTTGAATAATTCTGAAGCTCAGTCCTGTCATCTGCTACATTAACCATCCCTCCCAGATTAGTGTCATGTGAAAATCTTGCATGCATGTTTTTGTTTGTGCGCCTTGATCCAAACCACTCAATAGGGCACAATTGTACGTATGTTAGGGTTTTCTCCTTTGATCAAAACCAATTAATTAGTAGATATTTCTGAGTAGATTGTTAAGGCAGTTCTGACCTATTGAATTATGGTTTTATCAAGTGCAAAAGAATATCAAAAGGACAGCCGCATGTGGGGCTCAAGTAGGAAGCCCAACTTCTAAGACGTTTCCTTATGCACTGATGGAACGACTCCTTAGGTTTAAGAATCTCTCTTTATTAGTCTTTATGGAACCCATACCCAGCAAGGCAAATTTACTAAACACAAAGAGAAGACATGCTGCTTTTTGAGAAACTAATTGAGCCAAACCTTATTACTGCTGCTCCTCCTGAAGTACTAACTCGTCAGTCTGTTAATAGTGACTTCCTCAATGCTGCCCCTAACTGATATTGAGCTGACGGACCCATTGTCTCTGGGATTCTTCCTTTTTCCAGTTTTGAAATTGGAAAAATATTTGCTTCCTCCACTTACCTGATTCTTCTCCCATAATTCAGTATTTTCTCATGAAAAAATAATTCCTTTATCATATCTTTATATACTCTGTACACTGAGTTATAACTTGTGTGGGGCTGAAGTCCTGCACTCTCCTACAGCGTCCAATCACTTTCTTTCCTGCTCTCCCTCTCAGGGAGCACAGCCTTTTGGGCTAACCCCTCTGTGCTGTCCAGCGTGAATGCTGTTTTCCCATTGAAGAGGATGAAAATCAAAAAGTGGTCAAGATGATCTGCCCTCTCTTATTCCTTTCTTAATATTATAAATTCCATCAAGAGTACTCCCATTCTTTATTTTCTCTACTTGCTCTGCAGACATCAAGGGATTTCATCTGATGGTTAACAATAAAATAGAGGGTTTCTCAAATAAAATGCAGGAAGAACTTTCTAGGAAGGTACCTTCCTCACTTTACTTTTCTAAATAATAAAAGTAAAGGAATAAGCACACAAGCACTAAATGGGGTGGGCTTTTCATAACTTGTATAAATAGACCTTGGAACAAGCAACAATGGGTATATAAATTATTCAAAATTCAAATCTATAAAAAACTGTCAAGAACTAAATGTCAAATTTGTGTGTTGAATATTCTGTTTGTTTTCATAGATCACATTATCCAGAACCTATCAAAATAACAAAATAATTTTAAATATAATAATCATTATTAGTTGAAATGTAAATAATTACTTAAAAGTCCACTGCAATGTTGTAAAAGAAAATATCAAAATACATAAGAAAAAGAACGTGCACTCTGGCCAAGCAGCTAGCAGCTCAGTTGGTTGGAGCGTTGTCCCAATATGCTAAAGTTACTGGTTTGATCCCCAGTCAGGGCACATACAAGAATCAACCAATGAATGAATAGCTAAGTATAACAACAAATTGACATTTCTCTTTCTGTTGCTTTCAAAACAATAAGTAAATTTAAAAAATAGCATTATGCTAAGCAAATAAGCCAGGTGGTGAAAGACAAATGCCATATGATCTCACCTTTAACAGGAACTTAATCAACAAAGCAAACAAACAAGCAAAATATAACTAAAGACACTAAAATTGAGAACAGGCTGACAGTGACCAGAGGGGAGAGGGGAGGGAATTCCAGGGGGAAAGGGGAAGGGTTTGCAGGAACAAGTATAAAGGACACATGGACAAAAACAAGGGGATGTGGAAATGGGAGGGAGGTGAGGAGGGCTGGGGGGTGGGCTGGGATGGGGGTAAAAGCCAGAAAACAGTACTTGAACAATAACTAAAATTTAAAAAATTTAAAAATAGCATGTGCATATTCCTTTTTCATGTGAACATGCATCTCTCAGAGGAACCTGAGCTGAAATAATTTCCTATGCCAGCTATTTTTCCAAAGTTCTGACTTGTTTGCAATACTTTTTGATAATTGGTTCCTATTCTTCTGGCAAGCCACCTGTAAATGAAGGCAGAAGCTAAGGAGAAGGAGTGAAATGGGTGGAGTTGATTATGCTTTTTAACATTACTTCATTACACTGCAATGCAAGCTCTGAGCTCCTGAATCCACACATTTTTGAACAGGGTGTGTGGTTGATTTGTTAATGCCATTTAGGTCAAGCAATCTGAGGGGTTTTTTATTTAAAATTTGAGATAGAGTCTTTTAAAGAAATCTTAAATTTGGACTATTTATTGGTGTTTTAAAATAACAATATCAGCCAATCTAAAGTTGGCCATATCATGAGAGAGTTCTTCCATTAAGGGATGTATCAGTGCCCACAGGTAAATACTAATTTTGCTTCTATTGTATCAGTGTAATCTAGGCAAAACCCAAGGCATTCATTTTGTTTTGCTTCAAAATTTATCATTCAATTTCAAGAAGAGGAATTGGTTTTTATTTTAATGCTTTGGTGCTCTTCAAAACTTATTCTGTGTTTCTCATTGAATTGTGAGTAAAGTCTGAAGGCAGGTAATCCACGGGGCACTGTACTCTGATTATGTGACAGACAATGAAGTGGACAGTCCCACCAGACCTCACTAGTAATGCAGTCCATACCCAGCAGAAGATGGTCCAGATCAGAGGGTTTCAACAGCATTTAAGCAGCTTCCAGGTGAGTCCGCTCCATGCTAAAATCTGAGAACCACTGATTTCTATCACACTCCTAAGTGCAAAGTGACCTGAACCATTTTTCTGGAAGCAGCTTAATAAAAGAGCAACAAAGTAAACATGGATATGAAATATGTTAAGACAAAGAGGAATAATGGAATCTGACTTTTATATATGCCAGGGATGAAGATTAACTCCAACACTTTCCATATTCATTCAAGTCCAGAAGAAAAATTGTTTTAAATCATAGTTTTGGGTTAAAAAGAAATAAGCAGGATTGTGGGAGGGTGACAACATCATCAGAAGTTCATGGTCTTTGGGGTGACCATCCATTATAAAGAACTTCAGACGTTTCTCAAGGACATGTGCATTGTCATCAAAGATCTGCTGTTCTCTTATCATAGCATCAGTTACCAACTTGCTGTGGCGAATATTATATTCCAGCTGATTGGAATGAATTGGGAAGACAGTGCAATCAGTAAGGAATAAGAGACAGGCCTGTAGTTCCCCTAGCACAGCAGGAAGATGCGTTAGTACATGAGAGATGTGCCCTCTTCCCAGCATGCTCGCCTTTCACACACCTGTATTCAGACTGGAAGTCAGACCCATGAAGACATTGCTTAAGGTAACATCACAAATAAAGACAAAAATCGTCTATTTATAAAATCAGCAATTTTACGAACCTGAAGTATATACCAAATTGCACGTGGTCACTTTAGAACCACACTGCTCCGCAGGCAATGTGCGCTATGTAAGTTGGAGAGTTTATCTACATATGCTTCGGGACATCATCTTCCTCCCACTTTCAAAAGTTTATTAGGGACAATTTGTAATATAAGGTTCAAGATTACTCAAGTGAATTTAGATATTTCCTTTCAAATGCTTGAGTGTTCAAGAAATAGACTTTCAGGGAGCACGTGAAGTCAGTGAGAGAAAAGACACACACCCCCAGGAACCTCCCAGCCTATGTATAATGCTTTGACTGTAATAACCCCGATGACAACTAGTGCCCAAGTCCTTGAACTCTTAAGCTAGTTCACTGTCCTGTTTTTATGATCTCCTCTTTCAGAAATTGATCTTGGGCATGTAGAAGAAAGTAATATTAATATTAATACTGTAATTCCATCAACAATAGTAACAAATGTCTCCAGTGTTTCCACTGCTCTGGACTCTCCCACAGGGTCCCATACTTTTCTTTCACAGCCCTGTATGACAATGATAATAATAATTAAGTATTTCTGTTCTTATATGTCTTTTTTCTTCAGATTGCATGGTCTGGGAATCCAGGATAGCATATTTTATACTTTATTATCCACACTAAGAGTACATCTGGCTTATTGTAGGTACTCTACATATTTCTCTCAAAATAATGAATGAATAAGTCATAAGGAAGCATATAATATTATAGCATATTTTACATTCTATTTCTTCACATCAATTTTCACGGGTGGATCTTTTGCTGAGCTGAATCAGATCTTTTCCTCACTCCTATATCCAGTATAATATTTGGTTCCTAGGGGATGACAAACTGTTTGATTATTAAGTAAATAACTATTATGATCTAGTAATAAGTAAATACAGTCTTTATTCTCACTTTTATTACCAACCAGGGATTTTTAAGTGAAAGATTGTATCTTTTGGTTTTCTCATCCATAATGGACATCATTATATTTGTTTCCCTGGGACACTGTAAAGTCATATGAAAAAAATGGTGATCTAACACAATGACCCTTAAAACCAAAGGTGATGTGCAATTCTGTGATAACACTTGTTATCACCCCATGTTTCTTTTCTCTTTTTTGATTTTACTCTGTATCTTTTCTCTGTAATAAACCGTGACTGTTAGTGTAACAGCTTCTGAGTTCTGTGAGTCTTTCTAGTGACTCATGGTGATTGAGGGATCCCCAACTCAAGAGAAGAATTTGCAGATGCAGGAATTAATGTAAGGGAAGCAAATAGGGAGAAAGAAGGAGTCATAAAACCCTGGGGTAGCTGGAAAGAACAATGGGTTCCCACTGTGTGGAAGTTCAGCCTTTTTTTCAAAATTAAATGATGGATAACACTCTTACAGAGGATAATCAGAATTGAAGTAATCATGTTTTCTGCCCTTATTTTTCATTTGTCTAGTTTCTCAGTTATCAATTTTAAGTGTTATTTTCCATTGCTATCTTAAAAGTATTTGTGTTATCTTATTAAGTCATTTTTATAAAAATGTTGATAACAAGCTGATGAACCAATTTATCAAATAAATGTCTCACCAATGGCCCTCTTCACCCAAATAAGATAAATGTGACAACAGAACAGGTGACTGTCTTCATTGTATGTGGTCACCGTGGCCTGCTCCCAGGCCTCTGGAAAATTCCACTCTATTAGGAAGATAGCAGCTCGAACTCTGTACGGCATCTCCTTTTCCACTTTAAAGCGAGTTGGAGTTATTGCCCACACAAGTTGATTTACCCACATCATGTTCCCATGACTACATATTCTGTAGCCAATCTGAAACATTCTGTTCTATCTCCCAACATCTAAAAGAGAGGAGCTCTGCCGATTCTGGACGGCACTCTGTCCGATGCACCCCGATATCTTAGACTGGAGGAGATTTTGTGTGGATCTACAACCTTTCTTTGACTGACAGGCAAATGTAGAGCCAGTCACATAAAATCTCAGTAAAACTGATGGTTTTTGAGTGACTTTGAAAATGTATGCCTCATTTTAATATGCTAGTGCTTTGTGAGTTATTTATTTAAGATCACCCTAATGTTTTGTTTTCTTCTTTTATAAATTAGTGACCATAAGCCGGTGTTTGTAATATTTAATGCATCTATTTTGTATGTGTCTGTGTGCTTTCTTGAGCACACTGTTTAGCCTGAGAATTCACACGCACAAACTGTTAAACAAGACGAAGTTTTCTTCCAGCCCGGCCTGTAGTTGAGAAGTGCCTCATACAGCCTGACTTGTTAATAAAGTCTATAACCCTGGCTGGTGTAGCTTAGTGGATTAAGCGCGGGCCTGTGAACCAAGAGATCACGGTTCAATTCCCAGTCAGGGCACATGCCTGGGTTGCAGGCCAGTTCCCAGCAGGGAATGCACAGGAAGCAACCATACATTCTCCCTCTCTCCTTCCCTTCCCCTCTGAAGATAAATAAATAAAATCTTTTAAAAAAATAAATAAAGTCTATAAAAGACTATCGAAAATTTGACAGATGGTGCCTATTTTCACCAACACCCTTTTCACTTTGTAGATACACTATCTGAAGTCAATATCATTTCCTACCAGCTGAGCGCGACCTTTTGGTCAGTTCCAGGTAAAAAGCTAGTGGCTGATTCAGTGTAGCCGCTTCTAGATCAAAGGCAGATTCTCCGAAAACATGACTTGTGTGCACAAGCCCCAGTAAATAGAGGCAATTTTCATGGAAAAATAATTGTTTACAAATACATTCCAGAAAAATATGGGCTCGGCTGTCTTACATTTTATTTTTTTGACCAAATGTCATCAGGTCTCTCAGAGAACCACTCAGCAGCGCCAAACCAAATATGGGACTTGCTGTGCAACCCTGCTGCCGAAAGTTGAATTCTGCTTCTCCTTTCTCTCCTTTTATTGCAGAAATGTTTTACAAAAATAAATTATGTAAGTGTGATCCTTATTTCTATGTTTGGGGACCAGCACCCTATAGGACTTTTCAATAAGCAATGACTGCACTTGCTGTATTTAGCACTGAACCTTGGAGTTAAAGGAGACCCAGTAGGTGTCATCCAGCCCATGACTCTGAAGAAACCAAAACAAAAGCAGACTGAGTGTTTTGCTCAAAATCACACTGTTCGTTATGATGACGGAAGAATGAGAACCAGGGATGGCAGGCAGATCAGCTGTTCACTCACTGCATGCCACATTCTCCCGGAGCACACGGTGGTGTGGCATTTTACAGGATCCCTGGAAGTTAGATGTGGCTTTGGAATCGACAGCGTTTAAGCCAGTGGAAAAGAGTAAATGTGAGGTACAGTATCCAATAGTGTGTTAAGTCCTAGTTCACAACATTCCATTCCCAAGACTCTCCAGACTCCTTCATCCACTCACTTCCTGTTGACAAGCAGGCCCCCTGGGGAGCATGAGTCATTCCAAGGTAGGAGGAACAGGTGTCCTGGAATCCTTGCTAGGGAGGAACGCTGCACTTATCAGAGAACTATTTTGGGTTTTACATGAGAGAGTAAGAAATAAGCTTCTACTCACTGGATCCATGATGCCTTTAACATTATCTTCACTACTGTGTCAGGTCTCCTGAGTCTGTATATGTGTGTGTTTGTGTATGTTTGTGTTTTTGTGTGTTTGTGTCTTAATACCATCATCTCAAAAATCGACTGAAACCATATGAATTCCAAAGACAACAACTGTAACCAACAGAATATAATAAATGAGCTATACAGAAAAACAAAACACAATTGAGCAAATACTGACTATAAATGTTGATTGTACTCCAGTGTTTATTGTGACGGTTTGGGGGGGTTGGCATTGCTGTAGTTGTCACTTGGAGGGTGGTATTAAGAATTATTGTTTCCATACCTTATGGTCTACCAAAGAGCCAACTGGATATCATATACAAATATATATATATATATATATATATATATATAGTTTTTCATCCAACAATCCATGTTTCCAACAGTTGTGAGAAGGGGATCTGATGTACTTGGAAACAGGAAAATGTAATCATAGTTTGCTTTCCAAGGAGCATCTGTATTAAACACAGAGTCCTAATTGTTGCCAGAACTGAAAGGCCTTACCAGGAGTTTTTACAGGCACAGGTGTGCTTTTTGGGTAACAGACACGCCTGCAGAGATGAGCAGCCCCTTTGGTTTTACAACACTTCTTCAGAAAAGTTGTTTCTAAGGTGCCTAAGACCATTTCTTTCAGTAAAAGTAATTCATTATTATTAAAAAAAAAAGCAAAAACATCCTACACCAGATTATGTTAACACCTGGATCACTCATAGAAATACCTTGCATTCCTGACAGCAGCCACACATCCTGCTATTCAGGTAGGTCTGTCCTGGAGAATGCCCCATGTGTGTGTGAGAAGAATGTGTATTCCATTGTGTTTGGGGAAGTGTTCTGCAAGCATCTGCTGGATCCAATACCTTTGCAATGCTGTTAAAGGCTTCTCATACTGTGCTGCTCTTCTGACTGGGTATTTTCTATTATTGAAGTCAGTTATTGAACTCTCCAGCTCTTGTTCAATTTTCTATTTCTCCTTCAATTCTGCAAGATTTTGATCCATGTATGTTTTTTTAATATTTTATTTATTTATTTATTTATTTTTAGAGAGGGGGGAAGGAAGGGAGAGAAACATCAGTGTGAGAGAGAAGCATCTATCAGTTGCCTCTTGTACCTACCTCACCCAGGGACCAAACTGACAATGCAGGCAGGTGCCCTGAGCAGGAACTGAACCAGGAAAGTGACCTTTCCCTTTGCAGAATGACACCCAACCAACTGAGCCACACCAGTCAGGGCAGATCCATGTGCTTTTATAATTTGCTCAATATTAGGTTCATAGGTTTAACATTATTATATTGTTATATCATCCTAATGGATTGACCCTTTTGTCATTTTGAAATACTCCTTTTTGTATCTAACAAAAATGTTACAATGTTTTGCCTAATATTGATATGAATACTGTGTATATATTTGCATGGTGTATATGTTTCCATCATATTACTGTCACCTTATTTGTGCCATTGAATCTAAAATGTGTCTTCCATACAGAGCACACATTTCCATCACATTGAGTATAGTTTTGTTTTCTCTCATTCTTCCAATCTCTGACCTTTTATATTTCTACCTAATGAGTCTATTCCAATCTTGTGTTATATCAGATTTCTGACTCTGTAGTACTGATTTATATAACTGCTGATCCAAGTATGTATCAGTTACACATACTGCAAAAATTTCCTCCTAAACTATGACTTGCACCTATTTCCACATATTCTTATTCGTGTCTTTTATGAGCTAAATTTTTAATTTTGATAAAATTTAATTTATCCATTAAATTTCACTTATGTTCAGTGCTTTTTCCCCTCTTCAAAAAATCTTCGTCTAACCTGAAGTTGAGAATATATATCCCTATGATTATATCCAGAGATATTTTTCTGGCTTCTTGGATCTCGAAGTTGATGTTTTCCAACAAGTTTTGGAATTTTTTGCCATTATCTTTCGAAAGGCTTTTCAGCCTGAGTCTCCACCTCCTTTATTTTTGGAGGTGGTCACACTGAAGCTATGTTAGTTACCCTGGCATCGTCCTGCAGGTCAGGGAGGTTGTGGCCAGCTTTCAGTTCTGTCTGTCCTCTCCATTTGTCAGGCTGGACATCATCCACTGACCTCTTTTTAAGTTCCCCAGTTCTTTTTTCCTCCATCTCTAATCCACCGTTGAGCCCATCCATGGAATTTTTTGTTTCAGATACTGTAATTTTTAGTTCTCAGTTTTCCATTTAATAGTTTATCATAGTTTTCATGTCATTATAGAGATTCCCTATCAATTTACTCATTATGATGTTTTCCTTAAAGTTCTTGAATGTACTTATAGCACTGCTTCAAAATCCTTGTCTCATAATTCTGTCTGTTTATCTTAGAGTCTGTTTCTCTTTATTGTTTTTCCCCTTGTTAGTGGATCATATTTTCCTGCTTCTTTGAATATCTAGTAAATTTTATTGTATGGTAAACATTGTAAATGATACAATGTATTTTGGTGTCATCCTTTAAAAGATGTTAAATGTTGATATAGGAGGCATCCAAATTACTGGGGGATGCTGTTGGGCTTTTTTCTTTTATTAAGATGTTTCTATTTTAGTTTTCAGTGTAGTCCTAGAATTTTTCCTTTACCATAAAGAATGATCTTTATTCACAGAACATGCAATACTCTAGAATCTCAAGTGGATATCCAGGGTGTTGAGTGAGGTTTCCCTGCTGTGGTTGTATCGGAACTCCAACATGTACGGGTCCTGCCAGATCTTATGTATCCCTGCTCAGCATTCATTCCTGCAGCAGGCAGTCTCTACAAGGCCACAGGAGCCTCTTGTGTGTGCATAGTCCAGCCCTGTGCAAGGATTCAGAGTGAGACCCGTGGGTGCTCCTGGAGCCCTTCCTCTGTACAGCTGCTTTTGTCTCAGGGCCTTGCTTCATCACTGCCAGCTGCTTTGCAGACCCAAACTTCGATCTCTGACCCCTCAATTCAACAGCACCACAACTCAGTGTGGTCTCCACTCCCTGTGACACCACAGGGGGGATGCCACTTCTATCTTCAAGGTCGGCTCCTGTGTTTAGGCTGTCCCTAGGATCAGTGTCCTGTGCTGCTCAATGTGTGAAAGGATATATGTTGCGCAATAGTTAAAAACAGTTCACTCATATACTTTGTTCGGTGTTATGGTTGGTGTCCATGAGAGGGAGAATCTGGCAATTTACTGTCTTGACCAGAAACAGAAGTCACTATCTTTGTCTGCAGCATCCTTTTACTGGCCTTCCTGCCTCCTCTCCCGTCTTCATATCCTGGCTGAAAAGTTAGAATCATGCCGCTCCAGTACTCAAGACCTGTGCGTGATTTCCTACCTGACCTGTCCCCTGCCCTCATGTCAGTTTGCTCTCTAACCCCATCTTCCTTCTTATATTCTTCTTCTAACTGCATTCTCAATTCCTGCTAAAGTGGTGTCTTTTTCATCTCCTGAAAATATAAGCTTTGATGTTTTTAAAAAATATTTTATTGTTTATGTTATTACAGTTGTCCCTTTTCCCCCCTTTTCCCCTTCTATCCAGCCTACCCACCACTTCCAAAATCAGTCCCCTCATCACTGCCCATGTCCATGGGTCCTTTATATATGTTCTTTGACTAATCCCTTCACCTTCGTTCAACCAGCCCCTACTTCCCCCACCCCTCGTACAGCTGTCAGTCTGTTCCATGATTTTATGCCTCTGATTCTATTTTGATCATTAGTTTATTTTTTGCCTTAGATTCCTCTCATAAGTGAGATCATAAGGTATTTGTCTTTCACCGACTGGTTTGTTTCATTTTGCATAAGAGTTTCCAGTTCCATCCATGCTGTTGCAAAAGGTAGGGATTCTTTTTCTCCTGTAGTGTTCCATAGTATAGATGTAAAACTTTGCTTCTTTTTTTTTACTTTATTTTTTACTGTATTTTTCCATTGCTATTTAGTCTTAGACCCCTCCCTCCAGCAATCACCACACTGTTGTCCATGTCCATGAGTCCTTTTTTCCTTTTTGCTCAATCCCTCCATCCCCTTCACCTCAGTTCTCCCCCTTAACTCTCATCCTGCTCTCTATCTATGAGTCTGTCTCTGTTTTCCTTGTTAGTTCAGTTTGTTCACTAGATTCCACATATAAGTGAAATCATATGGTATTTTTCTTTCTCAGACTGCCTTATTTCAGTTGGCATAATGTTTTCCAAGTCCATCCATATTGTCACAAAGTGTAAAATTTTCTTCCTTTTTATGGCCAAGTAGGTTTCCACTGTGTAAATGCCCCATAGTCATTTTATCCACCCATCTACTGGTGGATATTGTTCTGTTTCCATATCTTGGTAATTGTAAATAACTCTGCAATGAACACAGGTGTGCTTATGTTCCTTCAAATTAGTGTTTTGGGTTCCTTTAGATATATTCCAATATGTGGAATTAATAGAACGAACTGGCAAACAAAATATAGCCAGAGACATTGAAATCAACAGCAGACTGACAGTAACCAAAGGGGAGGGGAGAGGGAAATAATGTGGAAAAGAAGGGGAAGGGACATAAATGGACATGGATGAGGGACCCATGGATGGAGGCAAGGGGGGGTGGGATTGAGAGCCGGAGGTGGGCATGGTTAGGGTGGGCATAGTAAGTGGTGGTGGGAAAATGGAGACAACTGTATTTGAACATCAATAAAAAAGCTTTAAAAAAGGACAGATCCATTTTTAATTTTTTGAGGTATCTCCATACTGCTTTCCACAGTGGCTGCACCAATTTGCATTCCCACCAACAGTTCAGAAGTGATCCCCTTTCTCCACATCTTTGCCAGCACTTGTTGTTTGTTGATATATTGATGGCAGCCATTCTGACAGGTGTGACATGATATCTTATTGGGGTTTTACTTTATTTATTATATTTTTTCACATTTTTTATTGTTGTTCAAGTACAGTTGTCTCCACTTCCCCCCATTACTCCCCCTCACCTCAGCCATCAGGACTTCCACCCTTGATCCTACCCCGCTTTGGTTTTGTCCATGTGACTTTTATACATGTTCCTGAAAACCCTTCCCCCTCACCCCTCCATTATCCCATCCCACCTCCCCTCTGATTACTGTCAGTTTGTTCTTAATTTCAATGTTCCTGGTTATATTTTTCTTGCTTGTTTGTTTTAATTTGCATTTCTCTGATGATTAGTGACACTCAGCATCTTTTCATATGTCTATTAACCATCTGTGTGTCCTCTTTGGAGAAGTGTCTATTCAGGTCCTTTGCTCATTTTTTATTTGGGTGTGTGTATGTGTTGAGTTTTGTACATTCTTTATACATTTTGGATATTAACCCCTTATCAGATGTATCAGTAAATATGTTCTTCCATCCTGTGGGTTGTCTTTTTATTTTGTTGATGTTTTCCTTTCCTGTGCAAAATCTTTTTGGTTTAATGTAGATTCTTGACCAGGGGTCTCCTCCTTTTTGTCTGGAACTTGCTTTCCCATTGTCTGGATGGTGCTCTTCATCACGTTATTTAATACTTTACTTCAAGATTCATCTTTTTTTTTCTGAGACTTATCTTGCAACTGTTGCCAAAACTGAATTCTCTCATCCATTTATATAACTTTTCCAATACACTTTTGTTTTACTTTTCTCCATGAAATTCATCAATAAGTAAACATGTCTCTTTCACATATTTACATTGTCTATAACGTGCTTTCCCCATTTTGTTCATTTAAGCTTCACAGAAATATGAACACTTTGTGTTTTGTTCACTTTCTTAACCCCTTAACCTAGAAGAGCACTTGGCATGTAATAGACTCAGTATTTTTTGAAAGAATAAAAGGTGAACAGAATTTATTGTAAAGCAGAATGAATACTAAGCATTTTAAGCATTTTTATGTTCATTGATTTGTTCTTATAATTTTAAGTGTGTCAGAAACACTTATGCTTTGTGAATTATAACAAACCATAGCGTTTAAATTATGTTCTCCCCTCACCCCAGTCTCTTGCCTACTTGCTGAATTATGCTGTTTTTTAATTTCATAAAAATAGTATAATGATACCTAGAATAAATTACAGAAGCCAACTTGTCCAGATATCCTCTTTCGGTGAAAACAGTTATTTGTGACACATTAAAGCAGTAAGGCAGACTTCATTCAGGACCGTCATGATGGTCCCCCCCCATATAGGGGCTGCTGCAACGGGGTTTTGAACAAGGCAGGAGAGCCTGGGCTCAACCCCAAATACAACAAAGAAAGAGCTCATAGACAAGGAACAGGATGGAGGCATCACTGCATCAAAAATTACTCAGAGGAAACATCAGTGGTAAGGGAAATTCTGGCTACACAGAGCCACTAGGATTCCTGCCGAAGGCCAAAGTGTCTGACCTCTTCTGGGGAATGATGGAATATGAGGGATTTTGTCCGATATCAAGGGTGGGGAATTCTGGATAAACAGATTTAGCAGAATACTTAGTAAAATTGGGCTCTTGGAGACCCTTCCAAAGATGGGACCTAGTTGGAAAACAGTTCAGTGTCTTGACTAGTCTGAATAAGCAGAGGATTATCCTAGTCTGTTTAGGATAATATAGCAAAGTATCATAAACTGAGTGGCTTACAAAAATAGAAATTTATTTCACATAGCTCTGGAGGTTGAGAATTCTCAGATCAAGAGGCCGGCATGGTCTTGTCGGGTCAGGGGCACTCTTCTGGGATGCTGACTTCTGGTGCTGTCCTCAAGTGGTAAACAGCAGACAGAGGGAACCAGTTGTCCCCTGACTCTGTAAGGGCACTAATCCTTTACATGAGGGCTGCACCCTCATGACCTCATCTGACCCTATTAACCCCCCAAAACCCCACCTTCTAATACTATCACATTGGAGGACAGAATTTCAATACAATATGAATTTGTGGGGGGCACAAACATAAAGTCCATGACAAGAATCTTTGTAACCCTTTAAATACTGAGAAGCTTATACAATTATATTTTTTGTTTTTCCATTCCAAATAGAATATACAGCATTGGGATTATTTTTTAATTTAACATCTAGTGAAATTGAGGTAACATTTTACTTCTTTTCACTGTGATATAATGATACTCTCAAAACATCTGGACCTTAATAGGTTTTATACTGTTTTACTAAATTATGTCAAACTGTTCTGCTTTTTATTTTCTTCTCTGTCTTCCAAGTTATTGAAACTTTCTTCTTTAGATCCACTTAAGCAATATAACCATGATTATGGAAATCTTTCTAAACTATTACATGCTTCCCTGGTTTAAAAATAAGATAGAAAATCGTTCTTGTTTATGACTTCTGGACATCTTGGCCCTCTGGGTGGTTTTTCCTTCTTTTTCTGCTCAGCTTTGAGCTGCAAGCCTGATGGCTCCAAGCTGCCTTCTCCAGCTTCTGGTTCATTTGCTACTGGCTGGTTTGGTCCTGCCAGGCACTGAGGTGAAGAAGGGAGGGACTGAACAGTGGAGGGAAGGGATAAGCCAGCTTTGTCTTCTTCTGCCAGCCTCCAGTGACAGAGGCTATGTGGTAACCCCACATCCCCAGAGGGGGCCACTGGGGTCAGCTTCAGCTCCCAACACCCACTGGCCTGGGTGCAGTGGCTTCCTGCTTATGCTAATCTCTGGGTCCTCACCCTTTTCTCTTTGATCCAGCCCAGCTTCTCCTTCATCTGTGCAATGGTTTGCCTGCCATAAATTATCTTCTGTTATATATAATTTCTAAGTTACACCCTGAGTCAATGACTCTTCTTAGAAGCAACATTTTCTTTTCTGGGTCATACATAGCCAGGACACTTCTGTGACTCTTCTCCTGACCCAAAGTCATGCTTTGGCCAATATTCTGATTGCTATCTTGTGCCTCCCCCTTATAGAGTCTCAAGATACCCTTGCTTAGCTTGAGGAATGGGGTCTCATTATGCTGTCTTGGATGTCTGGAGAAATTTGCAATTTTTATTATGTGAATTTTGGCTTAACTCAAATACATCAGACATATAAGGAAATTCTGTCAAATTTAATAGAGAAATTTATTGTATTTTTACATGAGTTTTTCTTTTAGGTTAATTTATACGTATGCCCTCTCTTTTCTGTCTCCTCACCATCCCAAGTAGACACACCATGAATGATGTGATTAGCAAACATAAGAGGGGAAAAGGCCCTATCCTATTTACCCCTTTGTTCTCTGTCTTGCTTGGAAATTGGTCTGAAATAAGCATTCACTCTCTGATTTCCTGTGTCACAAGTTTCCAAGGACAGAGTGAGGATGATGCTGGCAGTCCAATCAGTAACTGGCTGCATTTAACTCCAGGCTGCTAAACAGGGGACCCATGTTTGCAGAGAGGGAGGCTGTTCTGTGCAAACAGCCTGATTAACATAAAAGTAGCTATTTTATTCTCCATCCTTCAACCCCTTGCTCTACCTCTTAATCAGTGCCAAATGTGAAGATAGGCAAGACATTTATCAACACTTTCAAAATCCTAATACCAGTAGACAGAGCAAGATTTCAATTTACATTCTCACTGGCTGGTGTTTAATTCTCTCAGGCCAGAATTCCAACATCCTATGTTGGTAGTATCAAACAAAAGAGACTTAAATGCTCTAATAATTCCCAAGGGAAAAGAACATGACCTTTTTTTGGTCATATACCTTTCAAATATCTCAATATAATATAATTTAAAACACCACCTGTAGGAGAAAGGTACATTATTATTTTATTCAAATGGGTGTTGTTCCAAAACCACAAGTGGATTCTGAGTCTTTATCCTGTTCAAGCTTTGAGAGGAAAGACGTGGTGGTCCCCTGCATCCACTCTCAGTTCCTAAAAACTTTGTGGTTGGTATGAGAGTGAAAGTATTCCTCCCTGTTGCCAGAAGTTTTAACTTTTCTTTCATATGTTTTTATCTTAAAGAAGGAACAGCTGGACAGGGCACTGCACCAACTGCCATAGCATCTGCTGGAGCTTCTGGAAGCCCCACAGGGAGGAAGAGGCAGGCTGGGAAAAGGTCAATGTTTGGATGCTGGTTGCTGGATAAGGGCAACCTAGAGCCTTGAATATTATTCTCACTCGTTAGTTATCTATCCCAAATACTTCATATGCGGGGGGAAAATATATAGTAAAATGCATAGTGAGTTACAGAACATTCTGGCCCACCTGTGCCTGGGGTAAACTGGTGCCCGTTCTCATCCTGTCAGATGGGAAACTCTTCAGCCAGTGCCCAGCCGTTGTATCTAGACAATGGTACCTAGATCCTGATGTTTTAGATGAGCTCAGAAATCCACATACAAATCTCAGAGATAAACCTAATGTTAACAATTTTATTGACATTGTAAAAAAATTATCTTGACATTCTTTGGTTTTCTAAAAAGTAAAATTATTAAACTGTGGTAGTCTTTAAAATGTGCCCCACCAAAGATACCCACCTCCTAATCTCTGAAACCTGTAAATGTTAGCTTAAATGGCAAAAGAAGGGGCAGGGGATCTGTGAAGATGTAATTAAGAATCTTTCAAGGGGAAGATTACTTGGGATTATCTGGTGGGGCAGTGAATGCAATTACATGTGTCTTTAGGAAGGGGTCTTCAACTCACACAGAAGAACAGAAAGCAATATGACCCTGGAGGCAGACAAAGGACCAAAGTGGCCACTAGCCTGGGAATGCAACAGCCACCAGAAGCTGGAAGAGGCAAGGAACCAATCCCCCCATGCCTCCAAAGGCAGTGTGGCCCTTGATTTTGGTCCAGCCAAACTGATTTCAGACTACTTTCTGGCCTCCAGAATGGTGAGAGAATAAATTTCAGGTTCTTTTAAGCCACTAAGTTCGTGGCAATTTATTACAGGAACAATAGGAAACTAATACATAAACTATTGACCCTTGCCTGCACTCTAATTGAACATTCAGGTCCCAATGAAATGACCCCAGTTGTCAATATGTCAACTACACACACAGCCCACTCTTCTTGCATAGGGTAGATTGTCTAAAATAATGGATTCAGCCATTATTTTAGTACTAAAGTACTAAAAACAAAACAAATTTAATTTTGAGTGACTTTGAAATGTATTCAATTGAGTAAAGTGAAGATAGGAAAAATTACATGATTTTTACAACTATTTTTTTCACATTTTTTCAAGTATAGTTGTCTACTTATTTTAAAAAAACAATACCTGCAGGTCATAATATATTTTTATGTGTGTTTGAGAGTATGTATACATATACACAAATACATATACATATATGTGAGCTTTTATCTAAAATGTTAAGAAATTATACTTTAAAATGCTGTAATATTCTTTTTACTAGAAATTTCTAATCGATAGCTTCGATTTTTTTTATTGTTGTTCAAGTATGGTTGTCTCCATTTTCACCCCATCATGCCCCCCTGACCCCCATCCAGCCTCCCACCCATGAACCTACTACCCACTTTGGCTTTGTCCATGTGTCCTTTATACATGCTCCTTGATGCCCCTTCCCCCATTAACCTTCTCCCCCCTCCCCTCTGGTTACTGTCAATTTGTCCTTTATTTCACTGTCTCTGGTTACATTTTGCCTGCTTGTTTGTTTTGTTGATTAGGTTCCACTTATAGGTGAGATCATATGGTATTTATCTTTAACTGCCTGACTTATTTCACTTACCACATGCTCTCCAATTGCTTCATCTTCCAACATCATCACTCAAAAGCATGCAAAAATTAGAGATGGAAAGTTTTGTTGGTTCATGTAGTTCCTATTTTATCATATTGTGGCATTCTTTTCTATCCATATACCTTCTGGAAACTTCTTTCAGGTTTAAACACAGTGGAGGACTTTTTTCAAGTATTGTATAAGCCATTGCTTCTTTTGTTTTATTAATTTATTACACTTGAAAATGTATGAGCTAAGTAATAAAGCATCAAAATATATGAAGTAAAACCAGTAGAAAAATAATGTTACAAAGCTGAAAAGTATAGAAACTAAAATCAATGAGAAAGTGCAACTGCTGATAATGTCATTTTGTACTTTGGAAAAAAACGAACAAGAGAATCAACTGAGAACGGCTATAATCAATGAAAAAATTCAATGAGATGAATCTATGCAAAATCAATTTGTAAAATATTTTTGTATATCAATTACAACCAATTAGGAAATAAAATTTTTTAAATATTAAATCACAATATCAACTGAAATATAAATTACAGTGAATTAATTTGGGCAATAAATTTATAAAGCTTTCTTAAGAAACTACTACGAAAAGTGAGAATTTGAATTTGCTTAGAAACTTTGGCACTGGTAACATTTTTAAGCTGTAATTTGCTCTGATCCACATACTTGTCAAACAGAAAACAGACAACTGTTTGCTTTCTCAAATAGCCTCAGGATATTCACTGAAACAAAATGTCGCTCATTCGTGCAAATCTCTGTCTGATGGGCTAAATCTTCCTTTTAACAGAGGGAACATGAGGATTTCTAGCCTTTAAAATGGAAACAAATAATTTCTCCTTGATTTTTTCCCCTGGAAAATGTTAGGTTGTTTTATGGTTTTTTGCTGTACATAGTGTTTATGTCTCCGCTGATTCTAACCTGAGTCCCCGTTTAACTGTTTAACATTCAACACAATCCTGTCATTCAGATGTTTGTACGTTTAAAAGTGACCGCTCCTAGGCTTTCACTGCATGTAATTTGGCATCCTGTTTCCCATAAATGCCATGTCCGTGTTTTATGGGATTTTAAACAGGTTTAGGGACGGATTTTGGATGGAGGTCAGCCTACTGACTGAGAGCAAAGTGGCTGAAGCCAAGAGAAAGTCCAGGAATGATTCATGGAGCTTTCACACCGTGTGGGGCTGGCAAGTCTGGGGAGACAGCTCTGTGCTCGCAGACTGGAACTAAGTTCTCTGAAATTCCTGAGCTGCCAAAAATTGTCATCCTGGAGTTTGCTGAAGAAACCATCAACAATTGCATGTGTCTCTCTACTAGAGTAGAGTTTTTTGTCAGACCCCAAAAGGTCTCCTTAGACACATTTTTCTAACTCTACTCTCTTCTCTTTCCTTGACAAAGAAAAGCATTGACCCCAAGGGTCCTGAGTGAAGACTTCAAGGTCAGCAGGATTCCAAGTGGGTAGTTACCTGGGTTCAGATGGAGATTTATTCCATCTGCCGGGTTGGGACCGCTGCCCCACGTTGTCAAGGAACTCTGCCACCTCTGCCAGGATTCCTGCACTCCTGTCCTCCTCACTGTCTGCTCTGATGTGGGCTACTGTCACTCTGACCCCTACACATGGTTTCATTAGCCGTGTTCCCCGTCCTGCCCCTTCTCTGTCCTGTGACCTTTTTATTTCCAAGCCGAATACCTATTACTCCAACATACACTGCAACAATCATCCTCAATCTCACTCCATTAACGTCAAGTTTGTCTGTGCCATTAAGAGGCAAAAGTAGCTTCTGCCATATAAATGTCATTTAAATCTAACGGGAATCAATTTCGTGCCTTCAATACTGAGGGGAAGTAGCCAGATTAACCTTGAATCACAGGAAATCCTAGAACTTTCTTTACTTGTCACATACGAAATCTCCAGTTTCACCTCTTTTTTATTATTTTTAGCAGAGCACAAACACCAGATACCATCCTTTTCTCAGGATAACATACTTTTCTCAGGATAATTCTAAATCAATTGATTATCCCTGAATTTGCACCAATTTCAAAGAAATTATGAGGTCCTCAGTAACTAAAACACATTAAGTATTTCTAACACATGAATTAAAAAAAGGCAGGCATATAAAAACTCAGGTTGGATTTACTTTATAATTTGAAGAAAATCATCACCCATGTTAGAAAAGAGTGGCTAGAGAAAAAGGGCACCTACATGTCCTATTTCTCTTGATCCTCTCAGCACTTGTGTGACAATGTTATGTCAGTATCCCATTCTGAAGGTGAGACACTGCAGTATAACTATGTTGAGTACATTTTTCTAGCATCCCACAGAGGGAAGAAAAGGTTAGTATTTAACTGCAGGCTTATCCAACTCCTGAACCTCAGTCTCTTCCACTACACTGTCTACATATACATACACATACATATATACATAAACATACATAGAGAGAGACAGAGACAGAGACAGAGAGAAACAGTGAGACTTTAAAATGGAGCCAGAGCTGTCATCCCAGAGGCCCTGCCTTGTACATCTTATGCCTCAAACCTTTGAAGTGTTTAAACAGGAAAACAAAGCCTTTGGACTGGGCCTAATGCAAACTTGTGCCTCAAAGAACTGTCTGTAAGGACAACAAGAAAGCAGATATTATGACCATCAGACTGGTAATTATTGGACTGAAAATTAAAGACATTGTTTAGAATTAGCATCACTCTGTTAGATTATCTGCACCAATAGAAATGCCTTCCTTTATTGACGTAGTTTTCCCCCTTCCCTTTCTCACAAATACCTCTTGCCTTTGTCTCCTAATTGGAATTTTATTTGAACTTCTGCCTGAATCAGTGATCCCTGAATAGCTGTTCTTTTATTGATTGCCAATAAATGCTCATTGCCTCTCACTTTAGCCTTTTACTGTTCGGTTATCAACACTAGAAAAATGTTTAAACTCCTTTGGTAGTCATCAGGACATTTTGTCATCCACCTACACATTTATCGAATAAAGACCTAAACACTTTCCAGGTTCTTGTAACACAGGAGACATGCTGCTAAGCATTAGAGAAGATCTAGTCACACATCTGCTCATAGAACTCATAGTCAGCGAGCATTGATTATGCACCTCAGGTATGCCCAGGACTGGTACTGATGCTGAGAATATAGAACTCTTACCTTTAAGCAGCTCATACTCTATAGGTGCAGGGCGTAGTCAGTGGGAGACATGAACAACTCAATAAAATTATGTCAGGTAAAGCCAAAATGCTACCCAAACTAGCAAGCAAAGCAGGCTCGGTAAGATGACCTTGGGCGGGAATGAGGGTTCAAAGGTGGCCAGGCCTGTGTGAGAAGGTAATCTGTAAACACGACAGAACTGGTTTCTGCCCATAAGGACCAAAATTTCAACTAAAGGAATCAATAAGCGAAGTAATCACGAGCTATGAGGCAGAATCAGGAGGAAAGCTAGGAGGTTGGGAGTCAGGATGATGACGGAAGGGCTGCCCCTATAAGGGTGTTGCGTGGTCCTGTGTTGAGTGGGTGCCGGCAATTGAGGGCTGAGGGTTGAGAAGGAAAGGGCTGAGCCAGTGGGGCAGGCACAGCCCACCAGAGTCAGTGCTGCACACAGGTCTGAGGGGAGAAGAGCTTGGCTCCTCCAAGGACCGGAGAGAAGCCAGTGTGATTAGTGAGTAGGGAGCGTGCGGAGAGTGGAGCAGGAAGGGCCAACGATGGGTCTGAACCCTCCAAACGTGAGAAAGCAGCACCATGTCCTTGTTCTTAGTTCCTCTGAATAGCTCAGTGGCTGTCACTGCTTTCACCTTCCCTCTCCCAGGCTTTCTCTGGCCACTCATCCCAGCCACAGTTCTCAGGCTGTTTGACTAATGCCCTCCCAATGAGGCATCCAGAACTAATCCAAAACACTAATGAGGCCAGAGGAACCAGGGGAAAGATCCTCACTCCCTTCCCCCTCCATGCTTGAGGTCTGTTAATTCAACCCAGTGTCCCAGCATGTGGCATCCATACAACAAAGAGGACTCACCCTGATTCTAATCAGCTAAGCCCTTTCTCCCCACACATATCTCCGTAAGCCAGGGCTCCGTGACCCTGCTTTGGAGCAGTGGACTTTGAACCCCATATCATCTCCCCAACAATTGGATGCTCTGCCTGACAGCTGACACTGTGACTACATTCCTGGCACTGCTTGTTGGTGACAAGAACAGAACGGAAATTCAGTTCTTAGAACTGGGCCCGCAGTTTGAGCTGCACCCCGGGTGAACAGTCTCCGCTGAACCCGCAGGAGCAGTGTGCTTGCTCAGAAGCTTTGTGAAAAGGGACCCCAGGCAGGATGCTGAACATGGCCATGGGCAGGTCGGACAGGAAGTGTGAGATCCTTCTGGTCACTCCTTGAGGGAAGCAGGACCCCACAGGTGTGTTCCATTGTCTTAGCCCGAATGTGGAGAGTTTTGATTATGGGCCGTAAATGTCTGGGTTTTATTCTGCAGAAGCTGGAAAGGCATGTAACAAAGGATTAAAGAAGAATTTGGAAAAGTTAACCAGTGGAAATGTTCAGGATTAACTGAAGATAATTCAATTTCCTTTCTTTTAAATCCAAGAAAAAAGTCAATTTTGAGTAACCTTTGAGTTAGGTCATGGATAAAATAAGAATCACAATTATGATATGTGTTATGTATAAAATGCATCACTAGTTTTTATGACAGCACTTTCATGTTTTTCTAAAAGAAACATTCAGTTCAAGGAGTGAGTGAAAGAGTTTTGCATGAATATTATTCTTACTCAACATGACTGGCAATGAAAGAGGTGAGGTGGCTTTTGTAACACGCAGAGTGAGCAAGATACAGTCCGAGAGTAAAATTATGAGAGGATGGTATTTTGTAACAAATGTCATTTTTCTAACTGTTCACTATATAATATATTCACATGCTTCAAAACCTGTCCCTCTCATCCTTGGACCCACCTGATCAATTCTTATCAGTCCCTCTCCTCAGCAGTTTTTTATTCCTCTGCATCTTTCCAGGGCTTCTTTGTATCAAGCAGTCTGACTGCTGCCTTCTCTGCCGTATTCATTTTCTAGGGCTGCCAGAACAAAGTTCCACAGACTGGGCAGCATAAGTATGGAGGTTAATTTTCTCGTGGTTCTGGAGGCTGGAAGTCCGAGATCAAGGTGTCAGCAGGGTTGGTTTTGGCTCAGGCCTGTCTCCTTGACCTACAGATGATCGTTTCTCCCTGTGTCCTTACACAGTCTTCCCTCTGCGTGTGTGTGTCCTAATGTCTTCTTGTAAGGACAAGGGTCATGTTGAATTACAGCCCCATCCATATAAGCTTATTTTACTCTAATCACCTATTTAAGAACCTTGTCTCCAAATACTGTCACATTCTGAGGTCCCGGGTTTTAGGACTTCAAAATATGAATTTTATAGGGACAGAATTCAGCCCAGAACACCTGCTCTCAGTTTCTCGAATTCTAGTAAATGAACCAACTAAATAGGACAGGATGGAGGCAAACCCAGACCAAGAAAGACACGGCAAAGTCTTTGCTGGGAAATGGTTCCCCGGAGACAACAGTGACATGGGGTCAGCGGGTGGCCACACCGTCCTTATGCCTGCACAGTGCTTCCAGTTTGAACTGCGTGATCATTACTGTGACCTACTTAGCATTATTGTTGTGGTTACCTGGTAATTAAGCTCCATTCTGCTTTAATAACCTTGTCTTACAAAGTCCTAAGTTGAAAGAACATGTGTAGGAAGAGTTGGGAGACATGCTTGATACAGATACATCCGACAGACATGTCTAAAAACAGCTTTTCTGTCTTGGGTAGCGAGGTGAGCAGCAACATCGCAGGGACTTGGATATGTGGGTTGATCATTCCTCATTTGTCACTTCAAGGAGGACACTGACTTTCAGTGCTTCTGGCACGCTCATTACGTATGTTCATGTTGTTTTGCAATTATAAATAGATTAGCAGCATATTAAAAGAAATTTAGGAAACAGAAAGATTTTAAGAGTGTGTAGCCCCACCAACTTTAGATACAAGGGATAATCTCAAAATATCACTCCCTATTTTATTTTAAAGTATTATTTGAACTAAAAACTAAAATCATCGCAACTAAGATCTCAACTTAAATATGAAAATATTGGAATCATGGAACAGCAGAATCCTAGGATGGCAAAGGTGTTATCAAAATAGTATGTTTGGAACTGTCGGGCCTGGAGGAGAAAAGCAATTGCTGGAAAAAGCAGAGGCCAACCCCCAAAGGTGCCACATACCTCCGTGTCGGGTGGATTGGAGACCTTGAGAGGGGTGGTCAGAGGGGCCACAGCTGCTGTTTCAAAGCTCTATGGCATTTTCTCATGAACCTACAGGCTTCCTCCTGTCCCTCCTGGGGGGGGACACTAGGTGACATTGAACCAAAGAGTCTCAGAAATTAACTTTTTTGAAACTCTACATCAGTTAACTACTTTCTAAATCATTGATAAAACCACTTTGTTTTGCTAGAGGAGGAGTGAAAAAGATAACACAGGCATAAGCATTGCTCGGTGCCTGGGAAAGGACTCAGGATGCTCAGCAGGCAGCGCTCAGCAGTAGCTTGCCTCTCAAGGAGGGGGCATGGGAGCTCCAGGAGGTGCTGGCTGGGCTTGTCAGCTGCAAGGTCACGTGAATAACTTCAATGTTCCCTAGACAAGAACCCAAGAATAGAAAATATGCAGGTTGCAAACAAGTGCAATTTGTCAAACTATTGCTTATATTAATACTGGATCCAAATGAGCTGTTGAGTATAATGATTATTTATTTTGCAAACATTCTACATTTATTACAGAAATGAAAAAGCAAAACTTATATAGATAGGCCTACCTTACAAAAGCAAAGAAACGTTGCATTAATTTTGATATTTTTGTTTGCTTTTTCATTCAGTCACAAAGAAATAAAGTAAATCGCATGTCTGAATCCCCTGCCTTCTGCTCTGGTCACATAATCTCTTAAACCTGGGCCTGGGGTACATTCTGTTTTATGAGAACAAACTGTTTCTTCTAATGTTTCCAAACTCAGAATTTTCGTTTGAATTAGCTTCTTAAAATGCATCCCCAAGGAAAGATGTTGTAAAAGTATACACTGTTTTATTATACTTTCAATCATCAATTTGTCTGACCTACTTTTTTATGGAACTGATAATGTAAATTTACAATATGATCCTTTCAGTGAAAATACATCTTGCTACTACTGACCAATCATCAAAATAGAAGTTGTGCATATGAGTCCCAGATATTTAAAATCTTGAAGGCCTAGATTATTATTCTAGCCATGCCGTTTATATAAACCAAAATGCTATGAAATTCCTCTAACACCTATAAAATTACCACATATATAAAGGAACTATCTGTTTAAACTTATAAAAATCTTTTCAGAGACAGAAAAAATTTGAGTAAATTAAGAACACCATTTATTATTTAATACAAGATCAATATGTTAAAAACACTGCTTACCTTCTAATAACTATGTAGAATAAAGTTGATTTTCATATAAATCACAATGATCTTTGGAAGTACATATAGATTATTTAATAAGTGGTTTTAAAAAGAACATTAATCTTTTATTAAGATATAATTGAATTATAACACTGTATAAGTTTAAGGTGTGCACTGTGCTGATTTAATACATTTATCTGTTATAATATGATGGCCACCACAGCTAACATCTCTACCATGTCACACAACTATCATTTCTTTTTTTGTGGTGAGAACATTTAAGATGTAGTCTCTTCACAACATTGAAGTACAGAACACAATGTTGTTGGCTCTAATAATTATGCTGTGCATTAGAGCCTCAGAATTTACCTACCACTTGCAAGTTTGTGGCCTTAAGCAACATCTCCCATTGTCCCTCACCCTACGCCCTGGAAACCACCATTGGACTGTCCGTTTCTAAAAACCTGGCTCTTTAGCTCCTACATACAAGTGAGAGCATTCAGTGTTTGCCTTTTCTCTGTCTGGCTCATCTCAGCAAACACAATGCCCTCAAAGTCAGTCAATATTGTTGCAATAATAATAATAACCAACTAGAAAAAAGATGACATGTTAAAACTATACCTCGGACCGTAAAATTTGATTCTAAATATATGTACTTACCTAGATTAACAAATACAGCACAACAATTATCATGCTGCAAGTCATATGATTAACAAAGTCAATAATTAAATAACAATGGGGGAAAGGACTGCTTTGCATTTGAACAGAAGGGAAAATAGCACTAATATAACCTGTAGTTGTTTGCAAAATGAAATAATTTACATGAAAATCTATAAACTATACTTCACACATCATAACTAAATTCAAGGAAAATTTATTCTCAATTTCCTCCCTAAATGTAATAGCAGGATTTTAATGGAAATTAGGTATTTATTAAATTTACAAAAATTTTCTGATATAAAAGAGTACTTGAATAAATAGAGGAGAGTAACACACTTTGGGTGTTGAAACGGTTCCTGAAGAACCCTGATCAAACTCTCTTAGTCTGAGAGTGACCTGAAATGACCTGTGGAACTGCTGGGCTCATCTAGACACCTGGTGTGCACTTCCCAGCCCAGCAATCCCGAGCGACTGATGAAACCTTTTAGTATCACACCAACTACTCCCCTGACGTGAGGCAATAAAGAAAATATGTCCTCACGCAGTTTTATTTCTCAGGTGTGTGTGTGTGTGTGTTCAATGACATAAGTAAAAGGAAAGGTAATTGATTTTCCTTTTAAAATTATTTTCATACCTTAAAAAGGACCTACCCAGTAGCTATAACTTTTTTAAATTACTGTGAATGATGTCAAAGCACAATTCATCCTGGACCAGGGGAAACAGCTATGGCATTGGCTTGATCAAGTCCAGTGTGTCTGGTTTTCAATTCCAGATATAGTTCTCAAAGTCTAGACTGAAAAACATGGGGCTTAGCTGAGAAGAAAAATGTCCACTATTCAAACTGACTTAAAAATTAGCATAGGAAATGATTCAATTGCAGGGTTTTATATACTGATAAATCCTATTCTGTAAATGAATCTAATTCTCTCCTGGTCACAAGTGACTAGAGACAGAATCAATCTTTTATCCTCACCTATTGTTCCTCTTATTTGTGGTAAGTTAAATTGTGTCTCCCTAAAAATGTATATTGAAATCCTAAACCCTGGTACCTCCAACTATGACTGTATTTGGAAATGGGATCTTTGAAGATTTACTCAAGTTAAGATGAAGGTGGGCGGGCTGGAATGGGAAGAAAAGATAGAAACTGTACTGAATAAACTAAAATAAAAAAAATTTTAAATCTGAAAAAAAAAGAAATCTTAAAAAAAAAAGATGAGATCATGCTGGATCAGGGTGAGGCCTCAACCAATGACAGGTGTTCTTATAAGAGGATGAGAAAATATACATATTAGGGAAACAGGTTCTGTGATTAGGGAAGCAGAGATTGAAATGATGCTTGTACAAGCCAACATATGCCACAATTACCTGCAACCATCCAAAGCTAGTAAGAGGCAGGGAAGGATTCTTTCCCAGAAACCTCAGAGAGAACAAAGCCCTCTTAATACCTTGATTTTGGACTGCTGGCCCCCAGAACAACGAGAAAATTCCTGGGTTTTGTCCACCCAGCTTGCAGTATTTTGTTACGGCAGTCCTAGCAAACCAATACCCCTTTCTTGAGCCAGTTCACTCAATGGTTTATTTCTCAGCTCAGATGTAGGCACTCTCTGTGTGTTTGCAAGTATCTAATATTTCAAAGTAAAAGGGGTTTTTACTTTCCTACCCAAAACTCTGTCCTTGATTTGAACACTGAGCATGAAGGATCCATGGTCCTGTGCCAGGCCGTGGTGGACCCCAGGGCCCCTTGTTTGGGCTGTTTTCTGTGGCTATTTCATGTCTGCACTTGTGTTGGTAGGCCCCGCACTCCCAGGGCAGCCCTTTACACTCATCTCCCAGGAATAACACTGCTGATCCCACTTGCTGGAATCAGCTGTCTTTCCCATCCTACAGAGGACGAGGAGGCCCTGTTCATATTTCCCAGGAACCGTGCACTGTCTCGCCCATTTTCCCCATGAATGCTTCTGCATTGACCATATTTTTCTAACATAACCAAATTGTACCATCTGATTGCTATGCCTTCATTGGTAGATATCTTCATTCTTAACGTACAGCTAGTAAGTGAACATATTTGTTTATGATTGCTCCTTAATTTTGGAAAGAGACAGGAACATAAGAAAAATCAACAGCTTCTGGAAATTACAGATCCCTTCTTCTTGCATTTTATTCATGCTTCTCATTTAAAATATATGCCCTTCTTTTCTCTCTGACTGATGTCAGTTGAAGTCATAGGGATTAAATCCACTGTGCATGCTAAAACTTTGAAAAATTAAAGCATACATCTAACTTTCACATTTTCCAGTGAACCCCTACTACACAAGCCCCTCCCACACAAAAGCCTGTGGACAGAGGCATGGAGATTAGAAGGAGGCAGTACTTCCTGAAAGTCACCTGAGAAGTTAGCATCCAGGTACATAGTAGACTGTTTGCATAGTTATTTACCCCAAAACTAATGGAATAACATAACAAATGATATCAGCTGAAGCTGTGAACCTGGGGACCTGATTGGGCTAGATATGCAATGGCTCACTCATAGTTTAGTGGGGTCAGCCAGGGGCTGAGTGCAGCTGGGATGCTGGATCTCTCTCTATATGTAGTCAGAGGGCTTCTGTCTCCAACTGGGCCTCTCTTCATGGTCTTTCTGTGTGGTCCTTTCTCATGGTCTCTTTACAGTTTCGCCTCCTGTGGTCACTCCTCATGGTTCCTCCTTGTAATCACTCCTTGTGGTTTCTCCTCGTTGTGTCTCCTCATGGTGTCTCCATATAGTCTCTTTAGCAGGGCAGCTGATCTACTTATATGACAGGTCAGGGCTCAACAAAACCTAGAGAAGCTGTTAGGCCTTCTTATGTTTTAGGCACCAAGTTGGCACAGGTCACTCGTACCTTCTATTATAGTAAGTAAGTAAGTAAATAAATAAACAAACAAAACAGGCTCTTCCTGATTCAGTGTGAGAGAGGACCACCCAGGGAAGGGGTGGTTCATCTGGGGTCTTCTTTGAAGAGCAGCTGTTGCTTCTGACTCCAAAGAAACTGTAAGTCATTAGACTGCATGGCTCTAGTGCCATGGCTGGAGCTAGTGTGTGGCTCCCACACTGACTGTTCACAGCCATCTCCTCATCACTAGTGGTCCCACTCGTCCAGAACTATGAACACCAGCAAGCAACATACAACTAACACTGTCCATAGGATCTGTATCTCCTGCCGCCTCTCCAAGAGTGCCATAACATAAATTAATGCAATATTAAAAGTTATTAAATTGCCAATACACCAACTACATGATATTTGTTTTTTGAACCTCACAAATATCTTGTAAGTAAATGACATTAAAACAATAGTTCATATTGAGGGCTGACTTTATCCAACTTTTGCTGTGTGAAGTTGTGAGTTACTTGCATTTAATAAGTAATTTAATTAAGAGAGGGTAAGGTCTATTTTGCATTAGGGAAATCCAAGAACAGCAACCATAAAAATAAGAAGCCTAACTTCAGGATTTCTCTGTGGTCTCTCCAATTACTTCCCCACCCTCAGTAAACCATTACCTGGAATTAACTGTAGTTAATGTTCTTCATAAATGAAGCACAGCCTTGAAAGAGCTATATTTACAAGTAAACTACAGTAAGTGAATAATTGGTTAAAGGAACAGGTTAGTGAATATTTCTTAAAATAATTTGTTGAAAGAAAATAATAGAATTTTTTAAGTTTCCTTAAAATTTTAAAATCTAGTTTCTGTTTTTGTAGTGGAGAGAAAAGGAAGCTTACATAAAAGTTACCTAACCTAATTTCAAGTATACAACTGTACAAGTTTAGACAACTGATCTTAAAGGTGTTTAAAAATGATTGGTATACTATGCATTTGGGAGGGTACCAAAGGGCTCAAGTTTTATATATAAAGACAGGAGAAATAAGTAATATTGTTTTATCCTTCTTATTTATTATATATTCTTTTCATTTTTATATATTCTTGTTAATTTTATATGTATTATACCTAATGATTATTATTTTAAGAAATCATTATATTTACTCTTAACCCTTTGAAAAATGCAGAAAAGCATAAGAAAAAATAATAATAACCTACAATGTTACTCAGTGGTTAGTTTAAGTATTTGATATTATTCTATTCTATAAAAGTGTATCATGCTATTTTAAGATTGTGTTAAAAATTAGCCCTGGTTGGTGTAGCTCAGTGGATTGAGAGTGAGCCTGTGAACCAAAAGGTCACCGGTTCAGTTCCCAGTCAGGTCATGTGCCTGGGTTGTGAACCATGTCCCCAGTAGGGGGTGTGTGAGACACAGCTGCACAATGAGTATATCTCCCTTTCTCCTTCCCTTCCCTTCTCTCTATAAATAAATAAATATAATCTTTAAAAAAATAAAAAAGTTTAAACTAATATGAACACTTTTTTCTGCAATTAAATCTTTTTCTAAAAATTATTTTAATGGCTCTGTAGCATCACACCATGTAGACATCATGATTTATTTGTCCAGTTCTTTATTATTGGATAGCTGATTTTTTAGTTTTAACAATGCTATACCAAAATGTTTGAGACACAAGAATGTAGAATTTATTTTTTCTGTTCATTTTTGTACTTACTGACCTCCCTAAACACTATCCCTTTGTATGTGATGTGTCTACCCATAAACTGGGCATTCTTAAACATTTCCATAGTTTTAACTTTTTCCAATTTGATCTATGGAAAAGATTTCACATGTATATTTTAATCCAATCAACACTGACAGAGCACATATTTCATCTCTTGGTGGCATGGCGCACAAAATTGTCATCATTTATCACCTACCCTGTATTTTGCAGAATGACACCACATCATTGCAAGGAATCTATCACCTTTGCGCTGGCACCTCCAATGTCTCTTCTTGGGCTATCTCATCCCTCTATACACTGGCAGGTTCCGATGCTGTGTTATGTGATGGTACCAGGGTCGTGGTCATGCATCCCCAGTCACGACTGCCTTTTCAAGGGCAGGTCCCTTGGAAGTGCGCCCTCACAATACTTGATTATTGCTATATTAGTGTAGATACCCAAATATAAGTTGATTTTTTTCAAATTATATCGCATTTTATATAGTCTTCATAATCCTAATTATCTTACTAACTACTCCATTACCTCAGTAAATGAAATCATTCATTGAACCATCTTTTCTAAAATGTACAGGTTTATTTTCATTTAGAAATAAAGAATAAGAGCATGACAGGACTGCACCAGAGAATGCACTTGAAGAGTCTGCCCTGAAGAAGTTAAATGTATGAGATATTGTTGGGAGAAACACGCAATTCAGGCAACACTAAGGTGCTCTACGTGCTCAGTGCAGAGCTAGTTAGACAATCAGTGACTATGTATCTGAGCTGCACCGTTTTAGCTTTCTCATTGCTCAGACTAGAAGTCGAATGCTCTCTCTCAGTTTTGATTGACAGATGCTACATGGGGCAAAGCTATGAGAACTGTTATTAAATTTTCAATAAAATTCTGCTGTAAAAATGTTTTGAAAGCCTCAGTTATTACACTGGCTCCTGTTCCCCTGGTATGGATTGTAAAATTTTGAAAACCTTGCATTTTCCTGTCACATTAACACCCCCACACACAGGCTGGAAGCACCCCTCTCAGGTGACAAGGTGACTGGTGTGGGAAGCTTGGGCCCTGCCACTGGTTCCCTTCTTGTCCTCCTCTGACTGTGACCCAGTGACATTCACACTCACCTCTTGATTGTGTGCTCCACTCTGACCTCCCTGAAGGCACTTACCCACTGGTCCTCACTTTCTCTGCCCACCCTCTGCTGCTGAGCACCCCTCCACGCAGCCCCCTGCATGGACCACTATGCCTCTCTCTCAAGGACCAGTGTGTGAAATGAGTCTCTTCACTCCCACATGCTTCTCTGTGGTGTTATCCCCCCTGTCTGTGCCTGACTAGTCCTCCAAAAAATACATTTTAAGTGACATAATTACTTCTTACAACACAATGTAAAACTTCCACATAAGAACATTCTTCAAAGTTTAGGAGTAAGAAAACTCTTTGTGTCGCTCAGAATGCCATATGTTGCCTCCTTTCTCGTGGTTGAAATTCTTTACATATTTTCATTTTCCTTCTTACCTAAGATGTCAGGAGGCTCCTATGCCTGGCTATAAAATTCACTCCCAGAAATTATGCTGATTCTTGTAGTTGCATTATCTATGCTATTTTTTGGTGTGTCTTATTTTTTAGTTGTATACATATTTACTCTTTTAACAAATACTTGTTATAAGCAGCCTCTAATATTCTGTGGAATGAGGTGTGACATAAATAATTATATATAAACTAACCAACGTAAGATTTTTCCTCTAACATTAGCTATTTAGAATATTTAAAATTGCTTGCTATCATTGGTAATGGTGCTGAGGTGAGGTGGTGTATCACATCTGGGCAAATAGTCCCATTTTACAAATTCTTAAGAGATTTTTGGAACAGCTCAAAGTCTTTAGATATCTTTAGAGCTTTTCCCATATGTTGCCATACTGATATCCAAAGGTCACGGGTTCATTATGGTGCCTGCAATAAACAGCTGTACTTGTTTCATTTTGTATCAGTAAGTTGCTATTTTAAATCACATCAGACACTATACATTTTTCATTTTATAAATGACATTTTGGTGATTTCTCCCAACTCCTAATTTTTTTGTATTATCAATAATATTCCTTTATCTAGATTAGATGAAGCAAATGTTTCCAAACACTACTGGTCCTCTCGTTTTATTTGTTGGGATTTTTCTGCTTCTCTTAAAGTTGAGACAGCTTCCATGACTCCCAAGAGCTGTTCCTTATCCTATTTTACTTTTATTATTTTTCTAAAATACCATTTTAATAGTTAACTTTTAAAATTCATAATTCATTTAATGTATGCTTTATTATCTTTTAAGATAATCTCATGCACAATAGACTATTTTTCCATGTTTTTCCATAATTAGCTACTTTAATAAATTTATCACTTTAGTTTTTAGCTGACTCATTCAGCTAAAATCTGAAAATAATTATGGCTCTAGTCTCCTCATTCCAGTGTTATTAGAAATAAAAAGACACGCTTCAGGTTCACTAAAAAACTGAAACTTGGCTTGTAGAGGCATGTTATATAATCACACAGCCACTGGGGACCTAATTAATTACCAAGGTATTACATTTACAGATTATTAAAAATTAGAGTTTATATCACAAAACTAACTATATGTGAAGAAAGAGTGCTTATTTGATGATCCCTAACTATTCTTTGTTTGCTTCACACTACTTTCGAGAAGAATCAGAGGTGGGAGAAAATTTTCATGTATGCTAAATCAGTAAAGTGGGGCTTATTTAAGAGATAGTCTTAGTGATGTCAACCCATGGTCATTGGCGCCAATTCAGCACCAAAAGAAATCCCCAATTTTTGTGCTGTGAAAAAGGAAACTTGATTCAGTGCAAATTAATTGTGATTCAGCATGGCTGTAAGAGCAGCATGGCTATGGAACGGCTCAATAGTGTTACAAAGCAATTATGAAGCGGCACAGCTGTGGAACAGCATTGGCTGTGAGGACGCCTTGAGGAGAGGTTGCTCTGAAGAGAGACAGCCTTGGGGTGAGGGGGCTCTGGGGTGACACACCTCTGCAGCTAGGCGACTCTGCTCTGCTCCACCTACTTTAGTCTAAGCCACTCCACTTACATATACAGAAGTCCCTTCCCTAGTATCTGATTTGTTTGTTCTCAAGCAGTTGAGGACTCCAAATCCTTGCAGTTTCGTAACTCTAAAAGGCACTGTCCTGATCAGTCCAAATGGAGCCACTCTTGGTCTATGAAGATGCTGATGTAGATCTAGTTGCACATCTCCAATTGGACTGGGAAAGTCTCAGCCCTATTGGTTGAACTATAATTCCAGGAACACGTTCATAGGGCTGGCTAAGATGGCAGGAACACGGCGCAGAGAGGCAGATGGTTCAGTGCAGGCTTCTCCCTGAGGTGTGTTTTGCTTTAGAGGCCCCTGTGAAAATTTGAGCCGTTAGCCACCAAGAGCACTGCTTAGTAGGCATCTTCTCTCTCAGGATCCACATGTAAACTTTGAAACAAATAAGTTAAGAAAGAAGAATCAAAAGTTTTCCATTTTGTGAATACCTAGTTTTCCTTTGTGTGATGTCCACCAGCCCTTCACCTACACCACTGGAGGGATGGCTGCGTGGATGGCGGGGTTGGTGCTGGTGATGGGTCAGGGGGGGCTGACAATGCTCAGTGTAGGGAGCGGAAGGACTCGAGTTAACCATTCTGCTTTGCAGCCTAAGTAACATGAGAATTTTCAGCTTCATCTGTGCTTGTCATCCTAATCAAATGTCAATGATTTCATGGGAATATAAGAAAAAAATCATTAAGGACTTTGTATTTTCTTACTGTCAAGATATACATTAATCTTAGTTAATCATAAATAATAATATTCAATAAGTGTATGCTAATTAAATTTTATTTTTTATTTTAAATTATTTTATTAAATTTATTGGGGTGGCATTGGTTAATAAAATTATATAGGTTTCAGGTGTACAATTCTTATTGTTTTATTTTTTTATGGTTGTTCAATTACAGTTGTCTCCATTCTTCCCCCATTATTCTCCCCTGCCCTAGCCACCCCCTACCTCCCACATTCAATCCTCCCTCCCTCTTGTCTTTGTCCATGGGTCCTTTATACATATTGCTTGACCTAACCCTTCTCCTTCTTTCCCTTATTATCCACCTTGCCCCTCCCCTCTGGTCACTGTCAGTTTGTTCTTTATTTCCATGTCCCTGGTTCTATTTTGCTCATTTGTTTATTTTGTTGATTAGGTTCCACTTATAGGTGAGATCACATGGTATTTGTCTTTCATTAGCTGGCTTATTTCACTTAGCATAATGCTCTCCAGTTCCATCCAAGCTGTCACTAAGGATAGAAGTTCTTTCTTTCTTTCTGCTGCATAGTATTCCATTGAGTAAATGCACCCCAGTTTTTTGACCCACTACTGTACTGATGGGAATTTAGACTCTTTCCAGCACTTGGCTATTGTAAATAACCCTGCTATGAACATTGGAGTGCGTAAGTTCTTTGGAATTGGTGTTTCAGGATTCTTAATGTATAATCCCAGCAGTGGAATTTCCTGCTCAAAAGGCAGTTCCATTTTTAGTTTTTTGAGGAAATTCCATAATGTTTTCCACAGTGGCTGCACCAGTCTGTATCCCCACTGACAGTGCACTAGGGTTCCCTTTTCCCCACAACTGCACCAGCATTTGCTGTTTGTTGATGGAAAGAACCATGCAATTCTTAACTACAGCTGCTTCTTCTTCTTCTTCTTCTTCTTCTTCTTCTTCTTCTTCTTCTTCTTTTTCTTTTTTTTTTTGGATAATCAAGTCCTTTGGATTCTACCTACACAAATTTCAGAATCTGCTCCTCCCACTGCACTGCCACAGAACTATCATAGCTTCCAATAATGCATTCACTTTGCCTTCAGCTGCTGGTGGACCTTCCATGAAATCCTGATCGCTGCCTCCAGAATTATCTTTGAAAACTGCAGCTGAACTTATGTCACACTCCTGCTTAAGAACCTCTTCTTCCTTTATTTTAGGATAAATTCCTAATTGTTAATCACCATATAAAACATAAGCATGTCACAATAAGCATTTTAAGTCTTCTTCTCCCCCCATGCAATCCATGTTTTAGCTAAGACCAAGAAAATGGGTTTAGAAAACTGAAATTGCCACATAATGTGAGGTGATGCTTTTTAATTCAATTTGATATCTGAAATTTAGTTTTAGCCTGGAAAATATACTCTCCTCCTGGAGAAGAGGAAAAAATGATTTTCTCTAAAATCATAGATGTGGAGAAGAAAAAGAACAATTTTTGGAACACTTCTTCAGCCATGTTTTAGAAAGAATGACTATTATACATGTTCCCGTGATCATCATAAATTGTATTAACATCGGTCTTGTTTCTCCCCTAAGCTAATTGGTGCCCTTGTGGAAATAACCATAGAAGCATATAAGCCAAAATAAATTATAACTTTATTTGTGTTTATTAAACTCTGTTCAAAAATTTACAAAGCATTCCTGGTGGAGCATATCATAAACCTGATGAAAGGGGTGTTTTTTGAAATCTGGAGCAGTAACACCCATCCTGACCTTCACCCTGACCTTGGATGTCTGTGTCACACTTTTTTTCTTGCTTTTTAGTTTCTCTAACTTTGACTAAAAGTATATGCTTCAAAAACCAAAGAATTTACCCATTTTCTGATGGATCCCATGATGGTTTTTAACCTTATTCTCCTGAGCAACGAGGAATCCATTTTCTGTAACTAGGTCGTCATAGTTCAAATGGAGCTTGTGTGGCAAATGTTTCACGAAAACTTTCACTCAGCAGTTCCACAGCACGCTTTTTCCACACTGTCCAACACTCAGTTTGAACACTCTCCTTTGCATCTCTGGCTTATCATCCACACAAGAATTTAATAGCGAGCAGGGCTCGTTTACTCATCCGTGTATCTTTTGGCACATCAAAGCATATCAATGCATCCCAAAGCAGGTATTAGGTAAATCTTCTTTTATTGATATGTAATAATTTTAAAGAACACTTTGTTAATACAAAAATATTTTCTGTTCCATTACTTTTGTTGTGTTTTGATTTGTTAGTATTACTAGCTTTTCAAAAATAATATTGAGATTCAAATGCATTGCCTTAATTTGTAAAAATGGAATTTAAGGATGAACTTGAAATAATATGGTTTAAATACTTTTGACTTAAACATTATAACTGGGTAGCTGTCCCTTGGTATCCTCAGGAAATTGGTTCTAGGACCCCATCCTTGCCTTGCAGGTATCGAAATCTGTGGCTGTTCACGTCCCTAATGTAAAATGGCACAAATGACGTGTATTCTTCCATATATTTTAAATAATCTCTAGGCTACTTCTAATACTCAAAACATTGTAAATGGTATATAAACTAACTACATAGTACACATCAGCAACCACATAGCATTTTAAAAATATATTTTTAATCTGTTGTTGGTTGCATCTCTGGATACGGAATCTGTGGATACAAAGGGCTGAATATATTAGAAAAATAAGCTTTGCATGCTAACAAGTACTTTATGGTGCTCTTTAGAAAAGAAAGCTGTCAACATACAAAGCATTACTGACTTTGGTTTCTTTCTGGGTGCATGTGACTGGAAAGTACTGTGACTCCTACACACGTCTGCAAGCCTAGACAATATCCCAGTGCTGACCCCCTCTGGTACTGCAGATGAACAGTGTTCCGAATCTGTAAAGACACCAGACATTTGCTGAAACAGTGGTCCCTTCTCTTTCCCTTAGCTAAGTGTCCACACGTACAATGGACTATGTCTTCAGGGCTCTTCGCCCTGGAGTGGCATAAGTGCCAGGAAAGCATGCTTTATTCCTTATAAAATACAGTGGGAAGTGAAGATGGAGCCAGTGATGGGTAGTAATCGTAAATTTTATGCTGAGATATATGGAAAGTTTTCTTTATTGCCTTTTATTTGTGTTAAAAAATACCAGCTCATTATTTGGTTCAGAAGACTATCACTGTTTGGATATCCTGAATACATTCACATTGCTTCTGAAATATACATTTGAAAGATCAGAAGGAAGGTAAAAAGTTCAGAGGATTGACGAGTAGGGCAGAGGAGAGATGAGTTTCACCTGAGTCACTGTGGCGGGCCAGGCCATGCTGTCTTTGCCTCAGCTATATTCAGGAGCAGCTCATCAGAAAGATTTATTCTGCCATACTGGGCATCCACTTTACCCCATGAATAGCAACTGCCACTTGAAGGTAAAGAATTTGATAGGAATCCTTAGGATAACTCCTCTCTATCTGCATTCCCTTTAAGTTTTACCTGCAATGTTTATGATCAATCTCATCAAATAAAGACATACAGACGGAAAGTGAAACTCCATCTGACTTTATGACATTGTGTTATGCATGCAAAAAAAGCCCTAGTGGGCTGTTGTTAGTCTATATGCTCCAAGTCATGTTCAATTGCTTTAGTTTATTCCCCTGATAGAAAAAGAAATAATCCACACATGCTTCCTAACTACCTTCCACCCTGATTCAAGTGAGTTTTCTTAATTCAAAAGAACACAACCCATCTTCTTATTTTCTTTGTGAACATTAGGTAGTGGGTCATCAATCTCTTTTGTTTAACAACAGTATGCGTTCTTACAAAGTAGATACTTGTTTAACAACATCAAAAAATTAATATGAATACATGTTTTAGCCAAGCCCAATATTCAAAACTGAAGTGTACAAGTAGGGAATTAAACATGGGTATAGGACTTGCTTGATTATAAGTATATATGTAACAACAATAATAAAATAGCCCCTGGTTTAAACCAAATGCCAAATAAATTAAACTTTCAAACAGCTTAATTCTACTCCTATAGTTTTGAGTATCTCCTTGAGAAATGAATATCTTTCTTCTTTGGGCATTGGAAATGGAAAGACCTAATACATGGTACGTTCTGGAAAATTGGTCATGCCATTTGCTGATTGTCTTGATTGTGTGTACTTTAGATGACAAGCTGGCCAAAGTCAGAGAAGAGAAAAAGATTGCAGCTACTAAGAAAGGTGGGTTTGCCCAGTGATAGGCGGGTGCCATAACCTGCATCTCCTGAGTCAGCTGTTTCACTATTCAGAAACTTTGGATCCAGTAACTTAAATCAACCACTGTGGGAACATGTACACCCCAGAGATTGAACACCATTATAAATGAGGGCTCATGCAGGCCTGGAAAGCCATTCTAGCAGCACATCACTGGCTGTAACAATTCTTTCAGAGTTCTGGGAGCCTTGACGGAAGTACGGACAGTGCCAGACTTCTTTTTCTCTCTTGGATTCAGGGAAAAGCTGACATGATAGGGGTATGGATGGGGCATTAGTTGTTGTCCATAATAAATAGGAGAGATCAAAAGTAAAGACAGAAACTCTAAAAGTTAATAAAGACAAAAGTGTGCCACAATTTCCATGTCCATGTCTCTGATTCTTGGTGTTTATAACATTGGTCTCAAACGCTATGCACCCAGAGTTCCTGTGAGCAGGTAGGAGGTCATCATTCTAAAATAATTAGAGTGAAAATTTCTTTCCTAAGCCTTCATATCTGATCAATTTCTCAATCTCAGTTAGTCAGCTACACCACTATAAAGCAAATCCTTCAACTAGAAGTTTTAGGCACAATTTAATTCAGTTTCTAGCAGACAACAACTCTGATAGATAGCCGTATGTTGTAGGAAGAATAGCCATCCCCAAAGATAAGCACATCTTAATTCCAAGAAACTATGAATATTGACCTTACATGCCAAAACTGACTGTGCAGATGTGGTTAAAGTTAAGGAGTTTACTGAAAGATTATGCTGAAATATCCCAGTGAACATAATCTAACCACTTGAATCATTAAAAGCAAAGTACTTTCTCAGGTAACTCCAGAGAAAGAGATTTGTTGAGGGAAGCAGCATCAGAAAATCACTACTTTGTTGGGTTTGAGGATGGAAGAAAGGGACCATGAGTAAAGGTTTATGGCCCATTTTTACAAGGTACAAAAAGCAAAGTAACTAATTCTCCTCTGGGGCCTAAAGAAAGGAATAAAACAGCTTGATTTTAGTCCAGTGAAACATATCAGACTTACAGAACTAGATCATACCAAAACTGTGCTGTTTGAACCCCGGCTGGTGTGGCTCAGTGAATTGAGTGCCTGAGTGTGAACCGAAGAGTCATGGGTTGGACCCCCGGCAGGGCACATGCCTGGGTTATTGGCCAGGTCCCCAGTAGGAGGCATGAGAGAGGCAACCACACACTGATGTTTTTTTCCCTCTCTTTCTCCTTTCCTTCCCCTCTGTCTAAAAATAAATAAATAAAATCTTTAAAAAATTAAAATAAAATAAAATTGTACTGTTTTAAGTCACTAAGTCTGTTGTAATTTGTTATGGCAACAATAGAAAATGAATGCACTATAGTTTACTTTTGGGGGGGGTTTAAAACTACTTATTTCTTCAAAAAATGTTGCTGCCATGATCTTTTTTCTAAGACCTCCACATAGAAAAGTCTCTTGTTGCTACCCTAGCTGATCGAGTACAAAGGAACTGATGAAAAATCCACAGAGAGATAGTTCTCAGTGGGTGGACCAGTTGGAAGACAATGCTTAGCACCAGAGAGAGGATTCGAGGTGAGCTGATCATAGGGCTCACAATAGGAAGATGTTTGTGTGATTCTGGGTCTAATGTGCCTCTCTAACTAAAGTCCCGTACCATGGAGGGCAAGTGGCCTATCTGTCATATCTCCAGACATTCAGTTCTTGGAGAAATAACAGGAATTTTGCCAAAGTTCTTAGAGCAGGTCTCTGGATGTCTGACTGGGTTCAAATTCCAGTTTGGCAGCTTCATGACTGTGTGGCTTTGAATAAGTCAAAGTACATATTGTGCCTCGATTTCCTCATCGACAAAATGGATCCATTCTAAAATGCAAAGGATAGCTGGGAGGATTAAATACGTTAACATAATGGCCATTTATTCAACGATAATGTACCTGATAAAACCTACCACTGTGGGAGGTTGGAGAGTAAGGGTCATGCTCTTGATGTCGATAGCAAATATACAGGTTGGAGTGGGTTTTCTAAAATAAGAATATGAAATTAATTTTCTCACTTCACTTAGAAGCTATGGGAACTTTAAACCCAGTAAGGGAGCAATCTCTGAATTGCCTTCACGTATTCTCACTCAGACCTCAGCTGAGTTCACAAACGGATGCTTGGGAAGTGGATGTCTGAGGAGCTATTATAAAATTCCACTTTGGGGATGGAAAATTGGATAATCCAGGGTTCTCAGCTTGAACTTCAAACATTCTTGAGAAAAGTGGCCAGTCTATAAGAGAATATAATTATAAATTCCCACACTTCAATGGAAACATGCCCACTGGGAAAGTTCGATGAGGACCATTTTGTTTCCTACAATGACCCTAAGTTTACAAATGTATTCTATATTTGTCTATCACCCAGAGATTCTTGTAACCCAAGATAGCAAAACAGCAGGATGCATCTGCTTTTGAGACAACCGTGATCCCTTCACCCTTCCCTGGGACGCTGCCAAGCAGGGTTCCAGAAGTAGCAGTTATGATAAAGGGGCTGGCTCTGAATCCCAGCACGGATTTGTACTGCTTCTGTACACTCCAAGGGACAATACCTTATATACACTCACACCTGTATGTTTGATAGATATAGTTGTAGCTATAGATATCTTCGTGTATGGAGATAAATTTTAAAAGAAACATTTTTAACTTAATATAGTTCAAATAGTGGTAAAGATTAGCTAAGAATTTGAGATATGGTTCATATTTATTTTAGAACCTGCTAAAAATATATTTTTTTCAGATGGCAACATTTTACTTTACTATATCAATGTCTAATATGCTCTATAGTTGATTTGTAGCTGGCTACATGCCCACGTAAAGTATGAGCAACTTGACAGATGCATAGGAATGTTTGGAGTATATTATAGTAGCTTCACTATCATTCCTGAACATACCTCAGTGACCCTGTATTCAGGGCTTTATTCTATCACTGAATTTAAAATCGAGGGAAACAGGTGCACCATAATTATCACAGATTCCTTCACCTCTTAAAGTACATAGAAAAATGCATAGCTCACATGCTGATATTGCCAAACCTTAAGTGAACTTGCAGTTTCATGGTACAGTTCTAGGTACAAAGGGATGGTTATGTATAGACTTATCTATCAATCAATCCTTGACCATCCTTCTATGCAGGTCAAGCTAAAGAGCAAGGCTGAAGCATGTGTGTCTGTAGGATTGTGTGTATAACAACACACTTTCATACACATACAAGTATATTTGTGTTTGCACACACATAAATCTGTATGTGCACGTGTGTTAGTAGCCAAGTTTTCTGTCTTTTGCTGTCTGTCTTACCATCCACCAATTTCTTTTGCCTGGGAGTCATAAGATAAAATTGACAAGAGCTACTCAAAGACTTTGGGTTATTCACAACCACATAAGCAGTTATTCAACCTCAGGAAGATGACAGGGCCCTGCACCAGTGGAACCAGGTCGTCAGGGGCCACCTTGCTGTGTGACATAGATCATGGCAGAGATGGCAGGGAAGGTGACTAACATTACAGAGCAGCTGTCACTTTCCATGAATGTTGTTCATTCCTCACAAAATGCATAGTTAGAAGTGGAGCTCCAGTACTCTGAGCCTGGATTTTCTGTCTATGAAGTATCAGTAGCAATCATTCTCCTGATAGAACAAGACAGAGGGTGAACTTGAAGTAATAAATGCAGAACATCTTTTTAGGACAGTAATGAATCTCATGAGGCTTGTTATTAGTCAATAGTTGTCTACTCCATCTGAACCCCTCTCTTGTCTGCAGTGGAGCTTTTGACCTCTTAAGAGTGAGCAGAGCAGGAATCTTTCAAGGTTTCAATCAGAAGGAATCCCCGGGGCACCCTATGGGACCAGAGGTGACTGCAGTCAGGGGACAGGGCTGAAGCTCAGGAGCTAGGCAGTGTCTGGATAGATGCAGAAATCACCAAGAATGAGATTGGGCTGGTCTTCTGCCATTGGAAAGCAGGATTGGGTGCACCAGACAAACAAAGAAACCAAGTCAAGGGAATGTTTTCTCCACAAATTTAGTGACACTGGACCCTCACTTTTGATTTCAATGCCCCCTGTCTACACTATCTGTTCTCATGCATCCAGAATGGGTCAAGAATTTCCATTTAGAAGGTGGGGATTCAAGTTTGAGCTGACCCAGTACTGACAACTTTGCTGTTTGGTCAGAAGACCAGGCAGCCCTTCAGATCATCCTGCCTTTCAGATCTCATGCCCTGTCTGAAATTCTGGACTTTTCTGTCTTCCAGGGAGTCTAGATTCATGTGTGGTAACCCCTCAATCCATCCTTCACTGGCCCTTGCCCTTTTGGTCATGCTATAGGACATTTATAACAAAAATGTCTCTGAAGTTCCTAACAACATGCTTGTTCACTTATTTATCCCCTGCTTTGATTAAAATCAATGACTTCTCTTTACTTTTTAAAAACTTATTATAAGGCACATTTTAGAGAAAATCACTTAATGGGAATGTTCTAATGTTGCCATTTAGATTCTGTGCTCCCATGTTTATCCTGCTTTCATACACAAAGACATTTTAAGTCACTAAAACTGAACATGTGAAGTCATCAGTGAGGGATGACAGATGTAGTAGCCAGCCTTGAGGATTGACCTCTTTGCAGATCTTAGCACCACCCTCTCTGGACCCAGTGTCAACTTTGCTTCTCTACTGTGTCTTTGCCCCTGACATAAGGAGATGAGCTTCTTGAAGCTGAAGAGCCCATGTAGCTGGCACAGTGTTTTGCTCAAATGCTACAGAAAATTCAGGTTCAACAAATTTTACCTTGGTTTTATTCTCAGAGTTGCTACTTGGCCACTATTAGAACCATCTGCTCTTATCTTTATCATTTTGGCCTATAGACAGCTCATGCCTCAAACAGGAGCATTCAGGTGAGGACCTGCTCAGGCAGATGTTTCTCAGTCAATTGGTTGTAGATACTGAATCGAGACAGGTTGGAATTTGACAACATTGATGGGTTTTTCAAAAGCTTTGGCCAAAAGAAGTATTTCCAAAGGAACCCAAAACAGTAATTCAAAAGAACATAAGCATCCCTATCTTCTTTGCAGCATTAGTTACAATCACCGAGATATGGAAGCAGCCCATGTGTCCATCAGTAAGTGAGTGGATAAAATAACTATGGGACATTTACACAATGAAACACTACTCAGCTGTAAAAAAAGAGAAGAAAGTCTTACCCTTTGTGACAGTATAGGTGGACCCGGAGAACATTATGCTAAGTGAAATACACCAGTCATAGAAAGGCAAATACCATATGGTCTCACTCATATGTGTAATCTAATGAACAAACTGAACTAAGAAGCAAAATAGAGAAAAACTCACAGATGGACAGCAGGATTACAGCAAAGTGGCAGGGGGAGATAGGGGTGGAGTGATTAAGCAAAAAGGAAAAAGGACTCATGGACATGGACAACAGTGTAGTAATTGCTGGGGGGAGGGTGGTATAAGGAGACTAAATGGTAGTGGAAAAATGCAAATTAAAATAAATATAAAAAAAGAAGTACTTTTAGTGAAGAGCTTTTCTCTCATGCTTGAGCCTGCAAATAGCATTCTCAGAAGTAGCTCTTAGGTGAGTTTTGGAAGTGATATTGAGCCAGCTACTCTTAATTTTTAGGACAAGAAGTCAGCTTCACAGGACAACTGATCTCCAGGAGTGAGCTAGATCCTGCCTATACTGCTCAGCTAGCTGCAGTCATTATCAGCTCCCACTCCAAATTTTTGTTTAAAAAATTACTCTGAGTTAAAAATGAACTGCCACATTTTAATGATTTCTTCTCTCATTCCTGACTAAAGGATAACTAGGTTATTTTCCTATATCTTTTTTACATAGGAGCAATAACAATGAAAGTTCATTTGTTTGGGTTTCAGGGGAGGAGAAGAGCTGAAAACTACTAACCTGGGTATATATTGTTGGTGTAATCATGTCTTGCTTTATTTTTTTTTTTTGAAATTCACTCTTTTTCTTTTACTGAAAAGCTTTATCTTTTCAATCACCCTGGTTTGTGTCTGCAAATCTTCATGGCCTGAGAACATACAGAGAGTTGATTCAAACGTTTTGGAAAACTTTGCAAAGAGGCTATCATTCCGCTGAGTTCCTTTGTCAGGTGCCTGAATCTGATCCCACTCCATGAAAAGAGCATGGGGCAGACTATAAATGCCTCTGACCCAGTTCCTTTTCAGCCCTGCCTGGGAGTAATTATTGAAAGAGCAATCCTTACCACACTGAAATCCATAATTGTTTTGGAGAGTATTTTTTTCCTAAAGTTTCTCATTAGTCCTTTATAGGAGGGCCTCCTTCACCCAGCAAGGAACTGTCCAACTTCCATGAGGTTAAATGATTTCCCCAAAGACTATTAAATCTTAACCCAATTACAAAAGGATCATATTCTACTGAATTCACTACAGAAATGTTTTCAAGTTTAAAGTGTATGTATCTATCTAGAAGAGAGTTTTATGTTCATCAAATTGAAAGGAAACTTTTTAAATTCCAGAATATTGGGAAACATTCATACTCCTAATTCTGAGCTTAAATATACAATTTGGATATGCCTGGTAGCTGAAAATATTATTAAACCAGATCAATGAATTTTAGGACTTGAACTTACCAAAACAAGAAAAGCATAAAAGTCTATCTTACAGATTTAGAAAACAGATGATGTTTGTAAAATATAACCTTTAAAGTGAATCTTTATTAGTCCTAGTAGGAAAGAAAATCAGGCTCTGGAAGTTATATGTCCATGTACATGTCAAACAGAGATTTCCCCTATAGGAGTTGGAAGGATAGGAAAGGTTTATGGAACAGGAAAACCAAGAGTTCCAGACTTCTAGGCAAGTCCCCTCCTGTCCGTATTTGAGCAGCAGCCCTCGATGTCTTTTTCATGGTCAGGAGGTATATTTCACATTCAGGAGGTTGGTTGAGTATATGTGACATCTTTTGGACATCTTTTCCTATCCAAGTAGAAAATGGCCACTTAAGAGCTTCACAGCACAAATCGCCAGTCCTTGAAAAAAATGACAGATGACTGCAGGGCATAACAAACATATGTGGCTTTGAGGGGAGACCTCTTCAGAGATTTGGAAGAAAAAGGAAAGATTCCAGTATGTTGTAGGTGCTAAGCCTAGTTCCTTCATACTGAGGCTGCCTTTGCTTAAGGTGAGCATTATGTGCCATCCCTGAGAACCCTGACTGGTGCAAACAGCAAATCTGGCTCTGTGTACCACAATCCCACAAAGCATTGCCCCACCCAAAATGTCAGTTCTGCACCTGTTGTAGGACATGGAATCCATCCTATTAGCTGCTTCTCCCAACCTCCCTCTATGGCAATTATTACCATTTTCCCAAAGCACTTGCTTAAAGTGCTAAGTCATATTTTTATCATTTCTTCCACTAATCATCTAGTTGGTACCCAAGAAGACAGTCCATATTTTTCCAAAAGATGTTTTATGTGCCCTCCAGCTCTTCCATGCCCATCAGCTTTGCCCACGTCTGTAAGCCCGCCTACTCATATTCAGTGCTGCTCATTCCAAACTTAACATAATGTTTAAGGTACTGACACATTTTTCACACTGAGTATGAATTTTGTCTATTCTGCCCATCATATTCCTCCTGTTCTTTCAAGCAGATTGAGTGTCATGTCTACACATTCCTGCTAGATGAGTGAACCTTGAGACATGGTGATTATTAGACCTGTTTTGCACATCACAACTGTGATCCATGTTGATATGTGATCTTCAACCAGCTACTTAAACTCCCCAGCATATAAAAAAGTCCATGTGACATTTATCATTGCTCACAATCCAAAAAGGATTCCTTTCCCATACCACAGCTCTCTTTCCCAATAGCTCAGTCTTGGGGTTCTGTCACCTCACCTGAAAGCTTCATCTTGGCAGCTGGTCAACCTCTCTTCTTGCATAGTTTGTGCCCACCACCCTCTTCCTCCAGGCTCTCTCATTGCCTAGAGCCACACACTCCAACATAAAGCTAAGTGAGACATTTTATTTTTGCACTATATCAATGTAATCTAGTGTGTTTTTCACTTACAGAATATCTAACTCAGACTAGCCCTGTATCGAGTGATATTCATACTGAAAAGTGTTGGCCTAGAGAATCTCAGTGGCAACTGTCTTTGCCTGCTGGCACACAGTCTCTCTAGTGTCCTACTTTATGTTCAGATCCTAGGGTACCATAATACCATTTAATATCTCTCAGTGTCCTTCACCCACTGCCAAACTAATAAAACAAATTTTTCCTAGATATATTAGACTACCATAAAATACCACAGACTGGGCAACTTAAAAAACAGAAATTTATTTTCTCACAGTTTTGTAGGATGGAAGTCCAAGATCACGGTGTCAGCTGGGTTGGTTTCTTCTGTGGCCTCTCTCCTTGGCTTGCAGATGACAGTCTTCTGCATCCTTACATGGTTGTCCCTTAGTCTGTGTGTTGTCTGTGCTCAATCTCTTCTTATAATGACACCAGTCATATTGGATGAGGGCTCACCATATGGCCTCATTTAACCTAATCATTTTTTAAAAGACTCTGTCTCCAAAGGCAATCACATTCTGACACACCAGCGATTTGTATTAATAATTTAATGTGAATTTGGCAGGCAATCAAGTTCAGCCCATAACTCTAGACTGTCATGGAAGACCCACAATAATATTAGCAGAAATGTTTCTCCTATTCTTCTGGCTTGTTGTTTAATCTCTGGATCAAAATTTAACCCCAGATCACCTTAGGACAACTCATTTTTGACCTTCACACCTTCTGTTAGTATCCCAGAAAGAAATGTATCATGCCCCTCTTCTCAAGTCTTCAAATTCTCTTCCAAGGTCCTTCTTCCATTGGACCACTGTCATCCTTGCATTAAATGTAATGCACTCTTCATCCAGATCCTTAAAGATGGCATGAGCAGTATATTGTACTAAGTTGCAATAATTTACCTGAAATATTATAGTACCACTATGAGGTAAGCTATATGAGACCCTATATTAGCACAGGGATTGAGACAAAATGTATCCTCAATTCAAATGTTTTCATTTGTCATGTAGAATGCATACTAACTTTTTAGTATACAAATCACATAATGAAATCTTGTTGAACTAAATTAGGAAAGACAGGAACGTGTAGTGACAGACAATTTGGTGGATTGTATTAGCATTTGTTTTTCCTGAGATTACCTTAAGAGCCCATATTCAACTGAGAGTGTCATTGTACACAGACATCTAATGAACGGGCAAGGCTATGCTGATCCTCTGCCTCAGGCACCATGAGCTGTCTCACCAGAGATCTGGGACTTGAGGCAGCAAACATGGTTTCATTAGACCTCTTTAGTTACCTCTGGTTTCTCAAAGAAATAAAATGCATCCCATTTAATCACTGAAAAGCCCAAATCACTGCTCTGAATTTATCTGTGAGTTTTTAGTGAATCTGATGATTTTTGTTTGTCAGGATAAATTTATAATCTCCTCTTTAATAATAAAAGCCCAGGTGAGAAGGGGCTAAGCCAGCAAGTGGCACAGAAGTGTTTCTTAAGCAAAATGCACCTGAAAGCACCTTGCACCTCTGCTTTGTTGGCCCGTGGAACATCTTGGCTCCGTGGTCTTCTGGAGGGATGGAGACATTGCGGGCCACTGCCGTCCTTCATTCAACAGCAGCCTTCCAAATGCAAGGCGGTTGTCTAGTCTGGCTTTCCCTGACTGCCCCGCCCCTCTGTTTGGAAGGTTAAGACAGAAGTTTCTCCTGTACCTCCTGGCCTGGCTGGGGGTGGGTTGATCCTGTCTGGATGACTAGGTACTCATTAGTATTCATTTTTGCCTTTTCCGTTACTACGTGGGTCAGGGTCAGTAACTGAAAATTGGATATTCTTGTTTTTCCCTTGCTAATCTTTTATTAATGTCAGTTTAAACAGATGAAGGCTTTACCCAGTACAGACGATTAAATTTTCTTCTTCTTTTTACATAACAAACATTATTTTGTTACTACTTCTGCCACACATAAACCTTTTTACCTCCTTTAGAAAAATGATAAAAAGGAATTTGGGGCTAGAAATATATTTTTATTTTTTTTACTTTTTAAGATTGAATTTTGCTTGTTTCTTACTCAAATTTTAAAAATTAACCCCATTTTAAGTCCAGGCACTCACAACACTCCTTTCAGACAGCAACCACAGGATGGTGGGTGGGCTCCAGACTGGGGTCAAATGTGGCCCAACAAGGGTGAACTCAATCATTATAAGCAATTATTAAGAGAAAGATAGAGTATTTGCCTGGTAAGAAATACATCCTCAGAGTAATACTTCAATAAAGGATAGAAAAATGGCTACAGAGCTATCCCAAAACTTCACAGTTTCTACAGTATTTGGGGCCAGTTGTGTGGGGTGTGGTTAGGGATCCAGAAAGGAGATCTCTGAGGGCAGCCCCACCCAAATAGGAAAAATTTCTCAAGGATTTAGTGTGTATAGTTTGTGTCATCCTCTTACGTACCCAGGAATTTTTCTCTAGACCAAACTTCTCTTGCAACTTGATCTACCCTCAGAACAAGGAATAATGGGGTCTCGTAGGGACCCACATCTCCAACCTCACACTAAATCAAATATCCAATAAAGGAGTGTCAATTTTCTCCAGTTTCCAAGGTGGAATAATAATAGTGGGATCAGATCATAATAAAGCAATTTATTTATGTTTGTTCTAAGTCATTCAATAAAATCCCCATTTTTTTCTTTTAAAACCCAATGCCAAAGTCAAGTTCTATTTGGTTGATTGATTGATTGATTGATTGATAGTTAATCATAATTATCTTAAGGTAGTTTCCTGCCGTCAGGATAACCTATGGGGGTGGAGAGTGGTCTGGAAATTCAGAGCCACCATAATTTCTTGGCCTGTGTTTAGCAGGTTTATTCTGATCAGTCACTGTGTAGTCCTTGACAAGACAGAACAGAGCTGACATTGCACTCTCTGCACTCCTTCCCCACAGGGAACACTGGCCCTGGGCACCTCGTGGTCAGGCCAACAGGCATGTGCTTCTTCCCCCAGGAGGTAGCATGTGACTGGTGATCCCTGCACCCTCGGTCCAATGCTTCATTGGTCTCAGTAGGATGTTGAGCAGAAGCACCTGGTTTCTAGAAGCGGAGGATGGCTGCTGGCAAGCAAGTCTGCAGCTCTCCAGAGGAGCAGACAATGATCATAACAGAGCACTTAATGCTCAGAGGTGGAGCCATGACATTATTCCAATGAACTCCACAACCTCAGCAAAGTTAACAGCCAGCCGTGTGTTAGTGGTTTGACTGAGAATGGAAAGAACACTAGCTCTCAGCCCTCCCCCAACAGTCGTAACTCTGTGGGCAAAGGCTTCCCCTTACCCAGGCAATGTGCCAAGGTCTTTGAGTGCATTATCTGGTTTACTCCCCACAGCAACTCTACTAAGGCAGATGCTATTAACCTAGGTTACAAATGAGGAAACTGAAGCATCTAATGGTTACATGGCTTATTAAATGTCTGCCAATCAAAGGAAGGACTGGGTTTAAACCCACATTTCTACTTCTCTCTGACGGCTGCTTAGATTAGGACTCAGTCACCACACACTTTCTCTTATATGCCCCCATTTTTCTTTTTTAAAGTTTCAATTCAGACCCCATCTCCTCTGCAATGTTTGTTTCATTTATGAGGAGGTCTTATAGTTTATCCCTTCCCTTCCCTTATCACACCTGCCTTAATGAAGCAATGAGCTCTGCTGTGGTTCGAATTTGTCCCTAAGTTTGCTATTCTAGAGAATCCAAAGATATAGAAGAATGGCACCATATAGTTTGTGAGGACTGCCAACAGCTAGCACAGTAGACAGCATATGTTTGACAAGGGAGGAAAAAAGAGAGAAAGGAAGAACAGAGGAAGGAAGGAAGGAAGGAAGGAAGGAAGGAAGGAAGGAAGGAAGGAAGGAAAGAAGGAAGGGAGGAAGGGAGGGAGGGAGGGAGGGAAAGAGGGAGGAATGGAAAAGGAGAGAAGCAAACATTCTGTATGGCTTAACCACAGCCATACACACACACACACACACATAAAATTATGTGTATGTTGATTACTTCTACTGTATGAATTGCAAAATACAAAACACTTCCATGTGCCCTGAATTTTTCCATTGCAGTATAATTTTGGGGACAGGTATAACCATGTGACCCACAGGAAAAAAAATTATATATCTGCCTGCAGGGAGTGAGACATCGGAGATAAATGGCTTTTTTTTCTTCTGCAAAAGCAGGATTCACTTTATTTTTTTTAATTGTTGTTGTATTACAGTCACCTCAATTTTCCCCTGTTGCTCTCCCCTGGCCCGCCCACCTCCCCGCACTCCCACCCCCTCTATTTCCACAGTGATTCCCCACCCTGTTGTCCATGTCTATGGGTCATTTATACCTGTTCCGTGGCTAGTCCCTTCCCCTTCTTTTCCTCCTTATCCCCTTCTCCCTCCCCTCTGGTCACTGTCAGTCTGTTCCATGTTTCCACGCCTCTGGTTCTATTTTGCTCGTTTGTTTGTTTTGTTCATTAGGTTCCTCTTACAGATGAGATCAATATGGTATATCAGGAGTCAATTTCTTAAATTTTAACTCAAAATTTTTTGAGTGACAGCCTGAGACAAACATTATTGATGACCATATTTTTTACCTTGAAGTAAGAAAATAAAAATATTTAAATAAAGAAAAATTGGTCCATTTTCTGACCTTATAAAAATATGGAATAGTCACCCCTAACACAGAGAACTGTGCCAATAGACACTCAATAAATTCGTGTTGAAAGCATGCACGGACAGCCCACGACTCAGAGGTGCATAGGGACACAGGGAAGACTGGAAAAGAGCAGGCAGTCCTAAACCACACTGAGATGGGGCCAGTGGCATCATAGCCAAATGGTTTCTGGATGTGGCAGAAAAGACTTGCAAATGAACAACACGTTGCCAGGCTGTGCGTTAGAGGAAAGTTAATGAGGGGAGAGAGTAAGCTGCAAACCACAGTAACAATGGGTTCAGGCTGTGCACTGCACATAAAATTGTTATTTTTAGAGCTGGAAAAGCCCTTACGGATGATTTAGATGTGAACTTTCTAATTTCAGAATTAAAATGAATGGCAGCCTGGACAGATAGAGTCTAGTCAAGGTCTCCCAGCTAAGAAAGCAGAATTAGTACTGGATATTCTCCCACCCACCCCCCAAGAGACCCAGGTCTCTCACATCTCATTCTGATTCTGGAAAGAAAATTATTCCTTCCATCCATCTTAAGAAGCAACTGAGAAAGTCTTATTATAACTTCTATGCATACTGCTAAACGAAACCCAAGAAAAGTAAAATCAAGGCACGAGCAAACGTGGAAAATGTTCTCCTTTTTGACATCTCCCATCTATTCCTTTTTGTGATTAGGGGGTGCTCAGAAAAATAAACATGTATTTTCAGTAGGAAAAACTGAGTTTATTAAGACAAATTGTGAGTATCAGACATGGATTTTGAGCAGTCAGCAATTCCGTTAGTTGAATTGGCCACATTTCAAGCTATGCATATTTTGAGAGAAAAAAAGAGCCTTTAAATGCATTCATGAAATAATTTATACTCTTTCCCACTAACATACAGCTGACTCCACAGTACCAGGCTCCTGGTTTAACAAAATGCCCCTTGCTGGGAAGTGGGGGTGATACAAAAGAGGGCCCCGGCTCTCCCTCCCCTGCGGCTCCCGTCCTGGAAGTGGACCATGGGAAGATCTTCTGACATGCTCAGAGTTTGGGGGTTTATACATTATGCCCACAAACAAACCTAATGAGCTTTGGTTTAGAATAAAGATTCAGTTTAAGGAAAGTCAACAAACAAAGTAGACCATCTTCATATAAACATAGGAAAGGCAGGTGGACCCAGCTGCAGTCCCCAAGTCAGATTCTCTGCAGTAAACTCTTTGGGGACCAGAATAGACGAAAGTGTCAGCAGCTTTACAAAAACTAAATCATCAATATTGTTTCATCAGTTGTAAAATATAGCACACAAATGCAAGCTGTTAATAATAACAGGGGAGACTGTGTGGGAGTAAAGGGGGTACAAGGGAACCCTCTGTACTTCTTGTGCAATTTTTTAATAAACTTCCAACTGCTCTAAAAAGAGTCTATTAATTAAAAATCCAAGAGTAAATAATCTGTGCTGAGTAAATATTACATTAAATGTATTACTTATCTATCTACTTCTTCAGATTTGCTGACCTTCACAGATCTTCATTTTGAACTTTTTTCCACTCCCTCAAAACTCAGTCATTTTATCCTAGACATCCCTGGAATTTTTCTTGCACTGTATTCAACATGGACAAAGGCTTTCAGATGGGAACCCAGACTACCAGCCCCACCGAAGGCCGCAAAGCACAGTTCTCCCTTCTCCTTCTCCTCCTCCTTCTCCTCTTGCCCTCTCACATGCACACACATGTATATATACACACAAACATATACGCCTCCACATATGGACATGCATGCTACCATTAGCCATATCTAAGTCAATTAAAGGAAATTTCAGTGTCTGATACAGATGGAGGTCTGGGCTGATACAGGTGAGGGTCTAGGAGACGTACCACAAAACTAGTATGGAAAGTTGTTTATGTGATCGTTTAACAAATTGAACAACTAACATGGAATATAGGTAAGGACACTAGCTGAGTATATTTTTAGCCTATTTAACTGGAGTATAAGAAAGAATTTCAAAATGCTCATTTCACCTATCCTTTTTTAAAACTCTAAGAAAATGGAGATTTGATTTAAGTTTCTAGATTCCATATTTCAACTTGAGTATAAAGTCTCTGTAGAGCTCTTTCTCTCCAAGAAGACTTTTTCTCTCTGGCCAGCATGTCGTTCATTGTTTTTGTAACCGGTGCATAGAGAAGGTGACATCTCTGAAGCCCCTCCCAGAGTGGATCTTCCCAGACCCGTCCCTCAGAGACACTCTGCTGCTTCCAGGACTCAGTCCTAGGACCCCACACCAAAGTGGAGTTTCTGCTTGGTGGCAGAGAAGGTGTGAAGAGGAAGTGTGAGACAGTGATTCTGTAAGTTGAGCACATCATGGGTATCAGATAGAAATAGCCAGAATACTAGCTAGGAGAATAAACAACAATCTTAAAGAATAGAGATAAAAATTCAAGTGCTGGATAGAGAGGACAGCTGATGTCCTGTGAGAACAAAGTCAGAAAGTCAGGCTGAAGTGGACTTGAAAGCGGAGAAGGCCATTGAGCTATTTAAGGAGCAGCCCCTAGTGTTTTCAGAATGCAGAGGAAAGCTTGCAAGCAATTTACAGGGCTGGGGGAGAAAATGTGATGCACATCCCCCACCCCCTGTCCCACAACTATCTTGTGTATTTCTTGTTGCTTGCAAGTATAACCATTTGTTTATTGTTGACTGTTCTCCACAGGGCTCAATGTAGCCAAAGATCTGTTGCCTATAGGGAAGGCTTACTCCAACAATAGGCCAAGGAGAGAGAAAAGTGTCCTTGAGAATAGTGGCATTTCGGAGAGAAAGGAATTCCACCAGAGGCAAGGAAACCCCCTTCAGCTGCAGACGGGAGCTCAGCATCCCCTGAGTCTGTCTGTGAAAGCCTGGGCTGCACAATGCTTCGCATTATAGTCCTGTTTTCAGACACATTTTTCTGGGAGCATAAACTTTGCTGGCTAGGATTGTATAAACCCAAAGGGTTTTTTTTTTTTTACTTTTCCTTGGAAGGCATTTGTCTCCCAGTATCTCAGAACTTAACAGCCAGCTTTTCATTGTAGCAGCGTGACCTTCGCGTGTTCTCGTGCCCCAACCCTCAGTGTGTATGTGTGCAGTGAATGATTTCCCTTTCTTTCCCCAATTTCTCCTCTTTCCATGCACCATAGGGCTAAGTGGACATTCTTGTCTCATTTCCCTTATCTTCTCCAGCCACATAGTAATTTTGCTTCTAGATTGCCACTTGGCCTGATTTCATTGTTACTATTTTAATGGTAGCATACAGTTTAGATTTATGAGAAGAAACACAGGGAAAGGTGAGACAATTGGCTATTTACCTGCTCAGAACTTTAATACTTGGTGTTTGCTTTTTCAAGGATTTGCTATTGGACAAAACCATAAACCCTTCACTTGCAAGCAAGCGCCCCAGGGAAACAATGCCGCCAGGGAGAAACAGGAAACCAGGAGGCATTATTAAACAAAAGCATTATCTCAGCCAGGTAGTGTCTGGAAAGATATGTAGATATCTAAATGATATGCTCCACTCTGCAATGGTGTTACTTTATCACACTGTGAGGGGGAGCCTTGGAAATGCACAATATTTCGCATCAGAGTTGCCAGCATTGTCTGAAGCCATCAAGTTTAATCATGTGTCCTCTTCATGGGCTCCTGTTTTCTCCAGCTGCCCTCACCCTGGTACCCTCACAGCCCCACCCTGCTCTTCAGGACTCTTCCACCAACATGTAGAAACAATGTTGTTTTTCTTCTGGGTGCCCCTTAATATTTGACCAAATGCTCCACGATGGAGGTCATCAAATGCTAGGAATTATTCGTCCCCTCACGCCTTTTATCCAGAGCAAGTGGGTGAAAGTGTGTTTGGTTGGTACAGTATTCTGAATGCATCCTGGCATGTCATGCCTGGGTGACCACAGCTCTGTGACCCGCCCCTCAGCTTCCTCCCCTCCTTCCACTTTTTCCCCTCTTGCTCTGTGCCCTGTCTAAAGATTCTATCTGATTCCACATATTGCAAAGGAAGGGCAAAATGGGAGCATGCTAAAGGGGAACTTGGTTTAAAGAGGTAATATAAGAAATCAAATCACATTCACATGCACTTATAATTTGTACTTCAGGAAATCTAGGAGAAGAATTAAATCACAAGCCCAAACTGACTTTAAATCCCAACGTTCAGCTGTTTATTATTTTCTTTTCATAAGGTACAAACTATGTTTTACCACACCAGACAAATATGCATCCCAAATATATATGTGTCACTGTGAGTACAATCACCACGATAAGGTGCCACGTTTGACAGCCCGCTTGCAGAAATCCCTTCTAGTAGACATGTGCATGGGACTTCAGGTTGTGGAGGAAACATAAAACACTCTGTCCCAAAGAGCAATATGGAAGGACTTGTTAAAAGGTGTGCTCTGTGGGTGCCAGGCACTTGACTAATTTACACTTTCACTACACACTTGGAACTTTCCAGATGTAATCACATAATGTGTTCATTTGTTTCATTTTCATTTTCACCTTAGATCCCTAACTGGAGTACATGAAATAGTGAAAGCAAAAACCATAGTAATTTGCCTTTACAATCTTAAATCTAGCATATCATTTCCAAAATGAAATCTGAATGACTACTAGTCCTTTGCAGTGGCCCTCAGTAAAGCTGTTCTCTGTGCTGAGGGAGGCTAGATTCCCTCCCAGGGGATCAGAGGACCCCTGGTGAGGTGACAGGTGTGGCAGTTCTGCCACAAAGAAACCCTGCCAGCTAGGTTCCACCTTGCATTTCTGAACCTTATTTAATCACAGATTCCTTCCATTAAGAGACACCTGTTAGCATTCCCAAGAACAGGCATTGGGAGGGGTGAAACTGAAATACTTCCTTGTGTAGAATAAAACTTGATCATATTGATTAAAAACATGAAAATTTTTTTGTTTTTTTAAATCTGAGATAAACTTAAATGGGCATAGGATACACAGGGAATATGAACATGATAAAGCTGGGTCACTGAGAGCATTCGGAAGCTAACTGCAAGGTCAGCCAGGGACTCAGTCAGCATGGCTATCATGCACAGTTCTGTGACTTTGGATGCTGTAGCTAAAATCACAGGCACACACTCGTCACATTGGCCCCAAGACAGAGGTGAGCTGTGACCAAAAGGGCAGAAGCAAAACAGGGTGTTTTTCAAAAGAAAATGTACAAACAAGAAACAAATACGTGATGACCACTGATGTTCAGATTGACAAACTAAATGTCATTCTTTACTGCCCCGAAAGGAACCCAGACTGTAATGGGGTGATCCCCTTGTATTTCCTCATTCCTCAGTTATGAGGGGAAAGATCAAAACATGTCTTTAGTATAACAATTAATTGTTAGGGACCTGCTTAACAACAAAAAAACATATGTGTGATCATTTCCTTTGAGTGGCTTAGGACACTCTTCTCAGAGAGCTATTTCTAGACTCAGAAAGTCTAGCAGCATTGAAGGGATGAATAACCACCATAAACACATTAGATTTGTAAATCCTGACCAAATCACTGTTTTCAGGGTGGATATTTCTTGATGCACAGTGGCCTGGGAGTAGCAACAGCAGCACTGGCTTCCACATGCAGGCCCAGCAAAACCAGTGGAGTCCAGTAGACCACAGAACTCTAAGGTCCTGCAGGGGCGGCCACAGAGCCCCAGGCAGGGGATATTGTTTATAGCACAGATGCTGAGGCCAGGATGACCAGGTCAAGTTTCTACCTGGACCATGGCTGGTCCTTCACACCTCTGGGTCTCAGTGTTCCCCGCCTGTGGATTAGGGATCTTCATCAACCACATCTACCCCAAAGAGTGATGATGTTGATTAGATAGACTAATAAACAGAGTCTCTGACAGGTAGGCATCCTGGACTGTCAGTTATCTCCTGGAAATTTGTAATCAAAATGGATAATGGTGCTTCCAGACATTCATAGGGGCCACGTGGCCAGCTGTGAGCATCTACTGTCTACTAGGTTGTTCTTTACCTGCCTGGAGCAACCCCACAGAGAGCAGAGAACACAGAAGCGCCAGGGGAGGCTTTTGTAGAAAAAGAGAACTTGAAATTCTGATTGCTGCTACCCTTGCCACACCTCCCACTCAACCTCCTCACCACAGTGGCTCGCTAGGAAGGCTAGCCTTGCTCTCGGTGTTGCCACCAATGAGTTGGCTTTGCAACATCACATTTGCTGGACCATGTTTACCCAGATACGGGTAAATCCACACAATGAAAATCCAGGAGCCTGACTGAAGCCAAATCTCAGAGAGGTAAGTCCCTGGTGTCCAAAGGCCTCAAGGTTGCTGGTTTTAGAGTTTGTGGACAAGACGGAGGTGCTAGAGTGCAAGTGAGGGTTCTGGGGCTTGAAAGCAGGCATCTCTGCCCACGTGACCAGCGAAAATGTGGACGCCACCACCAGACAGGACAGGCAATACTGAGACTATGTCCATTTCTTCAGTTTAAGTTTCAGCATGTATTTAAAGGTTGACTTTGAACAAGATGCCTTAGGATTTTCACCTTGGAACAGCTAGATATTTTAGAAAATTACGTTCATGAGCCAGAGTCAGCAGCGCCCCCAGTGGAGATGGGAGGCATTTCCTCTGTCTCCTCTCATGGTGTGTGTATTGGTGTTGATTCATGCAGGGAGCACCACACCTGCTCAGACAGGATGGGATAGCCTCAGTTCTGTCACCTTTGGGTCCAGGATAAGCAGGATTGTCCCAAAGCCTTACCTAAACTCCTTCGTTAGTACTTCACTGCCCTCCTTGGGGTTAAAGAGTCCACTCTGCATAGCACATTAATCTTTTCATTGAAGGGAAATTGATTCTCAGCGTGATGTATGGCACGGAGGCCTAAGAAAGAAGCATTCAGAGGGGCTGGCGATGTGTTTTGTGTTTACCCCCAGTTACTCAGTGACGAGGGCAGTCACTAGAACACTTGAAATATCACTGGGGTCAGGAATAAGTTATGTGAAGAGTGAACTATTAACCGAGGTGGGGAGTTCTGGGTAACACAGACTTCCCTGGCATCACCATGCTCTCCAGCAGCAGGAGGCAGCCCTGGTTCAGCTAAAAGCTGTTTCACAAGACCTATTGCTGCTCATCAGGTAACAGGGAGTGGCAATTAGCTTGGCTGCATATGCAGCGTCTTATATTCTCAGTGGCTCTTCTGCATGTCCGCACGTTTGACGGAGACACTGTATGGAAAATAATCATGTGCAGATGGAACTGGACACTTAACTACGCAAGCTGAGCTCACACACTCTTGCCCTACGCCCAAGGAAGAGTGATGGTAATATATACACTGACGCCAAACAAAGCAACAATCATGCAAACCAGCTATCTGATTATGGCCACAAACAGTAAGAAACACCACAATAATAAAATGGGAGGGATTCACAAACACTAACAGAAATAAAGAAAAAAATTATATGCTGTTATTTCCACCATTAACTTGGGTTCAAATTGTGAATATGAGTTCCTGGTTATATAATTTCAGAATATTATGTTTCCTGAAAATCTGCTCTCTCCTCATCCTTATCTCTTTCTTACTGGCAATGAAGAGTTGTTCTAGAAGTGAATAGCCTCCTAACCTGGAAGTGGTCTGTAGAATAGTGAGTTATTTTCTCTGTCTCTGGAAGAAATACATTTGGCTGAAAAGAGCAATGTGTATTCCTCCACCCACCCCCATCAGAGTGAAGTCTAGGCAGGGAGTGGAGGGCATGGGATTGGCTTCACAGGGTTTAGAGGTTCCCGCCATCTGACTGCAGCCATTCTGGAACGTGGCACACAGCAATGCCTCAGTGTCCAAGACTGCCACTGGAGCTCCAGCCATTGCATCCACTCTCTAGCCAGCAGGAAGGAGGCAGAAAGGAGCATATCTGTCCTTCAAGACTTCACCCCAGAGGCAGACATGACACTTCTGCTGACATTCTATAGCAAGGACCACTCTCCTGACTTTGCCAAGTGACAGTGAAAACTGGGACATGTCATCTTTATTTGAGGTAACCATATGCCCAAATGAGATAAAAATAATGGGGGTCAGATTACTCAGGAAGAAGGGGACAGAGCCACTAGGAGATAATTTGCTGGTTCAGCCATATCCACTCTTGCTGTGATCTGAGATTATTCAAGTGGTCTAAGTGGTGGCATTCACTGTGAGGTACAAATTCATGTTTCTGGGCCACATGAAGCCAGGACTCCATATTTCCTTCCTATTTTTCTGACACCTGAACTGTCCCTAAGAACACCACACCTCAGCACACAGTGAAGTCTGCCCTTCTACCACTGGGGCTTCATTCAAGGGCATTTTGAAAAGCAACTGAAACTTTTGTCCAAATGAGAGTTGCCATTCCAAGTCTGTATCTCAAACATGCCTAGCCATCTATTAGGAATTCCACTTTGGGATAGGCTTCTTGAACAGCTCATGAGGAACACCAGAACCAAAATCGTAAGCTTTCACATCTCAGGTCATCCGCAGTGGGTGGTGGACTCCACATACTGCTGTGTTGTTCTGTGAACAGAATGACCATCCATATGGCCAGCAGGCCTCTGCTGGCCATCCTAAAACGTTCTCTGCCATTTGTGCTTTCAACTTTCAGCTCTGTGACACGTGTGCGTTCGGGATTTTGCATCTTAGAGGTGATTACTTTCCTTGAGACCATAGAAATAAGTAGAATTATTATCTCACCCTACTTTTGCAGATGAAGAATTAGAGGCTCAGAGAAGGGGAGCGGCATGCCCTGGTTCCCTCAGGTTGTGAGGGAGCTGAAAGTACAGTGTAGGCGAGGAGACCTCAGAGTCCCTGTCCTCACCACCATTGTGGACACAGTCAAGTCCAGTGCCTCTTCAGGCCAGGTGGGGCTTCACACCATATCCTTGAAACTTGGTTAAGTTAAAATTTAATTTTAGACAAGATGGTACACACTTTCTGCAAAATTTCCTATACGTATGTCCACGCCAATTTATCGTGGCTTCAATCCAAATTTAGTGGCTTCAAACCACTTTTCATCTGTGTTGCTTCAAAGCCAATTTATGCATTTGTTAATATGATTTTTATATGGCTAGCTTCTTGCCAGTGTTCTCCCTAGAGACGGAATTTTATGCAGGGAGTTTTAGTATTCACATGTGTCTTTTATTGTAAGTAGCATTAACTGACACCTGCTGACTTCCTACTTATGGCCCCTGGTACTCTGGTTTGGGAGCTGGCCCCAGAACCAGCACAGTCCTCTCTGCTGTGATTCATCTTTGGGGGCTAAAAATTATCATAATGAACTGCTTTCTAAAAGAGCAACTGAGCCCTGGACCAAAGATAGCGAATGGTAGGAGGCCAACTTTGTGAGCTGGGCTGTTTCCTGCCCCTCAGCTCTTCCTTCTGCCCTCTCCTACCCTAATTTCCATTCCATATTTTTTTCCATCACTGATAAGGTCTCATCTATATTGACATTATTCTTTATGGTTATGAAAATTCACAGTATGTCTAGAGAAATTTCAATTATAAGTAGAATCATGTTAAATTACTTAATGGTTTGTGGTGTTATATTATGTGTGACCTATATTAGCTCATGGAATTTGCAAGGTCAACAGTGTAAAATGAGCAAGGAAAAAGTTGTTCTCAGTTACACATTAGGTTATTTGTTCAAAGCAACTATATGATTGCTGTTAAGTTTCTATAGCTAGCAATTCAAATTTTCAAACTCAGACCAAAGTCTTATCTCTTCCCCACTTTTCTCTCCTACAAAACACAGCACTTTAGTTCATGAACTTGACCTTCATAACTACCTTCTCACTTCACCAGCATGTCAGCCACTCAGAGGAGCCTAAAGAAGAAATGGAAATATTTTTCTAAATGTTGTTGATAGTGAAACTAATTTTTTGCCTGAGTAAAACTAAAAAGTTCTTGAAGTTTTAATGATTGGATGAGTCAATTCCAATTAAAATTGTAAACCAACTAAATAACGAATAAATAATTTTTCTAATGAAAATTTCCTTCAGTGATTCCTGCCAGTCTTGTATGTATTGTGAATCAGACACTGGGGTTTGGGAGTCCAGATGCTGGGTTGGTAATTTCTCAAAATCTTGACTTGGTTCCCTTCTATAATCTTAGGACAGATGCATCAGTGAATAAGTGATACTCACATGATGAGATATTGCATAGCAATTCAAATGAACAAACTGGATACCCCGTATGAATATAGATTACAACAATAATAAAATGTTGAAAGGTTAAGAGAAAAACAGTGGACCTCAAAAGTTATTAGACACAACAAATGACTGGTCCAAGGTCTTCTTTTTGTCACTTAAGACACCCCAGGGATTAACTGGTTTATCTAAGATGAAAACATGGTGCCCTCAGACCTTCTAGACCAGCTGACAGTGTAGAAGAATTCTAGATGGATTACTCTGACCAGTGGCACTCCACAGAACAAATATGGCAAATCAAAGGACCAATAAGCACCCCAGATAAAGGAGAGAAATATTCACACTGTTATAATGATGGTCCATGGTTTAGATGGATCTAGTAAATTCTATGCCTATCACAGATGGCGGGGTGACCAGCACTAAGTTGGTGTTGAAAGCATCACATATGAGGGGCAGGGAGCACCCCGTTGCAGTGCCTAGGGAAGCCTGACTGCTCGCTGGCATGAAAAGCGCACTCAGCAGAGTGCAGGGTCCCTTAGTTGGACCTCTCAGTGTCTCAGTGCTGCATCTGATAACAGTTGGCCCCCATGCCATCCAAAGTCTTACATCCGTGTCCCCATATGGAGAACCTCACTGTGATTCCATGAGCAAGAACATATGGGTGGTCCTCTGGGCGCTCGGAACATGCAAGCTTCATGAAGGGTCTCTGTATGTTGAAAGAAGTTCTCTAGGCAGCAAGCATATAGTTTCTATTATTTCCAACAAGACTTTCTTACAAATGATCCCTTTGGTGCCTATAACCTCCAAGAAAACTTTAAAATGCAAATAGGCCTTCAACTCTAGCCTCCCTTAATCCTGAGCTAAATGCATGGATACGTGTGTAAACTCACTTTCCTTTCTTTCATTTTGCTTCCTTTTCCAAAATATTCTCCATAAAATCTATTTCCGTACATCAAGAATTCTTAATGGATGTATTACTTTTGAGCCAAATTTTACATTTATTACTTTGTATTGTTAGTGCTTTACATGCTTTTCTACATTAAAAACTTGCCAAAAAATGATGCTGGAATTTAATTCTCGAAGTGTGCAGAGAACTTGGACCTGATTTTCAAGTAGCCAAGTGCCAACATGAGCCAAGAGCCTATTTTCCTGAAGGGCGCGCACGTAGCTCTGATCCCCACAGATCAGCCAGTCCAGCTTCTTACAGACTGCTCAAATGGGATCTTGCCCAGTTCTCTGTACCTCAGAGAGATTTCCCTGCTACTTTAGTCTCTTAATACACACACACACACACACACACACACACACACATACACAAGATTTCTGCTGCCACGGAAAATGGTTCCATTACACAACTTCAATTTACTTGTGGGTAAATTAAAGTTTAAAAGATCCTGATAAATTTTCTCTCCTACTGAACTTCCTTTGAAAACCTGCTCAGGTACTTTCCTAAAAATGAATAATTCTTAAAATAAAGGAATGATAATAATAACTTTTAATAATAATATTTAAGAATTGTAAATAAATTATTCTTTGAATAATTCTTAATTCCGTGGGAAATTCTGGGTATAAGAGTAGAGCACAGACTTCTTAGTGTGTGCCTAGAGAAGGTTGGGAACTGGGCTGTTTACCCACCAGGAGGGGCCAGTCGTTGGTTAGGGGCAGGGGTTCACCCAGCATTTCCGTCTCCCATGTGCACTGAGCTAGTCGCCCAAGGGGCAGAGCAAGACCTGGGGCCAAGAGAAGCAGGTGCCTGGCAGCTGGTGTGCATTGTGGTGATGAAGCGGAGAAGACATGGGTGGAGCAGCAATGTCACCTGCTGCCAGGTGTGGTTATGAAACCCTCTCAACTTTGTGCACCTAGTGCTGACTCTGTTTTTGAGACGGGTGGGGCAATGAACCCATTCTCTCCCTTAGAGAGGCAATGGTCCTATATTTCTAAATGATACCCAGTAGATGCACATTTTTTCCATTGTGAGTGAGTTTTACCATAAATTTACCACTAATTTAACCAGTTATATTTCTCTTGTGTATATAAAGTCTTCGTTACTATCTTTTGCCAAATTTCCTATAATATTCCCCTTCTTATGAATTTATAAGAAACTCTAGTAATTAAGACTCAACAGTTAGGCTTTCATAAAATGTCTTTGGGAGGTAAGTTTGTAATTTGTCTTTTGAATGATTTATTGCTTTGCTCTGGCCTCGGCCCCTATCACCACCCCCAACGGCAATTTGTCCTTAACCCCGCTGGGCCTTGAGGCTGCCCTGCACAGTCTCCTCAGAGTTTCCTCTCCGTGGGTGGCACCTCTGTGTTGATTTCCTGTTTTGTTGTTTATAGAAACAGTCCGTCCTCCTAAAACCTTGAATAGAGAAAATGGAAATCAACACAGGTGATTTGAAGTACATGTTTTGTTCCCTCAGGGGGGTGGGCAGGAAAAAGATATGTTTTCATCACAAGGGAAGTGAGAAAGAAGAGAGAACCAGAGGTCTGACAGTGCCCCTGGAATACTGAGGTCGCCTGCAGTGGGCGGTCTGGGCTCTTAATGAGAGAGGCCCCTGATCCCCATTAGGACCAGCCCACAGGGCAAAACGGCCCAGGACAGAGGCCGCCCTCCAAAGCGCAGGATGTGTCCCTTTGCAGGTGTCTTCCGCCCATAGAATTTTATCTTTATTTTCCATCTCTTCCTTTCTGTTATGACTGAGATTCAAACACTTTCTGCTACTTGTTGATGTAAGAAATGTCCAAACCTATAAAAAATTTTATAAGAGTTTATTTGAGCCAAAGTGATAACTGCCAGGAAGCAAGATTTCAAATGCTTCAGAGAATGACAGCTTTGCAGCTTCTTTTATGCATTTGAAATTAAGGAGGGAATGTAAGGAAAATTACACAGAGGTGCAAGATTGCAAGGCAAGGACCGGATTACAGGCTTAACAAAATCATAGGCTCTCTTGACAGTGCTTAAGTTTATTTCAAATGTGTGCACAGAAACAATGGACAGGGCTTGCTTAAGGCAAAGATAAACTTTTACTTAAGAAGTCATGTGTCTTGGGCACCTGACGACCCACCATGACCTGCCCAGTTGGGAAATTATGATCGGATAACCCTGTGTAGGTTAGTTAACATAGAACTCCTTTTTCATCCACACACTAAATCGTGATAAGATGAAATTAGACTCAGAAAATCTGAGCCCAAGTGCTGTATTTGCCACTCCCATACACAGTAAATCAATATTCTCTGGTTTGGGGTTTAAGGTTTTGCTCTGTGAGAAATGGGAAATAATAGCCCCCTATCAGGGTTGATGTGTGACTGAACGAAACAGGTGAGTCTCAACAAGTGCTGTCGTTGGAGAACCCAGGGGTTGAGGGGTGGTGGTGCGTGGAGAGAAGTGTCACCAAGAGCACAGGTGGAAGAAATTACGTTGACGAAGAGGAGTACTTGTTCATGTAAGACATGAGAGGAGCTTAGAACGGATGACACCACGGCAGCACCTCGATGGCTGTCACTGACAGGTGAATGTGCCATGAGTTTATCTGTACAGACACATTTACATACACTTCGTTGTGTTCATCAGGGAGGCAAGAGGACCAGCCCAGTAAATGCGTACGTGAAAATGACTCATCAGACTTTATTAGCCCTGTATTCCGAACACCTGCACGGAAGTCCTGGGCCTAAAAAGGAACGTTTAAAGGCACCTCTCTGGGTTACACCCCAAATCTGAGCAGAGACAACCAGTTTCCAAAGGCAGTTTGTGGTCAAGGATCAGTGTTCAAATTGCCCGGCCATCTTCATGCCTCACTTGGAAGCATTAATGAGTGTCTTGTGTTTATGATGCTTGGAAGTTGTTAAATGGAAATAGATCATTAATTAACATATACTGTACAAATATTCCATTATTCCCCAGTTTCCCCACTGAGTAAAAGAAGCATCTGCAAATCTAATTTGAAAGATTTGTTTGAAGTGAAGCTTTGGCAAACTTCCCAGAGTCTTTGGTTTTCTGGGTCCCTGACTCTGCGTTTGTCTCCTTGGGTCATCTCAGCGGTGTGAGCACTGCCACCAAACCTAGGCCGTTCCTCAAACAACCAAAAAACAACTAAACAACCTTGGTAAGAATTCACACTCACGCTCACAGTAAACATGCATTTTATATGCAACACACGTGATAGAAAAGTCTCACGTGCTCTTACTGTAATCTAGTTAACTTTGGGTCTTCTAGGAGGTGCTAAAAATGAGGACATGAAAATAAATATCAGGTGAGATATAGGAGCTGTCCAGAAAAAAAGAGGTTCTCCTTCAGCTCTTTTATGAATTACTGGCACTTTTGCATTTTGTAAGGTTTTCTTTAGAGATTCAGTGAAGTCCAATTGTTACAAACCCATGCAGAGGTCAAATGCTGAGTCTCGAAGCCCAAGTATGCATGTTCTATTTAAATTTATTTATTGGTCTCTCTGTGCCTGCAACACTTTATAACCAACCTCATATCTCTGCTACTCTCTCCTCCCTTTGCCCCATTCCAAGTAAAATGTGTGCTGCATTTTGGCAAACAAGTATCTTTCGAACTTTACAATTAGCATTCAACACTAGTAGGTGCTGTAAAGTAAAGGTTTAACAAGAAAGCATCCCTTTATTATAGAGGTTGATAAATGAGTTGGATAAGTTAAAAAATAAGGATACGCGGCAGGATATATTTGCCAAGAGAAAAGAAGGTTTATTAATGTCTTTTATTTTCTGCATTGTTGATGCTTTGACATCTGGACCTTGTTAACCCTGGACAGAGAGCACCTCACAGGGCTCACCTGCAAGTGCCCCTTTCATGTGAAACTAGCCAGTCCAGAGCCTGTGTCCCAACCACTTAGACTTATGCCACTATTTCCCTGCCTTAGTCACCCCAAGTACCAGACAACTAAGAATCACTCCTACACCCAGAGCCCTCTGCACTTATTCAAACTAGCCAACCCTAAGCCTTCCTGCACTGCCTGGCCTGTCCCTTCCTGCAAAAACCACAATACAGGCTCTTGCCCACTTGTTCCAGCTCTCCCTCTGCCTTCTGACCCTGGCGCTTCCCAGTGTGCCATCACTGGATGTGCCCGTGTCTTGTGATGGGTAACAAACTACAGTTACAGTGACAGTCGATTCATGCTCTGTTGGCCTCACTATACCTAAGTAATAGTAATAAAATCTGCATTTTAAAAGAGGGGGAAAATGATAAATAAATGGAGTGACCAAGTAAGCAAGTAAGGCTTCAAGGAGGATGTAGCATCAGCCTGGTCTATAAAACATCAGAAGATTTTGGCAGGCAGAGAGGGAAGGGGCTGTGTCCAGAGAAATAGCACCAGAAGAGAAACTAATAGAAGAAATAGTGCTTGATCAGAAGAATGTTCAGTGGGCTAGAGGTGGATTACATGCAGCTTTATGTGGATGAGCCGTGGGTGGTACAGAGTAATTCCACAGTGTGGACTGAAGAAGGCTGAGCTTGGGTGTTCTCTGAAAGTCACTCTGGCCCCTGAAATAAATCAACCTTGTTAGGTAGGTAGGTAGATAGGTGGGTGGATTAAACAATTTCTGAGTGCCATGTGCCATTAATAAATTGTCATCAGGCAAGATTCATTTGGCGGAGTTAAAGAAGACATGAATGGGATGCAAAGAGAGATGAGCCAGGCTAAGTCCCAGACTGCAGAGGCCACGTCGGATGCTGCATCTGAGGATCACACGCCAGATCATGGTCAGGAATCATGGGAGCGGGCTGAGAGACATGATAACCACTGAGTTAAGGCAAGTGACTTAGAACTGAGCATGGGGTCATGCAAAGGTCAAAAGCTTGGTGTTTTTGGACAGTAGCCATGTGTGCAAGGCCTGGTGGGCGATGAAAGGGTCTCTTAGTACTTTGTTCCTTGGACTTCCCTCAGCAACAGCCTAGGAGTTGCCATAATTTAGCTCAGCCTAGTGGGTTCTCCCCAGGAAAAACTGTCTGTGTCCTTTTTACTGCTTCTCTCCTGAGCCAACACTCTTCTCACACACATTTCTTTCATTGTTAGGACCGAGTCAAGGATGTGCAGAACCTACCAGTTCCTACTTTCCTTGGGCTCCTAAGGAAAGACGTACATCTGAACTGTCTGGGAAGGTGCTATCAAGTAGACCTCTAGACCCTCATAAACACAGTGTGCCAACAGAGCTGAGCAGGAGTTCTCGCTGACTGCATCCACGCCATTAAGTTCTCCTTGATTTACTGCCACATTTGCGGGCAGGTTTAGGGAGGGAGATTTTATTATGAACCTGCAAACCTACTTTATTGGAGGTGTCAGTATTGGATGTCTTATGCCTCAAATCTTTGACATGTTAAAACAGGACAAAATAACCTTTGGACTGGGCCTAGAGCAGCCTTATGTCCCAAGGAACTGTGCAAAGATAACAAGAAAACAGCTATTTTGACTACTGGACTGATGACCGCCAGACTGAAAATTAAAGACATTGTTGACAATTAGCATTACCATGTTATGCTATCTACACCTATAGAAATGCCTTCCCTCTACTGATGAAATTATTCCCCTTCCCTTTCTCATAAATACCCCTCGCCTTTGTCTCCTCCTGTCTCAAAACAGTATTTGGGCTTCCACCTGAATGAGCGTGTCAGGAATAGCTATTTCTTCTTATCTCAAATAAATGCGTGTTGCCTCTCATTTTGAAAGGCCTCTTTTTTTCAGGTTAGCATAGGACTGTGAGCCCCAAACATGTTGGGACTTGTATCAAAGACCACACAGGGTACTCAGAAGTTGCTGATTAATAGTAGCAGCAACTCTCACTGTCACTTCTTCAGAATCACACAGCACTTCAAAGGGCACACTCCCACCCCTCCTTAGCTGTCATCTCTGCCAGGCAACCAGGCTCTCATTGGTTAAATCTGCCCTCTGCTCTGATGTTCTGACTGGGGCTTTGCTCTTAGCACCTGCTTCTGTGCCTGAACCAACACCCCTGCCCGCCCGGGAGCCATTTCATGCCCCTAGCTCTGCCGCATCGCTCCGCATTGACCTGCTGTTCCTGCGGCCCAGCTCTGAACACCTGTCTCCTGGCCAGGTGCCCACTGAGGTCTAGTGCCTACCTGGCCTCCCTGGTTTAGACCCTCTCCTGGAATCTGATCAACTAACTCTTCCTCCCTTCCAGTCAGTCTCTACTCTGAAGCATGACAAAGAAGAAACACAGATAATGTAAAATATACGGTCAGAGTTTGAACTGAAAGTTTAAACCCACTTCATGTTCTAAAACACAAATTCTGATTCTTGTCTCCTTTGTGGTGACTCCTGGGACGTATGATTGAGAGAAAGAGGACATAGATTCAATGTCCACAGTGAACAAGCATTCCGCCTGGGAAGACAATATCTTCCATGCCAGCCTCTGTCTCTGGGCAGAAAACATAATGTCATTCTTCCAACAATGTGCATGCTAAAGTGCAAACTAAGGGCTCATACCTTCTGCCTCTCCCCAAGGCAGAGTTTGGACATTTTGGGGACAGGCTGGAAGGTATCTGCTCTCCTATTACTGCTCAATCACGTGACAATCATGGATTTTTCTGAGCATCATAAAAGGTAAGAGGGAACTTGAATGTAGCCCTGTTCCTTCATCCAGGCAACCGTGGAGGTGGACCTGGACCACAATGCTGGGCCCCCTGAGTGGGAGAGATGCAGCTGTGAGCAAGACATTCCAGGGGAATAAAGGCAATAAGCAGGAACCTGACAAATACATAATATGATTATTTTAGACGAAGAGGTAGAAACAAAACAAACCCTCGTAAATGGATAGGGTGTAATTATGTTCTGAGAAAGGCAGTTTTGATCAGACCTTCCCACATGAGGAGAGGAAAAATGAGGATAACACTAGCTAGGTCTGTCTGATCAACTGCTATTTTCTAGAAAAAGACTTTTCAATATCTGTTAGTACTTCACAATCAGTGTCCATCCCTGCTAAGAAGGACCTACTCAATGTTTGAGGCTGATAGAGTGTGAGAAAGCATAATCTACATTGCATTAATTTAATTTTTGTTAGTTATTATTTATTTAGTTTATTTTCAAATTCCAAATGGTGTCAAAGCATGCTATCACACTTACCAAACTCAATTTGGGTTAATGGCCAGTCAAATTCATCAGCTCTTTTGAGAAAACAGGTAGAGAAAACTAAAAAACAAGAAGCTTTTATTTGAATCATAAATAAGTAAAAATTGAGAGTTCAAATTTCCCAAAAGAAATAATTGCTCAGTTTTCAGGAATCAATGGAGACTTTTGTATCTTAATGATTTTGCAGACTACAACCACCTTCTTTGTAAAAGAAACATTAATAATATGATGACAAATACACTGGTCTTAATCTGTAAATACTATCACGTGGTTACTGATATGGAATTTTGTGATTTGGGAGCTTGGATTTTTCCATCTCATGAAGATAGAATAAGACAGCTGAGCTAAAATAGTTCAGTAGTGGAGTCATAGCAATTAGCTGTACATGGTAGGGTTTTCCGTTTGAATCTGTCCCAGGGCATTAAGCACCACACACACTGTGGTGTTTGCGGCACTGTAGATGAGATTCTTTATCTTTCTAAAATCACCCGATGCTTTCCAGATGCTTTTGGAAACAGTGAGGTTTGTTCTCTTCTTCCAGGATTTTTGTGAGTGTGATGGGTAGTTTGTCCAGTTAGTCAAGGCATTCACACTTGAGATACGATATGGGAAAGTGAATCGGATTTGTCACGACAGATTTGCCATGCAGTTCTTGGTCTCCGGTCAGCAGAAATGCTGAACTCTGTTCAAGAGATGAAATCTTTATTCGGGAAGGATCACTGGAACCATTTCCCATGCAAACCAACTGGATATGGAAGCAAAATTTAGAGCAAAGGAAATGTTGATATTCATGTTTATTTTGGTCTGTACTGATCTGATAATGTTAACTATTTATTTCACTTGTCTTAGTTTTTAAAGTAGTATGTATTATTTTGATAAATGCATTCAATTTCATTTAAATTAAAGTTTAATTAAACTTATATAGCAATTTCTATTTACATTTCAGGCATTGTTCTAAGTTCTTCATAAATATTAACTTACTCTACCTGGCCAGGTGACCCCAGTTGATTTGGAGCATCATCCGGTACACCAAAGACTTGTGAGTTCGATGCTTAGTTGTGGGAGGCTGCTCTGCGTGGCATGGGCCCAGCTCCCACTTGGAGACACACAGGACCCACGCCCATGGATAGGTTCTCCTGTGGGGAATCAGGCCTGCAATATACCTAGGCTGCTATGAGTCTTGCTTTTTGCTAAAACTCCCTCACCCTTGAGGACATTTACTGCAAAGCAACTTCCTAAAATCCATGCTAAACCTTCCAAGGATGAGTGTAACCGGTCCAACTACTTTTGCCTTTTCATTTGCAAATATCCCTTTTCTGTGATGTGATTAGCAGCATCTTCTCCTTTGTTTTCTGTAAAATGTAACCACCTAAAGTGAGCCTGTGCATAGTTAATGAGGACCTTCTTGAAAAGTGCCCAGTAAGACAATAAAAGCTCATTGAAGGAAGGGCTAAGGCTTTTGCTCCCCTTGACAGGAAAGCCATGCTGTCCCTTTTCCTCCACCGGACTTGGTAGTCCATGTGAATGTCTCATTTCATCCATAATGATGCGGACCCCATGAGCCGGGTCCGCATCACTTAGTCAGACCACATACCTAGGTTGTGCCCAGTCAGGGCCCATAAGGCAGGCAACTGATTGATATTTCTCTCTCCCTCCTTTCCTCTCTCTCCACAATCAACAAACACATCCCTGGGTGAGGATTAAAAACATATTAACTTATTCCATCCTCGTATCAACCTTCTGGAGCAGGTTCTATTTTTATTGTGTCTTTCACACAAATGGGAAGACAAGGTCACTGGCAGTTAGGAAGGAAACATGCCCAGATCATATTCTGGCAGTCTCAATTTTATTGTATTTCCCTGGCAAATATTTACTTTAATATTAATAGAGTAATTTAATATTTCAGTTCTTCTTTGCAGTGTGTGTACACTTTTAAGAGTATATGATTGAATTTTTCTACCATAACAAAATCCAAGACTTTGTTGTATGGTAAACAAACTTAATCCATTGTATATATTGTTATAATTTTTACATCTATTGTCACATTTATACATTCTGATTGTCATTTTCCTGTTGTTATTGTTTATTTTCTGTATATTCAAAATATCTTTAGTTTTTCATTCTCATATACTCTTATTTTAACCACCAGTATGTATTTTCAACTTTTCAAGAGGATCTTAGCTTAATATTCTGATATTCAAAGTTACAAATAGAGCATCTATGTAGTATAGAATTTCAGTAGAATTTCACTTTGCTTTTCTGTGCTTTCTTCCCTTTCTGTTCCTTGAAAATATTTTGTAAAATATTAAGCATACTATGTTTATTGATCTCATTTAGTTACATATATATTAATATATACTTTCTTTTTCAGTAATTATCTTTGTCATTTTTATGTCAGCAGTTACCTAAACTGTCTATTTTACTACCAAAAACTACTTATTGAATGTCCTATCTCCCACATAATAAGCAGATAAGTGTCTCTATCTTCCCAAATCTGGAAAAACATCTATATACTTATGTTTCAGGAAAAAGTAATCACAAAATGCAGAGCCAAATACATCCTAAAAAAAACAAAGACATGGATAAGTGATGATTCTATGTGGATCCTATCTGAAGGGCAAAACAGTTTTGGCAAAACACCCAAAAAATAATAAAACCAAACCTGCCTTCAGACTTCTGTGCAAAGTAAATAAATGCCAGATTACAACAGGGATGTGTTTGGAAGAAAAATGCTGTTGTTTATGCATGTTATTTCATGCTCACTTTGTTGTGATGCAGGAAAGGGGAATACATTGTCAAACTTCCTCTATCGCCCCTGGTACCCGTCCTCACTGATAGTCTGACTTGAGTGAAACTCTTCCGTCCTCTTCCTTGAAGATACTTCAGTCCACATTGACCTGCAGTCCTCCTGGTGGCTGAGGAACAAGGAGAAGGGGAAGGTTGAACCCTTCCCTGCCATATGTTTAGATCACTGCACTGCACCTAACCCTAACATATCTGCAAGCCACTGTTGGTCATTCTTATTGAGCAGATAAGAAAACTGAGGCCCAGAGAGGGTAGATCAGCTGGAGAGAGCCTGATGGAGCATCTGGACCCATTGTTAATAGAGACAACCCCAGACCTGGAAGGAGGGATTAGAAACAGCCCCCTTTCAGGGCTGCATTTAGAAATTCACCTAAGAATTCACTACATGGTTCTCTGGGCAACCAACCAGTTCACATCCTGAGGTGCAAAGCCATGTCATTAGCATAACAAAAGACACATTTAATGCTCTAAATCACTTGAGAAATTCCAAGGGTTTTAGGAGTCCTGTGCCACAAATAGAAGACCACAAATGTTTATCTTAGTTTAAGTCACAAATCACATTACTGCACTGTGTTCCTGGTGTTCTTACACCCAGGGTACCAGTTCCCATCATCTCAGCTCCTAACCTGGCTCCTTTGCTAAAGTTTGCTTTTGCTCTGTGGGATCTAGAGACATCTGGGGTCAAGGATGAACACTGAACTCAGTGAACAGAAACAGGAACTGGAAAAATGTTCATCATTGTAAAGAATATTGTTTCTTTCCTCACAATGGAAAGATACTCATTTGGTGTAACTAAAAAAAAAATCCTAAAAGTGAATCTTTTTATACCAGTCATTCTTCTTTCATTCCATCTGTTTGAACTTATAAAAAGAGAGCCCCTGGGTGTCTTCATGTGATTGTAGCTAGTCTTGGAGAACTGACACCCTTGCAGGCTACATTTGACCTAATTAGAGATGATTAGAGACCCCTACTTACCAAGCATGCAGTGCCCTGTGTTCAGGACAAGGGGAGACTCTGCCTCCTGCACAACCTTTGTGCATCCCTGATGATCCACCCAACGCCAGGCTCCTGTTTCCTCCCAAGTATGCTCCCTGACCCGCACACCTAGGCATACACCTGACAGGTACTTCGGAGGGGGAGGGTGGCAGGTTTTTTTAAAGCTATCCCTAATACAGGCCTTCATGTAAAATATACTCACATTTTCAATAGCATTTTAAATAAATGAATATGAGAGATTGAGGTAGAAAGAAAGATGTGGAACAGGAACTAGGCCTTGTGTAGAAAGGAGGTGCTGCTGTCAGGGCCCAGGATGGCAGGCACTGCAGGACTGCCAAAGGCAAGAGGCACCTCCAGACTCAGGGCTAGCTGTGCAAAGGAGTCCAGAGACCATGTCTACCACTTCCTCTTCAGCCTCCTCTACAAAATGTGCAAAACATGAAAATCTTGGCTAAACTGAATACGAGGGACACAGACCAGAGACCTGCAGGAGATAACTGGTCAGGAAGGTGAAGAGCAAGCAGTGTGGCAGAGCAGTCACAGGCACTAACAGGTGAGTGCACTCATGTACCAGCATATACACATAATACATGTGCACACACAAGCAGGCATTGATGTACAATGTGCATGCACACAACCATTCACAATGAAACACACACACCTATGTGTACACATACAAACTGGGGAGAGATGCAGAACCAAAGCTTCGATTGTTGCCAGGCCTGTGGCCACACTCCTGCTGCTCCCCGGGCCCCCTGGCGCGGCTGGCGCAGCAGCCCAGTCCTCCCCATCCCAAGGCTGCACCGACGCCCCTAGAAACCCCAGCACAGGCACTGGCGAAACAAGACCAGTCGAGAGCAGCAGTGACTCCCAGGCCAGGAGCGCTACTACATCCCAGGGCAGATGGCGCAGAGAAAGAGCTTCTTCACCTCCAGTTCACCCATCATCTCACAAGTCCCAGAGCAACGCACACAGACTCTGATCTGCGTGTTCCTCAGGAGGTCCGAGTGTCCCAGTCCGCATCTCATCTTCCCCACTGGACGGGAGGGTGGACCCAGCGGGACCCGGATGAGTCCAGGCGCACGCTATTCTGGGGCAGGTGTCCGCGCCTTTGGATGCGCAAGTACGGCCTTCTAGGAGGGGACCTGGAGGAGCCGGTCACAGCGAAGCTAGGCACGGCCACACCGGTGGCCAGACAGTAGGTCTGTAGAGTGACTGGCAGGCCATCCCGTGCTCACCGCCCCGCGCCTCCAGTCCCCACCCCCATCCTCGTGCCCACCGGGCGTCCTTTGTGACTGTGGATAGGCGAGAGCGCCTTGGTCCTCCCCTGTCCTTCTGCCCTCGTTCTCCACCCCGCTGCCCCTTTCTCTGCTTCTTTCCTCTTTTCTCCCCTCCTGCCTTCCTCCTCCGCTTCCCTCCTCTCCAACTCCCATTCCTCCCTCCTCTGCTCCCCTCCTCCGTCGGCTTCCCTCTGCTACCTTCTTCCTCCCCTCTCCTGCCTGCTTTCCAACCCCTCCCCCTGTTCTCCCACGGTGCGGGCGGGTGCTCCACCACCGCCCCCGCCGCCGCGGGCGCCACTCCGCCCCCCGCGCGGTGCGGAGCCACAGTAATAACCCCCGTGCAGGCGGCAGAGTCACGGAGGGGAAGCCTCCTGCGCTCCAATCGGATCCGGTCCTGGGAGCCCACTTGTGCGCAGCCAGGCTGCGGAACACCCGCGGGTCGCGGACCGTCCCAAGCGCCCCAGAATGAAGTCGTGCGTTTTCCCCGCGGGGGCGCTACTTGGGCGACCGGCGCGGGGCGCACGGGGCAGCGGGGCAATGCGGGGCCCCGGCTGCGCCGCTCTGTGGGTGCTACTGCTGGCGCAGGTGGGTGTGCAGGTGAGTCCCCGACAGCGGGGTCAGGGTTCCCCGCGGCTCCTTTCGCTCAGCCACCAGTCTCACCGAGGTGTCGCGGCTGTTTTCCAGAAGGCACCTGCGTGCGCCTGGGGACCCTCAGCGGCCTCGCCCGGGAGCCCGAGCGTCCGGCGTCCTCCCAGTCCCACGGAGTGGCCCGCCTGGGTGGAAAAGGGCGGTAAGTCCGCGAGCAGGTTTCTAATCCTTGCAATGTAACAGCTGGTGACCCTCTAACGCTGGTTTTTAAGGTGCTGCGAACGTTCATCACTCTAGGAACACCTAAGACACTGCCCTGCTTCTTACAAGGGAGCACCTGAGTCCCCTTTCACCTGTATTTACATTATATTTCCGTGTGAAACAACGCTGGCAAGGGTCCGCCCGCGTTATTGCCCACAAACACTAGGGGGAAAGGCAAGGGACCATAGTTTACTGAAAAAGCATGAAAGAGCCAAGGAGGAATCTCCAGGCTGTATCAATGTATGCATCCAAGCAATGACAAAGAGCGACCCCTTCCTTCCCCCTCCTCCTGCTTTTTAAACTGAGCTCTCTCTGTCCTTGACTCAGAACAGGAGGCAGAGGCAGCCGCTGTCTCTCAGTACTTAGGTCTTAGTATCAAGGCTGATGCTCTTCAAGAATCGGGGTAGTTAGTATATTGTGACATCATAAGCCATGTCCATATCCTGTGTCATAATTTGTCACAAAAACAAATCTGATCCTGTTGCAACGTGTGGTTTTACTTTGGCTGCTGACAAGAGGCATTTGTGAATTTCAGCTTTCCTGGGAACGGACCCTTGCGTCCTGAGCTGCGTTGGGTAGTGGGAAAACAGGTGCGGAACTTCCGTGGCTCCATAGTTCCAATCTGAACCCAATGCATTGGTGATTACTAAATATTCGTATTCGTGTCATTTTCAACAATAAATGGGCATCTTAAATGTGAATAATGACTTTTGAAGGAAGAACGAGATTGGATTATCGTGGCATAATTTCAGAAAATCTTGAAAATTAGAGTTAATAATTAGAAATACCTGATATGGTTTCTTCACCTTGAGAAAATTACATAAAGACAATAATTTAGTGTCTACTTTAACTATTGAAATTCGATTGACTATAGTAATCAGTAATTACTGTATAGATACAGTAATAAATCAGATGAACGCAGGAACTGAGGACCTTTTCCAGGACCACCAGAGGGTGCTAGATGTAAATAATATAAAATATTAAAAAATTACTTTTCACTGTGTATTTAAAGCTCCCCTTCTTAGGGTTGCCTGGTCTTCCCGATTGTTTCTCTTACAATGCAGTCTACAATATAATTATCCACATTAGAAGTTAATTTACCCCTCACACTTAAAAAAAGACTTGTAAAAACTTTAGCTTTTTTTCAATTATGAAAGTTCCTGAAAGTCTCAGGAGAGTTTCAAAGTACTTTATGAAGTTTCCTTTAAGATAAGAGCGTTATAGACAGAGAACCATTTATTTCCAGGAGGGGCAGCCAGGACTTCCTGTCCAGCGTGCCTTCCCAAACCCTGGGAGAACAGACCCCTATGGACTGGAATGCAGCCTGGCTGGCACGCCGCTCCAATCTCGGGGCACCTCAGTGCCTGTCACAGCCCAGACTTTTCACAACAGCCACCTACCTTGCTTGGTTAGAACCCGAAGTGGAAGGTGCCATCTGTCACCAGCAAAGGTCTCGCTGAGTGGACAAACTGCTCTCATCCCCCACCTCCATTCGTTTGAGATCTTTCATTCTAACCAGCTAGGCCAAGAGACGGGGTATCCGGGCACAGCCTTCACATGACCAGAGAAAGACTTTCTACTCAGCAGTGTTACCTGTTTCCACCTAAAAAAAGAACAAGAATAAACTGTGTGTGGTGCTGGGGTCAGTTTACTGTGTATGAGTATACAGTTATATTCGTGTAAGCTAAAATAACTCTTTTGGCCATAATGTTTGTTTAAAATATATTTAAAACTCTACTGCAAATTTCACTGGTTGTCTGAAGTAATTACGCAATAAGAAAGAGCACTCCACATGCCCTTTGAGACAACAAGGGATAACTGAATTGAGAAATTCTACTTTCGGACATTAGGTATGCCCATTATGTTTTGGCTGATTTAACATTGCTTTTCCTTAATAGTAGATTTAAATGTTTTCTCCTTCTAATATATCATTATAATAAAAATTGTAGCTCTTGTTAAGAGCAGAAGCATGTCACGAATTTGCTAACTTCTTCACTCTAGGGTGAATTAAGCTTCCAGGAAGGTTTACAAGTTCCTTCGGACTTAGTCTCATTGGACATAATAGATCTGTGTCTGTGCTCTGGAAGTTTATATTGGTTTACATTCAAATATTCACATCACATGAGGCAGGGCAGTCTCTTTCAGGTTGACCAGGGGTGTAAATGTTTAACAAGAAGCTCTTTGGAGCTCTGATTTGTAACATTTGCTTGCTGTCATGAGGTCATTACTCCCACCCTGGCAGATTTCAAGATATCAATGTGATGCCACTAAAGGCAAAATGAGGATGCAGTGTGCAAAACTGGCTCTCTGCAGCTGGTCACGTCAGCCCGAGGACACGTCCAGGTGGTCCACACCTCATGCTCTTGGTCTGAAACCAGGATATTCCTAGGTCTGATACTGTGGTCAAAAAAATCTTTTGAAATCAAGTAGTCCAAGGTGCTGACTGAAGCGGCCATGTGTACTTTTTCTCCTTAAAAAACCTACATAGGACCAAGGTCTTATTTAAAGGATTCTCAAAGGTCAGGAATCACATTAAGTTTTTTCTCAAAATCACAAACCAATAAATAGTTTGGGGGATTATAATCTTAAAACATAAGATCAAAAGTTAGTTTAAAATTTTCAGTTTACTGAAACTATATACTGATGGCTCTCCAAATAGTATGGTGAGATGCTATACTTATTTTGTTCATTCACTGAATTCTTTAGCTATGACCTTTTCACACTGATTCATATGTAACTGCGAGTGTATTTGATTTGAAGGACTACGTTTTCACTACAGCAGCGTTTCTCCCCCTTCCCACTGTTGACATTTTCTTGTCGGTGTCTGTCCTGTGCATCGAAGACCGCACAGCAGCTTCCTTGTATTCAACCCAGTAGACTGCAATAGCACCACCGTCCACTCCTGCTAAGGGACAGCCAAAAATGGCTGTCTCCAGTCATTTGTCCTCTGAGTTGGGGAGGGGAGTAACCCCTGTTTGAGAACCACTGGAATAAATTGAAAGCCAAGTCTTCAGCCATCACAAATTGCCACACCTCACTCTCAGAAGGGATCGTCATTGGTCACCATGAGTGAAGATGGGGCCAGGGTGCTGGAGCCAGCACCTGCCGGTCCTTCAGAGCTGACCGGTACCTTTTCAGGAATTTTGCAGACTGGTTATTGAAAGTTAAAATGTATAGACTTACAGCAGAAGTAATCATAGTACAAACAAAACTAAAATACTCAAACCTCATCATCACTTCACAATTCTTTCACTATGTTTTACTGTCATCTGTGGTTGTGAGGTTATTTGCTGGGATAGCATCTGCCTGGTGGAAATACTGTGTAATAGCCTGCTCCTGTGAGTCTCTTTTGAAGTCCATGTTCGGTGATGTCACACGTTGGTGATCGAAATCAGCCATGGTGGGAATATTTACACCAGAGAAATTGGAAAATGCTGTAAACCAGCCTGTTTTCTTCCCCCCAGATAGCTGGTTGTCACACATTTATCAGCACAACACTGCGTGTGTTAGTGTAAAGAGGTTTATTAGCCATTGTTTCAAAAAATAGATATTATCTGCCATCCAAAATAAAGGCCATAAGATTATGGCTTATATCATCTGGAAACAATTTGATTTTTTAAAATGGTAATCTTTTCACGTGCGATAAATTTGTGCATTAGCCAGTGTTTGGAGCCTTCCACATGCTTCTGTCTTTACTCCAGGGCCTCTGTTGGAATGGAGACAGGCCAGTGGTGATAGGAGAATACTTCCTGAGAGTTCCGCGGGGAGGGCAGGATGACAGATAACAAGATGGCCCTGTCACACCAGCCTGTCCCCTTCGTCCAGAAAGCAGGGATGAAGAAGGCAATTGGGCCATGCACTTCCCACTCTTGTCTTTCGGAATGGCCCAGGGCAGACTGTGGCCACACGCTCACACCAGACAAACTAATCTTGACGTGCTTTCACTTTCCTCTGTCATTGTACACAGTCCAACTGAATTTGTTTCACTGTCTCATTTCCTAAAAATTATGAAATAATTCCATGTATTTTGCCCTGCATGACACAGTGCCCTGCTTTGACATATATTTCAATGGCTGGTTGTCAGGTCGTCTGCCAGAACCTGCTGCCTGTCTGATTTGTGCGTGGCCCATCTCACCAGTGCCCGTTCATCTGTACCTGTATGGCAGGGCCATGCCTGTGGGCCCAGCAATGGACCCAGAGGGATCCCACATCGAAGCTTTTGAGCAGGGGAAACAGGAAGCCTAAGGTCACAGAGGCCATAGCCGAAGCCTCAGTTATTCCACTTCTTGTGCAGATTGGCCTTCTGGCCTCAGACCCTCCCCTGCCATGGGCTTCAGCAAGGGGGCTGGACAGCAAGGGGACATGTGGACAGAAACCTGTCACAAAAGAGTTTTATTTGAGAAAAAAATTATTTTTTCCAGAAAAAAATTCACTCGAGTACTGTTGACGTGTGACCAAATGCCACTTCAGTAGGATAATGTTTTATTTTATCTAAGTCTCCAAGAACCTTGTTCAGCTCACACAAAGGCAGAAAGGGCCTTAGTTTTAAGCATCTCACAGAACAGCTTCTTAACAGGGTACATGGCTAATAAAATAAGAACATATACACACTCTTCAGACACTAGAATCAGGAGAAGAATATTAGTATCAGAGTCTCGTTAGGCATGTAAGAGGAATTTGCATTTAGAGCCTGTAAAGACCATTCGCTCATTGCAGGGGGAGAGCTTTCTAGCCTTCTCTGAGCTTCAGCTTGACATCTGTTTCAAATACGTCTTGGGAGGAAGGCTTGATGTCAGACTAACCTGCTATTTTCTGGCGGTTAGAAAAAATGCAGGATAGGCAGCAGGCCCTCTTGGAAGGTATGCGGGCTCATCACTGGCGTGCAAATAGAGACTCTATGCCCTATGTTTAATTATCTGAAAGGTATAAACCAAGCTAACGCATCATTAACTAAGAAATGTTTTAACCCCAGCCTTGACAAGTTCAGCTTCACCTGGTCTGAAAGTCCGAGTTGGAGAGTAGAAGGTGGCTGACCACACGGGGACAGTTGCCCCTGGCATGAAGCCACCCCTTGCTAGACAAAGTTCTGTCCTGCTTGGGACAGAAACAACCTTTCCCCGACCTTTGGAGAGCAGAGATGATATCATTAATGATGGTACTGAAAAAAGAAATCCTGGTTATAAAATGAAAAGAAGTAATTTTCTCTAAGGGAGAAACCTCTTTGGAGAAGAAAACTACAATATTTCCAGGAAGGCAGTGGAGGCCACTGTCCAGGATTCGGATGCAGTTTCTCTCGGTACTTTTCACAGAGAGGAAATGACTCAGATGCACACGGAATGCAAACTGTGAGTGTGTCTGCGATTGAAGCTCTGCAGACCTGTATGGGTGCCCGGAAATCTGATAACTCCTTGGGGTTTTCTTGACTATTTAAAAAGAAATCGTTTAGTTGAATGCATTTTATGCTAGCGTACTGTAAATTAGAGTGGGAAGAAGAGTGTGCTACACATCTTTGAAAGGCCCTGGAGTGTGAAACATGAGCAAGCGTTAAGAGCCCAGGCCCATTGGAGGGTCAACAGTGGCTTTCATTGGGAGCGAGTACACAGGCGAACATTTCCAAATGCTAACATCTGGGACACCTGGAATGTGTGTGCCTTCCTCCTTTTCTCCTATGTAGTCAGTGATCTAATAACTGAATATCAAAAAATAAGCAGCAAAGGAAGCCCATCATATTCATATTTTAAGTGTTTTCTGAAAAATTGGAAGCATTTTTAAGCTAAAATTTCTTAGCAATAGAGATGTTTGTAAAAAGCAGAAAAAATATAACCACAAGAATGTTTACAACGATGCAAATTGCTCTAAAGTAAAATCATGAAATATAATCATCAAAGACCATTTTTTAGTTTTCTTTGGTTTTCTTTGAGGTGTTGAATTGGTTGGCTTGGCTGTAACACATTACAGGAGCAGCAGTGACTTCCCTTGTAGAGGAAAACGATTTCCTTCTTGTCTCATTCTGTGCATCGTACAGTTTGGACTTGCGGGTGGATTGATGTTGACGATTTCTCCATTTTATTCTTAGTGAAAGTTTCATCTAGAAATAAATTGTATTTGAAAACTTTTGTATTCTTTTCAGAACTCTGAAATTCCTTAGTCACACCACCTCTTATACTTTCAGAATATGACCTGGTATCTCCCTATGAGGTTGACTACAATGGCAACTATGTGTCCCACGAAATCACACACCCTCAGAGGAGGAAAAGAGCCCTGGCCCAGCTCGGAGTGGACTCTCTTCACCTTCGGCTGAGAGGTTTCAGGCACGACTTTCACATGGAGTTGAAGACTTCCAGCAATCTGGTGGCTCCTGGGTTTGTCATACAGACATTGGGAAAGGGAGGCATTAAATCACTGCAGGCTTTCCCGCCCAAGGATTTCTGTTTCTACCAAGGCTCCCTACGATCCCACACAAATTCCTCCGTGGCTCTTTCAACCTGCAAAGGTTTGGTGAGTACAGCTCTTGCTACCTGCAGTGAGGTGGCAGGGACAGTGATGTGTGAAAGAGGAAAGATGACCAATTTCCCTTGAAATATGTTAGCTTGATTTTCTATTATTGTAGTGCAGGCTTCTTTGATCTTAAAATCAGGAGACAATTGCCAAGTAATCAGTCTAAAATATGCCATACTTCCTTCCTTCTTTGGCCCATTTGGCCCAATAGCACACATGCCTAGCCTTTCATTGCCTTTGTTGTTCTAGAATAATTGCGGGAAAGAACTGCAGCTCGAAAACTGTGCATAAGAATTTATGGCCACCTGTGCAGGCTTCTTGGAGGGTGGCCGTACTCTGACGGCTGGCCCATTACTGGCACTGGAGAAGTGCCCTCGTTTTGGATAGAGTACAGTACTCAGCTGATTGGCCGTGGTAATTATTTGATCAGATGCTTAAAAGCACTTTATTTCTGTCATTCTGTTGAGGATAACATTCTTCCCAATTAGGATGTTAATTCCAAATGGGTTGATGAATTCATGTCAGGGAAGTACTGATCTTATTGTACTGATGATTCTATTGGTGCATCCCCCATTATCTTGATATGAGATTAAGACATTAAACATTATTTAGATGCTTCATGGGGTCCAGTTTGCTGGGACCCCTATAGTGTGAGGCATCTGGCCCAGTTGACAAGATACTGCATCCCTCAGGCTGATCCAAGCTGAAATCCTCATGACTTGTCTTTAACTTTTCTTAAAATATGTTCATATTTTAGAAAAGAAAAGCTTTTCAGATTCTTGAGTGCAAGCTAATTAGTCACATGTAATTTACGAAGAACATAATTTAGATAGCAAAGGGAAAATGTGTGAGTCAAACGCCATAAGGTCATGACCATGTTAAAGGTTTGTTGAATAGGTTTCTGAACATTTACTACATTCTAGAAAATGCTTTAAGTCTGCCTTAAATTTCTTTTCCTTTTGAAAAGGAGAAATCATACTCTATATATCAGAAGGATTTTGTGTATTTGTATGTGAATAGTGGATGATGAAGGAGCATTTGTAACCAACTTCTTACAATACTAAATATTTGCAAATGCTAAATCCTGTTAATTTTAAAAAATATTAACTTCTGCTTTTTCAAGGAATTTGGTATGGGTTGGTCTCATGTCTACTCTTATTTGTAGAAGACTCTTGGTTTGAGAATGATACAGTAGAGAGTTGCCAAGGATAGGGTGGTGGTTATTTGGCAAACTTGTTAAGCATGAAGACAGTGTGGCTGATTTTTTCCATGTTTTCCCAAGAAAAATAGATCTTCCTTATTACAGGGCTAAACTCTTCATGTAATACTAAAGGAAGATAGTTCTTCCTTGGCTTTCTTGAACAAAGGTTCAGACTAGAAATGGAAGCCATCTGTGTGGTAGGGAAACGCGCCATGCCCTTCAGAGCTCAGTATCCTTGGATGTGTTTGCAGAGATCGTTGGGCGAGGTGCTTTCCATTAACCCAGTAGGGGTGCAGGCTCGTTGACGCTAGGGTCTCTGTGAGCCAAAGCTCTCCCAGATTTGTGGCTCTCTTTGAACTCAAAAGAGTTAGCAAAAGTTGTAAAAGGCAACTACATGAAAATTAAAGAAGTGGTAAAGAACAGAAAAAAGGGGCTCTTCTGTTAATAAACACTGAAATTTAATATTTTGGTCACTAGAAGAGAAATCTGTGTGTGCTTCTACCATTAATCTTCCAAATACATTAATCCCAGCTTCACTGACGCTCTGTCTGTAGACAGTCATAACAAATACGACCTCCATTAGACTTACGGGTGTGAGATTCAGGGGCTTTTGCCAGATGATAAGACAAATCAAAGGCATTTTAAGGAAGAAAAGGGGAGGATAAAGAAGTCTTCTCCCTTTAGCCAGATAATAAAAAATGTTGAATGGGAATGTCCCTCCCAAGGCTGCCAAGTCTGTTATTTCTTTCCTGATTGATGGTTACCGCAGCCCTCATCTTCCAAATCTGTCAACATAAAGAAAACTAGCATGTCTTTTAAGTGGGATGATGGGTCTTTTTTGTTAGTGTTGTTCTTGATCCTTACAGATTTTAACTAAGCTCCAGGTATATCACAGTTAAGCTTTTTTTTTTTCAGGGTTTCTAATTGACCCAGTCATCTGAGGGGAGCCAGGAGTCAGAAGAATTCTCTTTTATTTGCTCTGTGGTCACTCACACACATTTGCAGACCCAATGGGCGAGCACTTTGAAAACGAGATCCTTGGTTATGGGAAATAACCAATATCCTATTCTTTTGATTTCATCTATAGTATTAAACTATTATCTTTAAGTGAAAATATATTCCCTAATTAAGAGTTTAATATGCCATGTCATTCAACTAAAGAAGGTTGTTTACAATTGTAAGACTTTGCAGTTTCCAGGGTGATAAATGGTTTTTCCCAGGTTCTCAGATTTGAGTTTGGGAACATTTGCTCTAGTCCTCTGTGGAATATGTTTGGATTTTGTGAGTGATGCTGCTATGAACAATTGTGTACAAGTTTTTGTGCAGAAATATGTTTCATTTTCCTTGGGTTTATACTTGGGTGTAATCACTGGGTCATATGGAAATTCTATGTTTAAAATTTTGAGAAATTTCTAACCTGTTTTACACAGTAGTGGCACCATTTTCCACATACAGAGCAATGCACACGGGTGCTAATATCTCCACATTCTGGCCAGCACTTGTTGTCCATCTTTCTATCATAGCCATCCTAGTGAATACGAAGTGGTATCTCATCGTGGTTCTGTTTCACTTGACAGAGAGTATTGGTTGGCAGTTTATTGCTGCTGTTATTTGCCCCCCAGCATTTTGAATATGTCATTTTACTTCCTTTTGGGTCCCATTGTTTCTGATTATAAGTCAGCTGCTTATCTTACTTTAGTTTATTGTACATAAGAGTGGCTTTTCTGTTTCCGTTTTCAAGATTTTTGTCTTTGTATTTCAACATTTTTACTATGATGTGTATTGGTGTGGGTATCTGTAGGTGTGGGTAACACATGAATAATGCCGTTATGCAGATGTTAGTATGCTAATGGTCCCCACATTTCTCTGAGGATTCATTTATTTCCAGTATTTTTTCTCTGTGGTCCTCAGATTGCATAATTTCTATAGGTTTATCTTAAAATTGACTCATTCTCTTCTGTTAGTTCAAATATACTGCTAAATTTCTATAGTAAATTTTTTGATTTGGATATAATGCTTTTCTACTTCATATTTTCTTTGGTTCTTTCATATAATTTCTCTTATTCTGCATTTTATGAGACATTGTAAGCTTGTCTTAATTTTTTTGACTACAGTTTCCTTTGATTTTTTTAACACATTTATATAATAGTTGTTTTAAAGTCTTTGTCCACTAAGACCAATAACTGGGCCCCTTCAGAAGCAATTTTTATTGGTTGTCTATTTTCCTGTGTATGGGTCACATTCTTTCTTTGCATGTCATGTACACACATACACACACACATATGTATATATGAAATCACATGGTACTTGTACCATAGTAGGGAAATCATCACATGGTACTTGTCTTTCTCTCTCTATATATATATGAATATTGTAATATCTGTATATACTCACAATATATATACAAGTATATTTATTTTTTTTTTGCCGAAAACTGAACATTATAGCTAATACATTGTAGCAACTTGAGATAATGACCACCTTTGCCACTCCAGGGTTTCTTATGGGTGTTTTCTTTTTAGTTGTTGGTTTGGTGACCTGGCAAGCCCAGGCTTCCTGAAAGCTGGTGCTACTCTGCCTCTACTGGTATCACACTGAGCAGTTAGGCTACACTAACTACTAGCTTACTGCTTTTTTAAACAACACCTTGTGCCATAAATTGCTCCACAGTCTGATTTGATTAAAGACAACCTCCTTTACAAGATGAAGATGCTGCCTGCTTTTGAAACTAACACATGGGGAACCCTCTTTGATGCTTTTTTCCCTGAGTCTCTGCTGAACATCTACTCTGTGGCCGGCTTTGCTTATTTCTGTGTGTATAATGAGGCTAACCGCCTGTTCTTAATTGCTTGCAACTACAGCTGCATGATTTTTTTTGGTGTTTTGTTTTGTTGTTTTTTTTCTCATTTTGGCCTTTTAATATTAGGTTAACAGACTATTGCCCATATTCTCTGGGAAATGTCTTTTTTTTTCTTAACACAATAAACTTGGTGAATTAAAGAAACACAGACTCTCAATGTTTTAATAAGAAACATATTACCACAGGCCCAATGTCTTTTTAGGAATTTGGCTCCAAACAAGATTTTCTATAAAATTATAATTTCTTGCCAACTTTCAGTTTAGTTGGTTTTCTCCCTTTAGTTTAATTTTTTGAGCTATTAAAATATCTCTAAAGTGTCTGGGTGTTATGCTTTCAAATGCTCACCAGTTTCTTGTGTAAGGAACTGAATAATTTAAAACAAAAAAGTATTTCAAATCCATGGCTACTGTGCTTATAGTAAATATTAAGATGTCCTTAGAGTGAAATGGAATAAGTGAATAAGCAAATAGTGTTTGACAAACTGGTAGAAATTAAAGATATAATGTGCTTTTCCTAATGGGTATTTTTTCCTAGCTATATTCACAGCCTTTCATATTTCAATAACCACATGAAAATCATTTAAAAACTAGCAGAAACTGCCCTGACCTTGGAGATTTCGCTACTAAAAGAGTTCAAAAATGCCTTTCCCCCTACCCAAATTCCTGTTTCAGTGGCTCTCAGCCACAATGACCTTCTGGGAATGTCTGTATCCATGAGATCCTGTATGGTAGCCACCAGCCACTTGTGGCAACTGAGCACTTGAAATATGGCTTGTTCAAAATGAGGCATCCTAGAAGTGTAAAAAATATAAAATATCCCATTAGTAATTCTTATATTGATTTCATGTTGAAATAACATTAGATATATGGGATTTAGTAATGCTATTGAAATTATTTTCACCCTTGCTTTTCACTTTTTTAAAAAGTAACTATTAGGCAACTTTAAATAACATATGGGGTATACAATCAATTTCTTTTTTAATTAAATTCATTGGGATAACTTTGGTTAATAAAATTATACAGGTTCAAGTGCACAACTCTATAATATATCATCTGTGTATTGCATCCTGTGTTCACCACCCAAAGTCAAATCCCCTTCCATCAGCATTATCCCCCCTTTATACTCTTCTACTTGCCCCCACCCCCTTTCCCTCTGGCAATCACGGTATTGTTGTCTGTGTCTGTGCTTTTTTTTTTTGCTTAATCTCATTATCTTTTTCACCCAGCTCCTCAACCCCCTTCCAATCTGACAGCTGAATCTGTTTTCTGTATGTACAAGTCTGTTTCTATTTTATTAGTTAATTTTGTTACTGAGATTCCACATAGTAGTGAAATCACGTGGTACTTGTCTTTCTCTGACTTATTTCACTTACCTGGTCTTCCTCCAGAGCCTTCTAAAGAAAGACTGCAGAGTGGGGCCAGGCTAGACACACCCCACAGACCTTCCACAAAGCACAAGTTCCCTGGGGCTGGACATCCGGGGTCAGGAGGACCAAGCCTTTGGGTCTCCTGCTTGGGAGTAGTGCGGTTAGGCACTTACTGAGGGAGAGTGGCCCTTGCTCCATAGGCATACCACTCAGTCTCTGCCAGAGTCTCCAACCCTAGCTCCTGCTGGGAGGAGCACACTGCAGGCTCAGGTCGGGTGCAGCCAGCCAGCACCACACGGTAGAGCCCTCCAGGAACTTGAAAGGTAGGTCAAAAGGATCTCCTGTTGGGGTCAGGGCCTGCAAAGAAGGCAAGAATATCCCTTCCCCACCATGTTTTAGCCACACAACCCACAGGCCATCTAATTCCTGGATAAGAGCCTTTGAGGGAGATGTGCTCAGAAGGTACCAGGGCTGTGCAGCACCCCCTTTCCCCCACAGAACTGAGTTCAGCGTGGCGGGGCCATTGGGACTAGGGAAGACAGATCAAAAGTGTCCCATTTGGGGATGGCTCTGGCTGAGTCTGCCGGAAGGGGTAGGCAAGAGCATCCCCTGACCCCAGCACCACAACAGCTCCATGATTTTTAACAATGCCTTTAGGCATAAACATTCACACACTCTATTCCAAATAAAGTCAGACTTTCAGGTAAGCTTCTTGTTCTTTTAGCTTGCCTCTCCTCCTGGGCAAAATGTGGGCTGGTGCTGTCTCGCTTGTTGCAGAGTAACACTCCTGTTCTATGAGTGGAGCCAGGTGGGGAGGGTATCACCTGGTCTTCCTGCTTTTGTTTCCTGGGCTGAAACCTCTGCGTTACAAGAGAACTGGGATGGGGATATTTTGGGTTTTGTTTTTCTCCGTTTGCTGAGTCTGGAATAGAGCTTCCACTCTGTGAGTAGGGGCTGTGTGGTTGAAGGGAAATGGGTACTCATGGCCATGCCTGCCTGGAATAGAGCTTCTGAAATACAGATCTGGGAAGAGGAGAGTTGCTGGTGGCTTACTCCTCCTGACTTGAAAATATAGCTCTAGAATGGCAGTTAGGGGAGAGGAGCCCTTGTCTCCTTGCCTGCACATGCCTGGAGTAAAGCTCTGTCACGCTGGGCCGAGACCTGGGTGCCCATGTGACAAGATCATGGCTTAAGTGCTACCAAATTTAGCCATTTTTCTCAGGTTACTAAATTAAATTAAATAAATAATTCTCTACTGTTTGTGCCCTCAGAACAATTTGCAGACACTTTAAATGGGTTTGTGTGTGTGTGTGTGTGTGTTATGTGTGGCTTGTGCATATAATATTTAGCAGTTAAATCGTTGCTTCAGTTAAATGGAGAGACTGCCTGCCAAACCCACACCACTATTCTGTAAGGTGGTCTGTGCTAGGTGCTTTTATTAACACGTTTTAGAGATTATTTCCCCCAAGCCATTTTATAATCTCCATTTACTGATAATTCCCAAGATAATTCTTAAACGAGTGGGACTTGCACCTAGGTGGCCTGATTCCGGAACCAGCATCTAAAGCACAGTGCCGTTTTGCTTCCCTCGATCGTGAGGCCGTTGCTGCCTGAGAGAGACCTGCAGTCATTCACACGACTTTCCGTTGCATCCCCATCAGTTCCCCGTAGAGTGTGATGATTTTTTCATCTAATTTATACCGTAATGCCACATCCTTGGACATCTAGCCCTCTCTGAGCTTAGTGTCTCCATTTGTAATGTATCAGGGGCTTCTATGAAAATACATGGATTTGTTCCATAATTATTTATTTACATGTTTGTTTTTTGATACTAGGGGGTAAACTCTTTAAGACCCCTTGTATTATTTATCTTGTATCCCTAAGTTTCTGTAAATGCTAACCAAAATTATTTCTTATCTTGTAATGTATGATTATATTTCAAATTTACAAACAAAAAATACTATATCTTCTCAACCTCTATTGAAGTATGAATAAACATTAAAATTATATAATCCAGTTATCTGATATATTTCCATAACTAATGCAAAAAACCCTAAATTTTCTTTTGAAGCACATATTTTAATTAGAAAAGTTAGATGGTTAATTCATAAGGTTTCTGACATTTTTTAAAACTCACATTAACTAAGACTTTTAAATGAGGTTTCTATAGAAATATTTTCCTTTTCATATGACAAGATTAGATTTTTTAAAGGATTTCATGCAAGTTCTGCTTGGATTAGCACTTTAGTGATAATAATACTAATGATAACAATAATATCAAGTCCTTGGAACAAAATCTGGCTGAACTTTAGCTCCTTTTGCATAAAACATAATGTTTGTTACAACATTAATGCATAGGATACATATTACTTCCACTAAAATATAATTATTCATGTTTTTAACAATGTTGGAAAACTTGTAAATGCCACAGTTCTCAGGTCTCTTTAAGAATTTCCTCACTAGGTTGGAGACTTACTCTGGACCCTGGTTTGAATTATACAAGGTTTTATTTCCAGCCACAAACTCCAGGGATTCTCTGGAAACTTTAGTCATTGAGAGTTTCTCTAAAGCACCTAATAAATCCTAGAAAACTATCTGAAATATTGCCAAAATTTCAATGATGTTGAAAAATGTTCATGAGCTAGAAAAATAAAACAGAAGTATAAAGGAAGAATCAACATGGAGGTTGTCAGAAGAGATAATACGAGTTTTAAAAGAAGACTGTCACTATCTGGAAAGGCTGGTGATGGTACACCCCGTTGAACATATGTCAGTCTTGGGAGGCATGTGGCAGATTTTTAGATAAAGTGTGACCAAGATTTGTGGATATTAGGATGTTTAAAAAGTGAGTGTGGAGAACTGACTGACTGAAAATACTCAATAATTATATAAATATAGTAAAAAATATTGAAATTGGCAAAATGAGTGCTTTAATTACTAGAAAGGGATCAAAAGAATACTTTATAAGATAATCTTTTATATTTGAAAGGGCCACATATTATTCTATTAGCTTACCATTAGTTGTAAATAAAAATTAGATAATTAGAGAAAATTACCTATACAACTTATGGTTTTGTTCCACTTTCCTTGTTTTTCAGGTGTTGAACCTGAGATACCAAGGGATAGAGTGACTTGGCCAATATTAGAAAGCCAGGTGGAGATGAAACAGGTGTAACAGACATTTCTTCAAATTCTCTGTCCAGTGATGTTTTCACTGACACACAGTTGATGCTATTTCTTTTACATTGTAAGGAATAGCCAGTTAAGGGAATTTAACTGTTGGCATACATATCAGAGAATTTAAAAATAAACCAAGAACAATGGCCTGGAGACCTAGGCCACGCGCCAGCGGGGAGAGAACAGACTGGTTAGAAGTCAGTGCTTCTGATAGCCCTGTGTGGGTCTATGCTTCTCTCTCACCACCAAGGACAAACCTCACACTGACCCACATCGTGGTCACTAGAGTACTTTGCCATGAGGATCTTTGCAATAGTACTCCACAGTCAGTATGACCAGGATTTTCTTCATGGACAAGATCAGCCTCAAAATAGCAAAAAGAATCCCTTTGGAGGAGTGGGAATGGGATCCCTGTGGTCATTCCCTCTGGAGGATGATCCAGGTCTGGGATTGTCCAAAGGACAGTGACTGTTTAAGATAACATCCAGTTGAGAGAGAGTAAAAGAAGAGGCCAAATGAAACCAATTTTTTTAAAGTAGGGTCTTTCTTGACTGACATTCAGTAAGAATAGGCTGATTGGATCTGTTCAACACATATATGACAGCTTTTCTTCTTAAATGTCACTGTTACTATGAAGACTTCCCTGGCCTACTCATCTAAAATGACCTATTCTTTCTCCTGACACACATACTTCCTCTTCTTTTCCCTGCTTTACTTTCCTACTTAGTTTTTGTCAATATCTGTATCAATCATAGTCCATTTAGGAAACAGGAACCAACAAGTATGTAGGGAGCAGACAGGAAGTTCAAAGTGTTCCAATAGGAAGTCCATAGTGGCTAACAGGAAGATCAAAGTGATGAGACAAGAAGAGTATAGGACAACGGTGTAGTGATTGCAGGGGTGAGGGGTGGAGGTGGAAGAGGGTATAGGGAGTATAAATGGTAATGGGGAAAAATATAATAAAGTAAAGTAAAATAAAATATCTAGAGAGCCAGGAGGAAGTCCACAGGGAACCAACAGAAAGTCTATAAGGAGCTGATGGGAAGTAAATGGAGCTGACAGGAAGTCTGCAACCAGCAAAGAGGAAGTCTTTTGGGAGCAAACAAAAAGATCACAAGGAGCAGAGAGGAAGGAGCAAGATTCCTCACCTTCCTCAGTAGTCTGGTACTTCATTGTATGGCCTATTGACAGAGGTGAATGAAGAATAGGTAGCTGAGCAGAAATAGGATTGATACAGTTTCAACCTCAGTATTACAAAGCAGAGTTTAAAAGGACAGTTTGGAGTTAAGTGTGATTTCTTAATGCTAAGCAATCTACCTACTATGCTAAATATTGAGATTATAGCAGGAATTTACACTTGACTTTTTCCTGTTTTATCCCCAGCACTTCAAATAATGCTTGGCACATAGTAAAGCCCTTAATAAAATTTGTTCAATAGATGAATAATTTTTTTAAATAGAGAAACAAGAATCCTGGTGCTCTGCAAAAATTATTTGCACAGCACTTGTTTGGAGAGGGAAACAGGAATCCCCAAAAAGTAAAGTAGTGGGGATATCCCTACCCTAGGGAAAGGACTAGGTTTCATCCTAGATTTTAGGCCTCTTCCGGTGCAGGAACGGAGCTCTCAGACCCAGGTCATGCGGACATTCCTCCTCTGCAGAGGGCTGTACTTGCCATTGTTACAGATTTGATTGGAGTGAAGTCTCCTTTGTAGCTTTCCTGGAGGGAAGAAGCACATTTCCTCAGTATACTTGGAAGTTGTATTTTATGGCTTACTGTACAGGATTAAATAGACACTCAGGGGCTTGTGTGTGCAAGCACATGTTTGTGTTGCCAGTGTCTGTGAGTTTGGTTACTCCAAATGACTCCTGAAGGGGAAATTAGGGTATCATCTTCTGTAGGCCTGAGGCCAGAGTCTGCATTCAAGTGAATTTATACATGCAGTGGAGTCCTGCCCTTGCTCATTTCGGACGACAGTCACTGAGTAATCTCAGCCGCCTGTCAGGTTCCCTGAGCCTCTGACCTGAACCAGAAGACACTAGTTGCACGGGTTCTTCTGTTGACACTCCATTACTCAGGTATTCCGGGCATGTGTCATCTTTACTGCTTTTGAGTCTTTTGTCTGTTAACAACAGTCATCAGTTGTCATTTATTGCACATATTTGTCACTATGTTTTAGAGTTGTTGGAAGTTTTTTTGGAAGAGTATTATGTGTTTTAGGACATTAAGTCTAGTAAATCTGGTATTTTAAATTAGTGACAAAGTCAGTGCTAATTTTATATTTCCTTTTCTATAATTTCTGTGAAATTACAGAAAAACTAAATAAAATACCTCATTTGAAAAAATATAACCTAAATAATTGTAGGCAAGATTCTAAATTTTTGGGTGTAGTTAATTTGGTATAGTAAATGGATGTATCAAATATGGATTTCACTGTTGATATATACAAAAGTTACCCGTTTTTAAACAAAAATTAAATTTAAGACAAAACTTAAAAAAATGTAAATCCACATGGTGTCACCAGATTTACAGTGAGGCTAAAATGTTTGGTTGCCTTTAGTTTACAAATTGTACTGACATAATGGGAAGCTTTAGTAAGCAATGCCGTGATCTATCCAATCATTCCATTTTTTGTCATTGAATAGTTAGATCTCTATTTAATTAAGCCATTAAAAAATAGAGCAAAACATATGAAGCAAAATATATTTTAAGCAATTGGTGATTTCTTTAAGTGAAAAGTCTTTGAAAGATATTTGCCCTGATGACTTTAGGGTCATTTTATTCCATAATAATTTAAATTTTCATGTGAGTGTATAGTATCTTTTTCTCCTAGGTAAAAAGTTAGGGGCTCTCCTTTAAATGTGGTCAGCCCACATTTAAATCCACATATGTTGGGAACATTTTTTAAAAAAGAAACTTGGTTTTGATTGGGCTTGCCAAAATAGCCAGGGCCTCCATGTAAGGAAGTTCAGGTTGGGCCTTGGGAATGTAGGCAGACAACGGAAAGGTTGGGTTCTTAGACTGCTCCATGAAAGTTAAGGCAACCTGCTGTCATCTCTACCTTTCTCCTCCTTCCCTCCAGGGAGCTACCTTAGTGAAAGTTGAAAAGCAGAATGCTGATCTTGTCATTATCCTACTCAATACGCTCCCATTGTACTCTGAGAAAACCCTACATTCTCATTACGCTCTGGGGATCTTCTCTCACCTATAGGTCCAGCCTAATAAGGGAAATTCTCTAGAATGAAGCAGTAGCAACTTATTTCTTCCAAAATAAGGCTGAGGTTCCCACCCTCTCTGGGTCTCAGCAAAAGCTGTCCCCTTTGCCTTGAGCACAATTCCCATCCCTCTACAACTGGTTTGATGTCACTTATTCTTTAGGTCTCAATTGGAAAGTTACTGCCAGAAGTCATACTTCTCTGATGCTCCGAGCCAAGGGAGGTTCCCTTGTCATGCATTCATGACTCACCTTGTTTTTCTACTTGAAAGGAATTATTACAATTTAATTTTTTTTGCTTAATAGATTAGTATTTACCCCTCCCTCATAATACACAGTGAGCATCATAAGTGCAGCACTGTAGCTGTCACAATCCCTTCAGGACCACCAGTACATAGTTATATGCCTTACCCATAGAAATAGCAGGGTGGAAGGGTAGGAGGAAGAGTTGGTCGATGGATTGATAATTGGTTAAATGGATGGATGGATGGATGGTTGGATGGTTGGATGGATGAAAGGTTGTAGTTGCAGATACTAGTTCTATCAATGCTGTAGAGAGTCTCAGACAGAGGGTGCAGTGGTTGTAAGTAACCATGTCTAGAAATGGTGCTAAGTTGAGTTTGGAAAGCAAGCATTTCCTAGACAACCACCACACAGATCCAAGCCTGTCTGCTGAGGCCCTGGGAGCATATTCCTGCAGCCCGAGTGCTATTCTCATTAACTTGGTCTCAGGGAAGGCCATCTGTAAGTGAGTAGTTTTCCAGTAATAACCATGTAAGTAATTTTTTCTAATGACAGACTCTGTAAACAAATTCTAAATAACAAATATTGCAATGACAGGATATGATATAATTTATATAAAGTATGATTCAGGATACTAACTGCCATTTGTCCATTTTTAGCCTTTTATACCTTAGTGTGAGTGCATAGAGACATTGTAATTGCCATGTCTCTGTTTCTTAGATATATGTCTTTCTTAATTATCAAGCTTATGACAAAGGTGGGTGCCTATTGCACATTCAGATTTCTGAGAAATGGAATTCTTACCACCCTGAATCCTTCACAAAATGATAAAGCAAACTTTTTCTATGCTAATTTTTAGAGGAAAAAAAACTGTCTCAGTATAAAAATAGGAAAAATAATATATATTTATATTTTTGTCAAGATAAATATTAAATATGAATATAAATATAAATGTTAAGCAATTGTTTTCTCAAAATCCAGAACCAGGCTAATCAACAAGCATTTTGGAACAACTATAATTTAAGAGCTTTAGTAGTTATCCTGAGAAACTAATGAACAGATATATATACAGATAATGCTCTTTATTCAAAGAAATATCTAGACAGACATTCAAACCGGAAACAGAATAAAATGACTTAAAACAAGCAAATGGGAAATATAACCAAAAAACTGGCCTGTGGAGTCAGACTAGTCTTGTTCAAATAGAATTTCTCTGAGCAGCCCAGTGGCTCACCACTTTGTACTTCAGTTTTCTTACTTTGTAAATAACACTGGCCTCATATGGCTGCATGAGGATTAAGTGAGGCTATAGATACATAAAAGAAATTTAGCGCAGGGCTTGTTGCATACCGAAAGCTGAGCAAGTATATGTTCTCTTCCTCTTACCTCCCATTACTAAACTATGTAATTTTGATAAAAATCTAATTAGAAAGTAACTGTGCATGTTGTAATGCAATTAGTTAAAGAACAGAGGTGGAGTTCCACCAACCTTTAGAGAACCCCCACAGATGAGGTGGGAAGAAGAGTAGAATATATTTTAGTTACACTGGAACTTTTTAGGGGATTTATTGAAAGCATTTTAGGATGATAAAAAGAGATCATTTGAACAGACAATTTAAAATGCAAGAGTCTTGTTTATGCCATTCTTAGAACCATTGGCTTATGCCCACACATTTATGGAAAGCTGTCTATTCCCAACACCTGGGGGATTACTCTGTGCTTAGTAAGGTATCATAAACGAGGGAAGTGCCCAGAGCAACTGACATTTTGGCTTTCAATTCCCCCTGCAGCAGTCAAAGGAGCTATAAACCCTGTTTTATGTACAGAGATTATCTCTAACTGAAGCTTGGGAGTTTTGACTATTCCCTTTGCAGGTCATCACTAGGTAATATAAAAAGAAGTGATGGATTACAGAATAATGAGCCAAAAAAGAAGCTTGGATGTTTTATATCAAAGTTCTCTTTCCGGTTGAGCTGTGTGTGTAGGAGACTTGGGAGACTGAGTATTAGATGCTGCAATACGTAGGGCTGTGCCGTGTGAGTGTGCCACGTGTAGACACAAAAGGCATATGTGTTCCTTAGGGTCAGTAATAGAAGGCAGCCTGGTTTCCACCCTTCAGGATCCTCACTATGAATTTCCAATATTGCTTTAATATATAATATAATTATATGTTTACTACTTGAAAGCTTTTGGGGATCTACTATCAATCATAATTGCCTGTCTCTGCCTCTAATAATCCAGTATGTTATCTATTAGGAGTAATTTATGTTCTTATGCATTCAAATGAAATTGAGCTTACTGATCCCAAACACTTTCAAGTTTCCCATTATTAACCCTCTGAAGAGGTACAATAGTACATGTGTCATACCCTCCTCTACTGGAGGAAGGACTAGAGATGCTTGGTTTGTGACATTTTTAGAAAAGTTACTTATGCCCACGTATTGGAAGTGGGAACAAGTCTAAAGTCTCAGAATGACTGCAGCCCAAACTGTGGTCAGTGCAGGGACTTTATGGGAGACGATTTTCTCTTAATTTGGGTTCCAAATGCTGACTGGATCATGCAAATGTTTACATTTACTTAAAGTAATGGAAGTACTCCCCATTTAATATAAAGCTTTAAAAACTTAAAACAAAACAAAATCCAGTTTCACCTCAGGCCCGAGTCACACAAATCCAGCTTTTAGCCTCATCAGAATGGCTAAGTGCTCCTGAGATGCCTGTGTCCCTATTTGTATAAGGGGGCACACAGTGTATATAATGATTTGTGCACTCATGTCTTAAAATGCAAAGTAAATTAGTGAAAATAAGTTTACAGTCTCACAGATTGCAATTTAAATGTAAAAGTCTTTAAAACACATAACTTAAAATAAGATTGTTGAATGTCAGTCCTTGGTTAGTATATACCTATGAATTGCATATCTTGTAAATGAATACTAGAATAAAAGTATTAAGTACACTATACTCAGGCATTATCATCCAATCTGGCCAATATCCTTACCCAACTCTGAAGGCCAAGCATATTAATTACGTTTTGACATTGTATCATGTTCCATTTTATAGTTTGTAAGTTAATCCTCTCATTTGGCAATTATTCACAGTTTAGATTTCACCCTCATCTCATGCAATGTAAAATGGATTCGATTTGGAAACTTCCAAGATGTCATTTTTGTTTGATCTTCGTTTCAAAGTCAACCCCAACCAACTTCTCCTTTCTCTGATTTCAGCCCTTTCATCTCCCGTTGGTCAAAGGTGCGGCCAGCTCCAGGCTCTGACTGGCGATGGAGTGGCCAGGACACAGCTGGTGTAGACACAATGCTCATGTGTGTGAAGCTGGAGAGTCCAGAAGCATAATAGATAATTTATTCTTACATTTGGCTAAACACAGAGACAAAGATGAGTGGGAAGAGTCTGGTTGCCGTTGCTGTTGTGTTTAGTTGGATCCTGGATGGAGAATTTCTCTCACGATGAGCTAACTTCTCAGTTTCCTATAGCGTTCCGATTCCCTTTCCATTCACATGTTCTTCCTATTATCTTTTTATGTCAGTAATCTTTTCATGGCACATATTTATAGCTCTTACCCCGAAGAGTAGCCTGTGATAATATTTTTCTGTTGTAGGGAAAGTAAACACTTCCTTAGGCTTTGACATGTTTCAATTATGGTGGTTCTTTGGAAATGGTGGTTCTTCTGTTCATTGTAATCAGAAAATGAGGGGGCTGATGGTTTCAGGCAAAGGTGGTTTATGTCACTTTCCTCCTCTTTCAACCTACCTATCGCTTTCTCCAATTCATAAACCAGAGCTTTGGAGAAAAATTCTTAACCTAAAACTGTTACAATGCTTAACACATCCAACTAACAATACATCATCAGTTTGAAAAGAACTAGTGGCAACTTATTCCATGTGTAGTTACAAAATAAATATATGTGAATTCTGCTTCTTTATCATATAAGGTTCATATATGGTAAGCATGTGTCAGTGATGCAACTTGGTTTCAAATAAAATAGAAAATATACCCATTATAAGCAGGGATTGATATTAAAATGAGCACTTACTATATGCCAGGTCAGGCATTTTTGTAAGCAGATTAATTGCATGCATTATTATTGCACCTCATTCATTTAGCCACACAAGAAGAGATTCTGTTCCTACTTTGTGTAAAAGGAATCTGAGGATCAGACAGATTATGTAGGATGCCAAATGCTGCCATCTAACTAGGGACAGAGCCCAGATTCCAAGATACATCTATTGGATCTCAGAACAAATGATGAGCTTCCCACCCAGCATCTCTATCTCCTTCTAGGGATATTCTACATTCATATCCTTGGAGTCAAACTAATTGGTTGGGCATTTAGATCTTGTCAGCAAAAGAAAAGCTTAGATGTATAAAACCTGTGATTGTAAAATCACTTTGATGCCTGCATGGGGGACAACTGCGCAATAATTCTGTACCACCTAATTTATAAAGCTATGATTCCTTAAGGAAATTTGCAGGTGAGGGCTTTTATAGGACTATGTTTACACTTCTAATGGTTACCAGTTCACATGATTATGTAATTTAAGAAAAAACCAGAAAGACAGACAGATAACATATGTTTAACACCTTTTTTAATACAAAACTAAGCAAGGAAGGCTACAGAAAGTTCCCATTAAAATAGCGGGTGGTCCCACTAATTCAGCCTAATTCTCAGCCAGCAGACACTGGGCCTTCCTATGGACATGACAACAGTGTTTATAACAGCATTATTTCGTTTCCTATGGCTGAGTCAAAATGTACATGACAATTGGCAGAAAAAAAGGAAACTTCAGAGAATGTTGTGATCTTACCATCATTGGCTGACCAAGAGAAATGAAAGTCTCAGTTGGAAATCACTAGAAAAGTGGTTTCAGGACATTCTCTTTTTTATTACTTTTGTGAAGAAAATATATAACCTGTTAGGTTAGAAGTTATCATTGCCAATGAAACATGCACTCCTATACATACATACCAGAAGCTTTTCCATCTACTGGATTCTTTGGAGGGCAAGATAACCTGAGTGTGAATAACTTCCCTGGCCTGAGAGTTGCCCTAAAATACCAGGTGTATGATCTGACCAGGGACATAGAGTTCTTAAATATTGATCATTTGCTGTGTTTCAAGCTCTTGCCAATATTTTACATATAATATTTGAACAGTATCTTATACTCTGAAGAATTAACATGTGGATTTTGAATGTTCACAGGGGGACCATGGCCACCAGCTCCAGTACATCAGTAGTAACATACAGAAAAGAGTGTTCCTTGGGGACCGTGCCTTAGTTTTCAGGAGTCATTGCTTATGTGTATGAATCATGGTGAATACACCAGGGATAAATGGATCAACGGATATCATAATGTCACTAGATAATATAGTGTCTAAGGCAGGTAGATGTTCCCCTTCCTCCACCGAAGTTTCCATTTCCTTGTCCTAAATAGACAGTAAAAAATAATCTATCTGAGAAACTCTTTGAGGTTAAAACCTGTTTTAAAAATATACAAAAAATCCCCCAGTTTGTGACGGTCAAACTGAACCATGATTCCCTCCTCTGACAGAAGGTACTTCCTCCTGCAAGAATAGAACCAAAGTCAACAGAAATTTATTGAGCAGTTATTCGAGAGATAATGCAAGCATCCCTCATCTATCTTTTGGGATATTTTGTGGTTGAAAGAATTGAAATTATGTCATAGAGGAGCCTAAATTAGCAGTAGCATCCAGTTAATACAGAACAGTGTATTTGCATGATTCAGGATGGCTCTTTGCCCTCATGGGGCCACCCACTAAGTCCGTATTGGTGGGCTCTTTTTATGGCCACAGGAGAGGAGCATGACACTGACCCCAAGCTTATTAGGAATTGCTCTCCCTGAGCTGCAATGAGAATCAAATTCTTTCCTCACTGGTGGGTAGAGATAACAGCTGACTTCCATGTGATGCTTTAGACAAACCAGCTGTGAATCACACTAAGGAACCAACCTAGCCTATTTCTTTTCATTATTTGTTCTGTTTGTTTTTGACCTGTGGAGGTAAGGGACCTGCCAAAGCTTTCCAATAGTGAGCTGTGCCCTGTGAAGGTGCTATTTGGGAGACCTCTACATTCTCAATGGACTGGTTTTTCCATAGTATTTGCCAATGTTTTATTTCCATTTAAAAACAAAAGAGACAGTATTTCCTGACAGGGTTTTGAGCACAGCTTACTAAAAAGGTAATCTACAACATACCATTTTGAATATGCATTGCCACATTGTATAATAATTATACAATTTGAGATAAAAGCCTAGAAACAGGACTGGTCACACTTTATAATCTCCTTGGGAATCGACCTGTGTATGAGGGTATATGCAGTCATCTATAACTGAGGCTGGAATGTGTGGTCCAAGTTGGTATCCAGAGTAACGAATGTTTAAAGGAACTGTCTGGACGTTCCTACAGAAGGAACTTCCTAACAGAAGTCATGTAGAACATGCAGTGTCGGTATAAATGACCATCCCCAGGCCCTATGTTACGAAGCCATTATTTGGCCATATTTTAAGTCTATTCCAGTGAACTTAATGGAGAGTAGTTGTACTTGGTACTGCTTTTGATATTAATATACCATCAGAAAATATTAGTGCCTAAAATCACTTCACTGCTTGAAAATAAGAAAACTTTGTTGTAACAAACTTTATACCAAGTCAAATTATGCCCTAACAAGCCAACCAATATATGGGAGATGATGACACAAATGGAGGGGTTGTGTCTGCCTTGCTTTCTCAGTGCTCGGCTGAAAGGTGAGAGGTCACAGCTAAGCACAGGCTGCACAGTCCTTGGACTTCAGGACACATAACCTAGGTGTGTCCCGGTGTTGGGTTTGTGAATCTTATTAAACAAACCTGTTGTCACAAAACCCCTTTCTCACCCCTTAACATCTGAGGGTGGGAGGTAAGAGGAACATGACTTTCAATGAGCCATTCAGACAATTCTCATGGACAGGAAGTTTTGAGTTTCATGGCTAGATATGCGGAGGGTGCATTCTCCATGAATAACACTCTTGACCTATGGGCTGTTCTTCAGGGAAAGTCCATGAAGTGTCTACTGTGTGCCCACATCTGTACATCCACAAGTGAAGAAACTGTGGTCTTTTCCTTTGGGTTGCCTACTTTGGCAGCAGTGGAGAGGAGACAGTGAATGGATTTCAAATCTTAATCACCATTTAGAGTGGCTTTGGTGAAAATGAAATGGGAAAGATTCTTTTTCTCAGCCTTGCAATATTCCACATATATCAAGGGATAGGAAGCTTGGACACCTGCCATGCTCCTGGGCTTGCAGCATCCTCTTGGCTTAACTATTTGTCTCTGCATTCTTTTGCAAGAAACCTGACCTGTAAATGACCTTGGAGTCTGTGCTGCTCTGTTTGTTGTTTCCAAGGGCACATCTCCAATTAATTTCATCCCACTGTGCAACTGGGAAGCACCAAGTTGTGGAGGGAATGGCTATAAAAAACCCAGCAGGCCTGGCCCCTAGTTGTGCACCCTTGTGCCAGGAGCCTCTGTTTTATTTTCTGCTGAGGTGTAGTTTACACAGTGAAAACTCACCAATTTAAGTGTGCAATTCAGGTATATTGTGCAGCAACCCCAGAAGCCAGTTTCACACCACTTCACATCACCTCCCTGCCCAACTGCAGTCACTCTCTGCTCCCACCCCCAGCCTGCAACCACTGTAAAGGCTTCCTGCCTTTACAGTTTTACCTCTTTTGTGTATGTCTGTGGGGGGCATTTAGTAGAAACAAAATCAGACAATACAAGGTCTTTTGCTCTGGTTTATTTCACTCATGATGTTTTTGGATTCAGCCATGTTCCTTAGTACTTGCCTTCATGCTGAATGATACTCTATTGTAAGAAAGTCCCACGTTTTGTTTATTCATTCACTAGTTGATGGACATTTGGATTGTTCCAGCCTCAATTTCTTCACCTACAAAAATGTAGCTGCTAATCCCTAACTTGCAAATCTGTTCTTGGGATGATTGATAATAGCAGGGTATCCAGCCCCTGGGACAGAGACAGCAGCATTGTAGGTGATCAGTGAATGAATGCCATGATATTAATATGACTAACAGAAATATTATGTCACCATCCTGGAACCTTGAGCTTAAAGAGCACTAGACATCAACACCAAAGAGACTAGATATCAACACCAAAACTAGTGGGGAAGAGGAATATCTCCAGTGGCATAATTAAATAGAGAAAACAGCTGATTCATGAGCTAAGTGTCAACTTGATGAGCTCATAACAGAATTCGCTTCAAGCCAGCAGCCTGCCACTGCCAGAGGGAAGGGCGCCATGGGATTGCACACTGGGATGGCTAGAGTGTGTGTGGAAAAACACGATGATTTCAGCAATGGCTTGTAGATCCAGGTGACAACACCCTGGGGTCCCATGACCTCTAATGAGAAACACGTGTGCCTGCCCACATGACTGTGGCCTACTTCACTGCCATGAGGACCTGGCAATGGCTGCCCCACTCTGCTGTGACTCTCTCTGCCATGACAAAGTGGTAGCAGCTCTCCAGCTCTGTTGTGACTATCCCACTGCCTTCAGCCTTTTGGTCTTTATTTCCTAACCGGCACAGTCTTGTGCACACTTGATCTCCTTGTTTTTCTGCCCTCGTTTTTTTAAAAATAGGTACTGCAATCTTGTTTGCCATTGTTAATATACATATTATATATATACACATATATATTGCCACCTTTGAACTGTGTATATGTCATCTGCACAGTCACCCTGGGAGATAGCTGTAGCGTATCCTCTGTTTGCAAATATAGGAACAAGGTCACAGACAGTCACACTCAAACACAGGAGCTCACCCTCTTAAGAGAGGCGGAGTCTTTTGCCATAGGAGCCACTAATTGCCATTATACTACCACAGCAAGTGCTACAAGGCCAAGTCTGACATCTGATCCACCAATTAAGAGCAGCACAATGGCAAGCAAGTCCCCACGCCTCACTCTGTCACTCCAAACTGCATGGTGAGAGAGACCCAGGCCAATGGAGGTCTGGGGGAGGTGCATATCAGGAAGCAGGATGAGTGGGTGTGAAGGCTTTGAGGCCAAGGAGAGTCTGTGTTTTGGAACAGGAGCAGTGGCTGGCACAGCAGAAGTGCCTTGAGGTGGGGTGGCAGGAGCAAGACAGATGGGGGCCTGGCCACAGAGGTGATGGGCTGTGTTCTCAAGTTGGGGAATGTCTGCAAGGTTGTAAGTAGGAAGTGATCAAGTTTATGGCTTTTTTTCCCCTTCAGAAATGTAATTGGAAGGAAAGCAGGAGTGGAATGAGCAGATGTTAAATGTAGCCCTCTGGGGGAGGTGGCGGAGGTGGCCTATAGGGACAAGCCCTGAGTTTCCCATGTCCCCTTTATCTAAAGGGCTGAGAAAGAATGAGTAAGAGACTTTGTCCGGTGTGAACAAGACCCAGATGGATTGTTTTTGTTGTTTTTATACTTAGCTGGCAAATCTATCACATGTGGATTTTTTCAAAGAACACAAATCAGCTGCTGCCATGTTGGGTCATAGGGCCACTGAAGTGGCTGTTCCCTCTGCTTGGCCCAGGGCCTTCCCACAGGTGTCACACAGCTAGCTCCTCGTCTCATTCAGGGCTTTGCCAAAATGCCACCTTATCAATGAGGCCACCTACCTGCCCGATCTAGAACTGAAACCCCCTTTCCTGCACTCCTGATGTCCTTTGTCATCCCAGGTTCTTTCTTTTTTTTTTTTAATTTATTTTTCATTATAGTTTACATTCAATCTTATTTTGTATTAGTTTCAGGTGTACTGCATAGTGATTTAGACAATCATATACTTTACAAAGTGATCCCCCTGATATTTCAAGAACCCACCTGACACCACACAGAGTGATTACCATATAGTCACAGAGATGCAAATTACAACATAGGGAATATAGTCTTTTTTTAATAGACTTTACTCTTTAGAGCAGTTTCAGCAAAACAGAAAAACTGAACAGAGGGTAGAGAGATTTCCCAGCTACACCCTGCCCCCTCCGCACGCACACACAGCCTCCTCCACTACCAACATCCCCGCTAGAGTGGTGCATTCGTTACAACGGATGAACCTACACGGACACGTTGTAATCGCCCGCAGTCCATAGATTGCACTAGGGCTCTCTTTAGGTGTTGTTGTGCTTTGTGTGGGTTTAGACAACTGCATGATGACACGTGCCCATCACTATAACCTTGTACGGAGTTTTCTAACTGCCCCCAAATCCTCTGTGCTCTGCCCATTCATCCTTCCCTCCACACTGAACCCTGGAAACCACTGTTCTGTTCTTTCCACTGTCTCCATAGTTTGGCCTTTCCCAAAATGTCATACAGTTGAAATCATGGAGAATGTAACCTTTTCACATTGGTTTCTTCCACTTAGTAATGTTCACTTAAGATTCCTCTGTCTTTTTATGGTTTGATAGCTACATTTTCAATGCAAAATAATATTCCATTGTCTGGATACACCATAGTTTACTTATCTATTCACTTACTAAAGGACATCTAGGTTGCTTCCCAGTTTTGGCAATTATGAAGCTGCTATAAATATTGATGTTCAGGTTTTTGTGTGGCTATAACTTTTTTATTCATTTACAGTAATACAAAGGAGCATGATTGCTGGATCTTATAATAAGTAAGAGTTGTTTTTATAAGGAACAGCCAAACTGTCTTCCAAAGTGGCTGTGCCATTTCTACTCCCACCAGCAACGAATGAAAGTTCCTGTGACTCCACAATCTCACCAGCATTGGATGTCATCAGTTTAGCTATGCTAATAGGTGTGCAGTGGTATCTCACTGTTTTAATTTGCATTTCCCTGATAGCATATGGTGTGGAGTATCTTTTCATATGCTTATTTGCCACCTGTGTATCTTTTTGATGCGGTGTCTGCTAAGATCTTTGGACAGTTTTTTAAAATTATTTGTTTTCTTATTATTGAGATTCAAGAGTCCTTTATATATTTAAGACAACTCCTTTATTTGATATGTCTTTTGCAAATATTTTCTCCCAATCTGTGGTTTGACTGTTTCCTTGGCAGTGCCTTTTGCAGAGCAGTAATTTTAATTTTTAATGAAGTCCAGTTTATAAATTTCCTCTGATGGATTGTGCCTTTGGTACTGCATCTAAAAGATAAAGGAAATATAATGTGCAACACAGGAAATGTAGAAAATAATAATGTAATAACTTTGCATGGTGACAGGTGATTAATAGACTTACTGCAGTGATCACATTTTAAGTTTTTTAAATGTAAAATCACTATGTTGTACACCTGAAACTAATATAAAACTGCACATCAACTGTAATTTAATAATTTTATAATGAAAAAGTCATTGCCAAACCCAAAACCATCTAGATTTTCTCCTATGATATCTTCTAGGAGTTTTATAGCTTTGCATTTTACAGTTAAATCTGTGATCCACTTTGAGTTGATTTTGTGAAGAATATAAAGTGTGCATCCAGATTTATTTATTTGCATGTGATGTCCAGTTGTTCCAGCACCATTTACTGGAAAGACTCTTTGCTCTATTGCATTACCTTTCTTCCTTAGTCAAATGTCAGTTGATTATATTTGCATGGGTCCGTTTCTGGGCTCACTTTCTTTTCTGCTGACCTATTCGTTCGTTATTCAGTGCCACACTGTCTTCATTACTCTAGCTTTTTTATCATTATTTTTGTCACTCTGAAAAGGGCGAAGTGATGTCACACTGTAGTTTTAATTAGTACTTCCCTAATTGCTAATGATGTTGAATTTTTATATGCTTATTTGCTATTTATATATCCTCTTTGATGAAATGTGTCTTCATATTTTGTGGTCATTTTTAAAATTGATTTATTATTTTACTGTTGTGTTTGAGAGTTCTTTACATATTATAGATACTTGTTTGTCAGCTGTGTGGTTTGAAAATATTTTCTCCCCTCTTTGTGTTACTGTAGCTTTATAGTAAGTCTTGAAGTTATGCACTGTCAGTCCTAAGATGTCATTCTTCTCTTTCAATATTGAGTGCGCTGTTCTGGGTCATTTGCCTCTCCATTCAAATTTTAGAATCAATTTGTTGTCATTCACAGAATAATTGGCTGTGATTTAGATTAAGGTTACATACATAGAATCCATAGGTCAAGTTGGTAAGAACTGACACATTGCATTTAACTTCTTATTTACATTTTATTATGTCTATTGTTTATTATTTGTCCCCATTCCCCTACTCATGATGGAATTTATGTATTTGTCTACTTTGTACATTGTTGTATCTGGATTGCCTAGAACAATGTCTGACTCTTAACAGGCAGTTAGTGGATATGTATTGAACTACTGAATGAGTAAATGAATGAACAAAAGTACTACACACTGCTTGGATGAGGACTGTGACTTTCTCCTGTTACGGGAGCACTGATGTCTGAATGTTATACAGCTCTGTAAAGGGCTCTAGTATAATGTTCAATCCATGGTATTTTGGTTACATGAAGTAGCAGCAATATATTCAGTGCCTTGACTAGATTACCGTTTGCTTAATATTTTACTTTGTGTCTTGGGAATATGCAGATACAGGATCTGAGAATTTAGTTTCTGTTGTGCTTAGTTCAGATATTTTTATGTGAACAAATTCAGTCTTAATAAGCAATTAATCTAGGATAACACATTTTTGTAATGAATTTTATTTATTTATGTATTCGCTTTGTTTATTTAAATTTTTTCAATTACAGTTTACAGTCAGTATTATTGTGTGTTAGTTTTAGGTGTACTAACATAACATGTTTTGAATATTTCACATGGGGCAAATTTATAAATATGCTTGTGGATGTAATTATGTGATTGTTCTTAACTGTGTGACCTATACTATTTATTATAGAGAAATATTATACCAACCTTACCTAGCAAACTAGTCTTAAGAAGTAAGCTCCCAAAGATTTGTTAATTACTGGTTGTTCTAGAGAAGAGATCTTCAACAGAACTTTTTGCCGTGATAGAAATATCTGTGCTGTCCAGTATGGTAACCACTGGTCACATGCAGCTGTTGAGCAGATGAAAGACTAAATTTTTAAGTTTATTTTATTTTAATTTATTTAAACTTAATTTGAACACCCATCTCTTCAGCCAAGCAGGCTACAGGAAGTCACACGTATTATTTTTATCTATTAAACATTTGGAGGATTGAATTTTTAATTTTCTTAAATTTTCCTTAAAATTTAGTGGCCACTGCATTGCAAAGTATGTATCTAAAAAGGTTTCCTTTCACAGAGACTTCACACCTTGTAATAGGTTGGCCTGAAAGATATCATAAAATTGAAAAGCACGTAAACTAGAACCAGAATTTCATTAATGAAAAATTAAAATACACACTACAATGATATCTAATCTCTAAGATAAGTTTGATTTCCCATTATAAATACCTGCCAGGCCCCATTATATCATCTGTGTCTTTGACATTTTGCATATTCATTGCACTTTCATATGGGCATACTCCATAAATTAGAAGTGCAATCCCTGGAAGTGACCCACCTGGGACAGTGGCACACCTGTGCTGCCCATCTGGCAGCTAAGCTTATCCTAAGATCAGGATCCATTGATTATAAGAACTCCCTCTGGGGACACTGTCCATGAGCAGAAAGGGCTGTGTTTTGAGTTCCAACTTACAGATGAAGCATTTCCTCTCTGGAGAGGAACCAGCAAGGGGCAAAGAGTACCATCTCCTGGATCCTGATGTGCTAAGGAAACAATAAAGTGGGTGAGAGGTGTTTACCCCCAACAGAGGGTCATCTTTCACTCTAGCTTCATTCTTCAGCCAGGCATGCTACTGGGAGTCACACATAATTATATTTTTCCAAGCTCTAATCATAAGTTATGTCACTACTAAAAGTATATCATAGGTTAAGGCAAGAAATACTGATAATTTAATGTCCAGGTGAATTAAATTAGTATAGCAAACAAAGCCATCAGAGCTCCTCCGAGTTTAAGGACAAGTGTGGGAAGGTGAGCACTCACCGTGCTGCACACCTGAAGCTTCAAAGAAACACTGTTCCTCAAAGCAGATGAAAAACATAAAGATTCTGGAAGTCTTGAATAAATTCACTTTCAATAATTATTTGGAGTAGCCAGGGATAATTCTAGTACAATGATTAATTGGGCTCTAAAATTACACCTCTGCTTCCTTCTGCCATAAAATTATTCAAAGCCTGATCGGCTAAAGGCTCAGGTTTGCTCAGCTGTGTAGCGTCTGTCCTATGATGGTGTGGGGAGGGGGCAGGGCCAGGGGTGTAGATATTTCACTTCTACATATGACACTTCACCCAAGTCTCACTTGTTGTCTGTCCTCTGCTAGTGATGACACTCACCCAATCTGACCAAGTCAAAAGTCCAGATAGAATTCAGCAAAGTGAATAAATCTGCTTTGAGCCATGCAAATGGGGAAAGACATAGAGCTCTCCCCTTTGGAAGACACACCCTTCTGTGCCGACTTTCCAGTGAGCCTCCAGCTGACCCCCTCTGCGTTCAGGAGTGACACAGGTCTTCTGATAACCCTGCAGTAGGAATTGAGACTTCTGAGAAGCCTGGCCTCAGGCTTTTTCTTGGATTGTGATGACTTAAATGGTGTCATAACTAACAAAATTTACAGCATTTAACTTTAACCAGAAATCTTTTATAGGAGTCAAAGTGTTAGCCTTTTTGAAACTGTAGATGAGCAATAAGAATGTAACCAGTGACCAAGTTTAGAGCTGAGTGAATGACTAAATGTTGAAGGCTGGACTGATTTTGGTGTGTGATGGTGGGTGTTTCCTGTGACCAGCATACCAACCCCATTGTCCTTCAAAGCAAGAGGAATATGGAACCCCAGTGCCCAAACTAGGTGCAGGAGGGATAGGAACAATAAGAATCAGATCAAAATCTCTTGGGAAAAGAGAGAACCTTGTGGTCGTTTACTTTCTTAGAAGATTTTGGCTGAATTTTCATTCTCAAAGGATCACAAATAATCATGCAACAAGACTTACCGTGGTCTTGGGTCCTTGGCAAGTGAGGGACTGGCCTTGGGCCAGGTTCATGTGTGACCCTGAGGTTATAAGAAAATAAAAAGTGGAGTCTGGCTTCTATAAAAGTTCTACAAATGTTAAGATTGTCTTGTGTTTCTGACACATCACTGAGAAGACTAGAATAAGTAGAATATTCTTAACACAAATAACACTTAGAGAAAAAAACGAAAGAGAGTAAAAACAAAATTAGTACGGAATTAAAATGCCTGTTTCTCTGAACCAGAGAAACACAGTGATCATGTTTTCACTGTGTTTATTAACAGTTGGCAGTCTTGAAAAGAGCTTATGGTGTCATCTGAGACAATCTTAGAACCAATTCAGTGAGGGCCTTTTACACTGTAGGAGAAACAGACTCCCTGCTTCGACGTTTATTCATTCTTCCTAATTTCCATTTTATTTTGGATTTATGCAACTTTTATGGACAGTGTTTATAAATAGATACACATTAATAGAACTCTGCCAACTTTTAACTGTGGATAATACCACATAAAATACAATAAACATCCTACTTTCAAACTTCAACATTTTCTTTACATACATTACTCAAAAGCAGTGTTTTCTCAGCACTGACATGACACACATTTTTCCCTTCCTTGTAAATTCAGCATGAGTGTTTGGTAGGCTTCCCAATGTGAAATGATTTACAGAGTTGGCCGTGAGAGATGGAGGCCCTGGGAGAGCTCCTTTGCAAAGCCTGGGGGACATTGGCCTTCTCTGAAGCCTGGTTAATAAGCCACCCAGCTGACATCTCAGTGGTTACTGTGGGCAGGTGTACACTAGACATTTTATGAGTTTCCAAATAAATATTTTTGATTAAGCAAAAGAAAACTTTGATAAGGAGAAAACATTAATCTTCCAAGATTTGCCTAATCTTTTAAATCAACTTGCAAACTAATAATGCAGCAAGATAGGTGAAGAAGCCAGAAAGAGTGTAGAAGGTAAGGGATCCTGCCAGAGAAGCAAAGATGTGTTTGGGGCAATTGTGGACATGAAGTGCACCAACATTTGGGCTTCAGAGAGATCTCATACTGTACAGTGAAAAGTCCCCCCAAGCCTCCTGAATTATCAGGATGAAGTATATTATTTCACACTCTTTGTTTCATTAATTAATTTAGCAAATTTTGTTTGCACATTTACTGCAAGTTACATGTTTAAAATATATTATTGTTAAGTCTTAGAAACATGTGGCAAATAGCCATCTTTATATCTGCTGCCTAGATGGCAAAACAGCACAGAGAAGCTAAGTAAAACTTGCAAGGTCACACAGGTCATAATGTAGAACTGGATGATAATTCTACCTCAGGCGTCTGGCTTATTTGGCCGATCTCTATGGGTCTACTGGGGGATGCACTACATATGCTGAATAACATCTACTAGAGAACATAGAGGAGCTGACAGTCTTCTAAAGGCTGATTTGTAAAGCAAGGAATTATTTGTATGTCAGAAAAGTTTATTTTAAGCAAAAATTTAATTTTTCCCTTTTCTTTAGTTTAATACTCAAACTAGTTACTTTCAATAGAGTGCAAAACCTCTTTGGATAGTGTTAATTGCACAAGATGGGACACATCCATGATGGCTCTGCTACTCCTAAGTTAGTGCAAATAGTGCAAATAGGGTGAAACCCAACTGACTTTGGCTATTATTTAATTTCCTATTTGTCTATTTTTTGATAGAACAGCAAACATTAAAGCATTATTGTATCCTAGCTTAGTTGGTAGAGTTCCAGAAGGCAAGAAAGATTACCAAGTCACTCACCTGGAACCTGGCGGGAGAGGCTGCCTCCTCCTCTGTGATCCAGAGCGTAAATTCCAAGTATTTCACTTTCCACTGTGAGACTGCATTCAGGCCCCAGGAGGTCCACCCCCCATGGTGCTGATAGCTTCATTGATAATTTACCAAGTATACTTTTGCCCCACCAGCAGGAACACTAGGGCCAATGCTTCATCTCCGAATGTACCATAAGCCTGGTCTCCCCTTCTTTTCCATCTCCGATCCCTGACTCTACTCTCCCCCAGAGTTGTATTTGGCCCTTTCCCAAGATCTAAGAGGTGCTGCCCCATTCCTACCATCCCACATTGTACAAATATTCAGATTCACGCAGCACAGCACAGCCCAACAAAGAACTTCATTTGGTGGCAAGGACACACTATAAGTGCTCCCCAAATGAGAACCAGACTGGGGCTCCTCAGGCAGAGGCACACTTAGAACAGGCACCTGTGCATCAGCGTCTTTGAGCACCTGAGAAGCGTCCATATACTAAATTATCAAAATAATTTGGGAGAAAATCAGCACAGTTGTAATTCTGGGAGTTCTGTACTGGAGAGTTTTAAATAGTACCTAACAGTTCTTTAGGAGTAACTAATTTGTATTCTGACTGTATGGCCATGCTTATTTACATTTTTAAAGAGTTTCAAAAATTCATCTGTCATTCTGTGATCCAGCCATGCAATGGTGCAGACAGACAGAAAGATAAAAAAATGGAAGTGGAGTTCCCCTCTCAGGCCCCTCCTTCTCATTCCCTCAGATAACCACCATCGACAAGTTCTCATCAGTTCTTCCAGGAAAAGTCCCTAAGTATAGAAGCATGCTTTTCAAAATGAGCACAACTGGGTTCAACTATGTACTTACTTCATTATATACTTTTTTTAAAGTTTAACACCTTTTGGAAACCTTGAAAACCTGAAACTTATAGGTCCTGAATTTACTCTGGTTTTGTTCAAATCCCTGCAGTATATTTCCTAGCCAGGTGAACTTGAACATGTTAATCACCCTATCTCTCTGTTTCCTCACACCAAGAGGAGGATAATAATGAAGGCAACATCACAGAATCACTGTCAGTGATAAATAAGGTATTATATAGGATACAATGTATTGGCCAGTTTCAGGAACTCAAGAAAAAAATGTTTAATTATGATTATCATAAGTACATAATTGTATCATCTTTTTAATGGTATGTACTCTACAAATATAGAAATGTACATAAAAAAATTACCCTGAAGTAAGCCCTGGCTGGTGTGACTAAGTGGATTGAGTGCCAGCCTGGGAACCAAAGGGTTACCAGTTTGATTCCCAATCAGGGCACATGCCTGGGATACAGGCCAGGTCCCCAGTAGGGGGTGCTCGAGAAACAACCACATATTGATGTTTTTCTCCCTTTCTTTCTCCCTCCCTTCCCTTCTCTAAAATTAAATAAATAAAAATCTTTAACAAAAAATAACCCTGAATTAATTGGTAAACATTTAAATTCTTGCAATATACATTCATAAATATTTATCAATATTGGAGACGTGTCTACAAGAAGTATTTGACAAGATTTTTACAAGATAAATTCTGAGAACTGAGCTGTATATTTCAAATGCCGATAGCGGTGTCACATGAACTGTTTGTGCCCACATTCTTCAGCAATTCTTACTATGAAACGTTATAAGTGTTTGTCACTCCAAAAGGTACAAAGTCTCTCAATTTCATCTTCTTTAAGACATGTTTAGTGTTGTTTATGCTACTTTAGTTTTGTGTTGTGCTGTACACACATTTCTAGTGTCTCTATAATGCCAGTTCTTTTCTGTTTCATTAATAGTTTGCTTAAAAAAGATCTTCCTGATTCCCTCAGAAATTCTTTCATTCTTTTTTCTGGACTAATTTTAAGTTACAATTTTATAGAAAGTAATCACATTAATTCAAGTTTAAAGAGTTTTGCAAATTGCTCTGTTAGGGCTGTAATTTTATTTTTTATTTGGGAACCCCTTCACATGCACAGACCCATACTAATATCTAATTCTGTGTATGTGTGCTTTCTCCTCCATTATTTGGTTAAAATTAACTTACATTAGTATGCTGTGTGCTCTCTTTCTCTTGCTGAAGTCAAGTCATGGAACACCTCCACACATACCTTCCTGAAAGGCTGCATGTGGGAAGAGGTGGGCATTTCCCATTTCTAAATCTCAACCCAGGTATGTGACCCCTTGAAGATGTGTTGTCAGGGATGGAACAGAATGTGGGAACAGCATGCTTGTAAGAATAAAACAAGGAATGCTTGTAGTGCTGGCTGTGTCTCCAGCTGGAAATATAATTGTGTTTTCTTTCTCCCTCTCCATTTTCCAGTCAGGCATGATAAGAACACAAGAAGCAGATTACTTCTTAAGGCCACTTCCTTCACACCTAGAAGGAAGACTCAATGATTCTGCCGAAGGTGGGCCTCCCTCCCACATTCTGTATAAGAGATCCACAGATCCCAGGGCTCAGAGGGGGCGGCAGGTAATGATGGTCCAGAGGCAGCAGGAGCTGGAAAGTCGCCACCTCTTCTATCATGGAAATCAACACGTGCACGGCCGCTTTAACCTCAGGCACCCACAAAAGCAGCATTTCTGTGGAAGACGCAAGAAATGTATGTAAGGGCGATTTTCTTTGTGTATTTAATGATTTTAACATTTACATAAGCTGACAGAGTATTTTCAGTTTTCATCAAAGTATGTCTGTCTTCAAGGTGCCATTTATTAACTGTCCTTGCTAAAGTAAGTGATGATTCCAAAGAGAGCCCATCACCTGTGTGTTCAGTATAAAAGCTCTCTCCATGGTAGATGGACAGATAATGATGGTAGGTGTTTTCACTTTTTTAAAGAGCCGTTTCCCGGACAGATTAAATGACACACTGCTGAGGAATACAGAACTCACCAGACGTCTTCAAAAGAACCCTGAAATGTCTATTCAGTAATTCTATATTTTTGAGGTCTAGATTTATTAAAGTCTACATACTTTTCCTGCTGAGGTGATTTATCTCTATACATATTTATGCACTTGACTCACCACATCAAAAGATTGCCTATGCAGGACAGTTTACCTACAGTTTATCACCACGACTTTATCAAAGTCTTTTTTGTCATGAACATTTAGGTGGTGATGTGTTGTTCACATTTTATGTGGGAACCTCCTACAAATTCAAACATGAGTTCAGTGTTTCCTGGAACTTCCCCCACTTCCTTCAACTTCCCCCTCCAGCATCACTTCATCAAGCCTTCCTCCCATGAGCCCATCTTCCCCCAGCTCCATCTTTCTCTGTTGTTTGGTTTCCTGGGCTGCTATACCCAGCACCCTAAAGTAGAGGTGGGCATGTGCAGGCAAGTCCATAAATATTACAGAATAGAGTGAATGACCCATAACCAGCTGGCCCCTACAAATGAAAGAATAATACCATAGCACCTGTGTGTCATCTGAACTCATATCCTCCAATAAATAAAAGTCTTAAGCTACATTTATATTGACTTGAAAAACTGCAACCCGAATTGACTTAGTCAGTGGGCTCAGCTCTGTCTTAACAAAGGTAGCTGGAAGAACAGAATTAAGAACAAAGACAGATGAACAGGAGCCTGAGAAAGTCAGGTAAGAGAGAGGTTCAGTGGGTAATACAATATAACAGAGTATACTTATCAGCAATAGCTGCCTAGGGACGAGTGGGCAGGAAGAGGCATTTGGGAAGGGCTGAGGATGGGTCCAGGCAGCATCAGGACAAAATGGAGAAGTAACACATCGACAAGGTCAGAGCCAGGATGCATGCTGGCAGGACTAGGGGTGTGGGTGTAGTCAGGGTAAGACAAATTTAATGTATCAGGGAAGAAAAGTCGATCTGGGTAGGAGACATGAGTACGGTTGTCTTCATCTCTTTGACAGGCCATGCCAGGGTCTGAAGCAAATGTTGTCATAGGCTCTGAGAAAACCCAACAGTGCTGACCATTCTGAAATAAATATGACCCTTTCATTCTTATCTAGAAGCAATTTGAGTCATTCAGGCCAGTAGCAGCTAGGGCACAGCTGTGCATGCATCTCAAGAAAATTATTCTGTTCAGTGTGCCCTGTGTGCATATTGTGTGCAGCTGTGCCTGCGTGTGTGCACATGTGCATATATATGTTGCCTTAACAGGTATTGTAGAATCTCAATATTGGTGGTCTGTTGGCAATTTTTTGAAAAAGACTGCTAAAGTGTACAATGAGTTTTGTATTTAGAATATAAAAATACTTACTGTTTCCATAATAAAGCTAGAAAAGGAAATGGCCACAAAAAGGTATCATGTCAGTGGAAGACGGTAGGGATAGCTGTGGTGCAGTCTAATTTGACAACTATTTCTGACCCTTTTCTGCTGGGCACATGTAGTTATGGACTGTGGGACCCCTGAGTGGTTGTGCACTGTGTGGCTAGCAGAACTGACACACGTTGGCTATGGGCTGAGGCATTTAATTCTCAGGACCCCTGTTATCTGTGCGTGGATTTTCCCACATTCTCCATGAGGCTTACGACTCCTCTGGAGTAATCAGGTCTTCTGGTACAGTGGGGTTCACACTTGAAAGATTCATCCCTATTAGAGCCTCTGGTTCAGAAAATGAGAGATTTTTCTATGTGTTTAGGCATCTATCTGTGGAAAAGGACAAACAAAGGCAGATGGATTTGCTTAAAATCAATCTTGACCCTGAACCTCAGGCTCATGAATCAGCTTGCTGCTTCCGGATGCAGGCTCTGCCGTTGGGTTTTGAGATGGAACTTGTGTTTGGGGGGAAATGCTGCAATTACAACACTGAAAAGCAAGTGATCTGCTCTGAGGGGCTTCTCAGAGCCCTGGCCAGTAAGGTCATGCCCCCACCTTTCCCAGTGCTTCTGCCCCTGTCCCCATTTCCAGAGACCTGTAAACTGCTCTGTTCCTATGCTGTGCCTGTTTTCCTCCTGCAAACATTTTACCACCAGTGAAATTTAAAACTGAAGGCTCTGGGACCACGCTGACAAATCTGAAACTCATTTTTAACACTTTCTAAGAAGGGTCAGTGAGCAAGTTATGTTCATTCCCTGAGTCTTTGTGTCTCATCCCTATCTAGGGCTGCTGTAGAGACTGAATTAGTTACAGACAGAGCTTCAGGTAGAGCTCACATCTGTGTAAATTGTATCAATGTTAATAGTGAATGATGAATGTTAGCTGGTATAATTATTATCTTCTGAAAGGTTTATTTAGGTTTGAAAGTATTTTAGCAAAGAGAGATAAAATGCATTTGATGGGGGTACCAGTCAAACAAAAAAGTGTCGTCTAGCAGTGTGGTCCATAAATGGAGTTGAAGTAGTTTTGGGAGGCTAATTATGTGGGTATTTTGAAATATACTTTTACATGATGCAATTCTAACCAGGTTTTCTAAGGCATCTTTTAACCTAGGGTTAACCTAGGATTATAAACGCCAAAACTATTTTTAAGTGATTTACTTCCAGAAGACAGAGTACATTTTGTCATCTAATTAAGTTAGGTAAAATTTATGGTGCTTTCTAGGAAAGTCAACTCTGAAGTGAGGTTGATCTGTTTCAAGTAGTTTAGAGCCTGTTTGAAACACTACAGACAAACCAGTCACAAAGCCTTCAAATAAGAAAACAATGCAGACAGCACTCTTTCTTGTAACTGCTAGTCGTATTGCTTTGTCAATAACTCTTGCATAGCCCGTTCCATAAATTCTTATACTAATAGTCTTTAAGCACTGTGCTTCTAGATGCTACACTTCAGAACAAAAATGACCCTCTCTTGTTTAAAATCAGGTCACGGTTACACAAAGGTAAATAAAGCAATGATTTCATGACATCTGGATTCTTTGATGTGGAACATTCTGAATTGAGTGTTCCGCTTTAACACAAGTTTCATAAAGTTTTAGGGGTTATATGTTTCATATCATTAACACTCACTTCTTTAATATTTAATTTTATTTTTTATTCTCTTTTACTCTAATACAGTTGTCTCAATTTTCTCCCTTTCCCCTCCTCCATCCAGCCCACCCCCCACTCCCACAGTCCATCCCCACACTGTTGTCCATGTCCCTGGGTCATTCACACATTTTCTTTGACTAATCCCTCTCCCACCTTTCCACCATCCCCCTCCTCCTCCCTTTCCTCTGGCACCTGAACGCTCACTTTTTAAAAAAGATTTTGTTTATTTATTTTTAGAGAGAGGGGAAGGGAAAGGTAGAGGGAAACATCAATGTGTAATTGCCTCTCAAACACCCTCTACTGGGAACTTGGCCCACAACGGAGGGATGTGCCCTGATTGGGAATCAAACCAGCAACCTTTTGATTAGTAGGCCCCATGCTCAATCCACTGAGCCCCACTGAGCCAGGGCTGAACACTCACTTTTTAAATTCAATTTCTATATAACAAGTTTCACCAGCCATTTTGTGTGATGAATTTGCTTTAATTCGCTCTCTGTATGTCCCCTGTAGACATGCCCAAGCCTCCCAAGGAAGACCTTTTCATCTTGCCTGATGAGTATAAGTCTTGCCCACGGCACAAGCGCTCTCTTCTGAAGTCCCATAGGAATAAAGAACTGAACGTGGAGACGTTGGTAGTGGTCGACAAAAAGATGATGCAAAACCACGGTCATGAAAATATCACCACCTATGTACTGACAATACTGAACATGGTAAGAACGTCTATCTTCTTGAGGCTGAGTGTGTAGCCACCCCTGGTGGGGTGTGTGTGTGCATATGTGTTTTGCATTTTGCTTTTTACTTATGGTTTTATGTCTCATACATGGAAATGGCTTATCTGTGATAATTCCTTCAGCTTTATTATGCTCCCTTCAAAAGAGCCATTTTTTAGAACTTCAGAGAATAAATTAAGGAGGATGAACAATTTGATCATCTCTGTAAACCAGTAACCTGTTTTGATGTTCTAGTGTTTTCAGTTACCAGAAATCTAAAAGAGTATGCTGAGACATTTTAGTGCAGCAAACTTGTTTATCACCACTATTTGTGTGATTTTAGATGTGATTAATAAAAATACTCATTTTAGAAATATTAATGTCCAAATATTGAGTATATATTATTTTATCTAGAAAAACAGTACAACCGTTTAGAGTGTCATCACACATAAAGAGTGTCTGTCCCCAGACTGGCAGCTACAGTAATTATGGAAGAGTGGTAACAGGTATCTAAGCTTCATGTCACCAAAGTCTCCTCTAGATAACAGAAGACAAAATCTTGGGTCACCAAAATGTGTCTTAAAAATACTTGTGATAACCATATTTTAAAAATCTATTTTATGTTCTACCCCAATAAACAGAATGCCCCTAAATGTGTTTTATATTTCCATGTTGCCACATGGCTGTTGCTGCCAGTCGTCATTTTTGGTAGTTTGACCCTGCGGTTTATGACCTCCCAGGGAACTGAGGGAGACGGTAACACTCCCTTATCTGCCCCTGCATAGCCACAGGGCTGAGGACAACAGGGCCCAGGATATTCAAGTGTCACCACTATTCTCTAGAGCTTTTCTAATCTTTCTACACCTCACGGGTAGAGTGGTGAGGGGTAGCTCAGTGCAGTCACCTCCCGTTGTGTCCCACACTATGGATTGTCATTACCTATCACCCAAATGCCTCTTCAATATTCACTTCTAAACCTTTGATCATCATCTCAAATGTTTGCCTCTTTCTTTGATCATCTTTTATTTTTCCTCTCTTTTTCATGTCCTCTTGGCCTTTTCTTAGCATTTTTTTATGTATCTGGAATCCCTTGCCAGGAGAGGTTGGGGAGTACTTACCTATATAGTTATCACTATGAGTAAAAAGTTGTCTATTCTATTCTACTGAGGACATAGCAATTCAGAGACCTTGTATTCCTTACATTGGTATTTGAGAAGAGTTGGACCCTCCCTCCCCAAACTTCGGTTTTTCTCTCCCAGACACTAATGACAAGTATTCAATAATTGGTCTATTGGTTGAGAAATATTCCTACACTCCTCTGTCTGGCACTATAAGAAATATAGTGTTGCCAGGTCTCTAAACAACACAGAGACTGGCCCTCAGTGTCAGGACTCCATGCAGACTGTGGCCTGGGGAGAAATGCTGTCACATATGCAGACTGACATGGACTACCTGTCTTTTCCAGGTGTCTGCTTTATTCAAAGATGGAACAATAGGAGGAAACATCAACATTGCAATTGTAGGTCTGATTCTTCTAGAAGAAGAACAGGTATTTTATCTTTGAAACCAGCAACTCTTCTCCCAGAAAAATAAATGCAAGATAATGCTTTGTTTTCCTTAACATGGATCCTTCACTTCTCTTTCCCTCAGGGACAAAAAGTTATAATAATTTGCACCGAATGCAATGAGTTGCTTGTCAGTTCCTTTAATGATTACCTGATATTTTGTGTTTTTGTGCAGAGGTAGTAAGAAATACTCATGTAATTGCCTTATGAGATAATGGCTTAAAGAAGCTGCCTTTAATACATGGGTGGGAAACTCACTGGAAGACAAAGTACAAAATGTGTCTTCAACCACTGTGAGCTTTCAGGATGCCAGGTGGAAATGAGCCCTTTCTGTTTTTTGCTAGAAAACTGAACATGCCCTGTAGTGTAGAAATTAAATTGTACTGTGTGGCATTGCATTATCGCATTGCTTTGCTCTACTGTCTCCCAACTCCTAAGGTGGATTCCACTAACCCTCACCACCTTTAGTCCCAAGATTTTATTTTCATAGAGATTCTGTAATATTGAGCACATTTCTCTCATTGCATACAAAACCCCAAATTATGCTGGATCTTGGTAGCATTTGGTAAAAGCTTCTCCCTTGCCTCCATTCCATAGTTCCTTTCTAAATGCCCCGACATACACTTCAGCGCACAAAGAAGATGTATATGAACATTTCATGGCATACGTAATATGGGGTGTCTCAGCCATCAAAGGCTTTTGCTTTTATTTTGGCCCAAGCTGATCATGGATTGGGCATGGGAGACTGAGCCTGGGACCCAAGTCAGGCACCCTGCATCCAGTTCCACCCTTGCTGATATCTTGGTAGAATCTCCTGTTAGCAATAGTTTTCTTCTTTATAAAACAAAGGGTTTTTAGATGAAATCTAAGATTATAAGATCTAAGATGCCTGCAGGCTTTAATATTCTTGGGCTCTGCTCTTTTTCGGGGCAGGGTAGGGGTAGCAGGGACAAGCTTATTTCTAGCCTGAATAGTCAAGAAGATACAACTCATTGTCTTTTGTGTGAGTGTGTGTCTGGGAGGGTGGGTGCTGAGCCAGCAGGGTTTCTCAGGTGACAGGTTAATTATTCTTTGTATTAAATCGTTTTCACCTTGGAATTCCTCCAAGCTGCAAAGAATAGGTGAGGTTATCTTGTGATCGTACACCTGTGTTAACTTTAATTAATGAAGTTTTTCCTGGAAATCACCAGCTGAAGAATGGAAGGCATGTCCCAGTTTTGATGTATAACATCTAGCTCAGGTGTATTTGACTTTCTGGAAAGACAAAAACTTGTAGAGAGAAAACATATTGTGTGACTGAGGGACAAAAATTCCAACACGCCACTTTAGTCATGAAACTAGTTGTCCTAAGATTGAGGTACGTAATCAGATTTTCTCTGACCATCATAGGGAAACACAGCAGTCCTATAAATAAGGTTCAAATAACTCATTGCAGCCTGCTCTGCTGGATGTTCCTTCCACCCCCAAATTCTCCATTTCCCAAGAGTTCACATGTTCTTCCGATATTTCACTGTGGCTTTATTAGAACTTGGCATATGTGAATATGGTTGAATATCTTCTATCTGGTTTCCTTCTAGTTCCAGTCTATTTTCTAGAAATAAAGCTATCCCAATGGACCTGCCTCTTCTCATAAATATGTTGCCTCTGTAGTGACTTAATTTAACACTGCAATAGTAAATAGTAAAAGAGCTATAAGCTGCAAATTCCCTTGCTCAACTTGGTAATGAAATAAACATTCAATGACTACATGTGCTTTTAGTATGTGTTTAGTCACATATAAATGATCCTGTTGTCTTATGTAATATTGCAAATTGTTTTCAAAGATTTTAAATGCAAAAACTTTATACACACAAATAATCTTTCTTGGATCACTGAAATTGCATTCAGGGTCAGCTAAGCACATCCCACCTGTTTTGGCACACAACTAGAGAAATGAACGTAAGTGTCCACACTGAGTCTGCATTATTTATGGTAACACACTTTTTGTATTTTAATGCATAAAATGGGTAAAATCACACACGTGCCATTTGCATCCATCTATTTATTTAAAATCCAAATTAATGAAAGCTTGATGTGATGCCAGTGCTGGTAACAATTGCATTATGCCTTGTTTTCTTTCTGTTATCATGGTTGTCTTGGTCTGTCTCGCACAGCCAGGGCTTGTGATAAGCCATCATGCGGACCACACTTTAAGCAGCTTCTGCCAGTGGCAGTCTGGATTGATGGGTAAAGATGGAAGTCGCCATGACCACGCCATCTTACTAACTGGTCTGGACATATGTTCCTGGAAGAATGAGCCCTGTGATACTTTGGGTAAGATTGTCCAGCAGAGTTTTGAAGACCATGCATGTGCTATGTGCCTTCTGTGATTTTATATATTGAGTGTTTTTCCAAACATTCATTCCAAATCTATAAGTGGTAGCTGCTGCTGTGTGCAGTTGCAAAGAAGAAATTTGTATCCCTGTGAAATTTGACCAAACATAAAAGTATGCACTTATTCATCAAAGCTGATTATTTTACAAGGGAACATTCCTCACAGATTCAAGAGTTCCTGACTCTTCAAACTTAAGAAATAATTTCTTTCATTTCTTCTTTCTGGGAGAATGGGGTCAGTAGAATCAAGGATGTCTCAGTGTGTGGCAGAAATGGTATATTTATGAGTATTATAGAGATACTACAACTGTATCATATTCCCAATTCTTAAAATTTCTCTGAAAATGTCTCAATCATAGCTTTTTTTGCATGTTTATAAGGCTGAGTAGATCTTAGAGGCAGCACTTCGATATTTTTTCCAAATACTTATTGTAAAGCCTAGTGTGCCACTGACCAGGGCTCTCCTGGACATTTCCCCCCAGAATCTGAGGGAGGAAGATCCTTTGTTATAAAAGCGTTCAGATAGGACTGCGTTTAATGTAGGGTAAACTTACTGCTTGGACTTAGGAAGGCCTGCTTACAAGGGTAACCCTTAGCTGGCCTCTGAGAACTTAGTCTTCAAGAAGATTTTCACCATTCCACCTGATAAGGGTGGCTTACTATGCTGAAAATGTAAGACAATCAAACACTAATTGTACAAATAGTGCAATTTACATGGAACACCTGCTTTCCTCCCGGGAGTCTGGAATTGGGCTCCGTGCCAAGCAGAGGGTGCTTATATGATTGGCCCCCAATAAAACCGCAGGGCCCAGAGTCTCTAATGAGCTTCCCTGGTGGACGGCAGTCTATACTTGTTGTCAATACATGTTCCCGGGGGAACTAACCATGTCCTGTGTCGCTTTACTGGGAGAGAGCTCTGGAAGCTCATTCCTGTTCCCCCAAACTTCTTCCCATGTGCAGTACTTGTTCCCTTTGCTAATTTTTTCTCTATTGTTTTGCCATATAAATTCATACCCATGAGTATAAAAAATTCTGAGTCTGTGAGACCTCCAGGCAAATTCTTGAACCAGGGGTGGTCTTGGGGCTTCCTGACACACCCATTCCTACAGCACTTTTTACTCCATCTTTTGTGAACACAGATGTTTATGGAAAAAGCATAAATTCCTCTCCATCTGCAGTGAAACCCCTCTTCTGCTGTGTCCAAGTCATAACCTGTGACACGCACATTTCATAGAGCTTTGAATAGTTTCCATGCTGAGAGAACAGATCCCCTGCTCCCACGTGGTTAACAGCCCTTTCTGTGACTATCCAAGCGTTTCAGCGTGATGAGGATGAGAACCAAATTTCCCTAAAGGATGCAGGGTAAATAGGCCTCTATAATACACCCTGTTTTTTTTTAAATTTCATTACAAACTGCTGTATATTCGTTTGGCCTTTATGCCTGTAGGGTTTGCGCCCATAAGTGGAATGTGTAGTAAATACCGCAGCTGTACGATTAATGAAGATACAGGCCTTGGACTGGCTTTCACCATCGCCCACGAGTCTGGACACAAGTAAGTGCATGTCCATGGGTGGGTGTGGCCCGGGGTCCTTTCCCTTCTGGGTGGTTGCCATGGAATGACTGATTCCATGATTTCATTAGGTCAAGCCTGTAAGGGGAATTCACATGTATCTAAGGAGAATGTCATTGAGAAATAGTAAATATTATCACCCAGGCACTTTTTTTGTTTTCATTTTAGTGCCTCATTCTGCACATTCAATACATGTGTTTACACTCTCCTTAGTCTGTTCTTCCCATCCATTCCTTCTCACACAGGCACACACAGACACTTGTGTCAGCCCTGCTTCTCCGTCCCGGCAGCTAATCTCATTCCATCGTTAGCTCCTGTTGGGGGACTCCAGATGATTGAGGGTAGTAACAAGCCCTCCTACTGTTAACTTCTTACTCTTGAGTTTGTGTCCTTATATGGCTTTTAGAATCTGGGGAGGTATTTTTTGATTGGTGTGCTGAGCAGAGTTTGGGGAGTGCAAAGAACTACAGGACATTCAGCCCAGTAATAGATGATTTGCTTCCCAGGGTTGCTGGTTTTGAAATGGATCAGCATCAGGGTAAGCGATGAGCCTGGTGGTTTAGCACAGACAGATGCTGGTGCTAGACAAGCAGCTCTCAGCAATGGGTGGCTTGTCATTGGTGGTATCTTTATGTGAAGCACACTTTTATGTGAAAAGTTTACATTTGTTCCTGTAAAGTGAAAAATCTCAATTACTTATAGAAATTTAGCTAAAGTTTCTTGGGCTAATAATGCAGTGAGCTGCCTTACCTTGAGGCATATTTATTAATTTTTTGGTGGGCCCACTTGCTAACTTCCTACAGTTGCCCTGATTAATTTGAACACCAACAGTGGTCATGCAGGTATTTTCCTGCTATACTGCAGCTGTACTTGAAACTTCACCTAGAAAATGCACAACCAAGAATTATAATTTTTCTAATTTTTCCTTAAACCCCAGTTTTACTTGCAAAATCACATACTTGCAAGAGGCGGTATTTGTGATTTGGTCTCCATCCCCTATGTAGAAAGTGGACTGAGATCATTCATATCACCCCAGCCAAAGCACATGTATATGCATGTTTGTGTGTGTATGTTCACATGTGTGCCTTTGTGTGTAATGGAGCCAACCCCATGGAGGCCCTGCAGACTTGGGCTGTGTGTGAACCGATGACCTGAAAGTGAAACTGTATATCCCATTACTGATCCCTCAACATTACAGGTAATGATTGACTTTCTCAGTGCCCAGAAAATTGCACCTATACTTCATAAAGCTTTCAGTTACATCATAATTGTATTTTTAATAGACTACTAAAGTTAAAACTTCAAAAACTCTCATTATTTTAACGACATGGTATTCTTGCTGTCCTCTGAACCATACCTGGATTTAATTAAACAATCAAGGTAAGAAATATTTAAGTCACTGGGGGCTGAACAAATCGACATTAGATAAGCAGTTGAGATACGGGCATTGGCAGTGCTCGCAGTCGCAGGTGGTGAATTTAACTGAGACTGAACTTGATACATTCAAAACTGGGCTCTCGGTCTTCAGCACCAACAACTACCAGTGTTTTATACTCTCTCAAAGTCAACTAGTAATATTTCCTTCCATCGCTTGGGCTGGGTCTAGGTGGAAAAAGGATTTCTTCTAAACAAGAGATAAGTGTTTGCACTTGCAAGTGAGAATATAGAAGGGAAGAAGGAAAGGAGCTCTAGATTTGGATGAAGGGGAATCCCACTCCCCTTGTCTGAAGGTTATAGAATTCTCTGAAGGTTATAGAATTAACCTTCAGAGAATTATCAACTGCTATTGAGCACCTGATGTTTAGAGGTCATTGTGCATGAGATGGAGGAACTGGGAGTCTGAAAATTAACGTGCCAGTGAAATAGCTTCTGATCCCATTGGAATAGGAAATACATGTAAAAGATTTTCAAATGAATTGCAGGTGCTAAATGCCAAAATGGGTAATAATAATAGTAATAACAATAATGATAATAATAATTTTAATATCTTCTCTTTATGGAGCCCTTTTTATAAGTGTGAAGAATAATTTCTCATGTATCTCAAGCCATAGAAAGCACTCAGAACAGTCTCTCATTTTCCTTCACTGGCTTAGCAGGCAGACTATACTGAGTATTTACCAAGTGCAAGTGAATGGAATGGGGGGAGTAAGAGAGGGAGTGAGCAAGTGAACAAATGTAGAGTATTTCAAAGTACACTAAATAAGGGAGACTGTGGCATAGAAGATTCAGTAATCAAACGCTGTGAATTTTATTTGAATTTAAGACAAGCACATTTATTCAGTTACTTATTTAATAACTATTATTCTTGAAGAAGGGACTATAGGTTTGATGTACTAGTCAAACATCTTAACATAAACAGCATGTCTTTATCTTATCCTTGGCAATGAACTCCAAGCAGAGTCAATTTTATAGTTTGGTACCTTCAGAATTAATAGACAATTTTAGACCTATTAAGTCTGTATAAAACATCATATTCATGGGTGACTTTTATCTCTTCAGTTTTGTTTGCATTCAGAGGACATTGTTTAGGGTGGAGGAGTGTTTCCCCATGTTTTCAGCCATAGATTTTCTAACCTTTAACTCAAAAAAATATTTCAGTTACTGTTTAGCCAATTTATTCTACTGAATTTAGTTGTTCTCATCTCAAAACATCTTGTGGTTTATACTGGAGAGTCTGACCTAAAAGTAGAAATTGCTATGGACCAGCATTTAGATTTGGGTTGGAAGAAGGAGGAAGAAAGGCTGGAACCAGAAGCAAGGATGTGTGTTCTTTGTTTGCATGTGGGACTGAGTCAGGATTGCTCTTAAGCTGGTGGGGCAGAGAGAATTTCCTGGTTATATTAAATCACATGACACAGGACATGTGGTTCACTACATGCAAGTTTTGGAGAATTGGGAAACACATGTTGAGGACTGAATTACACATTTTGGATAATAGGTCATTGATTTAAAAATTCCCACTTGCAAAGAGAAGTCATGCCATTTAATGGGCAATGCCATGAGACTTGGTTACATTGCGGTTCTCCCACAGCCTGTGTTGACCAGGGTGAATTGCCTGGCCTTACCTAGCTTCCATCTGCAAAACAAGTGGAGCCTGTGAGATCCTCAGCAGGTGTGTGCAGGCACAATTACAGTGGTATTATTTGAACTGAACATCCCTATTATACACAATATGCTAAAATACTTAATTTGCATTGTCATTTCAGATCATTAAGACCAGATTAAAACACATTACTGTACTTAAAAGTATGCACAGTCTATCATGTTTCTCCGGTCTTTTCCAGCATTTATGTATCTATTCTCTGGTCACAGTTTGCATTCTGCCAGCAAAGCACTGTGTAGGATTCTAAAAAGGACTAGTGATCCATTCCCTCCCAATGTCTAACAGAAAGATAAAATAAACATGGCACAAAAGAGAACAAGAGTGAGGGCTGTAGACATTGCAAGAGACACAGTCAGGGAACATCAGGGAAGTCTTCTTGAAAGAAGCAGAATTGGCTTGCTAGTACCATTCACCTCAAGCTGGTGGTGATGTTAGATGCCTTTTGAGCATCTGACAGCGATATGTACACCCCACCAGTTTGTGGCTGTGCTCTGTCATTAACCTGGACCTCTCCAGCTGGGGCAGGGGGCACTGGGTAATCTGATGGATTTGTAAAATGTCAGGGCAGGCCTGGACCATAGAGATCTTCGGTCTGATGATTGTCAGACTGCTCTCCAAAGAAACCCCAGAAATGAGAGGGGCACTTCTTGCCAAATTTATTTGTTGTCATTTCTCTTAAAATTATTTTGTTTGTTCCTGTGTCCAAAAAGTATTTGAAACCCACTGACCTTTGGCTAAACCCACACATACAAACACATGCACAAACTCATTATATATATACAAACAGCATCTAGGTGTTAAGTGATTTGACCAAAACCATTTGAATGAGAGAAACAAATAGAAGTTTTGAAATTACAAATATTGAACCATCCTTGCATCCCTGAGATGAATCCCACTTGGTCATAGTGTATGATCTTTCTAATGAATTGTTGAATGTGGTTTGCCAATACTTTGTTGAGGATTTTAGCATCTATGTTCATCAGCAATATTGGCCTGAAGTTT